>JAOPSE010000411.1:0-641567 GCA_029449295.1 Zea luxurians | reverse complement strand
TATGGCTGCAGGAGAAAAAATTAGTAATTTATTGGAAAAAATAACTAGTTCTTACATTTAGCGTATCGATGGGCTCACATAATCAATGTTCGGACAACAGAACTGCTTCTCATAGTCTTCGTCGATGACATCACGGTCTCCACAATCGCATCGAGGCGGTGAGTCCATCCGTCTTTCTGTTGCTACCTCCTTCTCCGCATCCGTCATTGGTGGAGGATTCGGGGGGAGGAGGTACCCAACGCTTAAAATGCTCATGACTAGTCCTTCCACTCAACCAATTAACGAAAAGAAGATATCGAGGGTCAAATTTATCAGGACCGTCGATCCACTGGAAAAAGAAACACCTCTGGTGCCCTAAAATAATGGAAAGAAGCACTATTACACATCTACAAAATAATGAATGCGAACAAAATTAAGTGACAAGTCATAAGCTACGTACGTCCAAACCGCCACAAAGGTAGTAGCAGCGAGCAGCCGTGTCTAGATGTTGTGATTGATGTACCCAAGCCAGTCTGCCACAGTCACAGTTAGGCACGAGGAGTTCAGGAGGAACAGGAGCAATCCTTACTAGATACGTCCGGATATAACCTCCCGAGGACGACCTCTCTTCTGCCACAACGCCTCTCGGTACATGTCTTTCATCTAATAAACGATTATAATTATCACTTGTACCTAATATGCTTTATAACAGGTTTACACAAACTATCAAATAAAATATACTCATCATATTAATGATACTATATATATTATGATCAACTATGAAACTAATAATCGAAATGATAATATAATAAGTTTACACAAACTATCAAACTATGAAACTATGAGCAACTATGAAAATAACAACCCATTATACAAACAATCAGTTGGGCACCATACCTTGGTCTACGAAGTAAACCACCTCGAATCTTTGAATCCAAATAAATTTGACGAAGTTTTGAAATGAGAGGCACCATACTCTCGGCCAGCAGCGCGGCTGTTTTATAGGCCTTCGTAGCTCGGCACCAAGATCTGTGGCGCCGAGCTACGAGGCCGCGTCGCCGCCACATCGATGACAGGTCAGCTCTGGGCGCAGGTAGCCGTTGCTGCCACGTCATACCTCGGCGCCATGGGCTGTGGCGCCGAGCTGTGTTACCTCGGCGCCACAGCCTATGGCGCCGAGCATCGGGTCCAAATTTGCAAATAAAATTTCTGGGGTCCAAACGTAAATATTTTTCAAAAGTAGGGCTGAAAAGAAAAAATTCGGGTTTTCCGAGAGCGGCGACTTCGCCGCAGACGACTCACCGGACAGTCCGGTGCACCACCGGACAGTCCGATGATTTATAGCCGTACGCCGTCGTCGAGACCCGAGGGTAGACTGTTCACCGGGACTGGTCCTAGCACACCGGACACTGTCCGGTGCACCACCGGACAGTCCGGTGCACCCAGACCGAGCAGCCTTTCGGCTGTATATAGCCAACTTTTCTCCAAAACGATTCTCCTGTTTCTAGCACTTAGACATAATACATTAGTCTTCAAAACAATGTACTATGTCTAGAAACATACCTTTAATCTTGATTTGCACTTCTTGAGTCTTTGGCACAAATATCACTCAAAGCATTTGTGTAGAGCACTTAATCACCAAAATCTTATAGAAATGGCCCAAGGGCACATTTCCCTTTCAATCTCCCCCTTTTTGGTGATTTATGCCAACACAACAAAAAGCAACTAAAAGAAGTGCAACATCAATGCAAATGAGAACAAAAATTTGTTTTTGATTCAAATTTGGCATATTTGGATCATTCTTGCCACCACTTGGTTTGTTTTTGCAAATCAAACTCAATTTCCTATCTCTAAGTCAAATTCACTTGTTGAGGCATACAAAGAGGTATTCCAAGAGAAATTGATCAAAGATTCAAAAACTCCCCCTTTTTCCCATAATCAAACATTCTCCCCACAAGAGACCAACTTTTGACAATAAGAGACAACGAGAGTATTTTGACAAAACAAAAGCTCTAACTCTACTATTTTCAAAATTCTCAAGTGGTAGCTGATCCATTTGCTTTGGCCCTTAATTTCTCACCCTTTGGCATTAAGCACCAAAACGGGATCATTATTGGCCCTAAAACCCCATTGCCTCACCAAAATCTTCAATTAAGAGTAAATAGGCAATAAGAGCACGGAGATGAACTTGGAGTAAATTACCCTCTCATCGGAGTGCAGTGGAAGTCTTGCATGGTCCAAGTCCACCGTTTCCCTTTCAATCACCTTTGAGACTAAATTAAGAAAACTCAAGCACACGGTTAGTCTCAAAGGGTCAAGTTGTAGCGTTTCTCCCCCTCAATATGTGCATCATTCACACATGGACTTGTAAGGTCCGGGGATCCCATGCACAACTTGAGCACCATAAATAAGCAATAAAATGCATAAAAGAACATGATCAAAGGCATAAAAACACATGTATGCTATAGATCAATCCAAGTTCCACGAATCTAAGACATTTAGCTCACTACGCAGCCTGCAAAAGGTCTTCTCATCTAAAGGCTTGGTAAAGATATCAGCTAGCTGGTTCTCAGTGCTAACATAAAACACTTCGATATCTCCCTTTTGCTGGTGGTCTCTCAAAAAGTGATGCCGGATGTCTATGTGCTTTGTGCGGCTGTGTTCAACAGGATTGTCTGCCATGCGGATTGCACTCTCATTGTCACATAGGAGTGGGACTTTGCTCAGATTGTAGCCAAAATCCCGGAGGGTTTGCCTCATCCAAAGTAGTTGCGCGCAACACTGCCCTGCGGCAACGTACTCGGCCTCAGCGGTGGATAGGGCAACGGAGGTTTGTTTCTTAGAACTCCACGACACCAGGGACCTTCCTAGGAATTGGCACGTCCCTGATGTACTCTTCCTATCGACCTTACATCCAGCATAGTCGGAGTCTGAGTATCCAATCAAGTCAAAGGTAGACCCCTTTGGATACCAGATCCCGAAGCAAGGCGTAGCAACTAAATATCTAAGAATTCGCTTAACGGCCACAAGGTGACACTCCCTTGGGTCGGATTGAAATCTAGCACACATGCATACGCTAAGCATAATATCTGGTCTACTAGCACATAAATAAAGTAAAGACCCTATCATAGACCGGTATGCCTTTTGATCAACGGACTTACCTCCTTTGTTGAGGTCGACATGTCCGTCGGTTCCCATTGGAGTCTTTGCGGGCTTGGCGTCCTTCATCCCAAACCGCTTGAGCAAGTCTTGCGTATACTTCGTTTGTGAGATGAAGGTGCCGTCCTTGAGTTGCTTCACTTGGAACCCAAGGAAGTAGTTCAACTCGCCCATCATCGACATCTCGAATTTCTGTGTCATCACCCTGCTAAACTCTTCACAAGACTTTTGGTTAGTAGAACCAAATATTATGTCATCGACATAAATTTGGCACACAAATAGATCACCATCACAAGTCTTAGTGAAAAGAGTTGGATCGACTTTCCCAACCTTGAAAGAATTAGCAATTAGAAAATCTCTAAGGCATTCATACCATGCTCTTGGGGCTTGCTTAAGTCCATAGAGTGCCTTAGAGAGCTTACACACGTGATCGGGGTACCGTTCATCCTCAAAGCCAGGGGGTTGCTCCACGTACACCTCCTCCTTGATTGGCCCGTTGAGGAAAGCGCTCTTCACGTCCATTTGGAACAACCTTTTGCCACAAGTCGAGCCTTGTTCCTTGTCACCACCCCATGCTCGTCTTGCTTGTTGCGAAACACCCACTTGGTTCCCACAACATTTTGCTTGGGATGTGGCACCAGTGTCCAAACTTCATATCGCTTGAAGTTATTTAGCTCTTCCTGCATGGCCAACACCCAGTCCGGATCTAGCAAGGCCTCCTCTACCCTGAAAGGCTCAATAGAAGAGACAAAAGAGTAATGCTCACAAAAATTAGCTAATCTAGAGCGAGTGGTTACTCCCTTGCTTATGTCACCCAAAATCTGGTCGACGGGATGATTCCTTTGAATCGTCGCTCGAACTTGAGTTGGAGGGGCCTGTGGTACTTCTTCCTCCTCATCTTGGACATCCTGTGCTCCCCCTTGATCACACGCCTCCTCTTGAGGAACCTGTTTTTCGTCTTGAGTTGGGGGGTGCACCATTGTTGAGGAAGAAGGTTGATCTTGCACTTGGTGTTCCTGTGGTCGCACGTCTCCAATCGCCATGGTACGAATTGTGTCCGTTGGAACATCATCCTCATCTACATCATCAAGATCAACTTGCTCTCTCGGAGAACTATTAGTTTTATCAAATACAACGTCGCTAGAGACTTCAACCAAACCCGATGATTTGTTGAAGACTCTATACGCCTTTGTATTTCAGTCATAACCTAACAAAAACCCTTCTACAGCTTTGGGACCAAAAACTCGAAAATATGAAACCTTGGGTTTGTTACCGGTTAGTAGTTCGTACGACGTCTTCTTGAGGAGGCGATGAAGGTAGCCCCGTTTATGGCGTGGCAAGCTGTGTTCACAGCTTTCGACCAAAACCGCTCGGGCGTCTTGAATTCTCCAAGCATCGTCCTCGCCATGTCTATGAGCGTCCTGTTCTTCCTCTCTACCACACCATTTTGCTGTGGTGTGTAGGGAGCGGAGAACTCGTGCTTGATTCCTTCCTCCTCAAGGTACTCCTCCACTTGAAGGTTCTTGAACTCGGACCCGTTATCGCTTCTAATCTTTTTCACCTTGAGCTCAAATTCGTTTTGAGCTCGCCTTAGAAAGCGCTTGAGGGTCCCTTGGGTTTCTGATTTATCCTGCAAAAAGAATACCCAAGTGAAGCGGGAAAAATCATCAACAATAACAAGACCATACTTACTTCCCCCGATACTAAGGTAGGCGACGGGTCCGAAGAGGTCCATATACAGTAGCTCCAGAGGTCTTGATGTAGTCATCACATTCTTGTTGTGATGAGTGCTTCCCACCTGTTTACCTGCTTGACAAGCTGCACAAGGTCTATCTTTTTCGAAAGTTACATTTGTTAGACCTAACACATGTTCTCCCTTTAGAAGCTTGTGAAGGTTCTTCATCCCCACATGTGCTAGACGGCGATGCCACAACCAGCCCATGCTAGTCTTAGCGATTAAGCATGGATCTAGATTGGCCTCCTCCTTCGAAAAATCAACTAAATAGAGTTTGCCGTCTAGTACACCCTTAAAAGCTAATGAACCATCACTCCTTCTAAAGACAGACACATCTACATTTGTAAATAGGCAATTGTAACCCATATTACATAATTGACTAACGGACAACAAGTTATATCCGAGCTATTCTACTAAAAACACATTAGATATGGAATGCTCGGAAGAAATAGCTATCTTTCCTAGTCCTTTAACCTTGCCTTGATTCCCATCACCGAAAATGATTGAGTCTTGGGAATCTTTGTTCTTGACGTAGGAGGTGAACATCTTCTTCTCCCCTGTCATGTGGTTTGTGCATCCGCTATCGATAATCTAGCTTGAGCCCCTGGATGCATAAACCTGCAAGGCAAATTAGGCTTGGGTTTTAGGTACCCAACTCTCGTTGGGTCCTACAAGGTTAGTAACAATAGCCTTAGGGACCCAAATGCAAGTCTTATCTCCCTTGCATTTGGCCCCCACCTTTTTAGCAATCACTTTTTCATTTTTACATGAAAGAACAAATTTAGCATTGCAAGCATGAAAGACAGTGGTAGATCCATTATACACTTCCCTAGGAGCATGAGACACAAAATTCCTCCTAGATCTACCATTAAAGTTTGAACTTGAAGCAATCATGGCATGTGAGTCAAAAGCATTATAACTCCTACTATAATGAAAATTCCTAGCATATTTTCTATCATGATACATGAAAGCATGATTCTTTTGACTCTTACTAGTCACAGGGGGCCTTCCCTTTCTCCTTGTTGGGAATGGGAGCCTTTTGACTTGTTAAGTTCTTGGCTTCCCTTCAAAAGCCAAGCCCATCCTTAATTGAGGGATGTCTACCAACAGTGTAGGCATCCCTTGCAAATTTTAGTTTATCAAAATCATTTTTGCTAGTCTTAAGTTGGGCATTAAGACTAGCTACTTCATCATTTAATTTAGAAATAGAAATTAAATGTTCACTACAAGCATCAACATTAAAATCCTTACACCTATTGCAAATCACAACATGCTCTACACAAGAACTAGATTTATTTGCTACCTCTAGCTTAGCATTTAAATCATCATTCAAAATCTTCAGGCTAGAAATAGACTCATTGCAAATAGATAATTCAGAAGATAATAATTCATTCCTTTTAATCTCTAAGGCAAGAGACTTTTGAACATTAACAAATTTGTCATGTTCCTCATACAAGATGTCCTCTTGCCTCTCTAGCAGTCTATCTTTTTTATTCAATGCATCAATCAGCTCATTAATCTTTTCTACCTTGGCTCTATCTAATCCTTTGAACAAGCTAGTGTAGTCAATTTCATCATCACTAGAGTCCTCATCACTAGAAGTAGAGTACTTGGGAATTTCTCTATTGTTTACCTTCTTTTCCTTTGCCATTAGACAAGTATGGCGCTCATTGGGGAAGAGTGATGACTTGTTGAAGGCCGAGGCGGCGAGTCCTTCGTCGTCGGAGTCGAACGACGAACAATCCGAGTCCCACTCTTTGCCAAGGTGTGCCTCGCCCTTCGCCTTCTTGTAGGCCTTCTTCTTTTCCCTCTTCCCGCCTTTCTCTTGTTCCTGGTCATTAGTATTGTCGGGACAATTTGCTATAAAATGACCATACTTACCACATTTAAAGCAGGAGTGTTTCCCCTTCGCTTTGCTCTTGTTGGGATGCTCCTTTCTTCCTTTTAGCGCCGTCTTGAAGCGCTTGATGATGAGGGCCATTTCATCCTCATTTAGCCCGGCCGCCTCAACTTGCGCTACCTTGCTAGGTAGCACCTCCCTGCTACTTGTTGCCTTGAGAGCAACGGTTTGAGGCTCGTGGATCGGCATTGGGCCATTCAACGTCTCATCAACATATCTAGCCTCCTTGATCATCATTCGCCCGCTTATAAACTTTCTGAGTATTTCCTCGGGCGTCATCTTGGTGTACCTAGGATTTTCACGAATAGAGTTTACAAGATGAGGATCAAGGACAGTGAAGGACCTTAGCATAAGCCGGATGACATCGTGGTCCATCCATCTCGTGCTTCCATAGCTTCTTATTTTGTTGACCAGGGTCTTGAGATTAAGATTGCTCAAAGTATGCTTGGTGCACTCCTCCATGCGCCTAGGGGTCCCTTTTATAGCCCCAAGGCAGCTAGGAGCCGTTGGAAACAATCCAGGAAGGCAATTCTTGCCTTCTGTCAGGTGGCGCACCGGACAGTCCGGTGCACCACCGGACATCCACTGTTCACAGTCCGGTGCAGATTGCTTTCCTAAATTGGCGTAGTCGACCGTTGAAGATTTGGAGCCGTTGGCACACCGGACACTATCCGGTGCACACCGGACAGTCCGGTGCCCCCATCCGACCGTTGGCTCGGCCACGCGTCACGCGCGGATTGTGCGGCCGACCGTTGGCATAGTCGACCGTTGGCTCACCGGACAGTCCGGTGCACCACTGGACAGTCCAGTGAATTTTAGCCCTACGCTATTGACTGTTTCCCGAGAGCAGCGACTTCGCCACAGACGACTCACCGAACAGTCCGGTGCACCACCGGACAGTCCGGTGATTTATAGCCGTACACCGCCGTCGAGACCCGAGGGTAGGCTGTTCAACGGGACTGGCACACCGGACACTGTCCGGTGCACCACCAGACACTGTCCGGTGTACCACCGGATAGTCCGGTGCACCCAGACCGAGCAGCCTTTCGGCTGTACATAGCCAACTTTTCTCCAAAACGATTTCTCCTGTTTCTAGCACTTAGACATAATACATTAGTCTTCAAAACAATGTACTAAGTCTAGAAACATACCTTTAATCTTGATTTGCACTTCTTGAGTCTTTGGCACAAATATCACTCAAAGCATTTGTGTGGAGCACTTAATCACCAAAATCTTATAGAAATGGCCTAAGGGCACATTTCCCTTTCAAATACCACACTAAGAACTGATACCGGCCTATTCAAACTTGTTACTGCTGGTACTCAAGTGAGAATCATTATTGTTGTCATTTACGTTACATTTCATGAACCAAATAGCACCTTACCTTGAATTCTTACGCTTAAAACCCCGTGCTTCTTTTGAATCATGTATGCTCGCTCACACAACTGGATAACAAGGCTTCTGTTCTTTAATATCAATACTGGTTTCTTAAGAACTTGTACTAGTACTAATTATAGTTTTAGTATCGGTTTTAACTGTTGTCAGCTTTAGTACGAGTTGGTGTTTCCAACCGGTGCTAATATAAAGAACTTAGTAATGAAGACACCAATCAGTATTAATAATGTTCTTCCTTTATAAACTTTCTTTCTTTTTGAGATAGCGACAAGAATAGAGAGAAGCTCTGTTCAAGGCATCATAAGCTTTAAAGAGGTGAGGTGCGGCTCAATTCTTTTCTATAATTTGTTGGAGATTTCCCCTATTTTATTGTCAATATGCGAAGCTAAATAGAGAGGCATATTAGTTAACCTAGAGTACAAAATGACCATAGCTGACCTTAATACGATTGGATATAGAGATGAACCATTTATACTGGTCAACAATGTCACTCAAGTTTCTTTGTGGTGGATGTGTCTACGAAAGAAAAGCAAGAGCTAACAACAATGAGAATGTTTTATCCAATATAGTGCATAAGCACCACATAGTTCTTCTAGGGATCGGAAAAGGAAGATAATAGGAATCGAAGAGGTCAACGATGAAGAAGATTACAATCGGCTTGAAGGTACACCTAAAACCCTAAACCCTATTATCATAAAGATAGATGTTGAAACCCTAAACTCAAGTTTTTTATTTGGAGTACTTGTTGTTCGAAGTATCCTGCTAGACAATGAAGATGCTTCATACTTGTGATCTGACCATAATAAAGGTAGACTTGTAAAGAAGTGTAATTCTAAGAAACGAAAAGTTTTAATAATGGAAGACTTTATGAATTCTAATTATCAGTTATTGTTTACCTGAAATCCTAAAACAAGAATTACCACTCATCTTCCTAAATTCTAAATTCTAAATCCTAAACCCTAAACCCCAAATACTATCATTATTCATTTTAATTTACATATATTACTATTACTCTATTAGTATTCATTTCATAGTAATGTATACATGTTAATTAATGTGTGTATATATATAATATAAAAGACCCCGAGACTTTTAGTTCCGGTAGTTAAAAAGAAGCGATACTAAAATTAATGCATCTTCAGTACCGATTCTTATTACCAACCGGTACTAAATGACCTTTTTTCTAGATAGCTTTAGTATCGCTTGTTAATAAGAATTGGACTAAAGCTCTCTAGACGGAAACTAAAAGGACCCTTTAATATCGATCGTTAATAAGAATCGGTACTATAGCCCTCTAGGCAGAAACTAAAAGGACCATCTTTAACAATGATCCGTCTTAACAATCGATATTAAAACTCAAACTTTTTAGTATCGGTTCTTTGTAATAACTAGTACTAAAGACTGCCGCCTATCACTACAGTAAATGAAACAACTTCCGACGGTCAAAGCCGTCGGACATAAGATTTAAACCATCGGACGTAGCTTATGGCCGACGGCATTTGGTTATCTCCGATGGCCTCTAGCCATCGGACATTAGGGGTCGGAAATAGTGTTATGTCCGACGACGGCCGTCGTACATAAGCTATCTCCGACGGCCAAACCCGCCCGTCGGAGATAGTAAATGTCAACCGTTTTACCGGTCGACTGGTGGGACCCACAGTTGTTATGTCCGACGGTTGGCGCCAGCCGTCGAACATAAACAACCCTTATGTCCGACGGCTTGCGCCAGGCCGTCGGACATAACAAATTTCAGAAATTACACAAAATTCTGTTTTTTAAAAATCTGTCATTTACAAAAAAACAGATTTCATGCATATATACACATTCACAATCACAAATATACACATTCACATAAGTATTCACATTCACAATCACAAATATACTCACATAAGTATTCACATTCACAAATTTAGGTCCAAAATAAAATTTGTTCGACGTAGTTCCAAATGGTTGCAAACAAGTCTTTTACATCAACATATAGGTCCAAAATAAAAACTGACATTGTTCGATAGATAGTCTTTTACATGAACAGTAATAGTTCCAATTTAAACACATTTGATGAACTATCACTCATATCCATCGCCTGGATGGTTCGAGTTATAGCCACTTCCTCCGGCTGGACTATGCGTGTTGAAAAGGTTGTTCACCCAAGAATGTGACGCGTCGTCTTGACAAGACCCATCTCCAGGTGCGGCAACTGAAGCAGGTGGTGTCTGAAATCCCTATAACACACGCACATGAAATAGTAACCACTCAGTTTTTCATTTAAACACATAAGACATATATGAACATGTCACACACGCATATGTGTACATACCATAGGGAATTGTGACGGAGGCGGAGGTGGAGGCGCCAGCATTTGCATCGGCAGTGCAAAGTTCAGAGGTGGCATCCCATATGTGGGCATCGGGACGCCCGCTTGTTGGGCTAATTGCTAAAAATTATATACAAGCCATTGTTGAGCAAATAAGATACACATCATGTGTTTTGCAAAATAAGGTACAAAATGTTACTTCAACTTACCGAGAGAAGAGCTTGATTTTGGGTCTGGAGGTTTGCATAATACTCGTCCTTCTTCTTCTGGTACTCAGCTTGTTGTCTTTGGTACTCAGATTGTTGCCTCTGGTACTCCAATTGTTCCCTCAACTGATTGATGATACTCTGCATGTTGATGCAACACTGCAAGCTCTATCTCTTGGTCGGATGATCGTGAACGGGACGACTATGAAGACGACGATGTGGAATGTCGTCCACGGCGTCTTAGCTCCCTAGAATCAATCGTAGAATCAAAAATACCCAACCTACAAGAGTGAACCATGCACTTAGTATAGTAAATCATGGACTTGTATCGCAAGCATATGAGGATAATTTTGAAATCCAAATCAAATAATCCCACTGTCCATGGGCTTGTCCTCCTGCGCTAGCATATGCTGCCTGAGGGTCGATTGGCTGGCTCCTCCAATCGTACTCCTATCCATGGCGTTGAACCATCTCCTGCCCATACGAAGCCTGGAGGCAAACAATATCAAATATAAGTGCATAACCCCTATGCCCTTGCAAACAATATCAAACACATAATTGAGTACCAAAAACTCACTAGACGGTCGGTGGC
Organism: Zea luxurians; assembly: GCA_029449295.1. Classification (NCBI taxonomy): domain Eukaryota; kingdom Viridiplantae; phylum Streptophyta; class Magnoliopsida; order Poales; family Poaceae; genus Zea; species Zea luxurians. The sequence goes on along the minus strand of JAOPSE010000411.1, from coordinate 630,287 downwards.
CGTCTGAGTGCATAAAACATTAGGATTCTGAGGATCAGAACCCCTATGCCCTTGCATATACACCTCCACATCCGTGGGCGTACGGCCGGATTTGACTTCCTGTACATACAAGTTAGAATGACACATTTCTATGTAATTCAAAGTTACAACATACTGTGACTTACCATTCACTTAGCCAAGCGCACATGACCATCGCCGCCGTAGTTGTGGAATGACTCAGTCCCATGGTTTCCCCTGTTCCTTTCAGAAATGGCACGAAACTCAGGGGAAGCCCACCATCTGCACAAGGCCTGATAACCCTCTGATTGGGTGGCCATCCACGGTACTGACACCTACATGAAATTTTTTCAATAAACCAGATACATGGATTTGTTCGATATGAGATGCAATAACCTGTTTACCTCAAGGTATTGCTTCTCCGTAAGGTAAATTGATGACCACTCGGCCTTGGTATTTGGCATCGGTCGATCATCACCATTTGCTCTGTACCATGCCTTTATAGCCTAAATTCGTGCATAGTACATTGCATCTGCAACGACATCGTTCGCGTTATACTCAAATACGTAACGAGCGTTCATATCATATGATCCATTGAAAGGGAAATAGGGTCAAACCTTTTTCTAAATGATTTTGGTGGTTGAATTGCCCAACACAAAGAATTGGACTGACTAGTTTGCTCTAGATTATATGTTCTACAGGTGCCAAAGGTTCAACACAAACCAATAAAAAGTCCAAGATAGGGTTCAAAATCAAAGGAGCAAAAGAAACCGAAGGCTGCCCTGGTCTGGCGCACCGGACTGTCCGATGTGCCACCGGACAGTGTCCGGTGCACCAGGGTGAATCAACTCAAACTCGCACCTTTGGGTTTCTGGAATTGTCACTCCGCTATAATTCACCGGACTGTCCGGTGTGCCAGCGGAGCAACGGCTACAGCGCAACGGTCGACTCCAACAGAAACCTGTAAAAGTGCTACAGTGCGCGAATAGTGCGCGCAGGGTCCGAGCAGGCGCTAGAAGGCGCACCGGACAGTGAACAGTGACTGTCCGGTGGCCCAGGCTGACAAAGCTCCAACGGTCGAACCCTAACGGTTCGGTGACGTGCCTGGCGCATCGGACTGTCCGGTGCGCCCATCGACAGACAGCTTCCCCAACAGCCATTTTGGTCGGTGGGGCTATAAATACCCCCAACCACCACACTTCAAGGTATCCAAGTTTTCAGCCATTGCATTCAATACAAGAGCTCTAGACTTCACTCCAAGGCACAAAACAAAAGATCAAATCCTATCCAAGTTCCAATCTCATTCCAAAGACTTAGTGGCTTGTGAGAGAGAGACATTTGTGTTCATTTGAGTTCTTGTCGCTTGGATCGCTTTTCTTCTTCCCCATTCTTGTTCTCAAGACATTTGTAATCAAAGCAAGAGACACCAAGTTGTGGTGGTCCTTGTAGGGGTCTAAGTGACCCAGTTTGATTAAGGAGAAAAGCTCACTCGGTCTAGGTGACTGTTTGAGAGAGGGAAAGGGTTGAAAGAGACCCGGTCTTTGTGACCACCTCAATGGGGAGTAGGTTTGCAAGAACCGAACCTCGGTAAAACAAATCACCGTGTCATCCGCTCTATTTCTTTGGTTGATTTGTTTTCACCCTCTCTTTCGGACTCGTTTTATTTCTAACGCTAACCCGGCTTGTAATTGTGCTTAAAGTTTATAAATTTCAGATTTGCCTATTCACCCCCCTCTAGGCGACTTTCAATTGGTATCAGAACCCGGTACTTCATTAAAGCCTAACCGCTCGAAGTGATGTCAGGGGATCACGCCAAGAAGGAGGTCATGATTGGCGAGAAGCCCGCCACAAGCCACGGGAAGACTCCATCGGGAGAGTCCGACAACAAAGTGAAGGGATCCCCTTCACATACCAAGTCGCATCGGAGCGACGAAAAGAAAAAGAGGATGAAGAAGGTGGTCTACTACGAGACCGATTCTTCGTCGCCATCCACCTCCGGCTCCGACGCGCCGTCCATCACTTCTAAGCGCCATGAGCGCAAGAAGTATAGTAAGATACCACTTGGTTATCCCCGTATCTCTAGACGCACTCCTTTACTTTCCGTCCCACTAGGCAAACCACCCGTTTTTGAGGGTGAAGATTATAACATGTGGAGTGATAAAATGAGGCATCACCTAACCTCACTCCATGCTAGTATTTGGGACATTGTTGAGTTTAGAGCGCAGGTACCATCGCCGGGGACGAAGGCTATGACTCGGACGAAGTCGCCCAAATCCGGCACTTCAACTCCCAAGCCACTACTATACTCCTCGCCTCTCTAAGTCGAGAGGAGTATAATAAGGTGCAAGGGTTGAAGAGCGCCAAGGAAATTTGGGACGTGCTCAAGACCACGCACGAAGGAGATGAGGTGACAAAGATCATCAAGCAGGAGACGATCGAGGGGGAGCTCAGTCGGTTCGTCCTCAACCAAGGAGAGGATCCACAAGCCATGTATAATCGGCTAAAGACCTTGGTGAATCAAGTGCGCAACCTCAGGAGCACAAAATGGGATGACCATGAAATGGTCAAGGTTATTCTAAGATCACTAGTTTTTCTTAATCCTACACAAGTTCAATTAATTTGTGGTGATCCTAGATACAAGCTAATGTCTCCCGAGGAGGTTATAGGAAAGTTTGTGAGCTTTGAATTGATGATTAAAGGCTCCAAACAAATCATCGAGCAAGGCACCACCTCCATACCCAAGGTGCAACCCGTTGCCTTCAAAGCAACGGAGGAGAAGAAAGAAGAGTCTACATCAAGTAGGCTCCCCATCGATGCCTCTAAGCTCGACAATGAGGAGATAGCGCTCATCATCAAAAGCTTCTGCCAAATCCTCAAGCAAAGGAGGGGGAAGGATTACAAGCCCTGCTCCAAGAAAGTTTGCTACAAGTGTGGTAAGCCCGGTCATTTTATCGCTAAATGCCCTATGTCTAGTGATAGTGACAGGAACAACGACAAGAAGGGGAGGAAGAATGAGAAGAAGAAGTATTACAAGGAGAAGGGCAGCGATGCCCATGTGTGTCGGGAATGGGACTCCGACGAGAGCTCCACCGACTCCTCCTCCGACGAGGACGCTGCCAACATCGCCGTCAACAAGGGCCTCCTCTTCCCCAATGTCGGCCAGAAGTGCCTCATGGCAAAGGACGGCAAGAAGAAGAAGGTAAAATCTAGAGCCTCTATAAAATATACAACATCTAGTGATGAGGCTAGTTCTAGTGATGATGAAGATAACTTGCTTGCTCTTTTTGCCAACTTAAACATGCAACAAAAGGAAAAATTGAATGAATTGATAGGAGCTATTCATGAGAAGGATGAACTCTTGGATAGCCAAGAGGAATTTCTAATTAAGAAAAACAAAAAGCATGTTAAAGTGAAAAATGCTTATGTTCAGGAGATAGAGAAATGTGAAAAATTAACTAGTGAGCCTAGCATTTGCCATGACACCATTTCCAACCTTAGAGCCGAGAATGCTAGTTTTATTGCTAAGGTTGAGAAGTTAAATGCTTGTGACGATTCAATTTCCAATCTTAGAAATGATAATGCTAAGTTGATTGCTAAGATTGAAAAGTTGAATGCCTCACTTTCTAGCCTTAAGATTGAGAATGAAAAATTAATTACTAAGGCTAAGGATTTAAATGTTTGCAATGATTCTATTTCCAATCTTAGAAATGAGAATGTCATGTTATATGCTAAGATTGATGAATTAAATGCTTGCAAACCCTCTACATCTAGTGTTGATCATGTTACTATTTGTACTAGATGTAGAGACATTAATGTTGATGCTATCCATGATCACCTAGCTTTAATTAAACAACAAAATGATCATATAGCTCAACTTAGTGCCAAAATTAATGAGCATGACTTAGAAAATGAAAATTTTAAATTTGCTAGAAGCATGCTCTATAGTGGGAGACGCCCTGGCATTAAGGATGGTATTGGCTTCCAACAGGGAGGCAATGTCAAGCTTAATGCCCCTAAGAAATTGTCTAACTTTGTTAAGGGCAAAGCTCCCATGGTTTAGGATAACGAGGGCTACATTTTATATCCTGCTGGTTATCCCGAACATAAGATTAGGAGAATTCATTCTAGGAAGTCTCACTCTGGCTCTCATCATGCTTTTATGTATAAGAGTGAGGCATCTAGTTCTAGGCAATCCACTCATGTTAAATTGCCTAAAAGGGAAACTCCTACTGCATCAAATGAGCCTATTGTTTCATTTAAGACTTTTGATGCTTCATATGTGCTCACTAACAAATCAGGCAAAGTAGTTGCCAAATATGTTGGGGGCAAACACAAGGGCTCCAAGACTTGTGTTTGGGTACCCAAGGTGCTTGTTTCTAATGTGAAAGGACCCAAGATCGTTTGGGTACCTAAGAACAAGGCCTAAACTTGTTTTGTAGGTTTATGCATCCGGGGGCTCAAGTTGGATCATTGATAGCGGGTGCACAAACCATATGACTGGGGAGAAAAGGATGTTCTCCTCCTACGAGAAAAATGATGATCCCCAAAGAGCTATCACATTCGGGGATGGAAATCAAGGTTTGGTCAAAGGACTTGGTAAAATTGCTATATCACCTGACCATTCTATTTCCAATGTTTTTCTTGTAGATTCCTTAGATTACAATTTGCTTTCTGTTTCTCAATTATGCAAAATGGGTTACAACTGTCTTTTTACGGATATAGGTGTTACTGTCTTTAGAAGAAGTGATGATTCAGTAGCATTTAAGGGAGTATTAGAGGGTCAGCTATACTTAGTTGATTTTAAAAGAGCTGAACTCGATACTTGCTTAATTGCTAAGAATAATATGGGTTGGCTCTGGCATCGCCGACTAGCCCATGTTGGTATGAAGAATCTTCACAAGCTTCTAAAGGGAGAACACATTTTGGGACTAACCAATGTTCATTTTGAGAAAGACAGGGTTTGTAGCGCATGTCAAGCAGGGAAGCAAGTTGGTGCTCATCATCCACACAAGAACATCATGACGACTGACAGGCCACTTGAGCTACTCCACATGGATCTATTCGGCCCAATCGCTTACATAAGCATCGGTGGGAGTAAGTATTGTCTTGTAATTGTGGATGATTATTCTCGCTTCACTTGGGTGTTCTTTTTACAAGAAAAATCTCAAACCCAAGAGACCTTGAAAGGATTATTGAGATGGGCTCAAAACGAGTTCAGCTTAAGGATAAAAAAGATAAGAAGCGACAATGGAACGGAGTTCAAGAACTCTCAAATAGAAGGCTTTCTTGAGGACGAGGGCATCAAGCATGAGTTCTCTTCTCCCTACACACCACAACAAAATGGTGTAGTGGAGAGGAAGAATAGAACTCTACTTGACATGGCGAGGACCATGCTTGATGAGTACAAGACACCGGACCGGTTTTGGGCTGAGGCGATTAACACCGCCTGCTACTCCATCAACCGGTTATATCTTCACCGAATCCTCAAGAAGACATCCTATGAACTCCTAACCGGTAAAAAGCCCAATGTTTCATATTTTAGAGTCTTTTGTAGCAAATGTTTTATTCTTGTTAAAAGAGGTAGAAAATCTAAATTTGCTCCTAAGGTTGTAGAAGGCTTTTTACTAGGATATGTTTCAAACACAAGGGCATATAGAGTCTTTAACAAGTCCACTGGACTAGTTGAAGTTTCTTGTGACATTGTGTTTGATGAGACTAATGGCTCTCAAGTGGAGCAAGTTGATCTTGATAAGCTAGATGACGAAGAGGCTCCGTGCGTCGCGCTAAGGAACATGTCCATTAGGGATGTGTGTTGTGACGGAACCTCCCAAGTCATTAGGCCCACCTACAGTTGTCCTTGTCCAACGGACCTCAGACAACCCTGTAGGTGCCCCTGAATCACTTGACAAGTTCGGTATCTGCTTTTCTTACCTTTCCCAAGAGCGTTTCACCCGTCACGCATACATTACAAGCATCGGAGTTACGAGAATGCGGAAGCGATTACATAAACTTACCTTTATTTTAAAAGTAAGACGAAGTTTTATATTACAGACCAGGATATACCTAGGAGTGCATAGTGTTAATATTACAGAACCAAGGGAGGCAAAAACCCCTCCCAATAAGTTTTAAACAAAAGTTCTTATGGAGGAACTCTTCCTCCCGCAGCTTTACTCTTGCTTTTCTTCTTTTGGGACCACCTTGGAATAGAAACAACAAAAGTTTGTTGCTTCCTCACCTAAAAACAATAGGGAATAAAACCCTGAGTATGGAATTACTCAGCAAGACTTACCCGACTAAAGAAAAGACTCTCAAGGGTATGCTGGTTATAAGGGAGTCAAGGTAAGGTTTCTCAATGATTAAAGACTCTGTTTTGCAGAAATGCTTACTAAAAGTGGATCCTTAAAAATCCAGTTTTTATTGTCAGGTTAGGTAAAATAACCTGCATCTAGAGTTCTTTCTACCCTAGTTCAAACACTTGACCTGCACTAGACAATTTCTTAACAAGCCCTTCATCTTTACTGGAATTCTACGTATAGGGCAGTGACCAAGTCTTCATAACCACGAAGGTACGGGGATCCGAATCGATTATACTCAGCTGAGGATCTCCGATCACACGACATATGTAGCACTTAACCCTTGCATATGTCAACCCGCCACCAGGGTTCTTAAGACCAGATCAGGTTCACGTCAACCGAGAGCACAGATACACCACCGTCCAGCCTCTTGCTATGGAGGGTACACGCTACTCTCGCCACCGCTCCACGCCCATTGCGTGTTATCTTATTCTGGCCTTAGTCTGCCCGAGGCAAGGCTTACCCATGACGAGGCATGTGACCAGTTAAAGGGTCCTCAGTCATTAAGCCTACATTGACACGGTCCTTAATCGACTCAGACGGAGACACTACACCGAGACTCTCTTCTCGTGCAAGTCACCCGCCCGGTCACAGCTTAATCATTTCAAACCCAAAGCTTGGTACCTGGCAGAGGTACATCTTTTCCGATGTTGAACCCATCACGGCCATGATGGATCCACCATCAAGTTTTGTTTTCAAAAACATCCCACCCACCTATGTCGTATCATCTTTTGTAAAAACAAAACATTTGTTTGTCTAAAGCAAGGCTAAGCATCAAAATCTTTTGTAAAACAGGTGATCAAGGAAGGTAATCAAATTCAAGGAAGGTAATGCAGGAATTGTTTTATCAATCAACCCCTATCACCTAATGCAACAAGCAAGTGATAAAGATCTTTAAATCACAAGGAGGTGGCAAATACACCGGGGCTTGCCTTCGTTTATAGGTGAGTCAGGCTCGGATCCATAGATGTCAAAGTAAAAACAATTCCCTGCCTGAGGTTCCGCAGGTGGTGGTGGTGAAGTCTTCTCTTCTTCTACTTCAACCTCTTCTTCGTTTTCTAGATATAACCATATATATATGTATATAAGAATGAATGCCATGTAATGCTCATGAGAGTGCAAAGATAATAAGAATTTATTATCTAAAGTCTTGAATACAATTTTCCTTCACGGAACTTCGAAAACCTAGGGTGTCCAGAGTCAACCGTGAAGTTCAAAGAGCAGGGGTGGGGGTTTTGGGTTTTAATTATCAAACAAGGTCCAAATCAAACTAAATTCTACCCAAGGCTTCTAAACAATATTTAGAGTTCAAATAAAAAGTTTGGGAAATTTTGGAATTATTATATATTTTCTAAAAAAATCCAGAACCAATGTTTTAAGCTATTTTAAATGCTCCAAAATTCCCTATGTAATCTAAAAATCATGAAATTATTTTTAATAAATACAATGAAAAAACAGGAATCTAAGAAAATTGGTTGGGCATTTTTAGGATTTTTCTACAATTGTCTAGAATTTATTTGGCTCTGGAAGAAAAAGAAAAAGAAAAACTTGCAACAGTATTGGACCCAATCTGATCCAGATTGGCCCAGTAACAACAGAAGCACGCCCGCGCGCGCGCCCGCTGGGAAGGTTTACACAGAGGCCCTCGCAGTTTTGGGTATCCGTTAAGAACCCCTGGCTACTGTTCAATGTCTCACTGACAGTTACAAAGACACTCTCGCGCTTCTATCCATTCTCGGTTTGAAGTCCACGGCGGCGAACCGCACTGGGAGCCGAGCTCCGACGAGCTAGACCGGCCGGATGGGGCAAAGACTGGCGCTCCCAGGAAGCAGACACCGAATCGAACCTTCCCCGAGCATTTCCCCTAACTTAATTTGAAGAATGGCAACCTAATTTGCCCTGGCCATGGCGACCGTAGACCATGCGGACAGAGGAACGTGTTCCCGGCGATGGGTGACGGTCCAGTTCAATTGAAGGGGTCAAAGAGCTTGAGGAGGGTCTTGGGACACTAGAACAAGCAACAGAGGGACTTGGACTGACCTGAGTTGAGCTGGCCGTGGCGAGGTCTCTCTTACGGTGTTCCTGCGCGGAGTTGGGGGAAGTTCAAAATTCGCACACTCTGGTGAGCGATCGAAGCTAATTCTTGGTGGCTGGATGCTTAACTACCTTACGGAGCTCGTGGCGGGATCAATTTATACTACGGGAGGGCGGTGGCCGGGAATTTTAGCGATGACGCGCGGCGGCCGGAGGAGTAAAAGTTCACTGGCGCGCATGAATCCGTGGCATCTACCGTGGCAGTCACTCCGACGAGCCACAGAGATTTGCAAGGGTTCACGGCGATGCGGAGGAGGTACTCAGGCACGTGGCACCAGGCCGGAAGACGGCGGTCACCAGCGAAGTTATCCGCAGTGGCCGTGGCAACTTGGTACGGTGGTCGGAGTTGTTTAGTGACCGCACTTATCAACGGCGGCGATATTTTCGTGACCCCAAGCATAGTCCAAGCACTGGCGAGCACGGATTAGGACGACGGCGGCACGAATCTACACGTAGAGAGGTCGCCGGCGGTGAGGTTGCCGCGCTGGCGGTCTGATCCATTTCAGTTACTATACCATGGTGTCTCATTCAGATAGCCTGACAGCGCAAGTTTAGGTCCCATTTTCTCCATATTTTCTATGGTACCAAGCCCAAACATCTATAGCAAAGTTGTTCTACTATAAAGGACCTACAACTTTGTTATATTGACTTGGGGCAAATTCCTTGAAATTCTTGATCTGTAGAGCTCCAAAGATGACCCAGTACCACTGTTAGTCTGATTTCAGACATTAAGTAGTCTGACAGCACGACTTCAGACTCATTTTTCTTCAATTTCTATTCAGCACTAGTGCTTAATTACTTAATAAAGATTGTTCTCCTTATCTAGCTCTATAGATTTGATGTGGTGACCCAAGGCAAATTCACTATAGTTTTGGATCTATAGAGCCCTAAAGTCAGCCCTTCAATACTGTTTTCAGACTTAACCATATGGTCACACAAGTGGTGCTTTTGCAATTTAGCCCAAAATCCAAGGTTAAACTTGCAAATCTTCATAAATGTGATCCATAAGACTTAGGGCACTTTATTATCATGATTTTTGCACTTTGGTCCAAAAGTGGACTAATTTTGCACATAGGCCCCTAGGGTTTGGATTTAGGGTTTTCCAGGGTTTCAATTAGGGTTTCTGGTATCTCACGGGTGTAAATGCAATGTAGGTCCATCTTTGATAACTTTTTATGATTATTTCACTTAATATTTGGGGTTTTCTCTATTTGGCTCCTGTTTTATCCCTCAGATCCCTATTTAGGGTTAAGTACCCTACAATAGGGTCTTGTTTGCAAAATGTCATACCAATACAACTTGTTTGAAATTTTTGCCTAGTAAATGCACTCTAGGTGTGTCAAACATATGCAAATGCCAATGCTCATGATGTTATGCTCAAGTTTTAGTAACAGTAACACTAGTGGTGTTACATCCTTCCCCCCATAAAAGAATCTCGTCCCGAGATTAAAAGTCCTAGGGTAAGTAGTGGAAAAGGAAATGCTTCATGTTTTTATTTCCTGAGTTTTGGTACAGGGCAGGGGTGGGTTTAGGGCTCACTCCTTTATTACAACAATTTTATACACTTTACAAATTACATGAGGCTAAAAAGCCTGGGAAATTCTTATCTAAGAAGTCTTGAGTTTCCCAAGTAGCCTCATCTTCGGAATGTTGGTTCCACTGTATCTTGTAAAACTTAAGAGTTTTTCTTCGGGTAACCCTGTCCTTTTGATCCAAGACTCGAATGGGATGTTCAGAATACGTCAAGTCTGGCTCAAGGACAACATTTGTCACTTCAATAGTTCGATCTGGAACCCGAAGACACTTCTTCAACTGAGACACGTGGAACACATTATGTACAGCAGACAAGGTTTCGGGTAGTTGGAGTCGGTATGCCACTGGTCCACATTGCTCAAGTATAGGGAAAGGACCAATGTACCGGGGTGCAAGCTTCCCTTTAACCCCGAAACGCGATACACCCTTCATTGGGGAGACCTTCAGATAAACATAATCCCCCACCAGAAAATATAAGGGCATCCGCCGTTTGTCTGCATAACTTTTCTGACAGGCTTGAGCTTTCTTCAAATTATGAGTTATTTTCTGAACCTTTTCTTCGGTCTCTTTCACCATATTAGGCCTGAAGAAGTACCTTTCACCAGGTTCAGACCAATTTAGCGGAGTACGACATCGTCGTCCATATAAAGCTTAGAAGGGTGCCATCTGGATACTTTCTTGATAGCTATTATTATATGAGAACTCCGCTAGCGGTAAACATTCATCCCATTTCTGTGGGAATTCCAGCACACATGCCCGTAGCATATCTTCAAGTATTCGATTGACCCTCTCAGTCTGCCCACTTGTTTGAGGATGATAGGTCGAACTATGGAGCAATTTGGTACCCAGGGATTTATGAAGTTCTTCCTAGAATTTGGATACGAATTGAGATCCACGATCTTACACTATAGTCTTTGAAACCCCGTACAAACTGAGAATGCGAGCAATGTACAGCTCTGCATAGGTGATGACGGGATATTTTACTTTGACTGGAAGGAAGTGGGCGATCTTTGTAAGTCGATCAATGATAACCCAAATGGAGTCAAAGCCTTTTGCTGTTCTGGGTAATCCCACAATGAAGTCCATACTAATATCTTCCCATTTCCATGTTGGTATTGGTAAAGATTGTAATGGACCGACAGCTTTCAGGTGTATGGCCTTGACACGTTTACAAGTGTCACATCTAGCCACATAGCGTGCAATTTCAATTTTCATCTTTGTCCACCAATAATGCTGTTTCAGATCTTGATACATCTTAGTGCTTCCGGGATGAATAGAATAGCGACTAAGATGTGCTTCGTCTAAGATTTGCTGGCGGACCCCTTCATTTTTAGGCACCACTATGCGGTTGTTAAACCATACCACACCTTGATCGTCTTCTCGGAAGCAATTGGCTTTTCCAGCCCTTATCTTCTCACGTATATGTTTCATACCCTCATCATTTTTCTGTGCGTCAATTATCCTTTGTAAGATGACTGACTCTAGCTTCAAATGATTTGAAGTCCCATGCTGAATCATTCCTAGGTTCAAATTTTCCATCTCCTGGCATAATGTAATGTCAGAAGTCCTCATTGTTAGACAATGGCAGGAAGCCTTGCGACTGAGTGCATCAGCCACTACATTTGCTTTGCCTGGGTGATAATGAATTTCCAATTCATAATCCTTAATCAGCTCGAGCCATCTCCTTTGTCTCATATTGAGCTCTGACTGGGTAAAGATATACTTCAAACTTTTATGATCTGTATAAATGTGACAGATATTACCCAGCAGATAATGATGCCAAATCTTTAGGGCATGAACCACTGCAGCTAGCTCCAGATCATGAGTTGGGTAATGCTCCTCATGCCGGCGCAACTGCCTTGAAGCATACGCAATTACTCGGTCCTCTTGCGTTAATACGCAGCCGAGACCACTGCCCGATGCGTCACAATACACATCAAATGGCGTATTGATGTCTGGTTGAGCCAATACTGCAGCAGTGGTTAATAATATCTTCAATTTCTCAAAAGCTTCATTACACTTTAAAGACCAATTGAATTTAGTCTCATTCTTCAATAGACTTGTGATTGGCTTCACAAGCTTAGAAAAATCTGGTATAAATCGGCGGTAATAGCCAGCTAGTCCAAGGAAACTTCGGACTTGATGAACAGTGGTTGGGGGTTTCCACTCCAAAATATCCTTGACCTTGCTGGGATCTACCGCAATCCCCCTGGCAGATAGCACATGTCCCAGAAATTGAATTTCTTCCAGCCAAAATGCGCACTTACTGAACTTAGCATATAATTTGTGTTCTCTTAAGCGCGTCAACACGATCCGTAAATGTTGAGCATGCTCCTCTTCATTATTGGAATATATTAAAATATCGTCTATGAAGACCACTACAAACTTGTGAAAGGGAAATGTGCCCTTGGGCCATTTCTAAGTATTTTGGTGATTTAGTGTCCAACACAAGTGCCCTAGTGTAAAAAGGTGGACAAAGTACAAATCAAGGATAAAGGTATGTTTCACAGACTTAGTACATTGTTTTATGGACTAATGTATTGTGTCTAAGTGTTGGAAACAGGAAAAATCCAATTGAAAATGCTTTGGCTCGAGCAGCCAAGACTCTGCTCAGTCTGGGAGCACCGGACTGTCCGGTGGTGCACCGGACAGTGTCCGGTGCGCCAGGCTGACTCTGGTGAACAGGCTGCTCTCGGGACTTCGACGGCGGTGTACGGCTATAATTCACCGGACTGTCCGGTGGTGCACCGGACTGTCCGGTGGGCCGTTCACAGGCGAACTCGTCGCTCTCAGGAATTCATCGGCGACGTACGGCTATAATTCACCGGACTGTCCGGTGTGCACCAGACTGTCCGGTGAGCCAACGGTCGGCCGCGCGATCTGCGCGGGACACGTGTCCGAGCCAACGGCTAGAAGGGGGCACCGGACTGTCCGGTGTGCACCGGACATGTCCGGTGCGCCAACGGCTCTCAGGCTGCCAACGGTCGACTGCGCCATTTTTGGAAGGAAATCGGGCACCGGACAGTGTCCGGTGTGCACCGGACTGTCCGGTGCGCCAGTCGACAGAAGGCAAGATCAGCCTTCCTAGAATGCTCTCAACGGCTCCTAGCTGCCTTGGGGCTATAAAAGGGACCCCTAGGCGCATGGAGGAGAACACCAAGCATCCTCTAAGCATTCCTACAACATTCCTAAGCACCAAGACCTCGATTCCGCGCATTTGTTTCATTGTGATAGCATATAGAGCTCTAGTGGAGTTGTGAACTCATTGAGTTGTGTTGCGAGCTCTTGTTGCGACTTGTGTGCGTGTTGACACTCTGATTCTTGTGTCTTGTGTGCGTTGCTAATCCTCCCTTGCTCTGTGCTTCTTTGTGAACTTTAAGTGTAAGGGCGAGAGGCTCCAAGTTGTGGAGATTCCTCGCAAACGGGATTAAGAAAAGCAAGCAAAACACCGTGGTATTCAAGTGGGTCTTTGGACCGCTTGAGAGGGGTTGATTGCAACCCTCGTCCGTTGGGACGCCACAACGTGGAGTAGGCAAGCGTTGGTCTTGGCCGAACCACGGGATAACCACCATGCCATCTCTGTGATTGATCTCTTGTTGGTTATTGTGTTTTGTTGTGACTCCTCTCTAGCCACTTGGCATTTACTGTGCTAACGCTTAACCAAGTTTTTGTGGCTTAAGTTTTCAAGTTTTACAGGATCACCTATTCACCCCCCCCCCCCTCTAGGTGCTCTCAATTGGTATCGGAGCCGTTCTCTTCACAAGGGACTAATCGCCCGAAGAGATGGATCCTAAGGGGAAGGGAATCGTGATCAACAACAAAGAGAAGGAGTCCTTCGTCAACGAGCCTAAGGATGATAAGCCTACCGACTCGGGCTCGGGTCATGGACGCAAAGATGGAAGGAAGAAGAAGACAAGACACATCAAGGAGATCGTCTACTACGACGACAGCGATGAGTCTACTTCTTCCCAAAAGGACGACGACCACAACGACTACGAGAGAAGGAAACCGGTTAATTCAAACTTTTCTTTTGACTACTCTCGTATTCCGCAAAGTACAAATAGTCATTTGCTCTCCATTCCACTTGGCAAACCTCCTCACTTTGATGGAGAGGACTACGGATTTTGGAGCCACAAAATGCGTAGTCACCTGTTCTCTCTCCATCCGAGCATATGGGAAATTGTGGAAAGTGGAATGAAGTTCGATAGCTCGGATAGTCCTATTTTCATTAATGAACAAATTCATAGAAATGCACAAGCCACTACTGTGTTGTTAGCCTCCTTGTGCAGGGACGAGTACCATAAGTGAGCGGCTTGGACAATGCCAAGCAGATCTGGGACACCCTCAAGATTTCTCATGAGGGGAACGATGTCACCTTGCTCACCAAGATGGAGTTAGTGGAGGGCGAGCTTGGACGATTCGTGATGATAAGGGGCGAGGAGCCGACCCAAACATACAACCGGCTCAAGACCCTTATCAACAAAATAAGGAGCTACGGAAGCACGCGATGGACGGACCACGACGTCGTCCGACTGATGCTAAGGTCCTTTACCGTTCTTGATCCTCATTTGGTGAATAATATTCGTGAGAATCCCAGGTACACCAAAATGTCGCCCGAAGAAGTCCTTGGAAAATTCGTAAGCGGGCGAATGATGATCAAGGAGGCAAGGTACGTGGACGACGCTCTGAATGGTCCAATCAATGAGCCTCAACCCCTTGCTCTCAAGGCAACAAGAAGCAAGGAGGCGCTACCTAGCAAAGTGGCACAAATTGAGGCGGCCGGACTTAATGATGAAGAGATGGCCCTCATCATCAAGAGATTCAAGACGGCGCTAAAGGGTCGCAAGGGGCAGCCAAGCAAGACCAAGACAAAGGGGAAGCGCTCATGCTTCAAATGTGGTAAGCTTGGTCATTTTATTGCTAACTGTCCCGACAATGATAGTGATCAGGATCAAGGGAACAAGAGGGAGAAGAAGAAGAACTATAAGAAGGCAAAGGGCGAGGCACATCTTGGCAAGGAGTGGGATTCAGATTGCTCCTCGTCCGACTCCGACAATGAAGGACTCGCCGCCACCGCCTTCAACAAGTCATCCCTCTTCCCCAACGAGCGTCACACATGCCTTATGGCAAGGGAGAAGAAGGTATGTACTCGAAACTCTACTTATGCTTCTTCAAGTGAGGACGAATCTAGTGATGAGGATGAAATAGATTATTCATGTTTATTTAAGGGCCTAGATAGAACCAAAGTAGATAAAATTAATGAATTGATTGATGCCTTGAATGATAAGAATAGGCTTTTAGAAAAACAAGAGGACTTGTTGTATGAAGAACATGACAAATTTGTAGAAGCACAAAAATCTCATGCCTTAGAAGTTAAGAGAAATGAAATGCTTTCTTGTGAATTATCTTCTTGCCATGAGACAATTTCTAGCTTAAGGAGCATTAATGATGATTTGAATGCTAAGTTAGAAATAGCTAGTAAATCAACAACTTGTGTAGAAAATGTTGTTATTTGCAATAGATGTAAAGATTTTGATATTGATGCTTGTAGTGAACACATAGCTTCTATTGCAAAGTTGAACGATGAAATGGCTAGTCTTAATGCCCAACTTAAGGCTAGCAAGAGTGATTTTGATAAACTAAAATTTGCTAGGGATGCCTACACGGTTGGTAGACACCCCTCAATTAAGGATGGGCTTGGCTTCAAGAGGGAAGCCAAGAACTTAACGCGCCATAAGGCTCCCATCTCCGCCAAGGAGAAAGGGAAGGCCCCTATGGCAAGTAGTACTAAAAAGAACCATGCTTTTATGTACAATGATAGAAGACAGTCTCATAGGAGTTGTAATGCTTTTGATTCACATGCCTATGATTCTTATTCTATGTTTGCTTCCAGTTCTTCCTATATGCATGGTAAAGATATGCCTAGGAAAAATATTCATCATGTGCCTAGAAAGAATATTGTTCATGTTCCTAGGAAAGTTATGAATGGACCCTCTACAATTTATCATGCTTTAAATGCTTCCTTTGCTATTTGTAGAAAGGATAGGAAGATAGTTGCTAGGAAATTAGGGGCAAAATGCAAGGGTGATAAGACTTGCATTTGGGTCCCTAAGACAATTGTGACTAACCTTGTAGGACCCAACAAGAGTTGGGTACCTAAGACCCAAGCCTAAATTTGCCGTGCAGGTTTATGCATCCGGGGGTTCAAGCTGGATTATCGACAGCGGATGCACGAACCATATGACGGGGGAAAAGAAGATGTTCACCTCCTACGTCAAGAATAAGGATTCCCAAGATTCAATCATATTCGGTGATGGGAACCAAGGCAAGGTGAAAGGTTTAGGCAAGATTGCAATATCAAATGAGCACTCTATCTCTAATGTGTTTTTAGTTGAGTCTCTTGGATATAATTTATTATCTGTCAGTCAATTATGTAATATGGGATATAATTGTCTATTTACAAATGTAGATGTGTCTGTCTTTAGAAGATGTGATGGTTCACTAGCTTTTAAGGGTGTACTAGACAGCAAACTTTATTTAGTTGATTTTGCAAAAGAGGAGGCCGGTCTAGATGCATGCTTAATTGCTAAGACTAGCATGGGCTGGCTGTGGCATCGCCGCTTAGCACATGTGGGGATGAAGAACCTTCACAAGCTTCTAAAGGGAGAACACGTGATAGGTTTGACTAACGTGCAATTCGAAAAAGATAGACCTTGTGTAGCTTGTCAAGCAGGTAAACAAGTGGGAGGAGCACATCACAGCAAGAATGTGATGACCACTTCAAGACCTCTGGAGCTGCTGCATATGGACCTCTTCGGACCCGTCGCCTATCTGAGCATAGGAGGAAGTAAGTATGGTCTAGTTATTGTTGATGACTTTTCCCGCTTCACTTGGGTGTTCTTTTTGCAGGATAAGTCTGAAACCCAAGGGACCCTCAAGCGCTTCCTAAGGAGAGCTCAAAATGAGTTTGAGCTCAAGGTGAAGAAGATAAGAAGCAACAATGGGTCCGAATTCAAGAATCTTCAAGTGGAGGAGTTCCTTGAGGAGGAGGGGATCAAGCACGAGTTCTCCGCTCCCTACACACCTCAGCAAAATGGTGTGGTAGAGAGGAAGAACAGGACGCTCATTGATATGGCGAGGACTATGCTTGGAGAGTTCAAGACCCCCTAGCGTTTTTGGTCGGAAGCCGTGAACACGGCTTGCCACGCCATCAACAGGGTCTACCTTCACCGCCTCCTCAAGAAGACTTCATATGAGCTGCTGACTGGTAACAAACCCAATGTGTCTTATTTTCGTGTATTTGGGAGCAAGTGTTATATTCTTGTGAAGAAAGGTAGAACCTCTAAATTTGCTCCCAAAGCTGTAGAAGGGTTTTTATTAGGTTATGATTCAAATACAAAGGCATATAGGGTCTTCAACAAATCATCGGGTTTGGTTGAAGTCTCTAGCGATGTTGTATTTGATGAGACTAATGGCTCTCCAAGAGAGCAAGTTGTTGATCTTGATGATGTAGATGAAGAAGACGTTCCAACGGCCGCGATACGCACCATGGCGATTGGAGATGTACGGCCTCAGGAACAATTGGAGCAAGATCAATCGTCATCCTCAACAAAGGTGCATCCCCCATCCCAAGATGATGAACAGG
This sequence comes from Zea luxurians, assembly GCA_029449295.1. Lineage (NCBI taxonomy): Eukaryota > Viridiplantae > Streptophyta > Magnoliopsida > Poales > Poaceae > Zea > Zea luxurians. The sequence goes on along the minus strand of JAOPSE010000411.1, from coordinate 612,665 downwards.
TACCTCAAGTGGAGGCGCATGATCAAGGGGGAGCACAGGATGTTCAAATTGAAGAGGAAGAAGCACCTCAGGCACCTCCAACCCAAGTTCGAGCGACGATCCAAAGGGATCATCCCGTCGACCAAATTTTGGGTGATATTAGCAAGGGAGTAACTACTCGTTCAAGATTAGTTAATTTTTGTGAGCATTACTCCTTTGTCTCTTCTATTGAGCCTTTCAGGGTAGAAGAGGCCTTGCTGGATCCGGACTGGGTGTTGGCCATGCAGGAGGAACTCAACAACTTTAAGCGCAGTGAAGTTTGGACATTTGTGCCTCGCCCCAAGCAAAATGTTGTGGGAACCAAGTGGGTGTTCCGCAACAAACAGGATGAGCACGGGGTGGTGACAAGGAACAAGGCTCGACTTGTGGCAAAAGGTTATGCCCAAGTCGCAGGTTTGGACTTTGAGGAGACATTCGCTCCTGTGGCTAGGCTAGAATCAATTCGTATTTTGCTAGCATATGCCGCTCACCATTCTTTCAGGTTGTACCAAATGGATGTGAAGAGCGCTTTCCTCAACGGGCCGATCAAAGAGGAGGTGTACGTGGAGCAACCCCCTGGCTTCGAGGATGAACGGTACCCCGACCACGTGTGTAAGCTCTCTAAGGCGCTCTATGGACTTAAGCAAGCCCCAAGAGCATGGTATGAATGCCTTAGAGACTTTTTAATTGCTAATGCTTTCAAGGTTGGGAAAGCCGATCCAACTCTTTTTACTAAGACTTGCGATGGTGATCTCTTTGTGTGCCAAATTTATGTCGATGACATAATATTTGGTTCTACTAACCAAAAGTCTTGTGAAGAGTTTAGCAGGGTGATGACGCAGAAATTCGAGATGTCGATGATGGGCGAGTTGAACTACTTCCTTGGGTTCCAAGTGAAGCAACTCAAGGACGGCACCTTCATCTCCCAAACGAAATACACGCAAGATTTGCTAAAGCGGTTTGGGATGAAGGACGCCAAGCCCGCAAAGACGCCGATGGGAACCGACGGACACACCGACCTCAACAAAGGTGGTAAGTCCGTTGATCAAAAGGCATACCGGTCTATGATAGGGTCTTTACTTTATTTGTGTGCTAGTAGACCGGATATTATGCTTAGCGTATGCATGTGTGCTAGATTTCAATCCGATCCTAAGGAGTGTCACTTAGTGGCTGTGAAGCGAATTCTTAGATATTTAGTCGCTACGTCTTGCTTCGGGATCTGGTATCCAAAGGGGTCTAACTTTGACTTGATTGGATATTCAGATTTCGACTATGCTGAATGTAAGGTCGATAGGAAGAGTACATCAGGGACGTGCCAATTCTTAGGAAGGTCCCTGGTGTCGTGGAACTCTAAGAAACAAACCTCCGTTGCCCTATCCACCGCTCAGGCCGAGTACGTTCCCGCAGGACAGTGTTGCGCACAACTACTTTGGATGAGGCAAACCCTTCGGGACTTTGGCTACAATCTGAGCAAAGTCCCACTCCTATGTGACAATGAGAGTGCTATCCGAATAGCGGAAAATCCTGTTGAGCACAGCCGCACAAAGCACATTGACATCCGGCATCACTTTTTGAGAGACCACCAGCAAAAGGGAGATATCGAAGTGTTTCATGTTAGCACCGAGAACCAGCTAGCCGATATCTTTACCAAGCCTCTAGATGAGAAGACCTTTTGCAGGCTGCGTAGTGAGCTAAATGTCTTAGATTCCGGAACTTGGATTGAATTGTAGCATACATGTGTTTATGCCTTTGATCATGTTCCTTATGCATTTTGTTGCTTACTATGGTGCTCAAGTTGTACAATCTCTCCCCGGACCTCACAAGTCTTTGTGCAAGTGATGCACATATTTAGGGGGAGTTGTGCTACAACTTGACCCTTTGAGACTAACCATATGCTTGAGTTTGCTTGTTTTAGTCTCAAAGGAGGTTTGAAAGGGAAAAGGTGGACTTGGACCATGAAAGACTTCCACTGCACTCCGATGAGAGGGTAACTTATTCCAAGTTCATCTCATGTACTCTTATTGCCTTTGTGTTCTCATTTGAAGATTTTGGTGAGGCAATGGGGTTAAAGGGCCAAGATTGATCTCGTTTTGGTGCTTGATGCCAAAGGGGGAGAAAATAAAGGCCAAAGCAATAGATGGATCAGCTACCACTTAAGAAATTTTGAAAATAGTAGATTAGAGCTTTTGGTTTGTCAAAACTCTTTTATTGTCTCTTATGTCAAAAGTTGGCCTCTTGTGGGGAGAAGTGTTGATTATGGGAAAAAGGGGGAGCTTTTGAAATCCTTGATCAAATTTCTATGGAATACCTCTCTTTATGTCTCTACAAGTGGATTTGACTTAGAGATAGGAATTTGAGTTTGATTTGCAAAAACAAACCAAGTGGTGGCATAGAGTGATCCATATATGTCAAAATTGAATCAAAACAATTTTGAGTTCTTATTTGAATTGATTTTGTACTTGTTCTACTTGCTTCATGTTGTGTTGGCATAAATCACCAAAAAGGGGGAGATTGAAAGGGAAATGTGCCCTTGGGCCATTTCTAAGTATTTTGGTGATTTAGTGTCCAACACAAGTGCCCTAGTGTAAAAAGGTGGACAAAGTACAAATCAAGGATAAAGGTATGTTTCTCAGACTTAGTACATTGTTTTATGGACTAATGTATTGTGTCTAAGTGTTGGAAACAGGAAAATCCAATTGAAAATGCCTTGGCTCGAGCAGCCAAGACTCTACTCAGTCTGGGAGCACTGGACTGTCCGGTGGTGCACCGGACAGTGTCCGGTGCGCCAGGCTGGCTCTGGTGAACAGGCTGCTCTCGGGACTTCGACGGCGGTGTACGGCTATAATTCACCGGACTGTCCGGTGGTGCACCGGACTGTCCGGTGGGCCGTTCACAGGCGAACTCGTCGCTCTCAGGAATTCATCGGCGACGTACGGCTATAATTCACCGGACTGTCCGGTGTGCACCGGACTGTCCGGTGAGCCAACGGTCTGCAGGGCCAACGGTTGGCCGCGCGATCTGTGCGGGACACGTGGCCGAGCCAACGGCTAGAAGGGGGCACCGGACTGTTCGGTGTGCACCGGACATGTCCGGTGCGCCAACGGCTCTCAGGCTGCCAACGGTCGACTGCGCCATTTTTGGAAGGAAATCGGGCACCGGACAGTGTCCGGTGTGCACCGGACTGTCCGGTGCGCCAGTCGACAGAAGACAAGATCAGCCTTCCTAGAATGCTCTCAACGGCTCCTAGCTGCCTTGGGGCTATAAAAGGGACCCCTAGGCGCATGGAGGAGAACACCAAGCATCCTCTAAGCATTCCTACAACATTCCTAAGCACCAAGACCTCGATTCCGCGCATTTGTTTCATTGTGATAGCATATAGAGCTCTAGTGGAGTTGTGAACTCATTGAGTTGTGTTGCGAGCTCTTGTTGCGACTTGTGTGCGTGTTGACACTCTGATTCTTGTGTCTTGTGTGCGTTGCTAATCCTCCCTTGCTCTGTGATTCTTTGTGAACTTTAAGTGTAAGGGCGAGAGGCTCCAAGTTGTGGAGATTCCTCGCAAACGGGATTAAGAAAAGCAAGCAAAACACCGTGGTATTCAAGTGGGTCTTTGGACCGCTTGAGAGGGGTTGATTGCAACCCTCGTCCGTTGGGACGCCACAACGTGGAGTAGGCAAGCGTTGGTCTTGGCCGAACCACGGGATAACCACCGTGCCATCTCTGTGATTGATCTCTTGTTGGTTATTGTGTTTTGTTGTGACTCCTCTCTAGCCACTTGGCATTTACTGTGCTAACGCTTAACCAAGTTTTTGTGGCTTAAGTTTTCAAGTTTTACAGGATCACCTATTCACCCCCCCCTCTAGGTGCTCTCAACTTGTCCAACTCGGGCATGAATACCGAGTTCATCAGATAAGTGAAGTGGGCAGGAGCATTTGTCAGTCCGAAAGACATCACCAGGTATTCAAATAATCCATACCGCGTAGTGAATGCGGTTTTTGGTATATCCTCGGGCCGAATATGGATCTGATGATAGCCTGATCTGAGATCAATCTTGGAGAATACCCTCGCCCCGGTCAGTTGATCAAATAAAATATCAATCCGTGGAAGAGGGTACTTGTTCTTGATAGTGACCTCATTCAGGGGTCGATAATCCACACACATCCATAAAGTTTGATCCTTCTTCTTAACGAATATGGCTGGACAACCCCATGGCGACGAGCTTGGCCGGATGAATCCTTTTTCTAGTAGATCTTGTAATTGAATCTTCAATTCTGCCAGCTCATTTGGAGGCATTCGGTACGATCTTCTAGAAATGGGAGCCGTACCGGGCTTTAACTCAATTACAAACTCTACATCTCTTTCGGGTGGCAATCCAGGCAAATCCTCTGGAAAGACATCTGGGAACTCGCATACTACCGGAATATCCTTGATCTCTGGTATAATGGCTTCATAAACTCTGCCAGTAGTTTTGGTTGGAAAGGGGATAGACAAAAGAATTTCCTCTTGATTATGACTCAACCTGATGGTTCTCTGATCAGTGTTGAGGGTTGCTTTATGTCGGGCCAACCAATTCATGCCCAAAATCACATCTATGTCTTGGCCTTTCAGAACAATCATATTAGTAGGAAAGTCCCGTCTGGCCAATGTTACGGGCACTTGGAAAGCCACTTCCCTAGTAAAGATTTGTCCCCCAGGTGACTGAATTTTAAACCCTTCTTTTGATTCATGGTATGAAATGCAATGTTGCTCCACAAATTTCTTGCTGATGAATGTATGTGAAGCACCAGAATCGAAGAGAATAATTGCGGGATGATTGGCCACAAGGAACGTACCCATCATTACCGGTTCACCGTCCGGTGTAGTGGGCACTTGAGTGTAATAAATTCGTCCTGTCTTCTTTGTATTCTTGCCCGCATTTCCCTTAGCTTAAGAAGAATTCCCAGTACCTTGTTGATTGTTTGTGCGATTATGCTTCGGGTAAGGGCAATCCTTAATAAAATGCCCCGATTTTCCGCAATTAAAACACCCTGTTGACGAACTGGGAAGGGCCGGGAAATGAGTGCCAGGGGCACCCGGCTGACTTGTTGTAGTGGGGGCAGCATTGGGACGGATGAACACTGGTTGTTTGAATGGGAAGGAGGGTGGACGTGATGAAGAACGACCCTGATTAAAAGGTCGGATAACTAACCGTTGCCTTTTCTCGGGGCCCTGACTGGGCCTATTGCCCCCATTCCCCTTGGACTTTCCAGAAGTTGCATATTTAGATTCAACTGCCAGCGCTGTGCTGACAGCCCTTCCGTAGGTGAGGTCAATGCAGATAGCCATTTTCCTTTGCATCCGATCATTTAAACCCCTCATGAAACAGTTCTTCTTCTTTATGTCGGTATTGACTTGGTCAATTGCATACTGAGACAAGTGATTAAATTTATTGAGATACTGGGTGACAGTATCTCTGCCTTGCTTCAACTTCATGAATTCCTCCTGTTTCATGTGGAGTACTCCTTTTGGTATGTAATGCTCTCTGAAGGCTATCTTAAATTCATCTCAGGTAATCTGATGATTGGCCGGCTGAACGGCCACAAAGTTCCCCCACCAAGTGCTAGCAGGGCCACGCAATTGCTGAGCTGCGAATAGGGGTTTCTGAGTTTCAGAACACCGAAGAAGTCCAAATTTCTGCTCAATGACGTGGATCCATTCGTCCGCCTCTAAAGGGTCTTCTGCCTTGATGAACAACGGTGGGCGCGTTTCGGAGAAGTCCAAATAAGATGTCTCATGGGGACCTTACGGATAACCCCGCCCGCCTTGTTGTTGAAGTTGCTGACCTGCCATCTCCCGTAGGAAACAGGTATTATCTGCTGTAGCATTTACCAAGGCGGCGATAGCCTCAGCAAGTGTGGGAGGGACTGGAGGTGGGTTTGGTGTTGCCTCCCTCCCACGGGAGGTACTAGCCCCATCCTGAGCACGAGTCCAGGAAGGCATCTGTGGCAACAAACATTTGACAACAATATGATATGCCAAAGAAAACCATCCATTTTACATTACTAAAAAGAGTAATGTTACAGACTCGAATTTTTACAACAGGATTACACCACTTATTATACATTACTACTATTTCTACTCCTACTTCCCGTTGCTCCCGGTAGCCTTGTTGTCGGGCGTAGGAGACCACTCATCGACCAACTTCATAGAGGGAGGGGCCTGAAAAGGTCCAATTCACCACCAAAAGCTTCTCCCGCTACGTGAGAAGGTCCGGCTTCTGTCCCGACAGGATCCGCAGGCACATTAGGGTGCAATTGTAAATACAGTACATGAACTTCTTCATGTAGAGTATTGCAGTAAGCCTGCAGGTTATCGATGGCTGAGCTAAGCTCTTCTACTCTGGCTCGAGCTTTTGCCTCCTTAGCCCAGGCAATCGAACGAGACTGAACCGCCCAGTCGAGTGCTAAATCTCGATCTGCGAGCTGATCTTGCAGGCGGCGGATGTCGCTTCTTAATTCATTAATTCTGTCGCCATCCGCAACCCAGATGTCAGTCCTACGTCGAAGTTCTATTTGAAGCTGATTCACTTGCGCTTCAAGATCCCCGATCGGATCATTACTCCCACTACTGCTATCCTCGTGTCTTGGGGCAAGTTGATGACGTGGCACACCAATTGGGCCAGTATGCTTGCGCGCGGTTTTCCTCGTGCGCGGTGGCATTTTTCTAAGGGGGAAATTTTATTAACATAATTCTTAGCATGATGCATGAGTAATTACAGAATCAACCTTAGTTGATTCACACCTTCTATATGTTGCACTCTTACTATCCGGTCTTTAAGATAAGCTCTTCAGAAATGCTTAGGTAAGAAAGGAAGAGATTCTCTAGATAAGTCTTTTAGGAAATTCCTTTGAAGATGCCTCATAATATCTGCAGAGAAGGGCTTCGCTCCGATACCAGCTGTGACGGAACCTCCCAAGTCATTAGGCCCACCTACAGTTGTCCTTGTCCAACGGACCTCAGACAACCCTATAGGTGCCCCTGAATCACTTGACAAGTTCGGTATCTGCTTTTCTTACCTTTCCCAAGAGCGTTTCACCCGTCACGCAGACATTACAAGCATCGGAGTTACAAGAATGCGGAAGCGATTACATAAACTTACCTTTATTTTAAAAGTAAGACGAAGTTTTATATTACAGACCAGGATATACCTAGGAGTGCATAGTGTTAATATTACAGAACCAAGGGAGGCAAAAACCCCTCCCGATAAGTTTTAAACAAAAGTTCTTATGGAGGAACTCTTCCTCCCGCAGCTTTACTCTTGCTTTTCTTCTTTTGGGACCACCTTGGAACAGAAACAACAAAAGTTTGTTGCTTCCTCACCTAAAAACAATAGGGAATAAAACCCTGAGTATAGAATTACTCAACAAGACTTACCCGACTAAAGAAAAGACTCTCAAGGGTATGCTGGTTATAAGGGAGTCAAGGTAAGGTTTCTCAATGATCAAAGACTCTGTTTTGCAGAAATGCTTACTAAAAGTGGATCCTTAAAAATCCAGTTTTTATTGTCAGGTTAGGTAAAATTACCTGCATCTAGAGTTCTTTCTACCCTAGTTCAAACACTTGACCTGCACTAGCCAATTTCTTAACAAGCCCTTCATCTTTACTAGAATTCTACATATAGGGCAGTGACCAAGTCTTCATAACCACGAAGGTACGGCAATCCGAATCGATTATACTCAGCTGAGGATCTCCGATCACACGACATATGTAGCACTTAACCCTTGCATATGTCATCCCGCCACCAGGGTTCTTAAGACCAGTCAGGTTCATGTCAATTGAGAGCACAGATACACCACCGTCCAGCCTCTTGCTACGGAGGGTACACGCTACTCTCTTCACCGCTCCACGCCCATTGCGTGTTATCTTATTCTGGCCTTAGTCTGTCCGAGGCAAGGCTTACCCATGACGAGGCATGTGACCAGTTAAAGGGTCCTCGGTCATCAAGCCTACATCGACACGGTCCTTAATCGACTCAGACAGAGACACTACACCGAGACTCTCTTCTCGTACAAGTCACCCGCCCGGTCACAGCTTAATCATTTCAAACCCAAAGCTTGGTACCTGACAGAGGTACATCTTTTCCGATGTTGAACCCATCACGGCCATGATGGATCCACCATCAAGTTTTGTTTTCAAAAACATCCCACCCACTTATGCCGTATCATCTTTTGTAAAAACAAAACATTTGTTTGTCTAAAGCAAGGCTAAGCATCAAAATATTTTGTAAAACAGGTGATCAAGGAAGGTAATCAAATTCAAGGAAGGTAATGCAGGAATTGTTTTATCAATCAACCCCTATCACCTAATGCAACAAGCAAGTGATAAAGATCTTTAAATCATAAGGAGGTGGCAAATGCATTGGGGCTTGCCTTCATTTATAGGTGAGTCAGGCTCGGATCCACAGATGTCAAAGTAAAAACAATTCCCTGCCTGAGGTTCCGCAGGTGGTGGTGGTGAAGTCTTCTCTTCTTCTACTTCAACCTCTTCTTCATTTTCTAGATATAACCATATATATATGTATATAAGAATGAATGCCATGTAATGCTCATGAGAGTGCAAAGATAATAAGAATTTATTATCTAAAGTCTTGAATACAATTTTCCTTCAAGGAACTTCGAAAACCTAGGGTTTCCGGAGTCAACCGTGAAGTTCAAAGAGCAGGGGTGGGGGTTTTGGGTTTTAATTATCAAACAAGGTCCAAATCAAACTAAATTCTACCCAAGGCTTCTAAACAATATTTAGAGTTCAAATAAAAAGTTTAGGAAATTTTGGAATTATTATCTATTTTCTAAAAAATCCAGAACCAATGTTTTAAGCTATTTTAAATGCTCCAAAATTCACTATGTAATCTAAAAATCATGAAATTATTTTTAATAAATACTATGGAAAATTAGGAATCTAAGAAAATTGGTTGGGCATTTTTAGGATTTTTCTACAATTGTCTAGAATTTATTTGGCTCTGGAAGAAAAAGAAAAAGAAAAACTTGCAACAGTATTGGACCCAATCTGATCCAGATCGACCCAGTAACAACAGAAGCGCGCCCGCGCGCGCGCCCGCTGGGCAGGTTTGCACGGAGGCCCTCGCAGCTTTGGGTATCCATTAAGAACCCCCGGCTACTGTTCAATGTCTCACTGACAGTTACAAAGACACCCTCGCGCTTCTATCCATTCTCGGTTTGAAGTCCACGGCGGCGAACCCCGCTGGGAGCCGAGTTCCGGCAAGCTAGACCGGCCGGATGGGGCAAAGACTGGCGCTCCCAGGAAGCAGACACCGAATCGAACCTTCCTCGAGCGTTTCCCCTAACTTAATTTGAAGAATGGCAACCTAATTTGCCCTGGCCACGGCGACCATAGACCATGCGGACAGAGGAACGTGTTCCTGGCGATGGGTGACGGTCCAGTTCAATTGAAGGGGTCGAAGAGCTTGAGGAGGGTCTAGGGACGCTAGAACAAGCAACAGAGGGACTTGGACTGACCTGAGTTGAGCTGGCCGTAGCGAGGTCTCTCTTACGGTGTTCCTGCGCGGAGTTGGGGAAGTTCAAAATTCGCACACTCTGGTGAGCGATCGAAGCTAATTCTTGGTGGCTGGATGCTTAACTACCTTACGGAGCTCGCGGCGCGATCAGTTTATACTACGGGAGGGCGGTGGCCGGGAATTTTAGCGGTGACACGCGGCGGCCGGAGGAGTAAAAGTTCACTGGCGTGCATGAATCCGTGGCATCTACCGTGGCAGTCACTCCGACGAGCCACAGAGAGTTGCAAGGGTTCACGGCGATGCGGAGGAGGTACTCAGGCACGTGGCACCAGGTCGGAAGACGGCGGTCACCAGCGAAGTTATCCGCAGTGGCCGTGGCAACTTGGTACGGTGGTCGGAGTTGTTTAGTGACCACACTTATCAACGGCGGCGATATTTTCGTGACCCCAAGCATAGTCCATCCACTGGCGAGCACGGATCAGGACGACGGCGGCACGAATCTACACGCAGAGAGGTCGCCGGTGGTGAGGTTGCCGCGCTGGCGGTCTGATCCATTTCAGTTATTGTACCATGGTGTCTCATTCAGATAGCCTGACAGCGCAAGTTTAGGTCCCATTTTCTCCAGATTTTCTATGGTACCAAGCCCAAACATCTATAGCAAAGTTGTTCTACTATAAAGGATATACAACTTTGTTATATTGACTTGGGGCAAATTCCTTGAAGTTCTTGATCTGTAGAGCTCCAAAGATGACCCAGTACCACTGTTAGTCTGATTTCAGACATTAAGTAGTCTGACAATACGACTTTAGACTCATTTTTCTTCAATTTCTATTCAGCACTAGTGTTTAATTTCTTAATAAAGATTGTTCTCCTTATATAGCTCTATAGATTTGATGTGGTGACCCAAGGCAAATTCACCATAGTTTTGGATCTAAAGAGCCCTAAAGTCAGCCCTTCAATACTGTTTTCAGACTTAACCATATGGTTACACAAGTGGTGCTTTTGCAATTTAGCCCAAAATCCAAGGTTAAACTTGCAAATCTTCATAAATGTGATCCATAAGACTTAGGGCACTTTATTATCATGATTTTTGCACTTTGGTCCAAAAGTGGACTAATTTTGCACATAGGCCCCTAGGGTTTGGATTTAGGGTTTTCCAGGGTTTCAATTAGGGTTTCTGGTATCTCAGGGGTGTAAATGCAATGTAGGTCCATCTTTGATAACTTTTTATGATTATTTCACTTAATCTTTGGGGTTTTCTCTATTTGGCTCCTGTTTTACCCCCTCAGATCCCTATTTAGGGTTAAGTACCCTACACTAGGGTCTTGTTTGCAAAATGTCATACCAATACAACTTGTTTGAAATTTTTGCCTAGTGAATGCACTCTAGGTGTGTCAAACATATGCAAATGCCAATGCTCATGATGTTATGCTCAAGTTTTAGTAATAGTAACACTAGTGGTGTTACATGTGTCCTAAGGAATCCGAAGAGCCCATTCAAGCACAAGATCAACCAGCATCTTCCATACAAGCATCTCCACCAACTCAAGATGAGGAACAGGCTCAAGGTGATGAAGAAGAAGATCAAGAAGATGAGCCACCTCAAGAAGAGGGCAATGATCAAGGGGGAGATGAAGTTAATCAAGCAAGGAAGATGATCAAGAAGCACAGGGTCAAAGACCGCCACACCCAAGAGTCCACCAAGCGATACAACGAGATCACCCCGTGAACTCCATCCTCGGCGACATTCATAAGGGGTAACCACTCGATCTCGTGTCGCTCATTTTTGTGAACATTACTCTTTTGTGTCTTCTATTGAGCCATACAGGGTGGAAGATGCATTAAGAGATTCAGATTGGGTGTTGACAATGCAAGAGGAACTCAACAACTTCACGAGGAATGAGGTATGGCATTTAGTTCCACGTCCTAACCAAAATGTTGTAGGAACCAAGTGGGTATTCCGCAACAAGCAAGATGAGCATGGTGTGGTGATAAGGAACAAAGCACGACTTGTGGCCAAGGAATATTCACAAGTCGAAGGTTTGGATTTCGGTGAAACTTATGCACCCATAGCTAGGCTTGAGTCAATTCGTATATTACTTGCCTATGCTACTTACCATGGCTTCAAGCTTTACCAAATGGACGTAAAAAGTGCCTTCCTCAATGGACCAATCAAGGAAGAGGTCTATGTTGAGCAACCTCCTAGCTTTGAAGATAGTGAGTACCCTAATCATGTTTACAAACTCTCTAAGGCGCTTTATGGGCTCAAGCAAGCCCCAAGAGCATGGTATGAATGTCTAAGAGATTTTCTTATCACTAATGGCTTCAAAGTCGGTAAAGCCGACCCTACTCTCTTTACTAAAACTATTGCAAAAGATTTGTTTGTATGCCAAATTTACGTTGATGATATCATATTTGGGTCTACTAACAAATCTACTTGTGAAGAGTTTAGTAGGATTATGGTATAAAAATTCGAGATGTCTATGATGGGGGAGTTGAAGTATTTTCTAGGATTTCAAGTCAAGCAACTCCAAGAGGGCACCTTCATTAGACAAATGAAGTACATTCAAGACATACTCACCAAGTTTGGAATGAAGGATGCCAAACCCATCAAGACACCCATGGGAACCAATGGGCATCTCAACCTCGACACGGGAGGTAAATCCGTAGATCAAAAGGTATACCGGTCGATGATATATAGGATCTCTACTCTATTTATGTGAATCTCGACCGAATCTTATGCTTTCCGTATGCATGTGTGCAAGGTTCCAAGCCGACTCTAAAGAAGTTCATCTTAGGGCCGTGAAGCGAATCTTGAGATATTTAGTTCATACACCTAAGTTTGGTCTTTAGTACCCCAAGGGATCCTCTTTTGATTTATTAGGATATTCATATGCTGATTGGGCAGGGTGTAAAATTGATAGGAAGAGCACATTAGGGACTTGTCAGTTTCTGGGGAGATCCCTGGTATCTTGGGCTTCAAAGAAACAAAACTCAGTAGCTCTTTCTACCGCCGAAGCCGAGTGTCACACCCGGTTTTTAGAAGGCAAACCGAATGCGAACCATGTACGTGCCAGGATCAGTTATTCACGTACACAGCAGTTACATAACATGGACATCATCACACAGTGCTCAAATAGTATTAAAAGGGAAATAATAGTCGATTACATCATACGTCTGAGACGTCCATATAGTTCTTACAATAAATCAAAGTGCGGAAAAGAAACGTAGATAACGCGGCCTTCACAGGCAGCCGACTGGGGGGTTGCCGCTAACCCACGCCTAGAACTCGTCGTAGTCTTGGAACTCCTGGAAGTCTCCTTCCACAGCTTCATCTTCTCCTGAGCAGTGGTTGCAATGCTGACAACCTGGGGGGGTTTGGTGTGTAGAGCAAGGGTGAGTACACATCAACATACTCAGCAAGCATCCCGTTTGGCTGTAGTGGACTAGCTTTATGTGGGGATAAGTCAAGCAGTTGCTTTTAGTTGGTCAGGTTATTACTTACTAGTAGAAAGCCAGGTTTTAACATTAACCCAAGTTATTAGCCCAATGTATCCTTTCCAAACGGAAAGAATACCACTTACCAGCACCATAATCATAATCAGAATCATCAATCTCATTGCCACCTGTACCAAAATATCTCTGATCAAGTATCACTAATCTCTGGAGCTCCCTTGGCCGCTCATAACCGCGAGCACGGCTGATATATCAGTTTCATAACACTCTGCAGAGGTTGTGCACTTTACCCACAAGCCGTGATTCCCTTTCTGCCCGGAGAGAGCGACTCCCCATTGACCACTACCTAGGTGGTCCAGCAGGGCATCACTACGTAGCCTTTACAAAGATTCCCCGAGGCTGTAGCCGCCCGTTAGGTTTCCTAAATGTACCGCACTCCTCCCCAAGGGACAAATCAACCTTGGCAGAGCGAGCCGCATACACCGAGCCCCATTGACGGCACGACGGCGAAGCGAACTACACCCCGGTTCCTCCAATTATTCAGCTAAGGGCGTCCCATTCCACCCTCATGGTTGCACTGTTTTCCCGGGCGGTCATCCATTGAACAGGTCCTTACGGAGAGGCACTCGAGAAACCGCTCGAGTCCCCTTAAAGGTCACAAATATAATCATAAATAAGAAGGGGAAAACAGCGTATCATAGATAATCACATCATGTTCATTGATTAGAGTTGGGCAATAGCATCAGACTAAGCAGTAATAATCCGACCCAAATAGGTAAACAAGGACATGGATAACAAAAGCTAGTCAATCCTTAGGTATAAATGTGTAATGCGGGAGGTGAATTAAAGAATGAATAGGACAGAGATAGGTCAAAGGACACTTGCCTCCACCAACCGACTGCTGCTCAGGGGCTTCTCCTGCGAATTCCTCGGGCTCTTCGACCGGATCGTTCTCTATGCGAGCGCAAACATACATACATCCACATATTTAATACAAAAGAACAGTACACCATACAAGGGAACAAATAAAGCGAGTATGCATCAAGTATGACATTCCATATCGCATTTGTTATGGCTAGAAAGAAACGGGAAAGGGTCTCGCAGGGGGGGGGTTAAAGCTTATGCACTAATGATCAGTTACAATTGGTTCCTAACAAAAGAATTCTGTTATATACACTAATGGAAACCTAATCATCTTAAGTTGATCAACATTGAACGAGATAAACAATTAACTAAATGAATCAACTAGCGCAACGGAATTTTAAATTAAACTTCCTATTTCAATAGCATGAACAATGATTAGCCTACCTAAAATAAAATAACTATGATCACAGAAAGTAAATAAAATAAAATAAAAAAAAATAAAAAAAAACAGGGGGGGCGGTTGAACCGGCCCTAGGGCGGTTGAACCGGCCGGGGGCAGGGCGGCTGGGCCGGCCGAGCAGGGGCGGCCGAGCGCGAAGGGGAGGGGCGGCTGAGCCGGGGCGGTTGAACCGGCCGGCTGGGCGGTTGAACCGGCCCTGCGCAGGGGCGGGGGGGAGCGGTCGGGCGGCTGCCGGGGCGCGGCCAGGGCTGGCCAGGGCGCGGCCGAGGCTGGCCAGGGGCCGGCTGGGCGGGGGCTGGGGCGGCCGGGCGCGGCCGGGCGCGCGGCTGGGCGCGGCCGAGGCCGGCCAGGGGCGGCCGGGGCGCGGGCTGGGGCTGGCCAGGGGCCGGCTGGCCGGGCAGGGCGGCCGAGCAGGGGGCCGGGGCGGGCGGTTGGGCGCGCCATGGCCGGACGGGGAGGGGGAGAGAGGGGAGAGGGAAGGGGAGGGAGGAGGGGGGGCTCACCGGCGCGGGCGGCCGACGGCGAGGGCGGCGGCCGAGCAAGGGGGCGGCGGCGGCGGCTTAGGGCAGGGGTAGGGGCGGCGGTGGGGAGAGAAAGGGAGAAAATGAGAGGGAGGGAGAGAGAATTGGGGAGAAAAGGGGAGGTGGGGGGGCGGCTGGGCTTTTTGGGCCCAAAGGGGCGCGCAAGGGCGGCTGGGCCGGCCGGGGTCGGCCCACGGCGCGGGAGAGAGAGAAAAAGAGGAGAGAGAAAGAGAGAGAAAAAAGAAAGAAAAGATTTTCTCCTTATTTTCGAAATCCGATCTTTCTAGATGAATGCATTTGCACTTTCAAACAATCAAAGAATGCATAGTTCGGCATGGTGCATCAAACAACATAAAACAGTTTTATGGTTTTCTTTACACGGGAATTCCAAACCGAATCCCGCTAACTTTGGAAAAGATCAAGGTTTAGCGAGGGGAAAAAGAAAAAGAAAAGGTAACGCCCGAATTTTGGCGAGTAAAGAAAAGAAAAAAATTCAACTGCAAAAATTCGGGGCGTTACAAACCTATCCCCCTTAAAAGAATCTCGCCCTCGAGATTCAGGGCTGGCTAGCAAAGAGCTCTGGGTACTTGGCCATCAAATCATCTTCACGCTCCCAGGTTGCTTCTTCCTCAGAGTGGTGACTCCATCTGACTTTGCACATTCTGATGGTCTTCCTTCGGGTGACTCTGTCTGCAATCTCAAGAATCTGAGCTGGCTTCTCAACATAGGTCAAGTCCTCCTGGACTTCCAGACCTTCCACTGGCAACTGCTCTTCTGGCACACGCAAGCACTTCTTCAACTGAGACACATGAAAGACATCATGCACAGCTAACAAATTCTCTGGCAGACTGAGCTGATAAGCCACTTCTCCACGCTTTGAGAGGATCTGGTACGGACCAATGTAGCGGGGTGCTAGCTTGCCTTTGATTCCGAACCTTCTGACTCCTCTGATCGGTGACACTTTCAGATAGACAAAGTCTCCGACTTCAAAACTCAGCTCTCTTCTTCTTGTGTCTGCATAGCTTCGCTGCCTCGATTGCGCTATCTTCAGATTCTCTCGGACCATCTTGATGTTCTCTTCAGCTTCGAGCAAAATATCTGGCCCAAACACTTGCTTCTCTCCAGGCTGATCCCATTGCAACGGAGTTCTACAACTCCTTCCATAAAGCGCTTGAAATGGTGACATCTTCAAACTGGCCTGGTAACTGTTGTTATAGGAAAACTCTGCATAAGGCAATCGCTTATCCCATCCGGACTGATCTTGCAACGCACAGGCTCTCAACATATCTTCAAGAATTTGATTGGTTCTTTCGGTCTGACCATCTGTCTGCGGATGATAAGCTGAACTGAAATTCAGATGCGTGCCCAAAGCTTCATGCAACTGCTGCCAGAAATGAGAGGTGAACTGCGTTCCTCTGTCTGACACTATCTTCTTTGGCACACCATGAAGGCAAACGATCCGAGACATATACAGCTCTGCCAATACTGCACTGCTGTAGGTGGTCTTGACAGGTATGAAGTGGGCTGACTTGGTCAAACGGTCCACTACTACCCAAATGGAATCGTAGCCGGCTCGAGTGCGAGGCAATCCGACTATGAAATCCATACCGATCTCATCCCATTTCCACTGAGGGATCTGCAACGGTTGCAACAATCCAGCAGGTCTCTGGTGCTCTGCCTTAATTCTTCGACAACTATCGCACATAGCCACATGCTCTGCGATTTCCCTCTTCATTCCGTACCACCAGAATTTCTTCTTCAGATCCTGATACATCTTCTCACTGCCAGGGTGAATCGAATAGGCTGTCTCATGAGCTTCCTTGAGAATCAACTCCCGAATAGACTGGACATTGGGAACACACAAGCGGTCCTTGAACCATATCACGCCTTCTGCGTCTTCTCGAAAATCTTTGCCTCTGCCATCTAGAATCAGTCGCCGAATCTCACTGATCTTCTCATCATTCTTCTGCGCTTCTTTGATTTCGCGCTCCAGGGTAGGTTCTAATTCAACTGTGACTCCTCGCGAATTGTTCAGAAATCCGAGACTCAACCTGTCGAACTCCTTGGCCAACTCATAAGGCATCGGACGAGCGACCATCAGATTGACTTGACTCTTTCTGCTCAAAGCATCTGCCACTACGTTTGCTTTGCCTGGATGGTAATGGATCTCCAACTCATAGTCTTTGATCAACTCTAACCATCTTCGTTGCCTCATATTCAATTCTGACTGAGTGAATATGTACTTCAGACTCTTGTGGTCTGTGTAAACATCGCATTTCTGTCCATACAGATAGTGCCTCCATGTCTTCAGTGCGTGAACCACTGCTGCCAACTCTAGATCATGGATTGGGTAATTCTTCTCATGAACCTTCAACTGTGGGGACGAGTAAGCCACAACTCTTCCCTCTTGCATCAACACGCATCCCAAATCTGTGTAACAAGCATCACAATACACAGAGAAGGGCTTGTGCACATCAGGCAAGACTAGGACAGGCGCTGTTGTCAACTTCTCTTTCAGCGCTTCAAAGGCCTCTTGACATTTCTGGGTCCACTTGAACTCAACCTTGTTGCCTAGCAACGCTGTCATTGGTTTCGCAATCTTCGAAAATCCTTCAATGAATCGCCGATAATATCCGGCCATTCCAATGAAGCTCTTGATTCCTCGAGCATCTGTTGGCGCTTTCCAGTTCAGAATGTCTGCCACTTTCTTCGGATCCACAGCCAATCCTTCTTTGTTGATTATGTGACCCAAGAACAGGACTTCACTGATCCAGAACTCACACTTGCTCAACTTTGCATACAACTGGTGCTCTCGCAATCTCTGCAATACCATCCTCAAATGATCTACATGCTCTTCTTCGCTTTGAGAATAAACCAGAATGTCATCAATGAATACCACCACAATCTTATCAAGATAATCCATGAATACACTGTTCATCAAGTTCATAAAGAACGCTGGTGCATTGGTCAAACCAAAAGACATCACTGTGAACTCATACAAACCATACTTGGTAATGAATGCCGTCTTCGGAATGTCCGAAGGCCGGATCCTGAGCTGATGATAACCTGACCTCAGATCGATCTTGGAGAACACACTGGCTCCTCTCAACTGGTCGAACAGATCTTCTATTCTGGGCAAGGGATACTTGTTCTTGATCGTGACTTCATTCAAAGCTCGGTAATCGATACACATCCTCTTGGTGCCATCTTTCTTCTCCACAAACAGGACAGGGGCGGCCCAAGGCGAGGTGCTTGGCCAGATGTAACCTTTCTCTGACAGCTCATCAATCTGCTTCTTAAGCTCAACCAACTCTGGTCCAGATATTCTGTAAGCTCTCTTAAAGGTAGGGGCGGTTCCAGGAAGAAGCTCTATGGCGAACTCAACTTTCCGCTCTGGTGGCATACCTGGTAAATCCTTTGGAAACACATCTGGGAATTCAGACACAACCTTGATACTCTCAATTGGGTCTGCTTCACTGCTATCGACAGCCATCTGATAACAACTTCCTTTCTTTGGCTCAGGCGGGACTAACTCGGTCACCACTTCCTCTCCTAGTGGGGACACCAACTTGATTGTCCTTTTATCACAACTGATAACTGCCTGATACTTATCTAGCCAATTCATCCCTAGGATGACATCTATTCCCTGAGTACCCATTACTATAAGGTTGGCGGGAAACGCTATCCCCCTTATTTCCACGCTTATATTCAAACATATGCTATCAGCTCGAATTCTACCACCGGCTGAGTCAATTTGAATGGGGGTTGACATGGTAGTAATTGGAAGATTATGTGCTTCTACCCATGATGCAGTAATAAAAGAATGTGTTGCTCCAGTATCAAATAACACTTTTGCAATATGGGAGTCGACTGGGAACATACCTACTGTCATGCCGGGGGTCTCCTGAACTGCTTCAGCCTCCAAGTGATTCAATCTTCCATGATTATAGCGCTGCTGAGGGCGGTTGCCTGATCCAGGCTGAGGCACATTCTGCTTCGCTGGGGCATTGGGGCCTGACTGCTGCTGGGCTGCCTTCTTCGGACATTGCATCACCTAGTGGCCTTGCTCTCCACAGTGGAAACATGCTCTGCTTCCAACCTGAGCTGGTGCTGCCTGATTGTTCTGCTGAGTTGCGGGGGCAGGAAGACGAGGTGTCTGCTGATTCTGCCTCTGAAACTGACCTCCTGATTGATTGCTCTGACGGTTCTGGTACTGATGCTGAGGATACTGCCTTTGGAACTGCTGATACTGCTGACGCTGCTGATGCTGCTGAGGTGGACGCTGGTTCTGTCTGAACTGCTGAGGTTGATTGCCTGAAAAACGAGGACGGCTGCTGCTTCCAGGCTGGGGTCCACTGATCTTGCGCTTACGATCTTCCATCTCCTTACGCTTCCTTTCTGTCATGATTGCTCTGTCAATCAGGTGCTGGAATGTCGGGAAGGTGTGGTTCATCAGTTGGTACTGCAGAGGGTCAACCAAGCCTCTCAAGAAACGGTATTGTCGCTTGGCGTCGGTGTTGACATCTTCAGGAGCATAGCGAGACAACTGCAGAAACCTGTCTCGATACTCACTGACAGATGATGACCCTTGCTTAAGGGCCAGGAACTCCTCCTTCTTCACTGTCATCAGACCTGCAGGCACATGGTACTGACGAAAGCTACCTCTAAACTCTTCCCAGGTGATGGTGTCGGGGTCGGCATGGGTGGCGAGGTAAGACTCCCACCATGATTGGGCTGCTCCTCTCAACAGACGGGGACCATACAAGACTTTCTCCCTGTCATCACACTGAGCGGTATGCAACTCCCGCTCCACAGTGCGCAGCCAATCTTCAGCATCCATGGGGTCAGAAGAGTGAGCGAACGTTGGTGGATGACCTCTCATGAATTTAGCACGCTTGTCTCTAGGCATCTGAGGCATCTGAGGCTGGGGTGGAGCCTGCTGCTGTTGATGCTGCTGCTGCTGCTGAATGGCGGCCAGAGTCTGACCGATGGCTTGAACTGCCTGAGTCTGCATCAGAAACATCTGCTCGATCGACATCGGGGGCGGGGGCGGCAGCTGCTGCTGCTGGGGCGCCTCATCTTGCTGACCGGCTTGCTCCTGCTGAGCACGCCTTCCTCCTCTGCGCCTGTTCTCTGACATCTGCAGAACGCAACCACACATCAGAACTGATCTGGCAAATCTTGCAGCATAAGAAAAGAGTATAGAATTCTTCAACAGCACTGAACAGATGAGCATCTTCACTGATCTCCAACACAGACCACACAGCTTCTCAGATAAAGAGGAAAGTAGAATAAAGGGTTTCCCAACTATATAACTAACTCTATTAACATAATATGTAAACCAAAATGCAGGGGATACCCACACTCTGGTGACAGTCATTACAAAGATCCAAACCAAACATAGTTCATCATGACAAACATAAATGCACAGGATATAGCAAACTACCCTGTCTAACTAAGACTAACTAAGACCGAGACTAACGCTAAGACTGAAGCTTCTATGTATATGTATTTCGTATTAATTACAAGATCCAACTCTAACGAGCTATGGTTCTAGATTTATCTTGGTCTTGCAGTCGGGATTGCCATAAGACTGGAGTCCACGCCGAGGTGAGCGATACGGGTGCTGAGTCCCGACGGGAGCGGGGGAACCATCATCCAAGTGACGACGCTCCGCGCGCTCAGCCCACAGCAGGGCGATCTCAGCACGAGCCCTACTCAGCTCGTCTAATGCATGGTCCAGCTCCGTGTTTAGCACGGCGGCTAGGTTGACTGTGCTGCTCAACCTAGGATTGTCCTCACCAGCAGGTGAAACAATCACGCCTCCTGTGCTGCCAGATGGACGGCGGGGGTAATACTTCAGGTCGAGACCGTCAGCTACCCCACCGAGAACCGAGCAGTAGTGCGAAAGCGCACGCCGTGCAGCATCCTGCATGGCTGCCTCAGCTGAGTCCCGCTCAGAGATAGAATAGTGCTCTGAGCAAGCCTCCGCGCCCTGGAGACTGTTCTCCGGACGGCGCACCAAGCAGGTCGCCTCCCAGCGGTCCGGGTAGACCCCGCGACTATGCTGGTAGACCACACAGCGATACTCGATGGACCAAGTACGCCGGTCAAGTGCCCGACGTAGCAGGGTGTCGAGCGCGTCGTGGAAGTGACACCCGCGAGCAGCGTCGCGAGTGATGGGTCGAGCAACCCATCCTTCCGGCTCATGGTTAGCAGAGAAGTCGATGTCGTGGCTCAAGCTGTCGTCGCCACCTCCGTCGTCTGGGTCTCCTCTAGCAGCTACTCCAGAAGCTGGGGCGCCCAGTGGTGGTGCAGGGGGCGCCTCCAGGGGAAGCACAGGGGAGCAGCTCCTCACAGACTCTATCTCCTGCTGGAGCGAGAAAGAAGAGCCCTGCTGCTCCTGTCGTCGACGTTCCTGCTCCTCATGCAGGCGGTGGTGCAGTCTCTCCAAGTGGCTGGACTGTCCGGCCACGGGACGGCGAAGCGGACGCTCAGCAAGGAGGGAGGGTAAGAATGGGATGACGGACTTTCGTGCAGTGTGTCTAAGTCGAGCCATCTACAAAAGACATCGCAAGCAAAAGGGTGAGAACAGAATTAATATGACCAGCAAATAATGAATCATAAATAAATGAAGGATTAGAATAAAACATAATTTTCAGCAAGGTATAATATATAGTAGAACATAGGTTTGGTCAGTAGGACCAACTTTTGAAGGGATACCAAAGTCAAGGCAGGGACAGAGGTCTATAGTCCTTAGAACGACCATTCTACTCTAGGTTAGCGGTCCTACAGTCAGCACGGCTTTGATACCACTTATGTCACACCCGGTTTTTAGAAGGCAAACCGAATGCGAACCATGTACGTGCCAGGATCAGTTATTCACGTACACAGCAGTTACATAACATGGACATCATCACACAGTGCTCAAATAGTATTAAAAGGGAAATAATAGTCGATTACATCATACGTCTGAGACGTCCATATAGTTCTTACAATAAATCAAAGTGCGGAAAAGAAACGTAGATAACGCGGCCTTCACAGGCAGCCGACTGGGGGGTTGCCGCTAACCCACGCCTAGAACTCGTCGTAGTCTTGGAACTCCTGGAAGTCTCCTTCCACAGCTTCATCTTCTCCTGAGCAGTGGTTGCAATGCTGACAACCTGGGGGGGGGGTTTGGTGTGTAGAGCAAGGGTGAGTACACATCAACATACTCAGCAAGCATCCCGTTTGGCTGTAGTGGACTAGCTTTATGTGGGGATAAGTCAAGCAGTTGCTTTTAGTTGGTCAGGTTATTACTTACTAGTAGAAAGCCAGGTTTTAACATTAACCCAAGTTATTAGCCCAATGTATCCTTTCCAAACGGAAAGAATACCACTTACCAGCACCATAATCATAATCAGAATCATCAATCTCATTGCCACCTGTACCAAAATATCTCTGATCAAGTATCACTAATCTCTGGAGCTCCCTTGGCCGCTCATAACCGCGAGCACGGCTGATATATCAGTTTCATAACACTCTGCAGAGGTTGTGCACTTTACCCACAAGCCGTGATTCCCTTTCTGCCCGGAGAGAGCGACTCCCCATTGACCACTACCTAGGTGGTCCAGCAGGGCATCACTACGTAGCCTTTACAAAGATTCCCCGAGGTTGTAGCCGCCCGTTAGGTTTCCTAAATGTACCGCACTCCTCCCCAAGGGACAAATCAACCTTGGCAGAGCGAGCCGCATACACCGAGCCCCATTGACGGCACGACGGCGAAGCGAACTACACCCCGGTTCCTCCAATTATTCAGCTAAGGGCGTCCCATTCCACCCTCATGGTTGCACTGTTTTCCCGGGCGGTCATCCATTGAACAGGTCCTTACGGAGAGGCACTCGAGAAACCGCTCGAGTCCCCTTAAAGGTCACAAATATAATCATAAATAAGAAGGGGAAAACAGCGTATCATAGATAATCACATCATGTTCATTGATTAGAGTTGGGCAATAGCATCAGACTAAGCAGTAATAATCCGACCCAAATAGGTAAACAAGGACATGGATAACAAAAGCTAGTCAATCCTTAGGTATAAATGTGTAATGCGGGAGGTGAATTAAAGAATGAATAGGACAGAGATAGGTCAAAGGACACTTGCCTCCACCAACCGACTGCTGCTCAGGGGCTTCTCCTGCGAATTCCTCGGGCTCTTCGACCGGATCGTTCTCTATGCGAGCGCAAACATACATACATCCACATATTTAATACAAAAGAACAGTACACCATACAAGGGAACAAATAAAGCGAGTATGCATCAAGTATGACATTCCATATCGCATTTGTTATGGCTAGAAAGAAACGGGAAAGGGTCTCGCAGGGGGGGGGTTAAAGCTTATGCACTAATGATCAGTTACAATTGGTTCCTAACAAAAGAATTCTGTTATATACACTAATGGAAACCTAATCATCTTAAGTTGATCAACATTGAACGAGATAAACAATTAACTAAATGAATCAACTAGCGCAACGGAATTTTAAATTAAACTTCCTATTTCAATAGCATGAACAATGATTAGCCTACCTAAAATAAAATAACTATGATCACAGAAAGTAAATAAAATAAAAAAAAATAAAAAAAAACAGGGGGGGCGGTTGAACCGGCCCTAGGGCGGTTGAACCGGCCGGGGGCAGGGCGGCTGGGCCGGCCGAGCAGGGGCGGCCGAGCGCGGAGGGGAGGGGCGGCTGAGCCGGGGCGGTTGAACCGGTCGGCTGGGCGGTTGAACCGGCCCTGCGCAGGGGCGGGGGGGGGGGAGCGGTCGGGTGGCTGCCGGGGCGCGGCCAGGGCTGGCCAGGGCGCGGCCGAGGCTGGCCAGGGGCCGGCTGGGCGGGGGCTGGGGCGGCCGGGCGCGGCCGGGCGCGCGGCTGGGCGCGGCCGAGGCCGGCCAGGGGCGGCCGGGGCAGGGGCTGGCCAGGGGCCGGCTGGCCGGGCAGGGCGGCCGAGCAGGGGGCCGGGGCGGGCGGTTGGGCGCGCCATGGCCGGACGGGGAGGGGGAGAGAGGGGAGAGGGAAGGGGAGGGAGGAGGGGGGGCTCACCGGCGCGGGCGGCCGACGGCGAGGGCGGCGGCCGAGCAAGGGGGCGGCGGCGGCGGCTTAGGGCAGGGTAGGGGCGGCGGTGGGGAGAGAAAGGGAGAAAATGAGAGGGAGGGAGAGAGAATTGGGGAGAAAAGGGGAGGTGGGGGGGGCGGCTGGGCTTTTTGGGCCCAAAGGGGCGCGCAAGGGCGGCTGGGCCGGCCGGGGTCGGCCCACGGCGCGGGAGAGAGAGAAAAAGAGGAGAGAGAAAGAGAGAGAAAAAAGAAAGAAAAGATTTTCTCCTTATTTTCGAAATCCGATCTTTCTAGATGAATGCATTTGCACTTTCAAACAATCAAAGAATGCATAGTTCGGCATGGTGCATCAAACAACATAAAACAGTTTTATGGTTTTCTTTACACGGGAATTCCAAACCGAATCCCGCTAACTTTGGAAAAGATCAAGGTTTAGCGAGGGGAAAAAGAAAAAGAAAAGGTAACGCCCGAATTTTGGCGAGTAAAGAAAAGAAAAAAATTCAACTGCAAAAATTCGGGGCGTTACACCGAGTATATTGCCGCAGGCCATTGCTGCGTGCAATTTCTTTGGATGAGGCAAACCCTTAGGGACTATGGCTACAAATTTAGCAAAGTCCCTCTCCTATGTGATAATGAGAGTGCAATCCGCATGGCGGATAATCCCGTTGAACACAGCCGCACTAAGCACATAGCCATTCGGCATCACTTTTTGAGAGATCACCAACAAAGGGGGGATATCGAGATAGCCTATATTAACATCAAAGAACAATTAGCCGATATCTTTACCAAACCACTAGATGAGAAAACCTTTACCAAACTTAGGAGTGAGCTAAACATTCCTGGTTCTCGGAATTTTGATTGATACTTTGCACACATAGCTCATTTATATACCTTTGATCATATCTCTTTTATATCTATGACTAATGCGTTTTCAAGTGTATTCTTATGCTTAGTCATAGAATTGAAAGGGAAATGGAGTACTCGGCAAAGACGATGCTTCCACTCAACTCCATCGGTATTATTTACTCTTTGCCGGTATTCCGTCATCTCTCCACATTGGTATAATCTTTCACTCATATATATTGTTTGCCAAAGGGGGAGAAAATTTCCAAAAGGGCTCTAATGGCTCCGTTTTTGGCGATTCATGCCAAAGGGGGAGAGAGTATTAGCCCAAAGCAAAAGGACCGCACCACCACGCCAATTTCAAAAAAAAATTGAAACAAGTTTAAGTTTTTAAATATTTTTCAATTGGTATCTTGGAAATTAGTATTCCTCCAAGAAATTCTATCTCAATTGGTAAAACCCTCTTAAACACTAAGAGGAGAATTTCATTAAGGGGAGTTTTGTTCAAGTCGAAGGAAAAGCATTTGAAACAGGGGGAGAAAATTTCAAATCTTTAAAATGCTTCTTTCAATCGCATTCATATACCTTTGACTATTTGCAAAAGGATTTTGAAAAGAATTTTCCAAAGAATTTGCAAAAACGAAACTAGTGGTGCAAGCGTGGTCCAAAATGTTAAAAGGAAGAAAGCAATCCATGCATATCTTATAGAAGTTTAAATTGGTTTAATTCCAAGCAACCTTTGTACTTACCTTATGCAAACTAGTTCAATTCTGCAATTATATATTTGCTTTGGTTTGTGTTGGCATCAATCACCAAAAAGGGGGAGATTGAAAGGGAAATAGGGTCAAACCTTTTTCTAAATGATTTTGGTGGTTGAATTGCCCAACACAAATAATTGGACTAACTAGTTTGCTCTAGATTATATGTTCTACAGGTGCCAAAGGTTCAACACAAACCAATAAAAAGTCCAAGATATGGTTCAAAATGAAAAGGAGCAAAAGAAACCGAAGGCTGCCCTGGTCTGGCGCACCAGACTGTCCGGTGCACCACCGGACAGTGTCCGGTGCACCACGGTGGATCAACTCAAACTCGCCACCTTTGGGTTTCTGGAATTGCCACTCCACTATAATTCACCGGACTGTCCGGTGTGCCACCGGACTGTCCGGTGTGCCAGCGGAGCAACGGCTACAGCGCAACGGTCGACTCCAACGAAAACCTGTAAAAGCGCTACAGTGCGCGCAGGGTCAGAGCAGGCGCCAGAAGGTGCACCGGACAGTGAACAGTGACTGTCTGGTGCACCACCGGACTATCCGGTGGCCTAGGCTGACAAAGCTCCAATGGTCGAACCCTAACAGTTGGGAAACGTGCCTGGCGCACCGGACAGTGTCCGGTGGCGCACCAGACTGTCCGGTGCGCCCATCGACAGACAGCTTCCCCAACGGCCATTTTGGTGGGTAGGGCTATAAATACCCCTAACCACCACACTTCAAGGTATCCAAGTTTTCAGCCATTGCATTCAATACAAGAGCTCTAGACTTCACTCCAAGGCACAAAACAAAAGATCAAATCCTTTCCAAGTCCCAATCTCATTCCAAAGACTTAGTGGCTTGTGAGAGAGAGACATTTGTGTTCATTTGAGTTCTTGTCACTTGGATCGCTTTTCTTCTTCCCATTCTTGTTCTCAAGACATTTGTAATCAAAGCAAGAGACACCAAGTTGTGGTGGTCCTTGTAGGGGTCTAAGTGACTCGGTTTGATTAAGGAGAAAAGCTCACTCGGTCTAGGTGACCGTTTGAGAGAGGGAAAGGGTTGAAAGAGACCCGGTCTTTGTGACCACCTCAACGGGGAGTAGGTTTGCAAGAACCGAACCTCGGTAAAACAAATCACCGTGTCATCCGCTCTATTTCTTTAGTTGATTTGTTTTCACCCTCTCTTTCGGACTCGTTTTATTTCTAACGCTAACCCGGCTTGTAGTTGTGCTTAAAGTTTATAAATTTCAGATTTGCCTATTCACCCCCCCTCTAGGCGACTTTCATCCATTGTTCGACAACTTGTATCGTTTCTGCAAAAAATTAGTGTTATCATAAAAGCAACCATATATGGGATAACTAAATTAGTATAAACAATCCATACCTAGAATGCATCCCAAACTAGTGCCTGTGTGTTGCCAAACGTTCTACAGACACCATAGCGATAATGCTCCCAAGTGGTGGCGGGGACAAACTCGCCACTAGGCAAAGTCACAAGACCAGGCCAGTGCAGACGAACAAGATTACCAAGGACCATGTTCACCTGCTTGTAGTGTCCTGTGCCTATGAACGAGTCGTCGATCCAAGTCCTGCAAACAGAAAACAATGTAGAAATTAAAACATAACTTTCAATAACATTTAAGCAAAGATATGTCACTCACTTTCCACTAGGCTTTATCAAAACCCAAGATTCGGGTGGAAGCTCTGGAGGTGGTCCAACAAAATGCAGTTTCCTCGTTCTCCTAACTCGAGAAGTTCCAGACCCAGCTGCGGAATCTCCACCAGCACCAGAATCCCCACCTATAGAATACCCACCAGCATCATCTCCAGCATCATCTTCCACATCATCTCTACCATCACCTTCAGCATCATCTCTTGCATGATCCTCTACCACTGGTTCCTCGATTTCAGCATCCTATGAAACAAGTAACGTACATCATACAATATTAAGTAACTCAAATAATGTAATTTAACAACTAACTTACATCGTGTGGAGGCAAATGTTATGCCAGCGCTCTCCGTCTGCTCATGGTAGAACCCGTGCCCTGAAAAACTGAATCCTCACCCCTCGAGCTGCTCCTCGACCTACTCCTCGTCCCAAGCAAACTACAAGCAAAAGACCTCATTTTCTTTGACATCCTATTTTAACAAAAACAAGTTAGTACATAAATCGACAATAAAATAATGAAACAAATTTAAAAAAATATAAAATATTCAATAAAATCATGATCCATACTCGTCAATCGTAATCGTAATCAAAATCAGAATCTAGTTGCTTTCGTCGATTTAATGGACGCCAAGTAGCTTTCTTCTTTCTCGTCACTTGTTTTATTTTTTGAGGAACCTCTACATCATTTTGATTGCCTAAAAAAGATTCTTCCAACATTTCAGTTTGTACATTAAACGTGCTAGTAAGTTCTTCGTCTTGGAAAATCTCAGTAACCCCCACTTCCTGCTCGATTTGACTTTCAACATAACCAGCATCACCAGGAGCATATAGTCGTTCACGAGGATTAACTTTGTACACTACCCTCCAATCAACCAAACCCTTTTTCTTGATGGATATGTCATATAATACACCTGCTCGCATTGGTGGGCAAGGATTATAGTGTCGTGGCCTTTTAATCTATCGTTGTATTTGACTTCCACCATGCCATATTGGTTTTCTCGCGTTGTATTTGGAGAAAACTAATCACAATCGAAGAACACCACTTTGAGTTGTTTATCTCCAAAAAACTTGTAATCGAGTATATCATTAATGACTTCATAATAATTAGTCACCTTCCCTTCATCATCGACAGTTCTAGTTACAACTCCGGAATTTGTCGTGGCTGCTAGAGGATGATCATCTTCGAACCTTGTAGAACAGAATCTAAAACCATTGACATCATACCGACCATAACGTCTGGCAGTTACTGCTCCTAGGGATAATTGTTCGAAGGTCCGGGTGTATATTGTTATTTTTACCTACAGAATCTCGAAAGCAACACAAGAAATTAGGTCCCCCATCTTTTCCCTCTCGATGAATCTGGTCACGTTCACATCCAGAGATGCAATTTTGATAATCAAATTCACTGTTAGTACAAGGAAACAAACCTTTTAGTATAACAACAAAAATTGTAGCGGCAATGACTAAAATTAAGTTTACACTTACAGGAGAAACTGACTCATCTCTTCCATGTTGTTATACATGTAGAGTAAAGCAGTCTTCCATTTGTCATTGGTGAAACGGTATGTTGTGCTGGGTCCTACAGTTTTGCCCCTCCATTGAAAAATTTCAATATCACTGATAGGGGGCTCGTCGACATGATACCGCAACGCAAGGGCATTGACATTGTGTTCCTCTACAAAGTACAGGCCCATGAACGATGCTATCTCTTTGTATTTGAATTCTTCAGCGATGCACCCTTCAACTCGTCTCTTATTACCAACCATTGCATGTAGCTTCTTTAGTGTCCTTTCGATGTGATACATCCATCTATATTGCATGGGACCTCCTACCTTAGCTTCGTATGGTAGGTGAACAAGTAGATGTTGCATCAGATTGAAGAAACCTCGTGGAAATAGTTTTTCAAGTTTGCATACCAAAATCGGTATTTATTGCTCAAGCTTCTCCATCATCTCTTTCTTTATTTCTTTAGCACAAAGATGTCTATAAAAGTAGCTTAGCTCTGCTAATGCTTTCCAGACATCATTTTTTACAAAACCACGAAACATTACAGGAAGGAGTCTTTCCATTATTATGTGGTAGTCATGACTCTTCAACCCAGAAAACTTGCCCATCTTCAAATTCACAGACCTTCTAAAGCCCACGGCGTAACCATCCGGGAACTTTAAGTTTTTCAACCATTTCATCAATTGTTTCTTCCTTTTAGGTTTAATACTGAAAGGAGCACATGGCTTCTTCTAGTTCTCCCCTATCTCCATAGTTGGTCTTCTACAGATTAAGGCCAAGCCTTTTCTAGCTTTAGGGCTGTCTTTTGTTTTGTTAGTGATATTCATGCAAGTGCTGATAATGCTTTCACCCATATTTCGTTCCTGGTGCATCACATCAATGTTATGCATTAGAATCAAGGCTTTCATATAAGGGAGTTCCCATAGACCACATTTGTGAGTCCAATTATGCTCGGTTCCATAACCTTCAAAACGATTTCCATGTTCGTTTAGTTTCAAATCATTAAGTCTCGCAAGAATCTCTGCACCACTAAGACGCTTGGGTGGTCCCCTCGTCACAATCGTGTCCTTTTTAAAAGCGTTCCTATCGAACCTGAACGGGTGATCCTCTGGCAAAAAACATCTATGGCAATCGAAGTAACATATCTTTTCACCAAACTTTAGTCGAAAGCATAAAGTGTCTTCAACACATATCGGACATGTCAAAATCCCATGACAACTCCATCCAGCAAAGATACCATAAGCCATAAAATCGTGAATAGACGACAAAAAAACGGTTCTCAGGTTGAACTTTTGTTTCTTGTAACAATCGTACGCCTCGACTCCTTCCCACAAAATTTTCAATTCTTCAATGAGGGGTCTCATCATCACATCGATCTTTGTTCTAGGATGATCCGGACCAGGTATTACAAGACACAAGAAAATAATTTCATAATTCATGTAAAGAGCTGGTGGAAGGTTGTATGGAACAGCAAAGATGGGCCAACATGAGTAGGACGTTGCAGTTAGATTGAAAGGAGAGAAACCATCTGTTGCTAAACCGAAGCGGGCATTCCGCACTTCATCAGCAAAGCTGGAATCAAAAGCATCTAGTGCCTTCCATGCATCTGTATCAGCTGGGTGTGCCATGACATTTGGATTCTCACGTGCCCCTTCTTTGTGCCACCTCATGTGTGTCACACCCGGCTTTAAGGGACAAAGCCAGGTGCATCTCATACATGCGCCAAGAAGACAACACATATAATAACAGAGTGTATAGAGATAAATGTCACAAAACATCAGAGTATTTATTACATAGCGGAAGTCTTAGTACAAAATAAAAGAATAAAATAAAACGAACTAAGGATCGTTGGTGCCAATGTCAACTGAGAAACGCCATCTAGATCAGATCAAACTCCTCGCCTTGTGGCTCCTCCTGAACCACCTTATCTTCTCCTGTGGGGGGGTGTGAGACAGCAAGGGTGAGCTCACACATGATCATAGCTCAACAAGTTGTGGGGAACCAGTGGACATGAACTCACAAAGGTGGGAGTTCATGTGATGTGTAAGGCTAATCAATGACAGGGGTTAAAGCTGAGCATTGCTTTTAAGTAGTTGGTCAAAATTTTATTAGCAGTTACTAAGTGTAAGTAAATATCAAACCTTAAGTAAAGTATTAGAACAAAATTAATAATAAACCCATGCAATGCAAATGACAAATTGAATTTAAGTTCCATAAATTAATCATCAGAGAGTCCTAAGCTGCTCATGACCGTGAGCTCGGCTAGTATACCAGTTTTACACTCTGCAGAGGTTGTACCCTTTATCCACAAGTCATGTTACCCATCTGCCAAGGGGTCGCGACTCCCATACACCTCTACCTAGGAGGCGAGGCAGGGCAACACTACGAGGCCTTTACAAAGTTCCACTAGCTTCCGAAAACCCGCTACAGTTTATGGGAAGAGCACTTGCAAGAATCCCCCGTCTGACCGCCATCGCAGCTAAATCAATCCGAGAACCTCCTTGCATGCAACTCCCCTACTGCCCTTGCCCCTTTCGGGTAAGGTAGTCTTCCACTAGCTTTCCTAATTAGTCAGCCAAGGGCATCCCATTAAACCCTTGTGGTGGCATGTGTTACTCAAGTTAAGCTCTATGTTCCAATTAACATTAATGATCTTGACATGAACATAAATAAAATAACAAAATAATTGAAACATAGATATAATAAATGATTATCCCAAAACCATGTAAAGCAATAGCCAACTACCCAAGTGATTCAGGGGTAAACAAGGTAATTAGATAAACAATCTGGGTGACCTATTGGGTCCCATCAAAATTAACCTATGCATGAATAAATGGTATTAAAGAACATTATTGGGTAAAAAGTGGTCAAGGGCACAACTTGCCTTCAATGAGCTCCTGCTCAGCTACTTCTATCTGCTGCTCATCAAGATCCTCAGTCACGGGCTCTTCTACTCGCCACAATACAAACAAGCACAGTGTATAGAGGAAATTAACATCACACCAAACATATAAACAAAATACACAGCAATAATCTACACATTAAAATAAAATCCTAAGAACAGAAATCATAAATTTTTTTGAGTTATAGATTTTAAGATATGAATTTTCAAAGGTTTTATGTGCTTGAAATGGAATTAAATGAGTAATACATTTTCTTACTGTTTTCATGTCAAAACAGAGACTCTAAGTGATAGTGAATAATATTACAAAATTTTAGAAAGTGGAATGGGGTAATTTGGAGCTCATATGAATTTTCTATGAATTTTATAAGTTCTAGCAATTCTTTTTCTCATTAAAATCATTTTCAGATTTTATTTAACCATTTCTTATGAACTCTGGACTGGGCGCACTATTACAGAGGAAGGCAGGGGGCTCGAGGTAAAAGTTCTTAAGACACATAGCACTGCTAGTTGGACTGCGGGTTGATTTTCTATTTACCAGGGGGCTCTTAAGAAAATGTGCCAGGGCCGAAGGGGTACAGAGCGCTCACAGCCATGCGATCTAAATCAGATGGTCCACAATTAATGAGCCCGAGATCTAATTCCCACCGTGCATTGCTAGATCCACGGTTCTGCTCTAACGAACCTATCCACCGCACCCCTCTCAATCCTGGCCACCCATAAAAAATCTAACGGTCCTAAGACCCTCTTCTCAACCCAGGAATCCGTCGCGGCGATGGGCAGCCCTTCCCTCGCGGCGGCGCGCTCACCGGAGACCGCGCCCTAGCGATCCAGTGCCCACGACCTCAACGTAGGGGCTCTAATGAAAACATATCCGCCCGTGAACTCCAATCTAATCCCTAATCCGGTGGTGATGCAACTAGGAACCTGGCCCACGATGGTATGCAGTTTATGGCGGCCGGAGATGTTCCGGCAAGAAATTCTAGAGGCGTTAGTTGTGGCCCCTTCACGGCGCGACATCGACTACCTTCTATCGATCTTAAGGAAGGGTTCGGTGCATACCTCGACGTTCCGGTCAAAGTAAAGGCTCAATCCCGTGGCGGCGCTCCGTTCGTAGTCCGTGGTCAGCGCCTTGCCGAGGTCCGCGAGCGATTCCCAGGTGAAGTTAAGATGGCGGTGCAATACGGCGGAGGAGGGGTGCAGAGGAGACGGGTCGAGTGGGGTTTTATATCCCTGGCACGGATATAGCTCAGGCCGCGCCGAGAATCCCGGCAGATCCGCTCCGTCCGCGTTGAAATTGCAAGGTAGTTGACGGTTCTGCGCGGGCGGGCCCACCTGGCAGCGAGTCAGCGCGTACAGGGGCGACGCGCGCGTGTGGAAGCTAGCGGCTGGCACGCGGGCCCCACCAGCCAGCAATGCGATAGCGCGGGGGGGGATCACGGTTGGGCCACGCGCGAGCGGGAGGAAGGATGGGCCGGGTCAGGGAGATTAGGCCCAGGCGCAGTCTTTTCTATTTTTCTTTTGGTTTTATTTTATTTTTCCTTTTTGATTCATTTTATTTTCATTCGAATCACTAATTTGAATTAGAGTCTTGTTATGAAATTCAACTTTGAGTCAAATTTATAAACTCAGATCTATATAAGAATAATATATATTTTTATACTTATTTTTATTTCACATAATATCCGTTTGCTTCCCTTTCCTAAATGCTAGGGTCTCCTTTTATTTTCCAAATTCTATTTTGGGAATTTAATATATTTCTTTTTCCCAATTATTTTATGTTGTCACAAAATGCACACAAAACAAAATCCAACATGATGCATGATTTTATTTGAGTGTCTTTTGTTACTTATTTATTTGTGTAAGTAATGTGTCCACATGAAATGATGAATATAGATGACTCACAAATATCTAAAGGAATGAAATTTCTCTTTTTAGATTTTTCTTACAAAGTGGGTGTTACAAATCCTACCCCCCTTAAAAATAATCTCGTCCTCGAGATTTAAGAAGGCCTAGGGAAAAGATAGGGAAAATCTATGTGAAGCTCTTCTTCTCTTTCCCACGTTGCTTCATCCTCCCCATGGTGACTCCATTGTACTTTGCACATCTTTATCACCTTATTTCTTGTAACTCGAGTCAAGGTATCCAAAATCTTGATCGGGTATTCTGTATAAGTCAAATCACCCTGAACACTGAGCTCTTCCATTGGTAACTGTTCCTCAGGGACACGGAGACACTTCTTCAGTTGAGATACGTGGAACACATTATGCACATCCGATAGACTAGCAGGTAGCTCGAGTTGGTATGCCATCTCCCCAACTCGCCTAAAGATCAAGAATGGTCCAATATAGCGAGGGGACAATTTGCCCTTAACTTTAAATCTCCTCATTCCCCGAAGTGGTGACACCTTGAGATACACATAATCTCCTTCTTCAAATTCCAGTGGTCTCCTTCTATTATCAGCATAGCTCTTTTGTCTGGTTTGAGCTACCCTCAAATTTTCTCGAATTATACGGACTTGTTCTTCCGCTTCTTGAATCAGTTCAGGCCCAAAGAACTGTCTTTCACCAGTCTGGTCCCAATACAAAGGAGTCCTGCACTTCCTCCCATATAGAGCTTCAAAAGGTGACATCTTCAGACTAGCCTGGTAACTATTATTATACGAGAACTCAGCATATGGCAGACTCTTATCCCAACTTCCTCCATGATGAAGGGTACAAGCTCTCAACATATCTTCCAATACTTGATTAGTCCTTTCAGTCTTTCCATCAGTCTGGGGGTGATAAGCTGTACTAAAATTCAACTTCGTGCTCATGTTCTCATGAAAGCTTCTCAGAAATCTTGAGGTAAACTGTGAACCTCGATCAGACACGATCTTCTTTGGTACTCCATGTAAACACACAATCCGAGCCATATATAACTCTGCCAGTTGAGAACCTTTATAAGTAGTCTTGACAGGAATAAAGTGAGCCACTTTAGTCAATCTATCCACGATCACCCATATAGCATCATATCCTTTCTGGGTGCGAGGCAATCCAGTAATGAAGTCCATACCAATCTCTTCCCACTTCCATTCGGGTATCTTTAATGGGTACAATAGTCCAGCTAGCCTCTGGTATTCAGCCTTAACTCTTTGACACACATCGCACATAGCCACATGTGCAACCACATCTCTCTTCAGTCCATACCACTAGAACTTCTGCTTCAAATCCTAATACATCTTGGTACTACCAGGATGAATAGAATAATCCGAGTCATGGGCCTCCTTTAGAATAGTCTCACGAAGGCTTTCAATATCAGGAACACATATCCTGTCCTGGAACCACACAGTGCCTTGCTCATCTTCCATGAATTCCGGACCTCGACCTTCAGTAATCAGATCCCTAATCTCTTGTATCTTAGCATCACCAATATGTCCTTCTATGGATTTCTTACTCTAGGGTAGGTTCCACATCAATAATAACTCCTTCAGTGTGAGCAACTATCCCTAGGTTAAGTCTCCTGAAATCCTCAACAATCTCATCGGGTAGCTGGGCAACATCAGCTAAATGAACATGCTCCTTTCAACTCAAGGCATCTGTAACCAAATTTGCCTTGCCCGGGTGATAGTGAATCTCCAAATCATAATCCTTAATAAGCTCCAACCAACGGCATTGTATAAGGTTGAGATCCTTCTGAGTGAATATATACTTCAAACTCTTATGATCCGTGTACACTTGGCACTTGGTTCCCATAATATAATGTCTCCAAATCTTAAGCGCATGCACTACGGCTGCCAGTTCTAAGTCTTGAGTGGGGTAGTTCAACTCGTGTTTCCACAACTAACGAGACATGTAGGCGATCACATGTCCTTCTTGCATGAGCACACATCCTAAGCCTTGGTCGCAGGCATCACAATAAATGTCAAATCCTTTCTATAGATCTGGCATAACCAACACTGGTGGTGACATCAATCTCTTCTTTCATTGATCAAAGCTATCTTAGCATTTATCGTCCCACTTAAATTCTCTTTCCTTCTCCAGAAGCGATGTCATAGGCTTAGCAATCTTAGAGAATCCTTCAATAAATCTCCGATAATATCCTGCAAGTCCCAAGAAACTCTGAATCTCCGTAACTGTAGTGGGTATGCTGCACGCCACTATCTCCTTGACTTTAGCAGGATCCACTGATAACCCTCCATTAGAAATGATATGTCCAAGGAATGGCACCTCGTCAATCCAGAACTCACATTTACTGTACTTGGCGTAGAGTTGATTATCTCGTAGCTTCTGTAGCACCAATCTTAGATGTTCCTCATGATCACTATCACTCTTGAAAAAATATCATCGAGAAACCATAATGAATCTGTCCAGATCATGAAGACCTTATTCTTCATATCCATAAAATAGGTTGGTGCATTAGTTAGTCCAAATGATATAATGGTTAACTCATATAAACCATATCGGATCGAGGAATCCGTCTTGGGAATATCCGATGGCCTAATCTTCATTTGATGGTAACCCGATCGGAGATCAATCTTCGAGAATACCCTTGCACCTCTCATCTGATTAAATAAATCCTTAATGTAGGGTAATGGACACTTGTTCTTCACAGTGACGTCGTTAAGGGACCTATAATCCACGCACATCCCTTGCGATCCTTCTTTCTTCTGTACAAACAGTACCGGTGCTCCCCAAGGTGAAGAATTCGAACGAATGTACCCAGCCTCTTGTAACTCTGTTAATTGCTTCTTAAGTTCCTTTAGTTCTTCTACGGACATCCTGTATGGCCGTTTAGAAATAGGAGTCATCCTAGGTAAGAGATCAATGACCAACTCAACATCCATATCTGGTGGCACCCCTAATAACTCCTCTAGAAAGACATCCAGAAAATCTCTAACTACACGGATGTTGTCACCCACAAACTTCTCATCTTCTAAAAATGCCGCTAGTCTGATGGTGGTAGTTACTGCAACTTCAACTTCAAATCTTTGTCCTTTGGAACTGGTGAGTTATACGGTTCCCTTAGAACAGTGTATATACTGCCTTTGCCTTTCTTAACCATGACATACCAAGGATCACATCTATAGTGCTCTCTTCTAACACTATAGGGGTAGCCCATCTGGTTTAGAAACACAGGGTAAGAAAGGAAGAATTGTAGACAAGGCGAGTAATTACAAGAAATGTTACTGCGGGAATTTATTAGCTAAGTAGATTAGTGTGTCACCTACTAACGCTAATACATTACCTTATGGTGGTACATGCTAAGATGCCTGTCTATACTATTTCAATCAATCAAAGAAGCAACTCAGGCATTGCTCATCAGAACAATCAACCAACATTTTTAATAGAGAAAATAATTTTAATTTCGTCTTAGGTTCCCTATCTATGAAAAAGTTCATAGTTGTAGGATCCCAAGGTGTGAAACCCATCTTATCTTAGAACAGAAAAGGTAAGAATAATCAGAGTAGAATAGCAAAAGGTGAGACAAGATCAAGATAAGGTAAGTATAGAATGAATCAGAGTAAGGTAAGTAGGTAAGGATTTGTCCATTTCTAACTAGGTTTCGTTCTACAGTCAACATTTCCTCTGATACCACTTCTGTCACACCCGGCTTTAAGGGACAAAGCCAGGTGCATCTCATACATGCGCCAAGAAGACAACACATATAATAACAGAGTGTATAGAGATAAATGTCACAAAACATCAGAGTATTTATTACATAGCGGAAGTCTTATTACAAAATAAAAGAATAAAATAAAACGAACTAAGGATCGTCGGCGCCAATGTCAACTGAGAAACACCACCTAGATCAGACCAAACTCCTCGCCTTGTCGCTCCTCCTGAACCACCTGTTCTTCTCCTGTGGGGGGGTGTGAGACAGCAAGGGTGAGCTCACACATGATCATAGCTCAACAAGTTGTGGGGAACCAGTGGACATGAACTCATAAAGGTGGGAGTTCATGTGATGTGTAAGGCTAATCAATGACAGGGGTTAAAGCTGAGCATTGCTTTTAAGTAGTTGGTCAAAATTTTATTAGCAGTTACTAAGTGTAAGTAAATACCAAACCTTAAGTGAAGTATTAGAACAAAATTAGTAATAAACCCATGCAATGCAAATGACAAATTGAATTTAAGTTCCATAAATTAATCATCAGAGAGTCCTGAGCTGCTCATGACCGTGAGCTCGCCTAGTATACCAGTTTTACACTCTGCAGAGGTTGTACCATTTACCCACAAGTCATGTTACCCATCTGCCAAGGGGTCGCGACTCCCATACACCTCTACCTATGAGGCGAGGCAGGGCAACACTACGAGGCCTTTACAAAGTTCCACTAGCTTCCGAAAACCCGCTACAATTTATGGGAAGAGCACTTGCAAGAATCCCCCGTCTGACCGCCATCGTAGCTAAATCAACCCGAGAACCTCCTTGCATGCAACTCCCCTACTGCCCTTGCCCCTTTCAGGTAAGGTAGTCTTCCACTAGCTTTCCTAATTAGTCAGCCAAGGGCGTCCCATTAAACCCTTGTGGTGGCATGTGTTACTCAAGTTAAGCTCTATGTTCCAATTAACATTAATGATCTTGACATGAACATAAATAGAATAACAAAATAATTGGAACATAGATATAATAAATGATTATCCCAAAACCATGTAAAGCAATAGCCAACTACCCAAGTGATTCAGGGGTAAACAAGGTAATGAGATAAACAATCTAGAGTGACCTATTGGGTCCCATCAAAATTAACCTATGCATGAATAAATGGTATTAAAGAACATTATTGGGTAAAAAGTGGTCAAGGGCACAACTTGCCTTCAATGAGCTCCTGCTCAGCTACTTCTATCTGCTGCTCACCAAGATCCTCAGTCACGGGCTCTTCTACTCGCCAAAATACAAACAAGCACAGTGTATAGAGGAAATTAACATCACACCAAACATGTAAACAAAATACACAACAATAATCTACACATTA
Organism: Zea luxurians; assembly: GCA_029449295.1. Classification (NCBI taxonomy): domain Eukaryota; kingdom Viridiplantae; phylum Streptophyta; class Magnoliopsida; order Poales; family Poaceae; genus Zea; species Zea luxurians. The sequence continues at coordinate 574,131 of JAOPSE010000411.1, read as the reverse complement.
AAATAAAATCCTAAGAACAGAAATCATAAATTTTTTTGAGTTATAGATTTTAAGATATGAATTTTCAAAGGTTTTATGTGCTTGAAATGGAATTAAATGAGGAATAAATTTTCTTACTGTTTTCATGTCAAAACAGAGACTCTAAGTGATAGTGAATAATATTACAAAATTTTAGAAAGTGGAATGGGGTAATTTGGAGCTCATATGAATTTTCTATGAATTTTATAAGTTCTAGCAATTCTTTTTCTCATTAAAATCATTTTCATATTTTATTTAACCATTTCTTATGAACTCTGGACTGGGCGCACTATTACAGAGGAAGGCAGGGGGCTCGGGGTAAAAGTTCTTAAGACACATAGTACTGCTAGTTGGACTGTGGGTTGATTTTCTGTTTACCAGGGGGCTCTTAAGAAAATGTGCCAGGGCCGAAGGGGTACAGAGCGCTCACAGCCATCCGATCTAAATCAGATGGTCCACATTTAATGAGCCCGAGATCTAATTCCCACCGTGCATTGCTAGATCCACGGTTCTGCTCTAACGAACCTATCCACCGCACCCCTCTCAATCCTGGCCACCCATCAAAAATCTAACGGTCCGAAGACCCTCTTCTCAACCCAGGAATCCGTCGCGGCGACGGACAGCCCTTCCCTCGCGGCGGCGCGCTCACCGGAGACCGCGCCCTGGCGATCCAGTGTCCACGACCTCAACGCAGGGGCTCTACTGAAAACATATCCGCCCGTAAACTCCAATCTAATCCCTAATCCGGTGGTGATGCAACTAGGAACCTGGCCCACGATGGTATGCAGTTTATGGCGGCCAGAGATGTTCCGGCAAGAAATTCCGGAGGCGTTAGTCGCGGCCCCTTCACGGCGCGACATCGACTACCTTCTATCGATCTTAAGGAAGGGTTCGGTGCATACCTCGACGTTCCAGTCGAAGTAAAGGCTCAATCCCGTGGCGGCGCTCCGTTCGCAGTCCGTGATCAGCGCCTTGCCGAGGTCCGCGAGCGATTCCCAGGTGAAGTTAAGATGGCGGTGCAATACGGCGGAGGAGGAGTGCAGAGGAGACGGGTCGAGTGGGGTTTTATATCCCCGGCACGGATATAGCTCAGGCCGCGCCGAGAATCCCGGCAGGTCCGCTCCGTCCGCGTTGAAATCGCAAGGTAGTTGACGGTTCTACGTGGGCGGGCCCACCTGGCAGCGAGTCAGCGCGTACAGGGGCGACGCGCGCGTGTGGAAGCTAGCCGCTGGCACGCGGGCCCCACCAGCCAGCAATGCGATAGCGCGAGGGGGGGAATCACGGTTGGGCCACGCGCGAGCGGGAGGAAGGATGGGCCGGGTCAGGGAGATTAGGCCCAGGCGCAGTCTTTTCTATTTTTCTTTTGTTTTTATTTTCTTTTTCCTTTTTGATTTATTTTCTTTTCATTCGAATCACTAATTTGAATTAGAGTCTTGTTATGAAATTCAACTTTGAGTCAAATTTATAAACTCAGATCTGTATAAGAATAATATATATTTTTATACTTATTTTTATTTCACATAATATTCGTTTGCTTCCCTTTCCTAAATGCTAGGGTCTCCTTTTATTTTCTAAATTCTATTTTGGGAATTTAATATATTTCTTTTTTCCAATTATTTTATGTTGTCACAAAATGCACACAAAACAAAATCCAACATGATGCATGATTTTATTTGAGTGTCTTTTGTTACTTATTTATTTGTGTAAGTAATGTGTCCACATGAAATGATGAATATAGATGACTCACAAATATCTAAAGGAATGAAATTTCTCTTTTTAGATTTTTCTTACAAAGTGGGTGTTACCATGTGTCTGGCTGTATTTTTGGAGATGAACAAACGTTTCAACCGAGGTATAAGAGGCATGTAACGAAGTTGCTTACGTGCAATCTTCGTCATCACGGTCAAACCATCGTCGTTTTCAACCTCAACGAATCTACGCTCACCACATACAGTACACTTCTTCTCACTCACGGTCTCCTTTCAGAAAAGCATAGAGTTATTGTCACAGACATCGATTTTTTCGTAGTCCATACCGAGCCCAGAGAGTAACTTTTTGGACTGATACATGTCCTTTGGCATCTTGTGATTCTCCGGAAGTACATCACTGATCAAGTTCAAAAGCTCCTTGTAGCAGTTGTTTGAGAATGCAAACTTGGACTTAATAGCCATAGGACAAGTCACAAATACAAGGACGGTCACTTTCATGTACTCATGCAACGGCTCTTCGGCAGCTTTAAGGAGCTCGAAGAACTTCTGAACCTCAGGTATAGCTGGATCCTCATAATAGGTGGGTTGACCGGGGTTCTCCGAATTGACGGTTAGAATCTCATGGCGTACATCGTCAAGCATATCTTCCATCCTATCGTAGTCCCCCTCTTCATGTGACTGAAATTCTGATACAATACGAGGAGATGGGTCCTCACCGTGGTGCACCCACACCTCATAGCCTAGCACATAACCGTTCTTGCAAATATCTATCGACATAGTCCTCCTGTCAAGGAAATTAATGTTCCGACACTTGCTACAAGGGCACCTAACATCGGTTCCAGTCTCTGACCGAGCAAAAGCACGATCGAGAAAAGCATCAGTCTTGGCAACCCACTCACTTGATAGAGCACCTCTTTTCTTCCAACCTTCATACATTCATCGACAATTCTCCTCCATACTAGATATGAGACATTCACTTAATTAGTTATGATTACTAATTAATCACACTAATACAATATCACTACAGAAAAATCATTTCACGGGACCCTAAATCAAATAAAACAACCTTATTTCCGAGGGCTTAATAATTACCCTCGGAAATTAAAAGTTTAAATTATATAGCCACTAATAAATAAATTAAAACAAGTTAATTTAATTGCATAATTAAATCAAGCCGTCGGACATAACAAAACTAAACATTACTACTAGCAAACAATATATATGCATATACAAAATTATACTAAACATTATAAAATTGCTCACTTTGCCGGACGATTAGCTGGTGAAGCGAGCGCCGACGAGGTCGGGGCGGCGGGCGTCGGGGGCAGAGGCTCCGGTGGCCGCGGGTGGCGTCGGGGCGGCTCCGGTGTTGCTTGGGCGGCGGTGGAGTTGCCGGTCGACGTGGGCAGAGGATCGGGCACGGACTAGACGTCGGGATGGGGCTGGAGGTCCCCGGGAGAGGCTTGGGCGGTGGTGCCGGGTGACGGCGGTGGCGGCGGCTACGCATGTGAGCGACGGGAGAGACAGAGAGAATGAACCGACGCGGGCGCGGGGGGCGTCGGTTAAAATCCTTTATTTCCGACGGCCCTCTAGGAGACCGTCGGACGTAATGCCAGCCCTCGAATGTCAGAATTTATGTCCGACGGTTCCCTAGGCGACCGTCGGACTTTAGCGTTTTACTGTAGTATATAAATACGGCCTTCCAGACATTGTGAAACCCATGTATAACTTCACTTCAATTTTTTCATATTCCTGGTATGTCGTCGTCTTCCCTGCTCCACCAGCACCATTTCTCGTACGTAGGGCCGAATGACGAGCATCGCAGCACCGGGCCCGAGGTCTGGAAACGCTAGCTGCTAGCGACCTCTCCTCCATCGCCACAGCCACGTGCAGAAAAAAAAAATTAAATCTCTGCTGGTGAAACCGCATGCACAATCCCAAAGCATGCATGCACGTAGCATCGCCTGTTTCTTACGTTCATCTTTCCCTGGTCATGGCGACCGTACCTCTTTGTTTTCTGATGATCGGACCTCTCGAATTCCATATATATATAGCATCATACATTCATACTGTGTGTGTGTGTTACCAGCAACCTTGTGAAAGCTACAAGGAAGACAAGCCAAATTAAAATAACTGTTGATTTTATGCACGAGTACCCCCCAAAAGCTAGACTCTTTAAGCTTCTAGAAACCTTTAGCTTTGACAAATAAATACTACTGTAATAATTAAGGAGTATATATGGTACCTTTTCTTATTTGGCGTGCCACTAGCTTCTCTCTAGATTGCTTTTTTTCTTCAGATATGCTTAGTTATTAACTATAGTAAAGATGTCTCTTAACCTAACCATGTAGCCATAAGTTTACACAAAAAGTTGTTGAATTGCAAGCCTAACGAGCGGCTGCTGGATCACATTACGTACTAGCTAGCTAGCTTAATTTCATGTAATATCAACACCTAATAACTTTTGTTGATTGAGCATGGACCAGTGAATCTCTGACAGCAAACACCTTATCGATCTCAGTAATTAAGAGCATCAATTATATGCCTGCTAGATCACATCAATTATTGTGCTAGCCAACCACCTGCAAAGGTAGCAACTAACAGCATACATGCATACATAAAAAGAGACAAACAAACAAAATCTACGTACCCGATCATGCATCTCTCTGAAGATCTTTTTGATGAATATATAGGCATAAAGCCTAGCTAGCTCGTTCATTCTGCGCGCCCATAGCTACAAGTGCTACTTAATTATAATCTTGTTCCTTACCGTACAACAACCAATCACAGGGAATGCCACAGCATGCATGCAGGTACGTGACCGGTTTCCCATTTCCAAAGTCAAATTCGTCATTGCACAAGTGCTGCGCTGTTGCGACCTTTTGGCTAGAGATTTGGTTTGGGTGCGTGCTGGCCGCTGGGTGCCGGATATAGTAGAACAGAACCGAATTCGCTGACCGTGTTTTGCCCGGCAACATGTCGGGCATGTATAGTGTAGTGGAGACACCAAAACGATTCTCATAAGAGAGAACTAGAAGACTTTATTATATAATAAAGTGTCTATAAATATAGTATATTAATAAATACACAAGCAAATGTGTTTTTACACTAGTACAATTTGGCTCAATACAAGCGGTAAGTTTTTTACATCACAGACGGTTCGGTTAGAAAACCGCCTGTGATGTCCCAGGCTATTCGGACCGCCTGTGATGTATTAGTATCACAAGCGGTTTTTGTATCGGACCGCTTGTGATTCTCTATTCTTTTCACAAACGGACCGTAATGAAAAATCGTCTGTGATTGTGATTTGATTACCATATTAATATTTTAATTTTTAACAGAAATATGAAAATACAATTTAAATGAATTAATATTTTAATTTTTAACAGAAATATGCAAATACAATTTAAATGAATTAATATTTAATTTTTAACAGAAATATGCAAATACAATTTAAATGAATTTTAATAGCACACATAGATAACTAGAGAGATTTTAAATTAATTGGCAACCACAATGCATAGTCGATCATACATGCTAACAAACACAATTTGATTCATACAATTTTCATGAACTACCATTTTTCCGCATGTATGGCTTTAAGTTCTTATCAACTTTCTTTTCCACACGCTTGATTCTCTCTAGACCGTTAAAGACGAACATCTCTTCATACTTATTGTATTCCTCATCTCCGTCTCCCACATTCTCAACTCCAACAATTTTTTGCTTTCCAGAAATAACTACATGCATCTTCTCATCTGCTGGATCGAGTACATAGAACACTTGTGCAACACATTCGGCGAGAACCCACGGGTCATCTTTATATCCTACTTTCTTTAAGTCTACCAGTGTGAGTCCGTAGTTATCCACTATCACCCCCACGAGATGTTGTACCCATTGGCACTTAAATAAGGCCTTGTTCGTTTGTGTCGGATTGGTGGGTTGGAACGATTCCTAGCCGGATTGTTTCTCTAATTTATATAAACTTTGATTACCTGGAACGATTCCGGATGCAATCCGACGTAAACGAACAAGGCCTAAGGGTATTTTCATGCTTGGGCCATAATCAAGTTCCCATATTTCCTCTATGAATCCAAAATATGTGGTCTTCTGTCCATGTAGGTCAAAAGCATCGATACGAACACCGCTATTTTGTGTAACACTTTTCATGTCTTTTGATTTAGTGTAGAATGTGTACCCATTGATGTCATATGCTTGCCATGATGTCACAAAACATGATGGCCCAGAAGCCAAATTCTTCATTGTTTTCTCTTCCATAGAGTCTCCGAATGGGATGTTTTTGTCCATTAATCATTCGCTAAAACGATGTTTGTGCTCCCTCATGATCCAGTCCTCTGTGCGGTTCTGATTTTCTTTCACTACAAAAAATGGTTTTGTATGACAAAAGTAATGTGTCATGTTTAGTACAAAATTGGTCATAAAAGGCATCTTATGACGAAAATGTTGCGTCATAAGGGTCGTCATATAACGACCGTCACATTATGTACCTTATGACAACTGTTCAGAGTATCGTCACATAATGTCATCAGCTTTTGTGACGGCTGCGTTCGTCCGTCACATATTGTTGCTATATATGACGGTGTTATCTGTCACATTTTCACAGTCAACGCGTCACCTAATGTTGGGATAATGTGACAGCTTGGTTTTGTTTAGTTTAATATGGCACCCACATACAGTGACCATACAGTGACGACACACTGAGCTCTCATGATAGCTCACAGAATCATAATACACAGAAAAGCCATCATACACAACATTCTCATCACAAGTCATACACAATTCCAGCACACTAGTTCTTCCACAACAGAGGTTCAAACATACAAAGGTTCCACCACAAAGGTTCGAAGCATTCAAACAGATTGCACGTAGTTCTAACAAAGTTCTAACCACAGATATGTTCTAGCAAGGTAGAAAAACCTTAAGCAAAGGCATCATCCTCAGACTTGGTATGCATCCCTACCTCAATCTTTCTGAAGTTTCAGGACAGCTCGTAGCAGTGCATTGGTCTCTTCAAACTTGGTATGCATCCCCTTCACTTCCTCTTGGGTCTGGCGCAGCAAACCTTGGTTTTCTTCAAGTGCGGCCTGTTGAGCTTGTAGTTGTGCTTGCAACTCTTCCTGCTTCCTAGCAGCTTCCTCTCTTTCAGCTTGGAGTTTTTCCTCAAACTGAGCTTGCATGCGTGCTTGTGCAGCTAGCGATGTGGACCGACCAGTCTTGGACGTGTAGGGTGAGAGCACCTAGAGGGGGGTGAATAGGTGATCCTGTAAAACTTCAAAAACTTATAGCCACAAAAACTTGGTTAATTGTTAGCACAATAATTGCCAAGTGGCTAAGGAGGAATCCTCAACAAAACACAATAACCAACAAGGATCAATCACAGAGATGGCACGGTGGTTATCCCGTGGTTCGGCCAAGACCAACGCTTGCCTACTCCACGTTGTGGCGTCCCAATGGACGAGGGTTGCAATCAATCCCTCTCAAGCGGTCCAAAGACCCACTTGAATACCACGGTGTTTTGCTTGCTTTATCTCAATCCCGTTTGCGAGGAATCTCCACAACTTGGAGCCTCTCGCCCTTACACTTGAAATTCACAAAGAACACGGAGCAAGGGAGGGATTAGCAACGCACACAAGACACAAGAATCAGAGTGTCAACACGCACACAAATCGCAACAAGAGCTTGCAACACGACTCAATGAGTTCACAACTCCACAAGAGCTCTATATGCTATCACAATGAAACAAATGCGCGAAATCGATGTCTTGGTGCTTAGAAATGTTGTGGAGATGCTTGGTGTGCTCCTCCATGCGCCTAGGGGTCCCTTTTATAGCCCCAAGGCAGCTAGGAGCCGTTTGAAGCAATCTTGGAAGGCTGATCTTGCCTTCTATCGACTGGCGCACCGGACAGTCCGGTGCACACCGGACACTATCCGGTGCCCGATTTCCTTCCTTAAATAGCGAAGCCGACCGTTGGAAGCCTGAGAGCCGTTGGCGCACCGGACATGTCCGGTGCACACCGGACAGTCCGGTGCCATCTTCTAGCCGTTGGCTCGGCCACGTGTCCCGCGCAGATTGCACGGCCAACCGTTGGCCCGGCCAACCGTTGGCTCACCGGACAGTCTGGTGCACACCGGACAGTCCGGTGAATTATAGCCGTACGTCGCCGGTGAATTCCCGAGAGCGGCCAGTTCGCTCGAACCAGCCTGGCGCACCGGACACTGTCCGGTGCGCCACCGGACACTGTCCGGTCCACCACCGGACAGTCCGGTGCTCCCAGACTCAGCAGATTCTTGGCTGCTCGAGCCAAGACATTTCCAATTGGATTTTTCCTGTTTCCAGCACTTAGACACAATACAGTAGTCCATAAAACAATGTACTAAGTCTGAGAAACATACCTTTATCCTTGATTTGTACTTTGTCCACCTCTTTACACTTAGGCACTTGTGTTGGACACTAAATCACCAAAACACTTAGAAATGGCCCAAGGGCACATTTCCCTTTCAATCTCCCCCTTTTTGGTGATTTATGCCAACACAACATAAAGCAAGTAGAACAAGTACACAAACAATTCAAATTAGAACTCAAAATTGTTTTGATTCAATTTGACATATATGGATCACTCTATGCCACCACTTGGTTTGTTTTTGCAAATCAAACTCAAATTCCTATCTCTAAGTCAAAACCACTTGTAGAGACATAAAGAGAGGTTTTCCAAAGAAATTTTATCAAGGATTTCAAAAACTCCCCCTTTTTCCCATAATCAACACTTCTCCCCACAAGAGGCCAACTTTGACATAAAAGACAATAAAAGAGTTTTGACAAACCACAAACCAAAAGCTCTAATCTACTATTTTCAAAATTTCTCAAGTGGTAGCTGATCCATTTATTGCTTTGGCCTTTATTTTCTCCCCCTTTGGCATCAAGCACCAAAACAGGATCAATCTTGGCCCTTTAACCCCATTGCCTCACCAAAATTTTCAAATAAGAACACAAAGGCAATAGGAGTATAAAGATGAACTTGGAAAAGTTACTCTCTCTCATCAGAGTGCAGTGGAAGTCTTGCATGGTCCAAGTCCACCTTTTCCCTTTCAATTCTCCTTGGAGACTAAAACAACCAAACTCAAGTACATGGTTAGTCTCAAAGGGTCAAGTTGTAGCACAGCTCCCCCTAAATACGTGCATCACTTGCAAAAAGGACTTGTGAGGTCCAGGGAGTGTTTGTACAACTTGAGCACCACAATAAGCAACAGAATGCAGAATGAACATGATCAAAGGCATAAACACATATATGCTACAATTCAATCCAAGTTCCGCGAATCTAAGATATTGAGCTCACTACGCAGCCTGCAAAAGGTCTTCTCATCTAGAGGCTTGGTAAAGATATCGGCTAGCTGGTTCTCGGTGCTAACATGAAACACTTCGATATCTCCCTTTTGCTGGTGGTCTCTCAAAAAGTGATGCCGGATGTCAATGTGCTTTGTGCGGCTGTGCTCAACAGGATTTTCCGCTATTCGGATAGCACTCTCATTATCACATAGGAGTGGGACTTTGCTCAGATTGTAGCCAAAGTCCCTGAGGGTTTGCCTCATCCAAAGTAGTTGCGCACAACACTGTCCTGCGGCAACATACTCGGCCTCAGCGGTGGATAGGGCAACGAAGGTTTGTTTCTTAGAGTTCCATGACACCAGGGACCTTCCTAAGAATTGGCACGTCCCCGATGTACTCTTCCTATCGACCTTACATCCAGCATAGTCGGAATCTGAGTACCCAATCAAGTCAAAGTTAGACCCCTTTGGATACCAGATCCCGAAGCAAGGCGTAGCGACTAAATATCTAAGAATTCGCTTCATAGCCACTAAGTGACACTCCTTAGGATCGGATTGAAATCTAGCACACATGCATACGCTAAGCATAATATCCGGTCTACTAGCACATAAATAAAGCAAAGAACCTATCATGGACCGGTATGCTTTTTGATCAACGGACTTACCTCCTTTGTTGAGGTCGGTGTGTCCGTCGGTTCCCATCGGCGTCTTCGCGGGCTTGGCGTCCTTCATCCCAAACCTCTTTAGCAAATCTTGCGTGTACTTCGTTTGGGAGATGAAAGTGCCGTCCTTGAGTTGCTTCACTTGGAACCCAAGGAAGTAGTTCAACTCGCCCATCATCGACATCTCGAATTTTTGCGTCATCACCCTGCTAAACTCTTCACAAGACTTTTGGTTAGTAGAGCCAAATATTATGTCATCGACATAAATTTGGCACACAAAAAGATCACCATCGCAAGTCTTAGTAAAAAGAGTTGGATCGGCTTTCCCGACCTTGAAAGCATTAGCAATTAAAAAGTCTCTAAGGCATTCATACCATGCTCTTGGGGCTTGCTTAAGTCCATAGAGCGCCTTAGAGAGCTTACACACGTGGTCGGGGTACCGTTCATCCTCAAAGCCAGGGGGTTGCTCCACGTACACCTCCTCCTTGATCGGCCCGTTGAGGAAAGCGCTCTTCACATCCATTTGGTACAACCTGAAGGAATGGTGAGCGGCATATGCTAGCAAGATACGAATTGATTCTAGCCTAGCCACGGGAGCAAAAGTCTCCTCAAAGTCCAAACCTGCGACTTGGGCATAACCTTTTGCCACAAGCCGAGCCTTGTTCCTTGTCACCACCCCGTGCTCGTCCTGTTTGTTGCGGAACACCCACTTGGTTCCCACAACATTTTGCTTGGGGCGAGGCACCAGTGTCCAAACTTCATTGCGCTTGAAATTGTTGAGTTCCTCCTGCATGGCCAACACCCAGTCCGGATCTAGCAAGGCCTCTTCTACCCTGAAAGGCTCAATAGAAGAGACAAAAGAGTAATGCTCACAAAAATTAACTAATCTTGAACGAGTAGTTACTCCCTTGCTAATATCACCCAAAATTTGGTCGACGGGATGATCCCTTTGGATCGTCGCTCGAACTTGGGTTGGAGGTGCCTGAGGTGCTTCTTCCTCTTCAATTTGAACATCCTGTGCTCCCCCTTGATCATGCGCCTGCACTTGAGGTACCTGTTCGTCATCCTGGGTTGGGGGATGCACCATAGTTGAGGAAGACGGTTGATCTTGCTCCAAATGTTCCTGAGGCCGTACATCTCCAATCGCCATGGTGCGTATCGCGGCCGTTGGAACGTCTTCTTCATCTACATCATCAAGATCAACAACTTGCTCTCTTGGAGAGCCATTAGTCTCATCAAATACAACGTCGCTAGAGACTTCAACCAAACCCGATGATTTGTTGAAGACCCTATACGCCTTTGTATTTGAATCATAACCTAATAAAAACCCTTCTACGGCTTTGGGAGCAAATTTGGAATTCCTACCCTTCTTCACTAGAATGTAGCATTTACTCCCAAATACACAAAAGTACGATACATTGGGTTTGTTACCAGTCAGCAGCTCATATGAAGTCTTCTTGAGGAGGCGGTGAAGGTAGACCCTGTTGATGGCGTGGCAAGCCGTGTTCACGGCTTCCGACCAAAAGCACTCGGGGGTCTTGAACTCTCCAAGCATAGTCCTCGCCATATCTATGAGTGTCCTGTTCTTCCTCTCTACCACACCATTTTGCTGAGGTGTGTAGGGAGCGGAGAACTCGTGCTTGATCCCCTCCTCCTCAAGAAACTCCTCCACTTGAAAATTCTTGAATTCGGACCCGTTGTCGCTCCTTATCTTCTTCACCTTGAGCTCAAACTCATTTTGAGCTCTCCTGAGGAAGCGCTTGAGGGTCCCTTGGGTTTCAGATTTATCCTGCAAAAAGAACACCCAAGTGAAGCGGGAAAAGTCATCAACAATAACTAGACCATACTTACTTCCTCCTATGCTCAGATAGGCGACGGGTCCGAAGAGGTCCATATGTAGCAGCTCCAGGGGGTCTTGATGTTGTCATCACATTCTTGGTGTGATGAGAGCCTCCCACCTGTTTCCCTGCTTGACAAGCTGCACAAGGTCTATCTTTTTCGAAATGTACATTGGTTAGACCTATCACGTGTTCTCCCTTTAGAAGCTTGTGGAGGTTCTTCATCCCCAGATGTGCTAAGCGGCGATGCCACAACCAGCCCATGCAAGTCTTAGCCATTAAGCATGCATCTAGACCGGCCTCTTCTTTTGCAAAATCAACTAAGTAAAGTTTGCCGTCTAGTACACCCTTAAAAGCTAGTGAACCATCACATCTTCTAAAGACAGACACATCTACATTTGTAAATAGACAGTTATATTCCATATTGCATAATTGACTAACAGATAGCAAATTATATCCAAGAGACTCTACTAAAACACATTAGAGATAGAGTGCTCATTTGAGATTGCAATTTTACCTAACCCTTTTACCTTGCCTTGATTCCCATCACCGAATATTATTGAATCTTGGGAATCTTTATTCTTGACGTAGGAGGTGAACATCTTCTTCTCCCCCGTCATATGGTTTGTGCATCCGCTGTCAATAATCCAGCTTGAACCCCCGGATGCATAAACCTGCAAGGCAAATTTAGGCTTGGGTCTTAGGTACCCAACTCATGTTGGGTCCTGCAAGGTTAGCACAAATATCCTTAGGGACCCAAATGCAAGTTTTGTCTCCCTTGCATCTTGCCCCTAATTTTCTAGCAACTATCTTCCTATCCTTTCTACAAATAGCAAAAGAAGCATTTAAAGCATGATATATTGTAGAAGGTTCATTTACTTTCCTAGGAACATTAACAACATTTCTCCTAGGCATATTATGAACAACATTTCTCCTACCAACATTTCTATCATGCACATAAGAAGAACTAGAAGCAAACATGGCATGAGAATCAAAGGCATTATATGCATTACAATTCCTATTAGCATTTCTAGATTGTCTCCTATCATGGTACATAAAGGCATGGTTCTTTTGCACACTACTAGCCATAGGGGCCTTCCCTTTCTCCTTGGCGGAGATGGGAGCCTTATGGCTTGTCAAGTTCTTGGCTTCCCTCTTGTAGCCAAGTCCATCCTTAATTGAGGGGTGTCTACCAATCGTGTAGGCATCCCTTGCAAATTTTAGCTTGTCAAATTCATTCTTGCTAGTCTTAAGTTGGGCATTAAGACTAGCTAATTCCTCATTTAATTTGGAAATTGAGACTAAATGATCACTACAAGCATCAATGTCAAAATCTTTACACCTATTACAAGTTTCAACAATTTCTACACAAGAATCAGATTTACTAGCTACTTCTAGTTTAGCATTTAAATCATCATTAAAAATTTTTAACTTAGCAATAGTTTCATGACAAGAAGATAATTCACTAGAGAGCATTTTATTTCTTTTAATTTCTAGAGCAAGAGACTTTTGTGCTTCTACAAATTTATCATGTTCTTCATACAACAAATCCTCTTGCTTTTCTAAAAGCATATTCTTATCATTCAAAGCATCAATCAACTCATTAATCTTATCAATTTTAGATCTATCTAATCCCTTGAATAAGCATGAGTAATCTATCTCATCATCATCACTAGACTCATCCTCACTTGAAGAAGCATAAGTACTAGTATCATGAGTGCTTACTTTCTTCTCTCTTGCCATGAGGCAAGTGTGACGCTCGTTAGGGAAGAGGGATGACTTGTTGAAGGCGGTGGCGGCGAGTCCTTCATTGTCGGAGTCGGAGGAGGAGCAATCCGAATCCCACTCCTTGCCTAGATGTGCCTCGCCCTTTGCCTTTTTGTATGCCTTCTTCTTCTCCCTCTTGCTCCCTTGGTCCTGTTCACTATCATTGTCGGGACAGTTAGCAATAAAATGACCAAGCTTACCGCATTTGAAGCATGAGCGCTTCCCCTTGGCTTTGGTCTTGCTTGGCTGTCCCTTGCGACCTTTAAGCGCCGTCTTGAAGCGCTTAATGATGAGGGCCATCTCCTCATCATTAAGTCCGACCGCCTCAATCTGTGCCACCTTGCTAGGTAGCGCCTCCTTGCTTCTTGTTGCCTTGAGAGCAAGGGGTTGCGGCTCGTTGATCGGACCATTCAAGGCGTCGTCCACGTACCTCGCCTCCTTGATCATCATTCACCCGCTAACGAATTTTCCGAGGACTTCTTCGGGCGACATTTTGGTGTACCTGGGATTCTCACGAATATTATTCACCAAATGAGGATCAAGAACGGTAAAGGACCTTAGCATCAGTCGGACGACGTCGTGGTCCGTCCATCGCGTGCTTCCGTAGCTCCTTATTTTGTTGATAAGGGTCTTGAGCCGGTTGTATGTTTGAGTTGGCTCCTCGCCCCTTATCATCGCGAACCTTCCAAGCTCGCCCTCCACCAACTCCATTTTGGTGAGCAAGGTGACGTCGTTCCCCTCATGAGAGATCTTGAGGGTGTCCCAGATCTGCTTGGCATTGTCCAAGCCGCTCACCTTGTGATACTCGTCCCTGCACAAAGAGGCTAGCAACACAGTAGTAGCTTGTGCATTCTTATGAATCTGTTCATTAATAAACACAGGGCTATCCGAGCTATCAAATTTCATTCCACTTTCCACAATCTCCCAAATGCTTGGATGGAGAGAAAACAGGTGAGTACGCATTTTGTGGCTCCAAAATCCGTAGTCCTCTCCATCAAAGTGAGGGGGCTTGCCAAGTGGAATGGGGAGCAATTGGGCATTTGAGCTATGCGGAATGCGCGAATAATCGAAAGAAAAGTTTGAGTTAACCGTCTTTCGTCTGTCGTAGTCGTCGTTGTCCTTTTGGGAGGAGGAAGATTCGTCGCTGTCGTAGTAGACAATTTCCTTGATGCGCCTTGTCTTCTTCTTCCTCCCGTCTTTTCTTTTGTGGCCCGAGCCTGAGTCGGTGGGCCTGTCATCATTTGGTTCGTTGACGAAGGACTCCTTCTCCTTGTCATTGATCACCATCCCTTTGCCCTTAGGATCCATCTCTTCGGGCGGTTAGTCCCTTTCTTGAAGAGAACGGCTCTGATACCAATTGACAGCACCTAGAGGGGGGTGAATAGGTGATCCTGTAAAACTTCAAAAACTTATAGCCACAAAAACTTGGTTAATTGTTAGCACAATAATTGCCAAGTGGCTAAGGAGGAATCCTCAACAAAACACAATAACCAACAAGGATCAATCACAGAGATGGCACGGTGGTTATCCCGTGGTTCGGCCAAGACCAACGCTTGCCTACTCCACGTTGTGGCGTCCCAATGGACGAGGGTTGCAATCAACCCCTCTCAAGCGGTCCAAAGACCCACTTGAATACCACGGTGTTTTGCTTGCTTTATCTCAATCCCGTTTGCGAGGAATCTCCACAACTTGGAGCCTCTCGCCTAGAGATGGCAATGGGGACCCGATCCCTGATTCCCCGCGGGGAATTCCTCTATTAGGGGACGGGTATGGGACTAATTTAGTCCCCGCGGGGATCTAAATGAGGGAAATTTAATCCCCGTCGGGTTCGCGGGGATGGGGACGGGGAACCATCCCCCGTCCCCGTTCCCCGTGTACCCGCCCCACGAAACTATTTTATCCAAGTTAGTTAATTTACTTGTTAAAATTATAGTAAGAACTCAGTGCATGACATGTTATAAAATAGAAAACTAAACTATGTCTCTTGTAATTTTCAATCTCGTTTATTAAATTTGTATTAATTTGATACAATCAATTTAAATTTATCTTTAAACATTGTACTTCTAGCGGGGACAGATTCCCCACGGGGTTCCCCACGGGGATAAATTCCCCGACGGGGACGGGGATGGGAGAAAAAGCTCCCCCGTGAGCGTTCGCGGGGACGGGGACGGGGAATTTTTGTCCCCGCGGGGACGGGGATGGGAAATCATTCCCCGATGGGGAAATCCCCGTTGCCATCCCTACTCTCGCCCTTACACTTGAAATTCACAAAGAACACGGAGCAAGGGAGGGATTAGCAACGCACACAAGACACAAGAATCAGAGTGTCAACACGCACACAAATCGCAACAAGAGCTTGCAACACGACTCAATGAGTTCACAACTCCACAAGAGCTCTATATGCTATCACAATGAAACGAATGCGCGAAATCGATGTCTTGGTGCTTAGAAATGTTGTGGAGATGCTTGGTGTGCTCCTCCATGCGCCTAGGGGTCCCTTTTATAGCCCCAAGGCAGCTAGGAGCCGTTTGAAGCAATCTTGGAAGGCTGATCTTGCCTTCTATCGACTGGCGCACCGGACACTGTCCGGTGCCCGATTTCCTTCCTTAAATAGCGAAGCCGACCGTTGGCAGCCTGAGAGCCGTTGGCGCACCGGACATGTCCGGTGCACACCGGACAGTCCGGTGCCATCTTCTAGCCATTGGCTCGGCCACGTGTCCCACGTAGATTGCGCGGCCGACCGTTGGCCCGGCCGACCGTTGGCTCACCGGACAGTCCGGTGCACACCGGACAGTCCGGTGAATTATAGCCGTATGTCGCCGGTGAATTCCCGAGAGCGGCCAGTTCGCTCGAACCAGCCTGGCGCACCGGACACTGTCCGGTGCGCCACCGGACAGTCCGGTGCTCCCAGACTCAGCAGATTCTTGGCTGCTCGAGCCAAGACATTTCCAATTGGATTTTTCCTATTTCCAGCACTTAGACACAATACATTAGTCCATAAAACAATGTACTAAGTCTGAGAAACATACCTTTATCCTTGATTTGTACTTTGTCCACCTCTTTACACTTAGGCACTTGTGTTGGACACTAAATCACCAAAACACTTAGAAATGGCCCAAGGGCACATTTCCCTTTCATAGGGACACCAATGTTTGGAAGGAAGGTGGATGAGCGGCTGATCTGGCTGAGACTATCAGCAACAATCTTGGAGGGTGACTTTTGTGCTTCTCCTTCTTCTAACTCTCTTTCCTTCTCTGCAACCATTTGCTCCTACATAAAATGAATGTACTTAGTAACAAGGCCATACAAAAGTGTTGAACCAGGCATTTACTTGAGTGTAGTACATGTAACTTACATATATCTCATTTGCAAGCGGTACGACCATTTCAGGGACTATTCATACATTCCCCAAAGAAATCAACAGCATCTGGCTCCATGTTGTTGTACTTAGTCCATTCATAACAACAAACAGATTAACAGACTTAACTCCACCTAAAGATAGAACACTCATTTGGAACTGGAGTGATGTCGTCAGCTTCCATACATGAACCAGTAATGCACAGAGCTGATAATTAAATGAGTGCCTACCATAAGAGATCTAGGTGTTGCTATTTTTCAACAAAATATGCAACCTGAGACTCTAGAAGATAGACTGAAATAAGTAAACTAAAATCTGAATAGGTTAGAGGACTTACTGGAATACGGTTGTCTGAATTGTCATACACTATCTCAACAAAAGCAGATACAACCGAGTGTCCAGCACCTTCCTGCAATGATTATTACAGTAGGGTATATCAAACACCAGCAGACCAGCCACCTATTCCAACTACCTAGACTGCTTGAACAAAGAGGAGGCATACATGGAGAAGGGCACCCCTATCCTCACTTCGCAGGTTCTGAAACATGTCACTCAGGACAAATCGTATAGCTGGTGTATGAAGCATACACAAATCAAAAGAATATTCTCGCATAAGAGCATATGCGAATAATAATAATAATAATAATAATAATAATAATAATAATAATAATAATAATAATAATAATATAGCAGTATTGTACCACATGTTTAAGATTACCATGAAAGAAATTTGATTTGCCAGATCCATTTGCACCAACTGTGGCAAACAATTAAAAAATGTCAGTTCATTAAGAGCAGAAAAGTATGCATCCAAGTTGTAGTTGCCCTGTAGTATTTGCAATGAGTTCGGCAGAAAGACTAGAAGATCACTATAGAGCAAACAAACAGCAAGCACACAGAAGAGTTATACGGACTTAACCGTAACTGTTTCAAGGTCATGGTTTTCTAAATTCTGATTTTACAAAACTAAACAAATAACCCAATTTAGAAAATAAAGGAAACTGAACCTTGAAGACACTACAGGAATCCTAATGATTCCCGTCGGCCAGGATAATTCCCGTCGGCCAGAGAAAAAGCCGACGGGGATAACGTAACTCCCGTCGGCTACACTGAAGCCGACGGGAATAAGGTAACGCCCGTCGGCCAGAGAGTAGGCCGACGGGAGTTAACTTAACTCCCGTCAGCCAGAAAATAGGCCGACGGGGATTACTTAACTCCCGTCGGCCAGAGCGCAGGCCGACGGGGATTAGGCTTTTATGAGCGCGGGTTCGCCCGCGCGGGCTCATTTCTTCTCTGTCTTTCTTCCTAGCCGCCGCCGCCGCCTGCCCTATTCTCGCCGCCGCCTCTAACCGCCGCCGCGCCGCCGCCCCTCCCCGCCGGCGTGCCTTCCCGGCCGAGCCCGACGCCGCCCCTCGGAGCGCCGCCCGTCCACACCGCCCGACGCCGCCCCTCGGAGCACGACACCGCGCACCCGGGCGCCCCGGCGTCGCCCGTCCGCCGCCCGTCCTCTCGCGGCGCAGAGCGCCCAGCCACCCCACCGCCGCGCGCCCGTCAGCGCCGCCTCGAGCCCGGCCGCCCGTCCCCGCCGCGTGCCCGCCCGTCTGTCGCGGCCGTGCCCGTCCGTCGCGGCCGTGCCCGCCCTCGCTCGTCTCCGCCGTGCCCCACACCGCCCACATCGCCGCCGGGTCTCTCGGAGCGTCGTCGCTGCCTCCTCGAGCACCGCCGCCGCGTCCAAGCGCCGCCTCCGCCCCCGACCGCATCTCCGAACCAACTACGACACCCACGTGAGTTAATTATGTGTGTACATGTTAATGCATTGGATTGTGAATGTTAATTATGTGTGTACATGTTTATTTTCGTTGGTTTTTTATGGCCGACGGGAGTTAACTTTCATGTGATTAGTATTAATTTAATAACACATGTGATTAGAGTGTGATTATAGTTAATTTAATATCACATGTGTGGCTTCATGTTAGGTAATTATTTATTGTATTCTTATAGTAGATTTAACTTATACTATTGAATTGTTAAATTTGATGTTATTTATTGATTAGATTTAACTTATAATATTAGGATGTATGAATGTTTCGATATTGATTAATTTGATGTTATTTATGTGTATATATAATTATTTATGTATATATATAGTTTTACTACTTACCTATAGATGTATATATGTGTGTGACGTGTAGAAACGTGATTGTCTCACACACACTCTTTACTCGTACACAGCCGCAATAATGGGTGATAGACGTGATTGGATGTATGAAGGTTTCAAGAAGGGTGGGTGTCACACTAGTGAATGGTTTGCCAAGACGCAAATATTTCTGGACCATGCAGCTGCTTTGTCACAAATAGATAATATTAGGTGTCCATGCAATAAATGTAGAAATATGACGAGCCACACCAAGAGGCAGGTCACACTACACCTGTGCTCGCATGGTTTCGTGCCAGGCTATAAGGTCTGGTATCTCCACGGTGAAGATGGTGAACGAGCAGCAGAAGTAGAAGTTGATGACGGTGAAGATGATGTTGATAGGATGGACCAGATGCTTGAGGATCTGCAGCCTGAACTGGAACCAGATCATCATGATTCACCTACACCGGAGGTTCAGAAGTTCTTCGACCTACTCAAAGCGTCAGAAGAGCCTCTTCACGGGCACACTGACGTGACCGTCCTCGAATTCGTGACCCGACTGATGTCAATCAAGTCAAAATTTGCATTTTCAATTAATTGTTACAAGGAGCTTGTGGATTTGATTAGCGAGGTTCTTCCTACGGGTCACAAGATGCCCAAAGACATGTACCAGTCCAAAAAAATGCTTGAAGGTCTTGGTATGGAGTATGAGAAGATTGATGTTTGCCAAGACAACTGTATGCTTTTTTGGAAGGAACATGGCAGAGAACAAAAATGCTTAAAATGTGGGAAGTCAAGGTATGTGGAGCTTGTAAATGAAGATGGGGAGAAGGTGGTGACAAAGGTTGCACATAAACAGCTTCGGTACATGCCTCTCACTCCTAGAGTGAAACGTTTGTTTCTCTCGAGGAAGACCGCTATGCACATGAGGTGGCATAAAGATTGTATGGACAGACAAGATGGGTTAATGGTGCACCCGTCAGATGGTGATGCATGGAAGGCTCTTGACAAATTTGATCTAGATTTTGCCAGCGATGCAAGAAACGTTCGTATCGGCTTGGCAACTGATGGTTTCACGCCGTTCAATATGACCGCTGCGTCGTATTCATGTTGGCCTATCATTGCCATACCGTACAACCTTCCACCTGCTCTTTGCATGAAATATGAGTTTATGTTCCTATGTCTTGTTATACCTGGGCCTGAGCATCCTGGCGTACGCCTCAATGTGATGCTTCAACCACTGATTGAAGAGTTAAAGAAGCTATGGCAAGGTGTGGAAGCCTATGACTGCTTCAAGAAGCAGAAATTCAATCTTCGTGTTGCATATCTGTTCTCGGTTCATGATTTTATGGCGTATGGTATTTTCTCTGGATGGAGCGTGCATGGTAGATTGACGTGTCCTTATTGTGCTAAAGATACAGATTGTTTTCGTCTTAGTGCTGGTGGCAAGATATGTTACTTTGATTGCCATAGATGTTTTCTACCCTTCAATCACCCCTTCAGAAGGCAGAGAAAGGAATTTAGGAAGGGCACCATTGTCACGAAGGGACCGCCCAAGCGACGTAGTGGGATAGAAATTACAGAAGAGCATATGAAACTTGTCCTAGACGAGAGTGGTAAAAGGTATCAAGGTTTTGGTGAGGAGCATAACTGGACTCACATATGTGGCTTGTGGGAGCTTCCTTATGCTAAGTCATTGATTTTGATGCACAACATCGACGTCATGCATCAAGAGAGTAACTTTTGCCAAGCCCTCATAAATACATGCATGGATTTCCCTGATAAAACGAAAGACAATGACAAGGCACGCATGGACTTAGCAGTGATATGTGATCGTCCAACCTAAGTGCTTAGAGAAAACGGAGGCAAACCAAAAGCTGACTATTGTCTGAAATCTAAACAACGGAGAGAAGTGATGAAGTGGATGAAGGATATTAAATTCCCCGATGGTTATGCCGCTGGTTTTAGAAGATCTGTGAACTTGAAGACAATGAAGATGAATGGACTGAAGAGCCATGACTTCCACATAATTATGGAGAGGCTCATGCCTGTAATGTTTCGTGGGTACATTTCCGAAGCTGTGTGGAAAACGTTAGCTGAAGTTAGCTATTTCTACAGACAGTTGTGTGCTAAAGAAATCAGAAGAGATGTGATGGAACAGCTGGAGAAAGAGGCACCGGTGCTTTTGTGCAAATTGGAAAAAATATTTCCACCGGGTTTCTTCAATCCTATGCAGCATCTCTTTATACATCTTCCATATGAGGCTAAGGTCGGTGGTCCTATTCAGTATAGGTGGATGTTTCATATAGAAAGAGCATTAAAGAAGCTTAGAGCAATGGTGGGCAATAAGGCAAGAGTTGAAGGATGTATTGCGGAACAATTTAAACTAAAGGAGGTAGCACACTTCACAAGTTGTTACTTTGCAGAAGAACATAATGTATTTGCTCGAAAGAAAAGGTACCATGATGATGAACGAGAGATGCCTCCGTGTAGTGATTTTTCGATTTTTCAGACAAACGGCAAAGCCGTTGGTCCACCCAAGGCATATCACCTCAGTATGGAAGAACGGAAGTCTGCTTTACTGTACATGTTCACGAATATGCCTGAGGTGGAGAAATACTTTGTGTAAGACTTATTTTCTTAAATTGTTCATATGTGAATTAGTTTATGTTATCAAATATCTCATGTCATACAATAATATTTGACAGCGAGTTTGATGAACAAAACATGAGGTGTCTCGGTAGGCCAACAGCGAGAGACATAGATAAATTGCGACGCGATGGTATGCATGGGCGACCTAATTTCATTATGTGGCTTCGGGACCGTGTAAGTCTTAATTATGTGGCTCCGACAGCTAATTTCAGTTAACTAATATTACAGAATTTGCTAATACTTTGTGGCATAATTGACAGTTTGGGGAGGAAATGAATTTGAATGATGACTTACGTCAGTTATCTATTGGAAGCGTAACTGCCAAAAGCTATGGACATTACGACGTCAATGGATATCGCTTTCGTTCAAGCATTTTCGAATCAAGTCATCCTATGGCCGCCACTCAAAATAGTGGAGTCGTTACTAGGGCAACCGACATGGAAGGACACGAAGCCTGCTATTACGGGAAAATCAAAAATATAATTGAGATTACATTTGCTGGAAATAAGCCTTTAGCGCTAGTTTTCTTTGAGTGTAAATGGTATGACCCGAAGTATTATAGGACCGAATTTGGGATGACACAGATCCAACCTGAAAAATTGCTTCAAGGACACGACACGTATATCCTTGCCCATCAAGCAGACCAAGTTTATTTCTCGACATATCCATGCAAAAAGTTGTCTAAATGGAGGGTTGTGTACAATGTAAATCCCCGCGAATGCCTATACACTCCTGGTGAGGACGAATATCAAATTGGTCACCTTGAGCAGGTTGATGAGGTGTTTCAAGAAGAAGAGTTGCCAACTAGTTTTCATATTGATCCTGCACTGGCATTAGATTCACTAGTTGCAGACGTTAACGACTTAACTTTTCCCGAGAAAAGGAGAAGACAACCTGTTAGGAGAAAAGTAACATGGCGACCTCTGCATAGAAGAGAACAAATAGATCCTGATTTTGATGATATTTAACAAGTAAAGTTGTTTTGTTATTTAATTTGTTTATATTTTAAGTATTATGTCATTTTTGATGCACTGATGAATAATTTCTTATTTTTTATGCAGGATGCCGCCAAAATCAAAGAAGTCAGTAAAGGGGCTGTTCAAGGGCCTGGGCCTTTTTCAGGGCAGTTCTTCGAGCAGCAGCAGACGTCGAGAGCTGTTGAGCGCGGTACATGGAGATGAGGTAACATATCTTGTACAAATAAATTTGTTTACATATTTACAAATAAATCTTGAGTTGTATGTACCAGGATGAGCAGCACACTGAGGAGCAGCACATTGAGGAGGAGGAGCACAATGAGGCTGAGCAGCACAATGAGGAGGTGGAGCACAATGAGGAGGTGGAGCACGTGACATGGGACCAGGCCGCACAGCATCACCAGCCATGGGACCAGTGGGACCACCAGAGAGAGCAGCAACAGGCGTGGGACCAGTGGGGCCAACAGGGCGAACCGGCTGACAACCCGATGGATGATGGCTCGGGAGGCTCTTCAGCGACACGCACACGTCGCTCAAGAAAAAGCCACTCAGTAAAGCCTCGTCACGCGATAGAGCGAGAGGCTGATAGGACTTTAATCATGCCACATGGAGATCGGTGAGTGTAATATATTAACTTATCTCATATAACTATTATGTGTATTGTTAATGTTTTTGTGTAATGCAGGAATTGGGAGGACCTGTCCTTTGACGGCAAGGGACACCACACTCAGGTTAACCTTACGTTGGGTTCTCTTTGCCGCCTTCACTACCCTGGTATAGTGAAGGTGTCAAACGGTGATACCGAGGATGAGGTGCTCGTCAGTACCTGGGACGAGTACAAGTTTAAAAAGGAACGAAACCACATCGACAGACAGGGACTTGTGCGTAATGACTTTTGGGTATGAATTCTTTATTATTTTTGTTATGTTTCTTAATATTGTAAATCTATGACTTATACCATTGTATTTGTATTCTTTATGTTGTAGCTTCGATATCGGTTGCCTGACGGAGAGGATTACATGGGGCACGCTGAACGTGTCTTTCAAAACAATGCAAAGAAGCTGGTGAAGGATGCCATATACTATGCGAGAATTCAGGCTACAAACCTGTATTTTCAAAAGCATCCGGAAGAAGCAGGCCCCTTGAATAAAAAGGAAGGGTCCTCAAAGATATATTTGACTGAGGATCAATATCGTGAGGTTAGTATTCAATTTGTTTTACCCTTTATATTTATTGTTGTGATTGATAATATGTAACAATGTGTGTGTGCAGGTGATGGTTCCATGGATGGCGCCCGTGCCTGATGCGTACTATGCTTGGTGTCGATATTGGGCTTCCGAAGGCTTCCAGAAAGCGTCAGCGCATCACAGACAATGTCGAGGAACCAATCCTAACCACAAGTTTGGCGGTGACGACATGATATGAAAAGCTAAAAGAATGGTAAGTTTGATCTATCTATGTCGATCAGCAAATAATACGATTGCTTATGAATATTTTTTGTTTATACAGGAAGCTACGAGTGGCCAAAAGCCTAGTGACATTGAGGTCTACCAGGAGGGCCACAAAGGACCAGACCCGAACAACCCTGACCAGCTCTGCAGCCAGACAGCCACGGATCGCTTGGTGAGTTTTGGCTCAAAAGTTCAAACGTTCAAAGTATATAAATTCCTGCATTTGTAAGGTTGTCAATGATGTATAGGCGGCATATGGGGAGGAGATGGTTCGTCGCCATGGCCCTGACTTCGACTGGTGCCATGAACCGGTGGATCCCTCGGTGGTGTACGCAAGTGGTGGTGGCAAAGCGCATGGACGGTAAGCTCTAACTTATGAAATTATATGGTTGACACTAAATTGATTATACAATAATCACATTTTTTGAATAACTTATAGATACGCACTCTTCGACGGATTCATTGACTCGTCGCCGGTGAGATCTCAGAGGACGGGTTCATCTTCCCGTAGCTCATGCTCTCGTCGACCGAACGAGCAGGAGTTGGAGATTATGAGGATGCGCGAAGAGATGAGACAACAACGTGAATTTATGGAGGCTTGCAATGCACATAACCAAGCGATGTATCAAGTGAGTACACATAATCCGAACTCTAAATTATTATATTTCAATACAACATCTTCGGTAGTAACACATATATGTTTAACAGTTAATGCAGCAACAGGGCATGACATCAAATTTTCCACCGCCACCACAATGGAGCCAATTTGCAAACACACCAGTTCCACCACCGCAGTTCACCACCCCTCCGACACATATACCTGCACCTGGAGATAGGGTACGTTTGATAACTCTCCATTAATTTATATACTTGTATACTTTTTTGATATTTGCATTTAACGTGATGATATTTGCTAACTTGCATAGGTTACGCCCGAAGCGGGTGGTAGTGGATCTGATCCCGCAGCAGGGACTGGATTTGTTGACTCGCTCTTCGCATTCCCTCCTCCTGGTGGTGGTGGCGGCAGCGGTCAAAGCTCTAACCACCCAAGTGGTGGTTATCTCTAAACACATGAACATGTTTCTTAACTCGTGGACTCTTGGTCGTACTTGAACATATGTCGTACTTATATTTCAATACTATGTCGTACTCGTTGACTCGATGTGGTGGTTGAACTTATATTTGAAATGTTGGTGGATGTTATGTTTGTAATGCGTGATTTTATTATGAATGCATGTGTTTGTAATGTGGCTGTTATCTGTTATTTATGTTATGTGTGATATATGTTATGTGTGCAGAAATAGTGTCCTAATTTAGTGCTGTTTTTGTAGCAGTATAGGGTAATTCTCGTCGGCCCAGTTAATTCCCGTCGGCTATGGTCGAACCGACGGGAATTAACTAATAACTCTCGTCAGCCCAGTTAATTCCCGTCGGCCTGGGGAACCGACGGGAATTAACTAATAACTCCCGTCGGCCCGGTGAACCGACGGGAATTAACAAATAACTCTCATCGGCCCAGTTAATTCCCGTCGGCCTGGGGAACCGACGGGAATTAACTAATAACTCCCGTCGGCCCGGTGAACCGACGGGAATTAACTCATAACTCCCATCGGCCTGGTGAACCGACGGGAGTTAGCATTAATTGCCGTCGGCTAGTTAGTGGCCGACGGGAATTAATAATTCCCGTCGGCCGCCGACGGGGATAAACGTATCCCCGACAAGGGACGCCTGGCGGCTGAAAACCGACGGGAATAAGCCCTAAACCGACGGGAATTAAGTAATTCCTGTCGGTATATGCTTATTCCCGTCGGTTTCTGGCCGACGGGAATTAAGTGAATTCCTGTAGTGAGATGCTCTGGATCTTGATCATCAGTTCATCACTAATAAAGCTTTGTGATTGACTCACTAGGTAATGATTTATCTATTGCAGGCCCGATATAGGCGGAGGTTGCCGCACAAGCGGCGTTAAATTATCTGAGCAGCAGTTAGGGAGCAGAACCCTATGACTACAGTAATATCTATGAGCGAGGGAGCAGAAGAAGGGGTTTACCAACTATGTTAACTTTGGGACTGAAGGGCTCTGTTGATATCTCCTCCTTGTAGCTCTTAAACCCTTCGATTATGACCTAAACCAGACAGATGGCCAATAAGCCAACAAGCTTACATGAAAAAAATACCACCAAATTGTACCCAGGGCAGAACATCTTGCCTTCTTTATATACATTTTTTAAGCTGACACAGGTCACGCTACCATGAAACCCCTGCAAAAGAGCATGGCAAGTCAGTAACAACTAACAAGTAGACCCGAATTCAAATGGTGAAAAGGCTTGAGTTAGGGTTCGGGAGCTCGGTTCCACACAGCAGCGAGGGAAGAGAGTGGGGGGTTACCTAGTGGGTGCTCATCGCCGGCAAAGGGTCCGACGAAGAGTTGGAGAAGGGGACGCCGAGGACCTGGGCAACTGACACAGGGCACCGTCGGCGGTGGCTCAGTTGTCGTCGTGCGCGAGAGAGCGAGAGGAAGGTAGCAGGGAAGAATTGAAGCGAGGAAATGAACCGGGGGAGATGGCAGCGCGACGGCTGCCAGCGCCACTTGGTGTAGGACGCGTCGGGTCAGCCATTCTCGGCGCAGCGGAAGCCGACGTCGAGGAACGGGCAGTCGTTGGAGTGGTAGAGCGGGTACCCGCCGCCGGTGCTGGCCCAGACCCACTCCCCGTCGAACAGGTCGCACTCCTCCTCGTCGGCGACGGTGGCGGCCTCACCGCCACCGCCACTCCCCGCCGCCGCAGCACGAGACGCGGAGACGGGCCGGCTGTCCACATCCACCGATGCCGCGATGGAGACCCCGCCAGCCCACAGCCTCCTGTGCGTGGCCACCAGCGCGGCGGCCGAGCAGCGGAGCGAAGCGACGAGGAGGAGCAGCAGCAGCGCCGCGGCGGCGGCCAGCCACGCCAGTTGGGCGGTGTACGGGATGGACGGATCCGTTCACCAGCGGCGGTGCGGCGGCGTGGTGGGCGCGAGTGGTGGCGCTAGGTTAAGGGGAGGGAGAGGACTGGACTTGTCTGCGGTGGTGGGCAGCCAAGAGGATAAGGTAGGAGGGGAATTTTGGTCATCTTGGGCGGGAGATGGGAAAATGAATGCAGCCAATAGAAAGGGGTACGGTCCTTTTTTGGAAAAAAAACATAAAGTGACGCCGCCAAATCATCACATAAAAGCACATCTAAGCGTCATAAAAGTAAAACCGTCTACCAACTCCTGGCGCCTGACAATATATGACGAATCTTCGTACCCTTATGTGACAACAAAAACACTACCGTCATAAAATCTTCATGGCCTCATGAAATTATGACGACTCAAAAAATTCCATCATATTATGTGACATTATATGACGATAACTGACCTTGTCATTAGGTATTTTTTCATAAAAGGATAAATTTCTTGTAGTGTTTACGAAGCTCATCTAGGTGTTCCTCTATGTAAGGCTCGGCTATCGTGAGATGTTGTAGTACACTACCATGAGCACAATGTACTAGCTTGTAATCCTCAACGCGAAAAGTTTTCCTGCCCATTCTCCCTCTCCCACATAGTTTACCCTCATGTTTAGGTACAGGCACACCTATCATTGTTCCGTCACTGATGTAATCTATACAGCTCTCAATCACTTCTTCTGTAGTGTATCCCTCCATGATTGAACCCTCTAGGTGAGCGCGATTTCGCACATAACCTTTTAATACTCCCAGGTATCGCTCCAACTGAAACATATGATGTAAATATAGTGGCCCTAATATTTTTATCTGATCCACGAGATGTATGATTAGGTGTACTTGCATATCAAAAAATGATGGAGGAAAACACATTTCAAACTTGCACATAGTCTCGATGATGTATGCCTTTAGATAGTCCAAGTCTTCTAAAGCTATTACTTTTTGTGAAATCGCATTGAAAAAGTAACACAGGCATGTTGAAAGTCGCCTAGAGGGGGGTGAATAGGGCGAAACTGAAATTTACAAAATTAATCACAACTACAAGCCGGGTTAGCGTTAGAAATAATAATGAGTCCGAGAGAGAGGGCACAAAACAAATCGCAAGCGAATGAAGAATGTGACACGCGGATTTGTTTTGCCGAGGTTCGGTTCTCGCAAACCTACTCCCCGTTGAGGAGGCCACAAAGGTCGGGTCTCTTTCAACCCTTACCCTCTCTCAAACGGTCCCTCGGACCGAGTGAGCTTCTCTTCTCAAATCAAAACCAGGAACAAAACTTCCCCGCAAGGACCACCACACAATTGGTGTCTCTTTCCTTGGTTACAATTGGGTTTTGATCATAAGAACAATTGAGAAAGAAAGAAGCAATCCAAGCGCAAGAGCTCAAAAGAACACGGCAAATCACTCTCGCTAATCACTAAAGCCTTGTGTGGAATTGGAGAGGATTTGATCACTTGAGTGTGTCTAGAATTGAATGCCTAGCTCTTGTAAGTTGGTTGAGAAGTGGAAAACTTGGATGACTTGAATGTGGGGTGGTTGGGGTTATTTATAGCCCCAACCACCAAACTAGCCGTTTGGGTGGAGGCTGTCTGTCGCAAGGTGCACCGGACAGTCCGGTGCGCCAGCCACGTCACCCGAACGTTAGGGTTCCGACCGTTGGAGCTCTGACGCTGGGCCCGCCTTGATGTCCTGTGGCGCACCAGACATGCACTGTAGAGTGTCCGGTGCGCCTGTTCGCGCGTGCCTGACTTCTGCGCGCTCTGGCGCGCATTAAATGCGCCTGCAGGTGACCGTTGGCGCCGAAGTAGCCGTTGCTCCGCAGATACACCGGACAGTCCGGTGTACACCGGACATGTCCGGTGAATTATAGCGGAGAGCCGTTGCGAATTCCCGAAGCTAGCGAGTTCAGAGTCGCTTCATCCCTGGAGCACCGGACACTGTCCGGTGTACACCGGACAGTCCGGTGAATTATAGCGGAGTGACTCTGCGTTTTCCCGAAGGCGAGGAGTTCAGCGCGTGGAGAATCCTGGTGCACCGGACATGTCCGGTGGCGCACCGGACAGTCCGGTGCCCCAGACCAGGGTGCCTTCGGTTGTCCCTTTGCTCTTTTTGTTGAACCCTTTTCTTGGTCTTTTTATTGGCTTATTGTGAACCTTTGGTACCTGTAAAACTTATAGACTTGGGCAAACTAGTTAGTCCAATTATTTGTGTTGGACAATTCAACCACCAAAATTAGTTTAGGAAATAGGTGTAAGCCTAATTCCCTTTCAATCTCCCCCTTTTTGGTGATTGATGCCAACACAAACCAAAGCAAGTATAGAAGTGTAAAATTGAACTAGTTTGCAAAGTGTAAGTGCAAAGGTTACTTGGAATTGAGCCAATAAATATTACTTACTAGATATGCATGGATTGTTTCTTTATTTTTAACATTTTGGACCATGCTTGCACCACATGTTTTGTATTTGCAAATTCTTTTTGTAAACCCTTTTCAAAGTCCTTTTGCAAAATAGTCAAGGGAAAATGAGTAAGATTTTGCGAAGCATTTTCAAGTTTTGAAATTTTCTCCCCTTGTTTCAAATGCCTTTCCTTTGACTAAACAAAACTCCCCCTCAAATAAGTTCTCCTCTTAGTGTTCAAGAGGGTTTTAAGATATCAGTTTTGAAAGTGCTAATTTCTCCCCCTTTAGAACACAAAGAGATACCAATTTGAATTTTACCAATTGAAAATCATCAATTTTTAAAATTAGGGTGGTGGTGCGGTCCTTTTGCTTTGGGCCAATACTTTCTCCCCCTTTGGCATGAATCGCCAAAAACGGATACTTAGAATGAAATATAGGCCCTTTCCTACCTATTTTCTCCCCTTTGGCAAATAAAACATATGAGTGAAGATTATACCAAAGACGAAGAAATGCTTGGAGCGTCGGCGAAGGATGAGTGATAGAGTGGAGTGGAAGCCTTTGTCTTCGTCGAAGACTCCAATTCCCTTTCAATATACCTATGACTTGGTTTGAAATACACTTGAAAACACATTAGTCATAGCATATATAAAAGAGACATGATTAAAGGTATACTTATGAGCTATGTGTGCAAATTAGCAAAAGAAGTTCCTGGTATCAAGAATATTGAGCTCATGCCTAAGTTTGGTAAAAGTTTGTTCATCTAGTGGCTTGGTAAAGATATCGGCTAATTGATCTTTAGTATTAATGTATGCAATCTCGATATCCCCCTTTTGTTGGTGATCCCTAAGAAAATGATATCGAATGGCTATGTGTTTAGTGCGGCTATGCTCAACGGGATTATCCGCCATGCGGATTGCACTCTCATTATCACATAGAAGAGGAACTTTGGTTAATTTGTAACCATAGTCCCGCAGGGTTTGCCTCATCCAAAGCAATTGCGCGCAACAATGGCCTGCGGCAATGTACTCGGCTTCGGCGGTTGAAAGAGCGACCGAATTTTGCTTCTTTGAAGCCCAAGACACCAAGGATCTTCCCAAGAACTGGCAAGTCCCCGATGTGCTCTTTCTATTAATCTTACACCCTGCCCAATCGGCATCCGAATAACCAATCAAATCAAATGTGGATCCCCGAGGGTACCAAAGCCCAAACTTAGGAGTATAAGCCAAATATCTCAAGATTCGTTTTACGGCCGTAAGGTGTGATTCCTTAGGGTCGGCTTGGAATCTTGCACACATGCATACGGAAAGCATAATGTCCGGTCGAGATGCACATAAATAGAGTAATGAACCGATCATCGAC
Source organism: Zea luxurians (assembly GCA_029449295.1). Lineage (NCBI taxonomy): Eukaryota > Viridiplantae > Streptophyta > Magnoliopsida > Poales > Poaceae > Zea > Zea luxurians. The sequence continues at coordinate 543,482 of JAOPSE010000411.1, read as the reverse complement.
CGGTATACCTTTTGATCGACGAATTTACCTCCCGTGTCGAGGTCGAGATGCCCATTTGTTCCCATGGGTGTCTTGATGGGCTTGGCATCCTTCATTCCAAACTTGGTTAGAATGTCTTGAGTGTACTTCGTTTGGCTAATGAAGGTGCCCTCTTGGAGTTGCTTGACTTGGAATCCTAGAAAATACTTCAACTCCCCCATCATAGACATCTCGAATTTTTGTGTCATGATCCTACTAAATTCTTCACATGTAGATTCATTAGTAGACCCAAATATAATATCATCAACATAAATTTGGCATACAAACAAATCATTGTCAAGAGTTTTAGTGAATAAAGTAGGATCGGCCTTGCCGACTTTGAAGCCATTAGCTATAAGGAAATCTCTTAGGCATTCATACCATGCTCTTGGGGCTTGCTTGAGCCCATAAAGCGCCTTAGAGAGCTTATAGACATGGTTAGGGTACTCACTATCTTCAAAGCCGGGAGGTTGCTCAACATAGACCTCTTCCTTGATTGGTCCGTTGAGGAAGGCACTCTTCACGTCCATTTGATAAAGCTTGAAGCCATGGTAAGTAGCATAGGCTAATAATATGCGAATTGACTCAAGCCTAGCTACGGGTGCATAGGTTTCACCGAAATCCAAACCTTCGACTTGGGAGTATCCCTTGGCCACAAGTCGGGCTTTGTTCCTTGTCACCACACCATGCTCATCTTGCTTGTTGCGGAAGACCCATTTGGTTCCTACAACATTTTGGTTAGGACGTGGAACTAAATGCCATACCTCATTCCTAGTGAAATTGTTGAGCTCCTCTTGCATCGCCATCACCCAATCCGAATCTTGAAGTGCTTCCTCTACCCTGTGTGGCTCAATAGAGGAAACAAAAGAGTAATGCTCACAAAAATGTGCAACACGAGATCGAGTGGTTACCCCCTTATGAATGTCGCCGAGGATGGTGTCGACGGGGTGATCTCGTTGGATTGCTTGGTGGACTCTTGGGTGTGGTGGCCTTGGTTCTTCATCCTCCTTGTCTTGATCATTTGTATCTCCCCCTTGATCATTGTCGTCATCTTGAGGTGGCTCATCTCTTTGATCTTCTTCTTCATCAACTTGAGCCTCGTCCTCATTTTGAGTTGGTGGAGATGCTTGCGTGGAGGAGGATGGTTGATCTTGTGCATTGGGAGGCTCTTCGGATTCCTTAGGACACACATCCCCAATGGACATGTTCCTTAGCGCGATGCACGGAGCCTGTTCTTCATCTATCTCATCAAGATAAACTTGCTCTACTTGAGAGCCGTTAGTCTCATCAAACACAACGTCACAAGAAACTTCAACTAGTCCTGAGGACTTGTTAAAGACTCTATATGCCCTTGTGTTTGAGTCATATCCTAGTAAAAAGCCTTCTACTGTCTTAGGAGCAAATTTAGATTTTCTACCTCTTTTAATAAGAATAAAGCATTTGCTACCAAAGACTCTAAAATATGAAATGTTGGGCTTTTTACCGGTTAGGAGTTCATAGGATGTCTTCTTGAGGATTCGGTGTAGATATAACCGGTTGATGGCGTAGCAGGTGGTATTGACCGCCTCGGCCCAAAACCGATCCGGTGTCTTGTACTCATCAAGCATGGTTCTTGTCATGTCCAAGAGAGTTCGATTCTTCCTCTCCACTACACCATTTTGTTGTGGTGTGTAGGATGAGGTGAACTCATGCTTGATGCCCTCCTCCTCAAGGAAGCCTTCTATTTGTGAGTTCTTGAACTCCGTCCCGTTGTCGCTTCTAATTTTCTTGATCCTTAAGCCGAACTCATTTTGAGCCCGTCTCAAGAATCTCTTTAAGGTCTCTTGGGTATAGGATTTTTCCTCCAAAAAGAACACCCAAGTGAAGCGAGAATAATCATCCACAATAACTAGACAGTACTTACTCCCGCCGATGCTTATGTAAGCGATCGGGCCGAATAAATCCATGTGTAGGAGCTCCAGTGGCCTGTCACTTGTCATGATGTTCTTGTGTGGATGATGAGTACCAACTTGCTTCCCGGCTTGGCATGCGCTACAAATCCTGTCTTTCTCAAAATGAACATTTGTTAGTCCTAAAATGTGTTCTCCCTTTAGAAGCTTATGAAGATTCTTCATTCCAACATGAGCTAGTCGGCGGTGCTAGAGCCAACCCATGTTAGTCTTAGTAATTAAGCAAGTGTCAAGTTCAGCTCTATCAAAATCTACCAAGTATAGCTGAACCTCTAACACTCCCTTAAATGCTATTGAATCATCACTTCTTCTAAAGACAGTGACACCTACATCAGTGAATAGACAGTTGTAGCCCATTTGACATAATTGAGATACGGAAAGCAAATTGTAATCTAAAGAATCTACAAGAAAAACATTGGAAATGGAATGGTCAGGAGATATAGCTATTTTACCCAAACCTTTGACCAAACCTTGGTTTCCATCCCCGAATGTGATAGCTCGTTGGGGATCTTGGTTTTTCTCGTAGGAGGAGAACATCCTCTTCTCCCCTGTCATGTGGTTTGTGCACCCGCTATCGATGATCCAACTTGTGCCTCCGGATGCATAAACCTACAAAACAATTTTAGTTCTTGACTTTAGGTACCCAAACGGTTTTGGGTCCTTTGGCATTAGAAACAAGAACTTTGGGTACCCAAACACAAGTCTTGGAGCCCTTGTGTTTGCCCCCAACAAACTTGGCAACTACCTTGCCGGATTTGTTAGTCAAAACATAAGATGCATCAAAAGTTTTAAATGAAATGCCATGATCATTTGATGCACTAGGAGTTTTCTTTCTAGGCAACTTAGCACGGGTTGGTTGCCTAGAGCTAGATGTCTCACCCTTATACATAAAAGCATGGTTAGGGCCAGAGTGAGACTTCCTAGAATGAATTCTCCTAATTTTGCTCTCGGGATAACCGGCAGGATACAAAATGTAACCCTCGTTATCCTGAGGCATGGGAGCCTTGCCCTTAACAAAGTTCGACAAATTTTTAGGAGGGGCACTAAGTTTGACATTGTCTCCCCTTTGGAAGCCAATGCCATCCTTGATGCCAGGGCGTCTCCCATTATAGAGCATACTTCTAGCAAATTTAAACTTTTCATTCTCTAATTTATGCTCGGCAATTTTAGCATCTAATATTGCTATATGATCATTTTGTTGTTTAATTAAAGCCATATGATCATGAATAGCATCAATATCAACATCTCTACATCTAGTGCAAATAGAAACATGCTCAATAGTAGATGTAGAGGGTTTGCAAGATTTTAATTCTACAACCTTAGCATGTAATATATCGTTCTCACTTCTAAGGTTAGAAATAGTAATATTGCAAACATCAAAATCTTTAGCCTTAGCAATTAATTTTTCATTTTCAATCCTAAGACTAGCAAGAGAATCATTCAATTCCTTAATCTTGGCAAGCAAATCATCATTATCATTTCTAAGATTGGGAATTGAAACATCACAAACATGAGAATCAACCTTAGTAATTAATCTAGCATTTTCATTTTTAAGGTTGTCAATAGTCTCATGACAAGTGCTTAGCTCACTAGACAATTTTTCACATTTTTCAACTTGTAGAGCATAAGCATTTTTGACCTTAACATGCTTTTTGTTTTCCTTAATAAGGAAGTCCTCTTGAGAGTCCAAGAGATCATCCTTCTCATGAATAGCACTAATCAATTCATTTAATTTTTCCTTTTGTTGCATGTTGAGGTCGGCAAAAAGGGTACACAAATTATCTTCCTCATCACTAGCATTATCATCACTAGAGGACTCATATTTAGTGGAGGATTTGGATTTAACCTTCTTCCTTTTGCCGTCCTTGGCCATGAGGCACTTGTCGCCGATGTTGGGGAAGAGAAGACCCTTGGTGACGGCGATGTTGGCGGCATCCTCGTCGGAGGAGGAGTCGGTGGAGCTCTCGTCAGAGTCCCACTCGCGGCACACGTGGGCATCGCCGCCCTTCTTCTTGTAATGTCTCTTCTTCTCCTTTCTTCTCCCCTTCTTGTCGTCGCCCCTGTCACTATCACTAGATAATAGACATTTAGCAATAAAATGACCGGGCTTACCACATTTGTAGCATACTTTCTTGGAGCGGGATTTGTAGTCTTTCCCCCTCCTTTGCTTGAGGATTTGGCGGAAGCTCTTGATGATGAGTGCCATCTCCTCGTTGTCGAGCTTGGAGGCGTCAATGGGTGTTCGACTTTGTCGGCGTTTCGAGACCGGGGGGTCCCTAAGCCGACGAGTGAATGTCGCCGCGTGCCCCAGCCCAGATGGGTCGACGCGAGGCCGAGCGCGAAGGGGGGAAGTGAGGTGGCCGGACATGGGCGTGAGAGAGGTGGAAATCCCGCAGCCTTCGTGTTCGTCCCGCGCCCAGGACCCCCTTCGGAAGGCGACCATGTCCTCTCGCTCCCTTATGCATTGCGTCTTTCCACCTTCCAAGCCCCCGGATGGGGGATACCCGCCGTCTTTTCGCCTCATCGTTGGAGGAACGCAACTCCGTAGGAGTTGGTACCTTTCAGCCATCGTTCGGCTTCAAGGATTTTCATCATGCAGCCCGGCTGCACCCCTCCACCGGCGGTCACCCAAGATGGTGACCTCCAGCTTGATGGTGGGGGAAAGCGAGCCGGGTCGCGGCCTCTGCCCCTCCCTCAGCCTCAAGGATTTTCATCACCAGGGCTGGGGAGGGGAGTGTGCCGAGTTGGGGTCGGCCCCTGTGTGGGCGGCGGCCCGCTCCTTCACTCAGTGACCGGAGGGAAGGGCGGTCGTCGTCCGTGGCGCTGGCAGCTGCACCGTGCCTGGCTCTCGGACGCGAGTGGCTTCGGAGCCGCTCGCGGCGCCGGCATCTGCCACGGCAGCTGGAAGAGGTTCTCCCGCCGGCGAGATAGCCAAGGCCGGCCACGGACCGACCTCCAACTAGGGGTGGATATCGAGCCAGCTTGGCTCGTTATGGCTCGGCTCGTTATGGCTCGTTACTATAACGAGCCAGCTCGGCTCGGCTCGTTATACTAACGAGCTAAACAGCTGGCTCGGCTCGGCTCGTTAGGAAGCTCGAGCCAGCTCGTTAGGCTCGCGAGCCACACAACTAAATATAAATATCTATGTACATAAATATATTTATAACCGAAAAATTATATTTTAAGTATTTAACACTACAAACATGTAGCCATGCAATAATATAAATATTTAAGCACATGGCACATCCACACATGTCCATATCACAGATCATAACTACGAGAAAACAAGACTATGAGAGATGAGACGACATCAATGACTAGACAAATTTGTGTTGTGGCTTAGCTCGTTTGGCTCACGAGCTAACCCGAGCTGGCTCATTAGAGAACCGAGCTAGAATGCTAGATTGGCTCGCTACAAAATTAAAACGAGCCGAGTCGAGCCAAGCTACTAACGAGCCGAGTCGAGCGAGTTATCGAGCCACGAGTATTTTGTCCAGCCCTACCTCCAACTCTACGGCCTTCTGCCCGTCCTTGCCTCACGAGTTTGGGCATGGGCGGGGGCCTCCTGGCAGCAGCATCCGGCCTGAGGTCAGTGTTGCCGCTGTTCGGTCCCCCGGAGTAGAAGTCGTCGTCGCCGCCGCTGCTGGAGCGGGTGACGGCGCGCCGTTCGTCGGTCTTCTGTTGCTCCGCAGGCCCACCCCTATCGAGTGGGGTTGTTCGTACCTGCGGAGGGGGAACCGGAGTTCCGTTTGTAATGGCACTTCGAATGCCAGGGTTTTTTGTTCATTGCGGCTGTCGAGGCCTGAACATGTATGTAATTTTGGCACGGAGTCGTGTTTTTTTCCTCATTTTCGAGCACTAAGACTCGCCTGTTGGTTGTCTGAACCGCTTCACCAAGCATGAGTCGCCCCGTGCCAAGGTGACGAGTGAGGTATCCGTATCCCGGAGGCGTAGGAGTCCCTCGGCTCGGTCGGCCTTGTTGTCTGAGGCTCCTCTAGCTCAGTTAAAGGGACCCCTTGGCCGCTCTTTGACGAGCCGAGGCCAGGGGTAGCGATATCAGCATGAACAGAGGCGGAGTTGGCTCGAAAATGAAACCTGGTTGGCCGGAGCCTAGTCGGGTTGTCCGTTAGCGGGACCGACGCTGGAGTCGATCAGCCGAGGCCTCAGGTCGGGCTGGCGCCCTTGGAAGATGGTTGGCCGAGGCCCCAGGGGTAACCGGCCGAGCCGCCTGCTCGGGCCGGATTCCCGGAGAAGCCCCTGGCAGCGACTGTCCGGGCGTGACGATGACGTCGTCCTCCAGAGTGGGGATCCCTGGACCGCGTCGCCGTCCGAGGCTAGGTCGGACCTTGCTGAAGGTGTCATCGATGCCGAGGGTGTTACTGCCCCCTTCCAGCGTCAAGACCCGAGCCTGCAGGATCAGAGTGTCTTGTAGCGTGTGCCTTCTGCGGCCGCCGAGGCCAGAATATACACACCCTCGCTGTGTTGTAAAGCTGTGTCTCCTTTCCTCTTGTTTCGAGTATCTGGACTTTTTTGTCGGTAACAGGGATGTTTGTGCGAGCGAGAGTTGCTTCTCGCGGAAGGTGATGAGTGAGGTATCCGTATCCCGGAGGCGTGGGAGTCCCTCGGCTCGGTCGGCCTTGCCGCTTACGCGCACTTTCACCCGTCCATGAGGCACTGTCACCGACTCAGTCGAGAAGGCTCGAAGGATCGCTTCGGCAGAAGAGCTTCTGAACGTGAAGACTTGTTCGGTCCGCGGAATCACTTTATCCGAACGCGAGTTACTTATCGCAGAAGGTGATGAGTGAGGTATCCGTATCCCGGAGGCGTAGGAGTCCCTCGGCTCGGTCAGCCTTGGCTGCTTACGTGTACTCCGTCGTTTTCAGGGTCCACTTTTCTAAGTAGTCAGAAAGCACGAAAGATATTCTGGAAGAAGAGATCTTTTTTCGAGGAAAATTTCAACGCAGAGGGGGTCCCCCCCCTTTTAGCCCCCGAGGGAGGGTCGGGCTTTGCCGAGGCGAGGCCGACCCTTCCTTGATGACTAAACTTTGCATGGGTGCGAGGTATATGAACAACTTGAAAACATCTTAAGGGTAGAAGCGACATAGCTGTTGGATGTTCCAAGCGTTGTCGTAGGCCTCGCCTTGACTGTTGGCCAGCTTGTACGTTCCGGGCTTCAGAACTTTGGCGATGACGAATGGCCCCTCCCAGGGGGGCGTGAGCTTGTGCCTCCCTCGGGCGTCTTGCCGCAGCCGAAGCACCAGGTCGCCCACCTGGAGGTCTCGGGGCCGGACCCCTCGGGCGTGGTAGCGTCGCAGGGACTGCTGGTACCGCGCCGAGTGTAGCAAGGCCTTGTCCCGAGCCTCTTCCAGCTGGTCCAGCGAGTCTTCTCAGCTAGCTTGGTTGCTTTGATCGCTGTAGGCCCTCGTCCTCGGGGAGCCGTACTCCAGGTCAGTGGGCAAGACAGCCTCGGCCCCGTAGACCAGAAAGAACGGCGTGAAACCCGTGGCCCGGCTCGGCGTTGTCCTCAGGCTCCAGACCACCGAGGGGAGTTCCTTCATCCATCGCTTGCCGAACTTGTTGAGGTCGTTGTAGATCCGAGGCTTGAGCCCTTGTAGAATCATGTCGTTGGCACGCTCTACTTGCCCATTCGACATGGGATGAGCCACGGCGGCCCAGTCCACCCGGATGTGGTGATCCTCGCAGAAGTCCAAGAATTTTCTGCCGGTGAACTGGGTACCGTTGTCGGTGATGATGGAGTTCGGGACCCCGAAGCGATGGATGATGTTGGTGAAGAACGTCACCGCCTGCTCGGACCTGATACGGTTCAGAGGTCGGACCTCGACCCACTTGGAGAATTTGTCGATGGCGACCAGCAGGTGCGTGTAGCCCTTGGGCGCCTTCTGCAAGGGGCCGACGAGGTCCAGCCCCCACACAGCAAAGGGCCAGGTGATGGGTATCGTCTGCAGAGCCTGGGAGGGCAGGTGGGTTTGCTTCGCATAGAATTGACACCCTTCGCAGGTGCGGACAATTCTAGTGGCGTCAGCCACCGCCGTTGGCCAGTAGAAGCCTTGCCGAAAAGCATTCCCGACAAGGGCTCGAGGCGCTGTGTGATGGCCGCAAGCCCCCGAGTGTATCTCTTGCAGGAGTTCCTGACCTTCGGCAATGGAGATGCATCGCTGGAGGATGCCCGAGGGGCTGCGGTGGTAGAGCTCCTTCTCATCGCCCAGCAAGACGAACGACTTGGCTACCCGCCGAGCCTCGGCTCGGTCGAGGGGTAGCTCTCCTTGGCGGAGATATTGCAGGTACGGGGTCTGCCAATTTCGATCAGGCGTGGCCCCGCTCCGCTCCTCCTCGATGCGCAGTGCCTCACCCTCGGAGGCCGAGGGTACCTCGGGTTGAACCGAGGCCGCCTCGGGCCGAGCTGAGGGTGCCCCCGGCTGTGCCGAGGGCACCTCGGGCTGGACCGAGGGCGCCTCAGGCTCGGGCGTGTCGTCGATCTTGACAGAGGGTTGATGCAGATCCCGGGAGAAGACGTTCGGGGGAACCGTTGTTCGCCCCGAGGCTATTTTTGCTAGCTCGTCCACAGTCTCGTTGTAGCGCCGAGCGATGTGGTTAAGCTCGAGCCCGTAGAACTTGTCTTCCAGGCGCCGAACCTCATCGCAGTAGGCCTCCATCTTCGGGTCGCGGCAGTGGGAGTTCTTCATGACTTGGTCGATGATGAGCTGCGAGTCACCGCGAGCGTCGAGGCGCCTGACCCCTAGCTCGATGGCGATCCGCAACCCGTTGACCAGAGCCTCGTACTCAGCCACATTGTTGGACGCCGGGAAGTGGAGGCGTAGCACATAGCGTAGGTGTTTCCCGAGGGGCAAGATGAAGAGTAGGCCTGTGCCGGCTCCCGTCTTCATCAGCGACCCGTCGAAAAACATGGTCCAGAGCTCTGGTTGGATCGGAGTCGTCGGTAGCTGGGTGTCGACCCATTCGGCTACGAAGTCCGCCAGGACCTGGGACTTGATGGCCTTCTGAGGGGCGAACGAGATTGTCTCGCCCATGATTTCCACTGCCCACTTTGCAATCCTGCCCGAGGCCTCTCGGCACTGGATGATCTCCCCCAGGGGGAAGGATGACACCACAGTTACCGGATGAGACTCGAAGTAGTGTCGCAACTTCCGCCGCGTCAGGATCACTGCATACAGCAGCTTCTGAACTTGTGGGTAGCGGATCTTGGTTTCGGACAGTACCTCGCTGACGAAGTAAACTGGCCTCTGAACGGGCAATGCATGCCCCTCCTCTTGCCTCTCGACCACAATCGCGGTGCTAACCACCTGGGTGGTCGCGGCGACGTAGACCAAGAGGGCTTCTCCGTCAGCTGGGGGCACCAAGATAGGCGCCTTTGTGAGGAGCGCCTTCAGGTTCCCGAGAGCTTCCTCGGCCTCAGGGGTCCAAGTGAAGCGCTCGGCCTTCCTTAAGAGGCGGTACAGAGGCAGGCCTCTTTCGCCGAGGCGTGAGATGAAGCGGCTCAGAGCCGCGAGACATCCCATGACCCTCTGTACGCCCTTTAAGTCCTTGATGGGACCCATGCTGGTGATGGCTGCGATCTTCTCGGGGTTGGCTTCGATGCCCCGCTCGGAGACGATGAACCCCAAGAGCATGCCCCGGGGCACCCCGAAGACACACTTCTCGGGATTGAGCTTGACGCCTTTCGCCTTGAGACATCGGAATGTCACTTCAAGGTCGGAGAGGAGGTCGGAAGCTTTCCTCATCTTGACTACGATGTCATCGATGTAGGCCTCGACCGTGCGACCAATGTGTTCGCCGAACACATGGTTCATGCACCGCTGGTACGTCGCGCCCGCATTCCTCAAACCGAACGGCATGGTGACATAGCAGTACATGCCGAAGGGCGTGATGAAAGAAGTCGCGAGCTGGTCGGACTCTTTCATCCTGATTTGGTGATACCCTGAGTAGGCGTCGAGGAAAGACAGGGCTTCGCACCCAGCAGTGGAATCCACGATTTGATCGATGCGAGGCAGAGGGTAGGGAACCTTCAGACATGCTTTGTTGAGACCAGTGTAGTCTACACACATCCGCCATTTCCCCCTTTCTTTCTCACAAGCACAGGGTTGGCAAGCCATTCGGGATGGAGTACCTCTTTGATGAACCCGGCTGCCATTAGCTTGTGGATCTCCTCGCCTATCGCTCTGCGCTTCTCCTCGTCGAATCGGCGTAGAGGCTGCTTGACGGGTCGGGCTCCGGCCTGAATATCCAGTGAGTGCTCGGCGACATCCCTCGGTATGCCGGGCATGTTCGAGGGACTCCACGTGAAGACGTCGGCGTTCGCACGGAGAAAGTCGACGAGCACTGTTTCCTATTTGGGGTCGAGCCCGGAACCGATCTGGATTTGCTTGGAGGCGTCGCCACTGGGGTCGAGGGGGACGGCCTTAACCGTCTCCACTGGCTCGAAGTTGCCGGCATGACGCTTCACGTCTGGCACCTCTTTGGAGAGGCTTTCCAGGTCGGCGATGAGGGTCTCGGACTCGGCGAGGGCCTCGGCGTACTCCACGCACTCCACGTCGCATTCGAACGCGTGTACGTGGGGCCGATGGTGATGACCCCGTTGGGGCCCGGCATCTTGAGCTTCAGGTAGGTGTAGTTGGGGACGGCCATGAACTTCGCGTAGCATGGCCTCCCCAGTACCGTGGGGTAGGTTCCTCGGAACCCGACCACCTCGAACGTCAGAGTCTCCCTTCGGAAGTTGGAGGGCGTTCCGAAGCAAACAGGAAGGTCGAGTCGTCCGAGGGGCTGGACGCGCTTCCCGGGAATGATCCCGTGGAAGGGCGCAGCGCCTGCTCGGACGGAGGACAGATCGACGCGCAGGAGCCTGAGGGTCTCGGCGTAGATGATGTTGAGGCTGCTGCCCCCATCCATAAGGACCTTGGTGAGCCTGACGTCACCGATGACGGGGTCGACGACGAGCGGGTATTTCCCCGGGCTCGGCACATGGTCGGGGTGATCGTCTTGGTCGAAGGTGATGGGCTTGTCGGACCAGTCTAGATAGACCGGCGCCGCCACCTTGACCGAGCAGACCTCCCGGCGCTCTTGCTTGCGGTGCCGAGCCGAGGCATTCGCCGCTTGCCCACCGTAGATCATGAAGCAGTCGCGGACCTCGGAGAACTCTCCTGCTTGGTAATCTTCCTTCTTGTCGTCGTCACGGGCCCTGCCACCCTCCGCGGGTGGCCCGGCCCTGTGGAAGTGGCGCCGAAGCATGACGCACTCCTCAAGGGTGTGCTTGACGGGCCCCTGATGATAGGGGCACGGCTCCTTGAGCATCTTGTCGAAGAGGTTGGCACCTCCGGGGGGCTTCCGAGGGTTCTTGTGCTCGGCGGCGGCGACAAGGTCCGCGTCGGCGGCGTCGCGTTTCGCTTGCGACTTCTTCTTGCCTTTCTTCTTGGCGCCGCGCTGAGTAGACGCCTCGGGAGCATCTTTCGGTGGGTGGCCCTGGGGCTGCTTGTCCTTTCGGAAGATAGCCTCGACCGCCTCCTGGCCAGAGGCGAACTTGGTGGCGATGTCCATCAGCTCGCTCGCCCTGGTGGGGGTCTTGCGACCCAACTTGCTCACCAGGTCGCGGCAGGTGGTGCCGGCAAGGAACGCGCCGATGACATCCGAGTCGGTGATGTTGGGCAGCTCGGTGCGCTGCTTCGAGAATCGCCGGATGTAGTCCCGGAGAGACTCTCCCGGCTGCTGTCGGCAGCTTCGGAGGTCCCAGGAATTCCCGGGGTGCACATACGTGCCCTAGAAATTGCCGGAGAAGGCTTGGACCAGGTCATCCCAGTTGGAGATCTGCCCCGGAGGCAGGTGCTCCAACCAGGCGCGAGCGGTGTCGGAGAGGAACAGGGGGAGGTTGCGGATGATGAGGTTGTCGTCGTCCGTTCCACCCAGCTGGCAGGCCAGGCGGTAGTCCGCGAGCCACAATTCCGGTCTCGTTTCCCCCGAGTACTTTGTGATAGTAGTCGGGGGTCGGAACCGGGTCGGGAACGGTGCCCGCCGGATGGCCTGGCTGAAGGCCTGCGGACCGGGTGGTTCGGGCGAGGGACTCCGATCCTCCCCGCTGTCGTAGCGTCCCCCACGCCTGGGGTGATAGCCTCGGCGCACCCTCTCGTCGAGGTGGGCCCGACGGTCGCGATGATGGTGCTCGTTGCCGAGGTGGCCCGGGGCCGCAGGCGCGGTGTTGCGCGTGCGCCCGGTGTAGACCGAGGCTTCCCGCATGAATCGGGAAGTCGCGGCATGAGGTTCCGAGGGGTATCCTTGCCTTCGGGAGGCAGAGCTCTCGGCCCGTCGGACCGCAGCGCCTTCCAGGAGATTCTTGAGCTCTCCTTGGATTCGCCGACCCTCGGTGGTTGATGGCTCCGGCATTGCGCGGAGAAGCATCGCTGCTGCAGCCAGGTTCTGACCGACCCCACTGGATGCGGGTGGCGGCCTGACCCTGACGTCGTTGGCGATGCGGAGCTGGAGACCCTGGGGCAGGTGACGTATTTCTCCGGCCGGGGGTTGGCCCGCCCATGCCTGCCCGACGTCCCGGTGGATCGGCCCAAGCGCTCCTGCTCCCTCGTCGAGCCTGGCCTGCGCCCCGCGGACTTGCTCGAGCTGTGGGTCGTGACCCCCCGCCGGAACGGGGACCACAGCTAGCTCCCGCGGGATGTCAGCGCGGGGCACGGCCCTAGGGAGATCACCGTCGTCCGGCATGCTGAGATGATTGCCTTCGGAGGGACCCCCTAGATCGACGTGGAAACATTCGCGGCTTGGGCCGCAGTCCTCGTCGTCGAGGCTGCGGCTACTGTCGGAACAGTCGGAGAGGCAGTAGTCACATGCGGTCATGAAGTCCCGCATGGCACTAGGTTGCCAAGTCCAGAGAAACCCCAACAGATGCTGGGGTCGTCGTCTTCCTCGGACCCGGAGGGCCCATAGGTCGAGACGTCCGTCAGCCGGTCCCAAGGTGACCGCGTGCGAAACCCCAGAGGGTTTGAACTCGCCTCTACGAGAGTGCCCGCCAAAGCAAGGTCGCTAGGCGGGTTGAGGCTGAATCTAAATGACGTAGGATGGGAATCGGTCGGTACCTTTTGGTCGACGAACGGTGATGAAGTCGCGTCGGGGACTGACTGCACTGTCATCTCAGGTACGAGGGTGACGCCCAGCAAGCCTTCCGCGAGCGTGCTGGCGTCGTCCGCTTGCTCGGGATTGGCGTGTCGCGGGGAGACGGCGCTCGCCTTCGTCTCAAACGCGAGGTCGACGCCCGACGCGCCCCCCGTTGGGGCGCTAGGGACGTCGATTCGCTCGACAGCCGACGAGGCGCGGCCTCCCGCTTGGCCTTGGTTGCCCCGCCTCCTCCTCCGTTGGCTGGGGAGAGGACGGGGCGAGCTCGAATGTCGTTCTTCCACCACGCGGGGAAGACGTCGTCGATTCCGCCGCCGGCGGGCGGGCTGTCGGCCGCCATTGTCGTCGTCGCGCGGCGGTGGAAGGAGTATCATGTCGTAGCTGCCGTCGAAGGACATGAACTCAAGACTCCCGAAACGGAGCACCGTCCCGGGTTGGAGAGGTTGCTGGAGACTGCCCATCTGGAGCTTGACGGGAAGCTGTTCGTCAACACGCAGCAGGCCCCTACCTGGCGCGCCAACTGTCGGCGTTTCGAGACCGGGGGGTCCCTAAGCCGACGAGTGAATGTCGCCGCGTGCCCCAGCCCAGATGGGTCGACGCGAGGCCGAGCGCGAAGGGGGGAAGTGAGGTGGCCGGAGATGGGCGTGAAAGAGGTGGAAATCCCGCGGCCTTCGTGTTCGTCCCGCGCCCAGGTCGGGTGCGCTTGCAGTAGGGGGTTACAAGCGTCCACGCGGGAGAGGGAAGCGAGCGGCCCCAAGAGAGCGCCTGTCCCGTCCTCGTCCCCGCGCGGCCAACCCTCTCTAAGAGGGCCCTGGTCCTTCCTTTTATAGGCGTAAGGAGAGGATCCAGGTGTACAATGGGGGTGTAGCAGAGTGCTACGTGTCTAGCGGGGGAGAGCTAGCGCCCTAAGTACATGCCGATGTGGCAGCCGGAGAGATTTTGGCACCCAGCTGGTGTGATGTCGTGGCCGTCGGAGGAGCGACGGAGCCTGGCGGAGGGACAGCTGTCGGAGCGGTTGAGTCCTTGCTGACGTCCTCCTGCTTCCGTAAGAGAGCTGAGAGCCGTCGTCGTCACAGAGCATGCGGGGCGCCATCATTGCCTATCTGGCGGAGCTAGCCAGATGGGACACCGGTCTTGTTCTCTACGGCCTGAGTCAGCTCGGGTAGGGTGATGATGGCGCTTCCTGTTGACGTGGCTGGCCTGCGTCCTAGGTTGGGCGACGTGGAGGCTCCTCCGAAGCCGAGGTCGAGTCTGTCTTCCATGGCCGAGGCCGAGTCCGAGCCCCTGGGTCGGGCGAGGCGGAGGTCGTTCGGCAGAGGCCAGGGCGGAGTCCGAGCCCTGGGGTCGGGCGAAGCGGAGTTCGTCGTCTTCTGGGGCTGAGCCCGAGTCCGAGCCCTGGGGTCGGGCGAAGCGGAGTTCGTCATCTTCCGGGACTTAGCCCGAGTCTGAGCCCTGGGTCGGGCGGAGCGGAGTTCATCGTCTTCTGGGACTTAGCCCGAGTCCGAGCCCTGGGTTGGGTGGAGCGGAGTTCGCCGTCTTCCGGGACTTAGCCCGAGTCCGAGCCCTGGGTCGGGCGGAGCGGAGTTCGTCGTCTTCCGGGACTTAGCCCGAGTCCGAGCCCTGGGTCGGGCGGAGCGGAGTTCGCCGTCTTCCGGGACTTAGCCCGAGTCCGAGCCCTGGGTCGGGCGGAGCGGAGTTCGCCGTCTTCCGGGACTTAGCCCGAGTCCGAGCCCTGGGTCGGGCGGAGCTTCCTATGGTGCCTTTGGCAGGGCCTGACTGCCTGTCAGTCTCACTCTGTCAAGTGGCACTGCGGTCGGAGTGGCGCAGGCGGCGCTGTCCTTCTGTCAGGCCGGTCAGTGGAGCGGTGAAGTGACGGCGGTCACTTTGGCTCTGCCGGGGGGCGCGCGTCAGGACAAAGGTGTCAGGTCACCTTTGCATTAAATGCTCCTGCGACTTGGTCGGTCGGTGCGGCGATTTAGTCAGGGTTGCTTCTTAGCGAAGGCAGGGCCTCGGGCGAGCCGGAAATATGTCCGCCGTTGGAGGGGGGCCTCGGGCGAGACAGAAATCCTCCGGGGTCGGCTGCCCTTGTCCGAGGCTAGGCTCGGGCGAGGCGTGATCGAGTCGCTCGAATGGACTGATCCCTGACTTAATCGCACCCATCAGGCCTTAGCAGCTTTATGCTGATGGGGGTTACCAACTGAGAATTAGGAGTCTTGAGGGTACCCCTAATTATGGTCCCCGACAGACTTGGTGTAGACTCCTCCTCCTTCTCCTCCATCGCCTTGAATGCGACCGGTTGTGCCTCGGGCGTGGAGGAGGTGCCTTGCTCGATGATTTTCTTTGAGCCTTTAATCATTAGCTCAAAGCTCACAAATTTTCCTATTACTTCCTCGGGAGACATTAGCTTATATCTAGGATCACCTCGAATTAATTGAACTTGTGTAGGGTTAAGAAATACGAGGGATCTAAGAATAACCTTGACCATCTCATGGTCATCCCATTTTTCGCTCCCGAGGTTGCGCACTTGGTTCACCAAGGTCTTCAAGCGGTTGTACATAGCTTGTGGATCCTCCCCTTGGTGAAGCATGAAGCGACCGAGCTCCGCCTCAATCGTCTCCCGCTTGGTGATCTTTGTCACCTCGTCTCCTTCGTGCGTGGTCTTGAGTACGTCCCAAATCTCCTTCGCACTTTTTAACCCTTGCACCTTGTTATACTCCTCTCGACTTAGAGAGGCGAGGAGTATAGTGGTTGCTTGGGAGTTAAAGTGGTGGATTTGGGCCACCTCGTCCGAGTCGTAGTCTTCATCCCCTACGGATGGTACCTGTACACCAAACTCAACAACATTCCATATGCTTGTGTGGAGTGAGGTTAGATGGTGCCTCATTTTGTCACTCCACATATTATAATCTTCACCGTCAAAAACCGGTGGTTTGCCTAATGGAACGGAGAGTAAAGGAGTACGTTTTGAAGTGTGAGGGTAGCGTACGTAGGGGGATCTTACTATACTTCTTGCGCTCTTGGCGCTTAGAAGTAACGGACGGTGCGTCGGAGTCGGAGGTCGACGTTGATGAAGTGTCGGTCTCGTAGTAGACCACTTTCCTCATCCTCTTGTGCTTGTCGCCTCTCCGATGCGACTTGTGGGAAGAGGATTTCTTCTCCTTCCCCTTCCCTTTGTTGGAGGAGCTCTTCTTCTTCTCCTTCCTCTTAGTGCGGGACTCTTCCGATGAAGTGCTCTCGTGGCTCATAGTGGGCTTGTCGCCGGTCTCCATCTCCCTCTTGGTGTGATCTCCCGACATCACTTCGAGCGGTTAGGCTCTAATGAAGCACAGGGCTCCGATACCAATTGAAAGTCGCCTAGAGGGGGGAGAATAGGGCGAAACTGAAATTTACAAAATTAATCACAACTACAAGTCGGGTTAGCGTTAGAAATAATAATGAGTCCGAGAGAGAGGGCACAAAACAAATCGCAAGCGAATGAAGAGTGTGACACGCGGATTTGTTTTGCCGAGGTTCGGTTCTTGCAAACCTACTCCCCGTTGAGGAGGCCACAAAGGCCGGGTCTCTTTCAACCCTTACCCTCTCTCAAACAGTCCCTCGGACCGAGTGAGCTTCTCTTCTCAAATCAAAATCGGGAACAAAACTTCCCCGCAAGGACCACCACACAATTTGTGTCTCTTGCCTTGGTTACAATTGAGTTTTGATCATAAGAACAATTGAGAAAGAAAGAAGCAATCCAAGCGCAAGAGCTCAAAAGAACACGGCAAATCACTCTCGCTAATCACTAAAGCCTTGTGTGGAATTGGAGAGGATTTGATCACTTGAGTGTGTCTAGAATTGAATGCCTAGCTCTTGTAAGTTGGTTGAGAAGTGGAAAACTTGGATGACTTGAATGTGGGGTGGTTGGGGTTATTTATAGCCCCAACCACCAAACTAGCCGTTTGGGTGGAGGCTGTCTGTCGCATGGTGCACCGGACAGTCCGGTGCGCCAGCCACGTAACCCGAACATTAGGGTTCCGACCGTGGGAGCTCTGACGCTGGGCCCACCTTGATGTCCTATGGCGCACCGGACATGCACTGTAGAGTGTCCGGTGCGCCTGTTCGCGCGTGCCTGACTTCTGCGCGCTCTGGCGCGCATTAAATGCGCCTGCAGTGCGCCTGCAGGTGACCGTTGGTGCCGAAGTAGCCGTTGCTCCGCAGATACACCGGACAGTCCGGTGTACACCGGACATGTCCGGTGAATTATAGCGAAGAGCCGTTGCGAATTCCCGAAGCTGGCGAGTTCAGAGTCGCTTCATCCCTGGAGCACTGGACAGTCCGGTGAATTATAGCGGAGTGACTCTGCGTTTTCCCGAAGGCGAGGAGTTCAGCGCGTGGAGAATCCTGGTGCATCGGACATGTCCGGTGGCGCACCGGACAGTCCGGTGCCCCAGACCAGGGTGCCTTTGGTTGTCCCTTTGCTCTTTTTGTTGAACCCTTTTCTTGGTCTTTTTATTGGCTTATTGTGAACCTTTGGTACCTGTAAAACTTATAGACTTGGGCAAACTAGTTAGTCCAATTATTTGTGTTGGACAATTCAACCACCAAAATTAGTTTAGGAAATAGGTGTAAGCCTAATTCCCTTTCACATGTGATGACAACTTTGACATGCTCTGTTTCGAGGGCTCTTACCGCAATTGGGAGGAACACCGTCATCATCACATGGCAGACATGAGAGTTGTAGCCAAATAGAGACAAGTCCTTCATCCTGACTAGTTTGCTGATATTGGATGAGAAACCCGTGGGCACTTTGACCCCACACAAACATTTGCAAATCTTTGTTCTCTCCTCAACTGACAAGTTGTAGCTAGCTGGGGGGAGGTAAGGCTTCCCTTTGCCACTATCCACTGGATGAAGTTCCGGCTACTAGATCATTGCGTGATTTAAGTCCGTCCTTTGTATTACTCGGCATGCCCAGCAAGGTTCCAATGATGCTGTCAAAAACATTCTTTGTTACATGCATCAAATCAATGCTGTGGCAAATTTCCATATCCTTCCAGTATGGGAGGTACTTGAAAAAAATTGATTGCTTCTTGAAAGTTGTGTAAGTTGAAGGGTCAGTTCTCTTTCTCTTTTCTCCTTTGTTTTTTCCCTTTCCGAATACAACATGAATGTTCTTTACAATTTCAAAAACAAGTTTCCCACTATAAGGCTTTGGTGCACCTTCACTTTCCAGTTCATTGTTAAATTCCTCTTTCATCTTTTGGTACTTATGCTGCTTCATCAAGAACCGTCTGTGTCCCATGAACACCAACTTCTTGGATGATTTAAGGTACATGGAAGCAGTTCTATCGACGCACACTACACAACCATTCTTTCCTTTAGTCTTTTGCCCTGGTAGTGTGGCGCCACCGGGAGAATCATGGATGGTAACAAATATAATTGCTCTTAAGTTGAAATACTCATGGCAATACTCATCCCATATTCTAACTCCTTCATTCCAGAGCTTTGTCATATCTTCCATAAGAGGTTCTAGGAACACATCAATATCAACACCACCTGATTTCGGACCTTGAATAAGAATAGTCAACATAATGTACTTTCTTTTGTGACACAACCATGATGGAAGGTTGTACATCGTTAAAGTCACGGGCCAGGTGCTATGTACACTTCTTTTTTTCACTAAATGGATTCATTCCGTCTGTACCCAAAGCAAATCTTACATTTCTGGTTTCTTTGGCAAACTCAGGATACATAAGATCGAAATTTTTCCATTGTGATGCATCAGCAGGGTGTCGAATCTGTTTGTTATTCTGCTTGCGATTTTCAGCATGCCAACGCATAAGCTCAGCCTCCCTGTGATTTGAGAACAAACGTTTTAAACGATCAATTACTGGAAGATACCACATCACCAAAGCTGGGATCTTTGACTTCTTTTTCCCATCCATGTCATCAAAAGTGTCATCGTCACTTTCAGGTCCAATAGTGGATTTCTTGTTTTTATTTTTCTTTGGGAATTTTTTTACACAGTCTTGATTGTAGCTCTTCTTGTATCGACTGGCATTGAAAACTGGGCATCTTGCTGCGTTCTCAAAATCGCCATGATACAGAATACAATGGTTCAGACATGCATGAATTTTTTGCACACCCAGAGCTATGGGAGATATAAGCTTCTTCGCTTTATAAGTGCTTGTTGGTAGTTTGTTGGGTTTTGGTAGTAATTGGGATAGAAAATTCAAAAAATCTGTGAAGCTAGTATCAGACCATCCGGCGCTAGCCTTCAACTTAAGAAGTTCTAGAACTGTACGCAGTGTAGTAAACTCTTTGTCACAACCCTTTGATTCATCATATAAAGGTTCTTTTGAGGCACTTTCCAGTCCCTCCATTTTAGATAGCCCTTTCTGCGATCCCACAGAACTCAACATTTCTGGTTCCATATGGCGCAACATCTCTTCGCAATCAAATTCTTCAAAATCTTGATTAGCATCCACATAATCCACTTTACCATCAACTTTAAGATCTAAAATTCCGACAACTCTCTCGTCAGTACCAGGCACTTCACACGGATCCAACTCACCATGTTCTGACCATATCGTGTAATTATTTTTAAACCCTCTTTTTATCAGATGTGCTTGGATTACTCATGTATCTCTCCAAGCTATCTTATTATCACAATCGATACACGGACATAATATCTCCTTACTCTTTCGCAAATTCGCGTGCTTGTTGGCCGCTTCAATAAAGCTTCTCAAATTTCGAATATACGACGAATGTGGTCTTGGCACATTGTACATCCAACCTCAGTCCATTACCTATCCCTATATTGATTAACGTCAATATCGAGATGTAACATGAAAAAATAAATGTACATGAAAGTTAAACAAGATCATATCGAGATGTACCTAGCACATGATACAAAAGGCACAGAGCCTCGGTGGTTCCAGCAGGAACCCTAACTCTCGCCCGGATTGATACTGCACCGCCAGGCTGATACTGCGCCGTCTCCGAGCTGTGAGTGTCCGCCACGCCGTCGCCGAGCCCAAGCGCCGCCGTCTCCGAGCTGGGCGCCCGCCACGCCGCCGTCCCCGAGCCCAACGCCGCCGTCCCCGAGCCCAACGCTTCTTCGTGGGGTGCACGACGCATGAGCTGTGAGCGCCCGCCACGCCATCGCCGAGCCCAAGCCCAAGCGCCGCCGTCTTCGAGCTGGGCGCCCGCCACGCCGCCGTCCCCGAGCCCAATGTCGCCGCGCACCGCCACCACCTCCTCCTCTAGGTACGCACACACGCACACACCGGACCTCGTCTTCTCCGGACCTCGAGCTGGCCGGCCGGCTAGCTCAGCTCTGGCGTACTTGCTCGGCCGAATTGTGTCGAGTGGCTCGTTGTCGCCTAGCTACTACTTACTTTTTATTTGGTTCACTTCTGATGCATGGATTTAATTATCATCAAATAATAGAATGAACCAATGCATTAAGGGTAATTATTTCATTCTTGTATCATTTTGTTCTCTCTTACATCGTATTGTTGTAAACAACGCTACAAAACTCTCCATTGAGGATGGTATAACAGATTTTAGGTATTTGATTTAGTGGGATAATGAAGTCTACTTTTTACATGAGATTCATGGTATTTTATTTAACATGGTAGCCGAGTCCATTTGTTTGTTAAGAGATTCATACTATTTAATTTAACATGGTAATAAGGTCCATGTTTTGTTAAGTGATTCATGGCATTTCATTTAACAAGACAATAAAGCTTATTTTATGGCCTACTCAATATGTTCACGTAGGGTACTTCGTGGAACACGTTAGCTGCACTTTCTAGAGTATTGTAGTGAAATATAACACTATAGTTGTAGTCCCAAAATTTTTCATATCTTCAGATCGATCAATCGTATCACACTACAATATAACTGTACTCACGCCCAGATTGATTACCAGAGAGCTCCAAATGTGGGTAAAAACACACTAAATTACTTAGAAACAGTCAACTAAATTTGCATACCTTTTGGCTGATAGAGCAAGTTTAGAGGTGTTTTACTCCCACTTTTATGTAGAACCAAGTCCAAACCTCTTTATAAAACATATTCTTTGTACTATGGGCTCCAACTTTGCTAAGTAGTTCATAGTCCAAAACCACAAGGGTTGGTCATAATAGGGCTCTAAACTTTGCATCACTACTGATTTCAGACTTAATTCTGAGTAGACTAAGTCACTAGCCACCTGACAGTCCAACCTTTGAGCAACTGTTACTTCACTTTTTATGAGCGATCATGTCCATCATCCTTTTTGCCCTATAAGCCAACCTAAGTGCTTATAGATACTCAACCACCCTAAGTGCTTCACCACTTCTTAAATATGGAGATCATAATCTGCTGCTACCCTCTTTTTGCCCTATAAGCCACATCCTTGTTTTCCCTCTGATCCCTGCCTTTGTTGCGATCTCAATTTTGATTGTGAGACTTGGTCATTTTTAGTTTCAGAGATGGAAAAAGAGCCACTTGACATGGTTGAGAGCTCAGTTCGAGTCATCGAGACACATGTCGACTTCATTCGCAGTCTAGTGACTGATGGGGTTGTGGATACTAGTGAACCGGAATCAGTGTACACACTTAAGACCACTTTGTTTCAAATTGGAGATGTATGCGACATGCTTGAGAAGTGTGCTCTGTCCATCAAAAAGTATGCTGACTCCAAGAGGGCTAAAATTATTCAAGATGAAGCCCTGCAATATGCTGAAGATGATGAAGCTGCAGATGATTTGGAGGAACTCCCAAGCCCAGATCTCCTTACTCAAGCCGACATATTGGAAAAATATTTTGGAATTGAGTATGATAGCGACCAGTCAAGGGATTGTTGATGTTTAGTCCTAAACAACACGATATGAGTATCGTAGGTTTCACTCTTAGAGATAATGTATTTTGTATGAACCTCTTAGAGAGTGTCAAGTCAATGAACCTCTTAGGTGGGCTGCTAAGTGATCTTAGCAGCCGACATAAGAGAAGAGAAGCGCACAGATGAAGCCGGGGCGGCTTTAAATTTTGTGACCACACATCCGGATAGAGTACACCGGCTCACCATTGTCTGGCCCCTTAACAAGCTCGCAGACGTCCCCAGTCCGAAGGTCGTTTGCTGTCACCAAATGTTTCCAGCCCTCGGTGAAGCCCACAAATAACGGGCAGTGGTGGTAAACGACAGGCCATAATCTCTTCTTGGGGTCCTTCAGCATTATAACATCACAGTCATGCCTTCTCTGTCTAACTGCATTAGAAAGTGCACTTCTATCTGCTCCGTCCTTCCTGGCCCGATCTTGCTCCGAAGGCGGGATTGGGCTTTCTGTTTGGGGAGGAAAGGAGGGACACGGAGGCGGGTTTGGGCTCGATTTCTTTTGAATCACCTTTTCTCCAAGTTCCCTTATTGATGGAACCAGTATATCAGACTAACAGTATATCCTCGGTCGACCCTTATTGATGGAACCAGCTGTGCACTAGGTACCTACTAGGATGGATGTGGTCTGTACCGGTGCGTCTAACAAAGTTGATGAAGACGCGACCAAACTTGAATGCAGACAACGAGCAGCTCCGGTGAAGGGAGCGGGGAGGATAGTTCTAGTGACGACAATCCTTGTCCTCCTATACCTCCAAGGAAGAAAAAACATCAAATGAGCTTGATGCCGACTATATTCCCAACGATGAAGAGGTAAATAGAAATATGCTGGCTATATTCTAAAATAATGTTCAAATATGAAAGGCCATTAATTGTTTCAATATATAGATTTCAAATGAAGAGAAGAAAGAGGATGCATGTTCTACACAAAACACGGAGGATGCTCTGATGCCTGAATCATCCGTTTCACATAAGTGGAAACGAGGGCGACAAGGTCCCAATCAGATGAAAGAAGGTGCAGTTATGTACGTAACAAAACTAAATGCAGAGGGGTTTCCTGAAGAACCACTTGACGTGGTTACAAAGTTTTGAAATTCCTGCGGGTCTACTGTTAGAGATATAGTGCCAATCACACTTCAAAAATGGAAGGATTTAGATGAAGACACCCGCAATAAGCTATGGGCTAAGTTGTCTGAGTCATTCAAGGTCCCAAAAGGCACAGAGGATGCAGTAAGAAAGTCGATGCTCTCTGCTATGGGCAAGATGTTTCGTGGGTGGAAGGTCGAGATGAATAGGGAATTTGTTAAGAAGAATAAGGTTCCTCCGCCCAAGAAAATGGGGAAAATCACTCAAGCTTAGTGGGAGGAATTTGTTCGTCAGAAGACCGAACTGAAGGCCAAAGAACTAGGCGAAACTAATTCTCAGAGAGCGAAGATGAACAAACACCCCCATCGCCTGGGGTCAACCGGATATCACCATAAAGTTGTGCAGTGGAACAGAATAATCGAGGAAGCTATAGCTAACGGCACTTTGGACCCAATATTAAAAGATATCGATGAGCGAGCTATTCGTTGGATCTTAGGTCGGGCAGGTTTGAGTGAGGACGGCAAACTTTTGCATCCAGAATTGGTAGGCGAAGTTTCGACAAAAATTCAAGAATATGCAGATAAGAGAAAGAAGGGCGAATTTAAGCCTCGAAGGGAGAATGACATACTAACTGCAGCACTAGGCAATCCTGAACACACTGGACGGGCTCGGGGAATCTCTTCTAAGATTTCCTGGAGAGAGGCGTTTCCAGAGTATGCGGCGTCATATAGGAAACACAAGAAGTCGAAAAGGACCCTTGAAGAGACTATTGATGAAAGGGTACAAAAGGCTATTAATGACGTGATGAACAAAATGAAGAAAACATAATGCATATCATTTGAACTCAAGTCAGGCCACATGAGTCCACCTATAGTCCCTAGCAGCGTAGGATCTGTGCAAGAATTCGTATCGGGCACCAAGTACCTTGTAGACGATATTGTTGAGGACAAGCCTTGCTTTCTTCATATTCCAATCAATCGATCTAGGACAAAAACAAAACAAGCTGCTACTGGTTTGGTAAAACCAGGACTTGTTAACTACACGGATAATCCTGTCCCGCCACACTATGTTGTGGTCCAAGTTCTAGAGATCACAGACAGTGGTTGTGAAGATTGAGAGATAGACTTTCCAGTTGAGGGGATCATAACTTTGCAGGAGGCAATGAACGAGTTGGTCCTTTGGCATCGACGTGACATCAAGTTGGGTGATGAACAGATCGTAAGCCGTGTATCGCGTCATAAGTCACCAACGCCGAATTGAACACCAATGCAACTGAAAGATAGTTCGATCATTCCATACCCCATGGTGCAGGAAAATATGGCACCGACCTCCACAAAAATCGTTGAAACAATCATATCACCTCTTGCGAAGGAACTCGACGAGGGGGACGTAGACAAAATTGTTCCTCAGAATGTCGACGCAAACATCAAAAAGGAAGCAAAGGTTGACACCAATGTTGAAGGGCCAACTATTTCAAAGAAAATTCATCAGCGAATCGCCACTGACGATGTCAAGAAACCGTCAGAATCAGTGGCACGCTACCTGCAAAATTGAAGAGAGTTATGACAGATCAATCAAAAGCAGAATCAGCGTCTCGTGGAGTACGCACACGGTCCCAAATAGACAATTTCGAAGTATGGGAAGAAGATGGAATGATTCATACTCGAGAATCATTACGTCTTAAAATCAATATCTCGATATACAAGGAGGATGTTCCTCCTAAATTTGTGAATGGGAGGCCGTTCTTGACGACGGTGCAACTTTCTAAGTTGTCGACTCTGGAGATTAGAATGCATGAGTGGTACATGGTGGCTAGCAACAAATACAAACTCGAGGACTTCACATTTGTTGTGCCAGAAGATGCATTTTGGAGCAAAGATAATATAGATCCTGTGCGGCATTTATTCTTTGACGATCTCTGGTCGTTGTACCACCGACGAAGGATGGAAACCAACTACTTAACCCTCTTTTGCTTGTAAGTACCTCTAAACTTTCATATTTGTTAGTTTTGTACACGCACACATAAACGAGAGTCTAACGGTTAACACTTTTACACGTAGGATGCAATACATGGATGATAAGAAGAAACAACTTAAGACAGGGTTTCTTGACCCGTTGATGATATCCCAAGCTCACTACAAAGAAGTTGCTCGGAGACATGGAGAAGAATACAAAGACTTGGATGATGCTGAATTTGAGAAAGTCGTCAAACAGAATCAGAGAAAGAAAATGAAGGTAATGACGGCATACATTGGACGAGCCATGTATAATCATGTACAACATGGCAAGGACTTAATAATAGCTCCGTACCACTTTAAGTAAGTTCTCGACATGGTTTTGAACTACAACTTATGGCAATCGTGATCTTAACATGTGTTTTCGTCTATGTCTATATAGTGACCACTACATTTGTATCATGATCTTTCCAAAGCATGGTAAAGTCGTGGTCTTTGACTCACTGAGAATCGAAAAGGCTACGTATAATGACTTCTTGAAGATTTTAGAGAAGTATGATTATTATTGCACACTTGTACTTATTACAACTTAACAAATGTATTCTTAATCTCACAATGCTATTCTTATATGCAGTGCATACCGTTTTTATTGGAAAGATCTTGGCGGCGAACATCCAGAGGACAAGCCTAATTAGTCAATATCATTATTTCCATATGGTGACAAACAACCTCCGGGTATTGTCCTGTGCGGTTATTATGTATGCGAATGGTGTTGTGTCACCTTCCATTACATGGTCAATCGTGAGGATGTAAGTTTGCTATCATTGTCTATGTTGTAATTTTTATGTTATATTGTTGCTCATCACATTACTCTTAGCACTGCTTGCTTTTTGCTTTCATTGCAGGTTTCTAAATCCAAGATCAATGTTGAATGGTTAGAAAGAGATATGGTTTCCGTCGGCGTGGCTAAGGTTGTAAAAGACTTGCTTTACTTTATGCGCCGTGAAGTTCTTCATCAACAAGGGCTATTCTATAATACAAATGGAAATTTGCAACAATTCCCATAATTAAGTTTGTACACGATATCACACAGTGTTTAGAACTTTAGTTAGGAACTTTAGATGTTTAGTTGTCTATGGAACTTTGAGATGTTGAGTTGTTATGCAACTTGATATGTGTATAAATATGTGTATGATGGAACTTGATATGTGGATGAATCTGTGTATGGAACTTGTTATGCAACATATCTGTGTTTGAATCTATTATTAATTCTGTATATGAATCTGGAATCTGAATATGAATCTGGACCGCGTGTGATGTGTGTCTATCACAGGCGGTTCCTTTAAACTGGACCGTCTGTGATGTGTGTCTATCACAAGCGGCTAGGATTAGAAACCGCCTGTGATGTGTGTCTATCACAGGCGGTTTCTTTAAACTGGACCGCCTGTGATGTGTGTCTATCACAAGCGGTTTTTGATTGACCGCCTGTGATGTTGTTTTACATCACAGGCGGTGCACCACAAGCGATTCCTGGAACCGCCTGTGTAGAGGCTAACCGGACCACCTGTACAGAGGTTTACTGTAGTAGTGTTACAACATCGGATCGATAGAACGGACGACGAATTCGTACAATGGGAAATGAGACCTCTGTTGCTACTTGGTTTACGAGCCAGAGGCGTCTCTTCACGGAGAGACAACTCTATGATTTTTTTTAAATAACTCTTTAGACACCTTAAGAGTCTATAGATTAAACAGCAAGCCGTGAGAGCCCCACCATGGGATCTATATATATTGTTGGAAATGGAGCAAGTATTTTTTTTGTTGGCCACACATTTCACTCAGTGTGGTAGATCAGGTAGGCAAGTAGGATAACTAGTATTAGGATGCCTGTCTTTTGATAGACATGCATGGATGTATGTGATGATGATCTCCTGATGTGGGTGCTGATAGATAGATAAGAAAAATGGAACAACAACTCGTCTATCTATATATTCTATACGACCTGCAAGGTCTACATCGCTTGGATCTTGTATCATCCATATTCAGACACGCTGGACGATGCTGTCGATCGGTCTAAAAATCAAACAGCTTAATTAGCTTTAATCCGTATCGATTTCTACTATTTCTACAATGTTTTTTTTGTTTATATATATAGATTACAGCAGCAGCAGTGCAGCACTCTAAACATCCGACTTTAATCCGAAGCGAACAACCCGTTACTAGATTAGCTGTTAGATTACTATGCTAGCTGAAGGGATGTGTCGATTGTTCATGCATATGGGATAGTCCACGGAAGAACATATACTTTTAGCACATATATATGTGTGCGCGCGCGTGTGCGTCGCGTGCTTGCGCGTGCGCGCCCGTGCGTGCGCGTGTGTGTGATGTAAATCTTTCAGGGTGCAGGCGCCTATTGTTTATGTTGGACGAAACGGGTGTTCGTTTGGTGTCGTCGTTTTCTAATTATTATTCTATATCCGATACTTTTAGCACAAAAGCTGTTCCCTGCTGTGATCATGCTTTTCCATTTCCCGTTCTGCTGTTGTTAGACGCAACGCAACGCAACGCATGCAGGTCGGTCTAGTAGCTACGGAAACAGAACAGGTAACATTTTTATATATACGGGGATACATATATACTACTGTATCTAGCTAACAAGAAAGCAATCTAAATCAGTAGCTGTAAAAAAAACAGCAATCTAAATCAGTAGCAATCTAAAACAGAGTATGTTTCGCGTCATTTGTACGGACGGGTATAGGCGTACTTTGCAGAGACAAAAGTGTTAGCCCAGTAGGTCTTGGAGTATTGTTTTTTTTAACCCTGCTTTCTTTAATTATTTTCCGCAGGCGTATGATGCAATCGCAACCTAATTAAGTAGTATCTCTTCATATGCATGCTACCAATACGACATGGACCTTTTGCTCAATTAACTATAGCTGAAAAAAATCTAAAAAAAAGGAGCGGGTTTACGGATCTACGATGAAAAATAATTGGGTGCAATATTTCTTTTTTTATTTTAGTATGCCACATCTCGATCGATAGTCCTTTTTAGGCTAAAGACTAACTTGTTAAATTGATCCACAAAAGTGAGGAGCGAAAGAGAAGCGTGCGTGACAACCATTAGCAACAACAACAAAAAAATAGCACCATCTGATCTGGTGGCTGTGAGATTACCACCGAAGGAAAGTTAGCGTGCATATAAAATTGGGTGTCGACTACACATATATAGGATTCATCACCTAGTGGTGGTGTTTGGTCTTTTATTTATGTTATTTATTATTCTTCAGATGCGGGGGTGGGCCATATATTATCCGTATGCAGCATCATCTTCATAAATGGTAGGGTCAAAATACTGTATAAGTCGTATTGCATCTGTTCGTACTGCTGCAGCTGCAATTTATAGAGACAAAATAAGCTGGGTAAGTAATGTCCTAGCTCATAGGCTATGCAAAACGGTAGGGCCCAGGAGCTATGCAGTATATAGTGTACTCCATTTCAGTCTAAATAGTTGTACTGCTTCATACCAAAAGGGGGGCATGACCTGTGTACTGCAACTGTGCGAGATCATCCTATTTGTGCCGTCCTTCATGTTATGTTATAACCAAAGTACAATGCCTTTTTTTAGTAAAACCAAATTAAGTACCATGCGTACTGGCAATAAGATTTATTTATTTATTTATTTGGTTTACACTTTGAAAGATCATAAAAATCGACAAATCTCGACATTGATCACCAAGCCACCATAGATACATCGCTATCGACGACGTAGATATCTTCTTCTGCCACTGAAAGAAAAGAATATATGACAGGTCATGGCTCACGAGTTGTTGATACGACTGGCCCAGTGCCACGTCACCAACCTTATCACCCATGCCATGAGTTGCCACGGGACAACGGCGTGATGCATGCATGGCGATTTGGGCTACGAGCCTTGCCACCAGGCTAACCGTAGGTGAGGGACAGGTGCAGGACCTAGGCCTAGGGGGGGGGGGGGGGTCATTCAGCACATCGCTAAAAAAAATGCATGCATGGATGGGCGAGAGAATGAAGAGAGAGGCGGTGCAAGGAAAGAGATGGGCGGGCAGCAGCTGGATCGAGATCATGGGAAAAGCTACGCCTACGTAATGATCTGTGCTGTTTGTTTCCGCTACAGGAAGCTGATGCATGCCATCCATGTCCGACTGGCCGCGGGGGTCCAGACGCGCCATGGACCGACAGCCCAGCGGCAAAGAGGCCCGCCGCTGCTTGCATAGCTTGGTCCCGGTGTCTGGACGCGATCTTCCGTACTACTTAGGCTCAAGATAAAGATACCGTAGGTGCAGTGCCCATGTCGTCTCGTCTCGTCTCAGGCGCATCAGAACAGATAAAGGCAGCCAGCCATGCCTACTGGCACTGCCATTCGTCGAGGGATGACTGGCAGGCAGGTAGATCGCAGCTTTCCTGGTCAGATCACACATCTTGAACGCGTCAAGAGTGGACGTACGGGGACCATCATGCCTGGATTTCTGGATCGATCGAGGGATGATGATGATGATCATCCCATATCTATGTAAGTATATATGATGCGGATACGTGTCGGTGCCAAGGCCCAAGGCACCATCTTCACTCATTGCCTTCCCCCCGCCCTAGATAGATCAGTGACCGGCCGGACTCTGGCCTGGCGTCGCCCTCTCATGGTCCGCCCTCCAGCTCGACAGGCCAGGAAAATAAGAAAACGTTGCTTCACGTTGCACTGTACTTGCAGCCCCTGCAGAATGCCAAGAAGAGGACAACACTACTAAACCAGGCTCTGATCCATACAGATTTGCACACCCCCTGCAGAATGCAAGACGAGTCAACTGCGCGCGCTGCACACACAAGCACTCGGGCAATCATTCCTTGCACCAGGGCCGTTATAATATAATTGCGCATAGCGAATGACAGGGAAACTACACTCGGTGCAACATCAGTCCCATTCGAGCTCCTCAATGTCAATGGACAGGAACAGCAAATCTTCCATCTTATTTCGCATGTGGGGTGTGCTGTTCACCTCTCCTCAAGCTGGCACACGAGACAACACTGTCGGCATGGATAAAACACCCTGCAAGGCTGCCTCCTTGTCTTCCTCACGCTACACATTTACAGTCAGGCGCTCTTGAGAAACTGAGCATGGTGCGCAATGTGATCGTCCACGAACGTAGCGATGAAATAGTACGAGTGGTCATATCCAGGCTGCATGCGCAAGGTCAGAGCAGCCCCTACGGCCTTGCACGCGTCCTCGAACTTGTGAGGTAGCAACTGCTGCTCAGCCAGGAACTTGTCGGCCTCCCCCTAAACAAAGTTTGTCAATAAGTAGCTGATAAGAACTCCCACAGAAATAACCCGTTTTACTTCTACTCTGAAACAAACAAATGACTACCTCATCAGACATTTATGAGGTGTTTGGTTTGATAAATCACTCTATCCAAAATGAAGTGGTGCATCATGGGTGCATTCCTCAAATTTAGTGGGATGACTCTATTTCACATATTAGTACTAAACAACTAACTATGACGAATGAGGTGGTGATAGATTAACTCACTCCATTCCACAAACCAAACAAAAAAGTGAGGAGTGAGAAGATGATGGACTATATCATTCCTCAAACCAAACACTTTATTAGTTTTCTCCAAACAGTGTCACACTGTGCGTTATGTATGATAGTTATGAGCGCTTAAATGTATCGGAAGCAGTTGATAACCTAGACCCTACTCTAACTCTTTAGGAGACCAGACGACTAGACTAGACTTCTAACGTGTTCAATCAAAACATGACATTTCAAATTAAATCAATCCATTCAGGCGGTAGGGACATATGCTACTGTTAATAATAACCATTAAGTGGCCCTGAATACTGCTCGTGTGAAGTGCTACGTGAATAAGTAGAGGTCTCATCGTTTCATGAGCTAATCCAACAAACAGTGTAGAAGATCATCAGAATAGATGTACTTAAATCACAGTGCAACATCGTAACAAAGAAAACATGAACAGTCCAATTGAAAAATAATGTTCTAAGGGTCCCATTTGCCATCAACTTCTCACCTTATCCAGGAAGATGGCAACTCAATAATGTTGACACCAACATCTGAGTAAAGCTACTTGAGTCATTCAGTGATACCTCACAAAAATCCAGCTATAATGATAAGTAGATTTTCAGATGTTTCCTCGATTATTCGTTCTGATACGGGCTGGGTGGTCTGGGTGAGATTTCATTTTCAAGAATGAGAAATATCAAATGCAAGCATTGAATGACTAGCCAACCCATTTTTTATATAAAAAAATGTGTGGACAGGCAAGCAGGTGGTTTGACCACACGGCATGTACCACCACATTCGACTTGAAATCATGTTTCCTCATTTTCAAACAGCTAATAGTTCCTTCCATGTTTTCAAAATATAGGACACAACAAGCGAGCTGGGCTAGCAACAACGTGATAGCATAGACAGGACATGAGTGATTACATGGCCAACACTGTACCTGGTCAATTAGGATAGTAGTGGGAACTTTGCTGTTCTTTTTAATCAGGCAGGTTGCGTCATATTCCTACACAAATCAGGCACTTATAAGTATCCAACACGCCTCAGATATAAGTGGTCTTTAAAGAGGAGAATACCTCCCAATCTGATTTAGTTGAACCCAGGTAATTTGAGAATGCTTTCTGACCCCAAGGGCAGTTTATTGGATTGGCAATTGGAGCAAATGCTGACACCGACTGAAATATAATACAAACCCAAAATTCAGGGTGAGATCCAATATAAAATGTCATGAACGGCAACTTGAAAGAACTATCTAGGCTAAATAAAATGGCATGCTAAGAGTACCTTGTATTTATCAGTGTTTTTCAAGTAAATTGTCAGCGCGCCATGCCCTCCCATTGAGTGCCCAAAAATTGATGCCTGTGAAGTGTTGAGCTGTTCAAAGTTATCACTTAAAACTTTTGGAAGTTCCTTCACAATGTAGTCATACATGAGCCAGTTTTTCCACTTTTCATTTGTGGCATTCAAATAAAACCCGGCACCTAGTAACAAAAAGGAAATGTTAAGATATCTGAATGAGTGTGCAGAAATAAAATCATCCAAGCTGCTAGTGTATACAAAATTCAAGCGGTGTTTCCGCAATGTTGCAACAGTAATGTTTTGACAGAATGTAATGAACCTCCCCTTACTACTAAAGCACTATTTTAACCTACTTGCTATAATAAGAGTGCCAATTCCTTTCTCTTCCTCAAAACACATAAAAGAATCTCATCATGCACAGCTACTGTATCACCATGAGAATAAACAAGGCACTACAAACAAGCGACACTGCACACTGCTTTTCAAATATGCTAAAATCTACCTAGGTTAACACAGGGTGACCACGTTACAAGATCACAATAATTAGTAGAAGGCACAAATGAATAGTATACTGTATAACTAGAACTATAAATATATTAACCATCAGGGCTACAGGAAGTAAGCAGTGTTCTTATCCAGATCACTAGATGCATAGATATGGAAGACGTGCTGGGCTGCTGGCAAATTGAATGTTGCTTCTATTGTTACTTTATCAATAGGTTACCAAGTTCGGTCCACTGTAATGAACCCAAATGTTATTTTGCATGATTTTTATCCTCCTTTTGTAATTCTATAAGTTCTTGTTACGAATGATTCGACAAAATGCTGATGTAGATCACTGCAGATAAATAGGTAAAGAAAGATGTACTAATGCACTGTGTTGCATGAAAACGTGGCTGAGGCCTCATATCGCGTACCGGATATGTATCCAATATGAATACACGGCTAATATGTATCTTAGGAGTATTTGATTTTTTGTTAATTCCACCATGAATATTGAGTACAGCAAGTAATGCTCACTTATCTCCCTCTGCCCCGACATGCACCCGCCCACACCTTGCACTACCTCCAACGAATGCGTTTGGTTACGCCTAGCCCCCATTCATCAGCCTCCTATAGCTTTATCCATAGTGTCAAATGAAATTCCTTAACTCCAGAGCGTGCTGAAGATTTGGTCTTTGTGCACTGAAATCTGAGGCATCTGTCAAGAACTGATGCATACAAGACAGGAGAGACAAGGATGTGGGAGGAGATTCTTTTGATTCACTTGGTGGTATTGGCATTCTAGAAGTGCTGACATCTCCCTTGATGAGCCTGATTTGCAAGTTGTCTTTGGTTTGGATGATCTACGGCTTGATGTTATGGATGAGAATAAAACAAATGAGACAATGGAGAAATAGGAACTTGATGCGAGCCTGAGTTGCAAGCCTGAATGCCTTTCATTAATTTCCTATATTTGAGGCTACTATATTTGAGAATTTGATAACAGACTTCAGACTTGAGACCTGTTGTGCTGTAATAATATAACTTAAGTATTTGAGTAGATTGCAATATTTTACTGTTATTCAGTTTTAATGTGCGTTATTAATTTTTATTTTAAAAAAAGTAAAACGTATCTGTATATCAGTTTTTTTCAGGAAATCGTCATATCCATGTATCTGTATCCTTACAATACTGATACACGTATGAATCCGTGCTGCATAGCTAATGCATGACTAAGCACCCCAATCAAGGGCAAGTGGCTTTAGGTTAGGCACTTAGCAACCATTCTCCATGGAAGTTAGAGTAGACTATAGAATATATGACTAATTTAGCCTTTGTTTGAACTGTATTTATGTTCATGAGATTCGATATTAACATACACAAATCATATATCATGTGGCAATCTATCATGCCATGGTTCACGATTAACTTTAGTCTTTAGTAGAGATTGGACTAGTGAAAGTGCTGTTCAGTGCAACGGCCTTATACATGTCACACTAGTCATAACAAATATCATGCATTGCCTAAAAAAAGTACCATCATATAGTGAGGTAATGGCGAAAGCGTCTCTAGCTGAGTTGGTTAGGTGGTCTAAGTAGCACTCCTTAGATCCTAAGTTTGATTCCCCGTAGGAGCGAATTTTAGACAGGAGTTAACAAAATCGCCTCGTCTGTTGCACGCCAAAGCGCAGGTCTAAGGTCCAGCCACATTCGTTCTCACATGGGCTACGATACCACTGTGTATGAGTGCAGCAAGTGTTCGGGGGGTTTTCTCGACCTATGTGAGAAGATCTTCTTATGTAATGCCCAAGGGTTGTACCCCCCCGCACAGGCCAAGTTTTTTTATATATATGTAGTGAGATAATGCAGAGTAGTGTAGCCTATAAGCTGCTGCTGAATTTGTGAAATAACAATTAAGGGAGGCAGATGATGGCATAATGAAATCATCATAGGGTAACTTGTCAAGTTGGACACTTAATGAAGTTTGCCAAGTCAAGAGACCATATATTTGTACAAAATGCAAAACTTATAGCAATATTATCTTAGTTAGAATCCTTCGTTCCTTACCCACACCAAAATCATAGCTGTCTGACTCTCCTTCAATATTTAACCCACCTGCATGAGCCAAAGAAAAAGAGCAGTGAGAGAACAGAACTCATTTACAGTAATAAGAACATAATAAGCATATAAAGTGTATTCTCAATGATGAAAGGTGAAAACTATTAACAGAAATGAGATCACACTGAGTATACTACAAATCATTTGCAGGAAAAAGAACAGACACTGCAGTAAGTGATCAATAGAACCCTGGTTATATGATAAATTAGGAAATAATCATTACTATTGGTTATGCAACTAAATCAACTCTAAACTATCAATTACATTTAGGCTGGGGAGATAAAAACATTTCATAAGTGCTCTCGGGGTGTCTTCTGCTGATAAGATTGTATTGCTCATACCAATCCCAGGGAAAAAAATTATAGTTGTGGGACCACTTATAACATTACCCTGTAAGATACCAACACTTCAGGTAGTAAAACATTGTTCCTTAAGCTCTCTAATATATGCGCATCATGAATTTATCAAATCAATTTTTAGGAATACAAGTCCTGACAATTCGTTCAAAAAAAACAAGTCCTGACAAGTCATAGATAGCATAACTATGGTATTAAAACTAATTCACAGGTATACAAAGGATGAGCTACCTCACTCCTCACATGAATAAATGGCTCTAACCTCTACCATACAATTGCTGGTTATGCCACATAAATGGACCAACAATAGTGGAAAGTCACTAGTAAGTGGTAGAGCAATGAACAAATACCACTATGAACTTTAGAGCCTTGCTTGACAAGTCCCCAATAGGGGAACATGTCAGGTTACTCTGCCCTTTTGGGGGAGGTGACACTTTTAAAATTGAAAGGCATTTGATGAGCATTAGGTCCACCGAGTTAAAAATAATGTGCTTACAGCTTATTAACACCTTTCAAAACATAACTCTACTCCCTGCACTTAGGTAGGAACCAGTTGCACGCTGAACCTATCAAAAGGAGTGTGATAACAGGACCGATTCTAAATGGACCTCTCGTTGCACGTTGGAATTCGGCAATCAGCCAGATTATGCAGGCAAACATTAGTAGCCAGACCGCCACTTACTCGAAGGGGGGCACAATAAACACGGCCACTAGCCCACTAGTGAGATTACCATTCTCAAAGCACAAGACTGAGCCTCCACAGTTTCGGAAAAAAACAGAGAAGGAATCGTAAGTATCTTCCGGACACAGATGGGCAGGCATAAACCCTAGAAACCCTGTACAGTCAGAGGGAGGAGGTGGCTCAATTTCGACATACGTGGGGAGGTGTCAGGTGCCACGAGGGCGATGCCGTGGGCAGCGGCGGCGCGCTGGGCGCCGGACTTTATGATGAAATTCTCGTCGGTGCAGGTGAGACCCGAGAGCCAGTACAGCACCTGCAAAGCATCCATAGGACACCACGTCAGCACATATTAGCCCAGAGAGAAGGAGGATAGGGAGAAAGGGCGGCGGCGCACTCACGGGAAGGTTGGACGCCGGGGACGGGGGCAGGTAGATGGAGAAAGTCATGGCGCAGCCAAGGGTGGCGCTCTGGTGGCGGAAGCGGAGATTGAAGCCGTCGAACATCTTGCTGCTGCTTAGCTGCTCCAGCGCCGCCGCCGTAGGAGGGGCCATCGCCATCGGTCGATCCGCGCCGCGCCTTCCCTTCGGCTTCGCCTTCCTAGTTCCGCAGGCTTCGCCTTCCTAGTTCCGATGCGGTGGCGATGTGGAGGATGAGGGGAGGGCGGAGCCGCGGACCGGAGTCGAGGGAGGAAATATTCGAGGCTCGGTGGGCCTTATCAAACCTGGTATGGGCCGAAAGCACGAGCCCGCAAATTTGCCTGGAGTGGAGTAGGCCTTATAAACAGTGGTGCACTGTCGTCAGTAACGATCCGTGACCCACTCGATCGATTCCTCGCGATTCCGTTCACCCTCGCTCTGGTGGCAGAAGCGGAGATTGAAGCCGTCGAACATCTTGTTGCTGCTTAGCTGCTCCAGCGCCGCCGCCGTAGGAGGGGCCATCGCCATCGGTCGATCCGCGCCGCGCCTTCCCTTCGGCTTCGCCTTCCTAGTTCCGATGCGGTGGCGATGTGGAGGATGAGGGGAGTTCCAGAGTGGTAACTCGCGTTGGGCGGAGCCGCGGACCGGGGTCGAGGCAGGAAATATTCGAGGCTCGGTGGGCCTTATCAAACCTGGTATGGGCCGAAAGCACGAGCCCGCAAATTTGCCTGGAGTGGAGTAGGCCTTATGAACAGTGGTGCACTGTCGTCAGCAACGATCCGTGACCCACTCGATCGATTCCTCGCGATTCTGTTCACCCTCGCTCTGGTGGCGGAAGCGGAGATTGAAGCCGTCGAACATCTTGTTGCTGCTTAGCTGCTCCAGCGCCGCCGCCGTAGGAGGGGCCATCGCCATCGGTCGATCCGCGCCGCGCCTTCCCTTCGGCTTCGCCTTCCTAGTTCCGATGCGGTGGCGATGTGGAGGATGAGGGGAGTTCCAGAGTGGTAACTCGCGTTGGGCGGAGCCGCGGACCGGGGTCGAGGCAGGAAATATTCGAGGCTCGGTGGGCCTTATCAAACCTGGTATGGGCCGAAAGCACGAGCCCGCAAATTTGCCTGGAGTGGAGTAGGCCTTATGAACAGTGTGGTGCACTGTCGTCAGCAACGATCCGTGACCCACTCGATCGATTCCTCGCGATTCCGTTCACCCTCGCTCTTAGAGATGGCAACGGGTACAAACCCGCTGGGTTTTGCCATCCCAAACCCGTACCCGTGAAAAATATCTATGCCCATTAAAAAAACCCGTACCCATGACGGGTTTGAGATTTTGCCAAACCCGTACCCATCGGGTTAGCGGGTACCCATGGGTTACCCGTAGGTTTCATCACCAATATACGTGTTCTTCTCATAATCAATAATTATCGTAATGATTAATGATATTATGATCCAAAATCTATATAACGATCAACGAGTTCATGATTTGGTATAAAAATTATTAGTAGAGAGAATGAAATACAAATAATGAGTTGTATAATTAAGTGACCTTGCACTAAGTTATCCATCCACCACATATATAACGCTAGTAAAAACTATAATAGCAAGCAAGCAACACTCTCACCGACTACTGATACATTTAGCAATTGATAAAAATTATGAAGTAAATAAGGAATAACAAGTTTGTTGTTCGTTTATAAAATAAAATGACAATATGCACTAGGTTTGGCCGGGTTTAAAAAACCCATGGGTTCACGGGTTTGGGTACTATAGGAACAAACCCGTACCCATAAACCCGTCGGGTATAGATTTATGCCCATTAACAAACCCATGGGTATGAAAATTGACCCAAACCCGTACCCTAATGGGGTAAAAACCCATCGGGTTTCGGGTTGCGGGTACCCATTGCCATCTCTACTCGCTCTGGTGGCGGAAGCGGAGATTGAAGCCGTCGAACATCTTGCTGCTGTTTAGCTGCTCCAGCGCCGCCGCCGTAGGAGGGGCCATCGCCATCGGTCGATCCGCGCCGCGCCTTCCCTTCGGCTTCGCCTTCCTAGTTCCGATGCGGTGGCGATGTGGAGGATGAGGGGAGTTCCAGAGTGGTAACTCGCGTTGGGCGGAGCCGTGGACCGGGGTCGAGGCAGGAAATATTCGAGGCTCGGTGGGCCTTATCAAACCTGGTATGGGCCGAAAGCACGAGCCCGCAAATTTGCCTGGAGTGGAGTAGGCCTTATGAACATTGGTGCACTGTCGTCAGCAACGATCTGTGACCCAGTCGATCGATTCCTCGCGATTCCGTTCACCCTCGCTCTGGTGGCGGAAGCGGAGATTGAAGCCGTCGAACATCTTGCTGCTGCTTAGCTGCTCCAGCGCCGCCGCCGTAGGAGGGGCCATCGCCATCGGTCGATCCGCGCCGCGCCTTCCCTTCGGCTTCGCCTTCCTAGTTCTGATGCGGTGGCGATGTGGAGGATGAGGGGAGTTCCAGAGTGGTAACTCGCGTTGGGCGGAGCCGCGGACCGGGGTCGAGGCAGGAAATATTCGAGGCTCGGTGGGCCTTATCAAACCTGGTATGGGCCGAAAGCACGAGCCCGCAAATTTGCCTGGAGTGGAGTAGGCCTTATTGAGAGCACCTAGAGGGGGTGAATAGGTGATCCTGTAAAACTTCAAAAACTTATAGCCACAAAAACTTGGTTAATTGTTAGCACAATAATTGCCAAGTGGCTAAAGAGGAATCCTCTACAAAACACAATAACCAACAAGGATCAATCACAGAGATGGCACGGTGGTTATCCCGTGGTTCGGCCAAGACCAACGCTTGCCTACTCCACGTTGTGGCGTCCCAACGGACGAGGGTTGCAATCAACCCCTCTCAAGCGGTCCAAAGACCCACTTGAATACCACGGTGTTTTGCTTCCTTTTTCTCAATCCCATTTGCGAGGAATCTCCACAACTTGGAGCTTCTCGCCCTTACACTTGAAATTCACAAAGAACACGGAGCAAGGGAGGGATTAGCAACGCACACAAGACACAAGAATCAGAGTGTCAACACGCACACAAATCGCAACAAGAGCTCGCAACACGACTCAATGAGTTCATAACTCCACAAGAGCTCTATATGCTATCACAATGAAACGAATGCGCGAAATCGATGTCTTGGTGCTTAGAAATGTTGTAGGAATGCTTGGTGTGCTCCTCCATGCGCCTAGGGGTCCCTTTTATAGCCCCAAGGCAGCTAGGAGCCGTTGAGAGCAATCTTGGAAGGCTGATCTTGCCTTCTGTCGACTGGCGCACCGGACAGTCCGGTGCACACCGGACACTGTCCGGTGCCCGATTTCCTTCCTTAAATAGCGAAGCCGACCGTTGGCAGCCTGAGAGCCGTTGGCGCACCGGACATGTCCGGTGCACACCGGACAGTCCGGTGCCCCCTTCTAGCCGTTGGCTCGGCCACGTGTCCCGCGCAGATCGCGCGGCCGACCGTTGGCCCGGCCGACCGTTGGCTCACCGGACATGTCCGGTGCACACCGGACAGTCCGGTGCCCCCTTCTAGCCGTTGGCTCGGCCACGTGTCCCGCGCAGATCGCGCGGCCGACCGTTGGCCCGGCCGACCGTTGGCTCACCGGACAGTCCGGTGCACACCGGACAGTCCGGTGCACACCGGACAGTCCGGTGCACACCGGACAGTCCGGTGAATTATAGTCGTACGTCGCCGGTGAATTCCCGAGAGCGGCCAGTTCGCTCGAACCAGCCTGGCGCACCGGACACTGTCCGGTGCACCACCGGACAGTCCGGTGCTCCCAGACTCAGCAGATTCTTGGCTGCTCGAGCCAAGACATTTCCAATTGGATTTTTCCTGTTTCCAGCACTTAGACACAATACATTAGTCCATAAAACAATGTACTAAGTCTGAGAAACATACCTTTATCCTTGATTTGTACTTTGTCCACCTCTTTACACTTAGGCACTTGTGTTGGACACTAAATCACCAAAACACTTAGAAATGGCCCAAGGGCACATTTCCCTTTCAATCTCCCCCTTTTTGGTGATTTATGCCAACACAACATAAAGCAAGTAGAACAAGTACACGAACAATTCAAATTAGAACTCAAAATTGTTTTGATTCAATTTGACATATATGGGTCACTCTATGCCACCACTTGGTTTGTTTTTGCAAATCAAACTCAAATTCCTATCTCTGAGTCAAAACCACTTGTAGAGACATAAAGAGAGGTTTTCCAAAGAAATTTGATCAAGGATTTCAAAAACTCCACCTTTTTCCCATAATCAACACTTCTCCCCACAAGAGGCCATAAAAGACAACAAAAGAGTTTTGACAAACCAAAAGCTCTAATCTACTATTTTCAAAATTTCTCAAGTGGTAGCTGATCCATTTATTGCTTTGGCCTTTATTTTCTCCCCCTTTGGCATCAAGCACCAAAACAGGATCAATCTTGGCCCTCTAACCCCATTGCCTCACCAAAATTTTCAAATAAGAACACAAAGGCAATAGGAGTATAAAGATGAACTTTGAAAAGTTACTCTTTCTCATCGGAGTGCAGTGGAAGTCTTGCATGGTCCAAGTCCACCTTTTCCCTTTCAATTCTCCTTGGAGACTAAAACAAT
Source organism: Zea luxurians (assembly GCA_029449295.1). Classification (NCBI taxonomy): domain Eukaryota; kingdom Viridiplantae; phylum Streptophyta; class Magnoliopsida; order Poales; family Poaceae; genus Zea; species Zea luxurians. The sequence continues at coordinate 502,946 of JAOPSE010000411.1, read as the reverse complement.
CAAACTCAAGTACATGGTTAGTCTCAAAGGGTCAAGTTGTAGCACAGCTCCCCCTAAATACGTGCATCACTTGCAAAAAGGACTTGTGAGGTCCAGGGAGTGTTTGTACAACTTGAGCACCACAATAAGCAACAAAATGCAGAATGAACATGATCAAAGGCATAAATACATATATGCTACAATTCAATCCAAGTTCCGCGAATCTAAGATATTGAGCTCACTACGCAGCCTGCAAAAGGTCTTCTCATCTAGAGGCTTGGTAAAGATATCGGCTAGCTGGTTCTCGGTGCTAACATGAAACACTTCGATATCTCCCTTTTGCTGGTGGTCTCTCAAAAAGTGATGCCAGATGTCAATGTGCTTTGTGCGGCTGTGCTCAACAGGATTTTCCGCTATTCGGATAGCACTCTCATTGTCACATAGGAGTGGGACTTTGCTCAGATTGTAGCCAAAGTCCCGGAGGGTTTGCCTCATCCAAAGTAGTTGCGCGCAACACTGTCCTGCGGCAACGTACTCGGCCTCAGCGGTGGATAGGGCAACGGAGGTTTGTTTCTTAGAGTTCCATGACACCAGGGACCTTCCTAAGAATTGGCACGTCCCCGATGTACTCTTCCTATCGACCTTACATCCAGCATAGTCGGAATCTGAGTACCCAATCAAGTCAAAGTTAGACCCCTTTGGATACCAGATCCCGAAGCAAGGCGTAGCGACTAAATATCTAAGAATTCGCTTCACAGCCACTAAGTGACACTCCTTAGGATCGGATTGAAATCTAGCACACATGCATACGCTAAGCATAATATCCGGTCTACTAGAACATAAATAAAGCAGAGAACCTATCATGGACCGGTATGCTTTTTGATCAACGGACTTACCTCCTTTGTTGAGGTCGGTGTGTCCGTCGGTTCCCATCGGCGTCTTCGCGGGCTTGGCGTCCTTCATCCCAAACCTCTTTAGCAAATCTTGCGTGTACTTCGTTTGGGAGATGAAAGTGCCGTCCTTGAGTTCTTCACTTGGAACCCAAGGAAGTAGTTCAACTCGCCCATCATCGACATCTCGAATTTCTACGTCATCACCCTGCTAAACTCTTCACAAGACTTTTGATTAGTAGAACCAAATATTATGTCATCAACATAAATTTGGCATACAAAAAGATCACCATCGCAAGTCTTAGTAAAAAGAGTTGGATCGGCTTTCCCAACCTTGAAAGCATTAGCAATTAAAAAGTCTCTAAGGCATTCATACCATGCTCTTGGGGCTTGCTTAAGTCCATAGAGCGCCTTAGAGAGCTTACACACGTGGTCGGGGTACCGTTCATCCTCAAAGCCAGGGGGTTGCTCCACGTACACCTCCTCCTTGATCGCCCCGTTGAGGAAAGCGCTCTTCACATCCATTTGGTACAACCTGAAGGAATGGTGAGCGGCATATGCTAGCAAGATACGAATTGATTCTAGCCTAGCCACGGGAGCAAAAGTCTCCTCAAAGTCCAAACCTGCGACTTGGGCATAACCTTTTGCCACAAGCCGAGCCTTGTTCCTTGTCACCACCCCGTGCTCGTCCTGTTTGTTGCGGAACACCCACTTGGTTCCCACAACATTTTGCTTGGGGCGAGGCACCAGTGTCCAAACTTCATTGCGCTTGAAATTGTTGAGTTCCTCCTACATGGCCAACACCCAGTCCGGATCTAGCAAGGCCTCTTCTACCCTGAAAGGCTCAATAGAAGAGACAAAAGAGTAATGCTCACAAAAATTAACTAATCTTGAATGAGTAGTTACTCCCTTGCTAATATCACCCAAAATTTGGTCGACGGGATGATCCCTTTGGATCGTCGCTCGAACTTGGGTTGGAGGTGCCTGAGGTGCTTCTTCCTCTTCAATTTGAACATCCTGTGCTCCCCCTTGATCATGCGCCTCCACTTGAGGTACCTGTTCGTCATCCTGGGTTGGGGGATGCACCATAGTTGAGGAAGACGGTTGATCTTGCTCCAAATGTTCCTGAGGCCGTACATCTTCAATCGCCATGGTGCGTATCGCGGCCGTTGGAACGTCTTCTTCATCTACATCATCAAGATCAAGAACTTGCTCTCTTGGAGAGCCATTAGTCTCATCAAATACAACGTCGCTAGAGACTTCAACCAAACCCGATGATTTGTTGAATACCCTATACGCCTTTGAAAGGGAATTAGGCTTAGACCTAGTTCCTAAATAATTTTGATGGTTGAATTGCCCAACACAAACATTGGACTAACTAGTTTACTCTAGTGCATAAGTTATACAGGTGCAAAAGGTTCACATTCAGTCAATAAAAAGACCAAGTGTTGGATTCAGCAAAGGAGCAGCAAGGCAACCGAGGGCACCTCTGGCTGGAGGCACCGGACTGTCCGGTGTGCACCGGACTGTCCGGTGCGACCAGAGGACTTCGACTTCAAACTCTTCGCTCTCGGGATTTCTTGGATGACGACGCGCTATAATTCACCGGACTGTCCGGTGTGCACCGGACATGTCCGGTGCTCCAAGGAATCGCCGTCTCCGGAACTCGCCAGCCTCGGGTTCGCACGGCAGCCGCTCCGCTAAAATTCATCGGACTGTCCGGTGTTCACCGGACTGTCCGGTGTGCCAGCGGAGCAACGGCTCTCTGCGGCGCCAACGGCTCCCTGCGGTGCATTAAATGCGCGCGCAGCGCGCGTAGACGTCAGGCACGCCCATACCGGTGCACCGGACATCAAACAGTACCTGTCCGGTGTGCACCGGACACCCAGGCGGGCCCAGAAGACAGAAGCTCCAACGGTCAGAATCCAACGGCAATGGTGACGTGGCAGGGGCACCGGACTGTCCGGTGTGCACCGGACTGTCCGGTGCGCCATCGAACAGAGGGGTTCCAGCAACGGTCACTTTTGGTGGTTGGGGCTATAAATACCCCAACCACCCCACATTCATTGCCATCCAAGTTTTCCACTTCTCAACCTCAACAAGAGCTCTAGCATTCAATTCTAGACACACCAAATAGATCAAGTCCTCTCCAAATTCCACACAACTCCATAGTGACTAGAGAGAGTGATTTGCTTGTGTTCTTTCGAGCTCTTGCGCTTGGATCGCATTCTTTTCTTTCTCACTTGTTCTTGAGATCATCACTCAATTGTAACCAAGGCAAGAGGCACCAATTGTGTGGTGGCCCTTACGGGGAAGTTTTGTTCCCGGTTGATTGAGAAGAAGAGAAAGCTCACTCGATCCGTGGGATCGTTTGAGAGAGGGAAGGGTTGAAAAAGACCCGGCCTTTGTGGCCTCCTCAACGGGGAGTAGGTTTGCGAGAACCGAACCTCGGTAAAACAAATCCTCGTGTCACACTCTTATTTGCTTGTGATTTGTTTTGCGCCCTTTCTCGCGGACTCATTTCTTTATTACTAACGCTAACCCGGCTTGTAGTTGTGATTATTTTGTAAATTTCAGTTTCGCCCTATTCACCCCCCCTCTAGGCGACTATCAATTGGTATCAGAGCCCGGTACTTCATTAGAGCCTAACCGCTCGAAGTAATGTCGGGAGAACCCGCCAAGAAGGAGATGGAGACCGACGACAAGCCCACTACAAGCCAAGGGAGCACTTCATCGGAAGAGTCCCGCACCAAGAGAAGGGAGAAGAAGAAGATCTCCTCCAAGCGGAAGGAGAAAAGGTCTTCCTCTTCTCACCACAAGGAGAAGAAGGAAAAGTATTCTTCTCACAAGCCGCATCGGAGTGGGGACAAGCACAAAAGGATGAGGAAGGTGATCTTCTACGAGACCGACACCTCATCGACATCTACCTCCGGCTCCGACGCGGCATCCGTTACTTCTAAACGCCAAGAGCGTAAGAAGTATAGTAAGATTCCCCTACGCTACCCTCGCATTCCTAAACATACACCTTTACTTTCCGTCCCATTAGGCAAACCACCAACTTTTAATGGTGAGGATTATGCTATGTGGAGTAATTTAATGCGATTTCATCTAACCTCTCTCCACAAAAGTATATGGGATGTTGTTGAGTTTGGTGTACAGGTACCATCCGTAGGAGATGAGGATTATGACACAGATGAAGTAGCCCAAATCGAGCACTTCAACTCCCAAGCCGCAACCATCCTCCTTGCCTCCCTAAGCAAGGAGGAATACAACAAAGTACAAGGGTTGAAGAACGCCAAGGAGATTTGGGATCTACTCAAGACGGCGCACGAAGGTGATGAACTCACCAAGATTACCAAGCGGGAAACGATCGAGGGGGAGCTCGGTCGCTTCCGTCTTCGCCAAGGGGAGGAGCCACAAGACATGTACAACCGGCTCAAAACCTTGGTGAACCAAGTGCGCAACCTCGGGAGCGCAAAATGGGATGACCACGAGGTGGTTAAGGTTATCTTAAGAGCACTTATTTTCCTTAACCCTACTCAAGTACAATTAATTCGTGGTAATCCTAGATATCCACTAATGACCCCCGAGGAAGTTATCGGGAATTTTGTGAGTTTTGAATGCATGATTAAGGGCTCCAAGAAGATCAACGAGCTTGACGAGCCTTCCATATCCGAGGCGCAACCGGTGGCCTTCAAGGCAACGGAGGAGAAGAAGGAGGAGTCTACACCAAGTAGACAACCAATTGACGCCTCCAAGCTCGACAACGAGGAGATGGCCCTAATCATCAAGAGTTTTCGGCAAATCCTCAAGCAACGGAAGGGGAAGGATTACAAATCCCGTTCCAAGAAGGTTTGCTACAAGTGTGGTAAGCCCGGTCATTTTATTGCAAAATGTCCTATGTCTAGTGATAGTGACAGGGGCGACGACAAGAAGGGCAAGAGGAAGGAGAAGAAGAGATACTACAAGAAGAAGGGCGGCGATGCCCATGTTTGTCGGGAGTGGGACTCCGACGAAAGCTCAAGCGACTCCTCCGACGACGAGGACGCCGCCAACATCGCCGTCACCAAGGGCCTCCTCTTCCCCAACGTCGGCCACAAGTGTCTCATGGCCAAGGACGGCAAAAAGAAGGTAAAATCAAGGTCCTCCACTAAATATGAAACATCTAGTGATGAGGATGATGATAAAAATGAGGAGGATAATTTGCGCATTCTTTTTGCTAACCTCAACATGCAACAAAAAGAAAAATTAAATGAATTGATTAGTGCTATACATGAGAAGGATGATCTCTTGGATTCTCAAGAGGACTTCCTTATTAAAGAAAATAAAAAACATGTTAAGGTTAAAAATGCTTATGCTCTAGAAATGGAAAAATGTGAAAAATTGTCTAGTGAGCTAAGCACTTGCCATGAGACTATAGACAACCTTAGAAATGAAAATGCTAATTTGTTAGCTAAGGTTGATTCTCATATTTGCAATGTTTCAATTCCAAATCCTAGAAATGATAATGATGATTTGCTTGCTAGGATTGAAGAATTGAACATTTCTCTTGCTAGCCTTAGAAATGAGAATGAGAAATTAATTGCTAAGGCTAAGAATTTTGATGTCTGCAATGCTACTATTTCCGACCTTAGAACTAAAAATGATATGTTGCATGCTAAGGTTGTTGAACTAAAATCTTGCAAACCCTCTACATCTAATGTTGAGCATATTTCCATTTGTACTAGATGTAGAGATATTAATGTTGATGCTATCCATGATCACCTAGCCTTAATTAAAAAACAAAATGATCACATAGCACAACTTAATGCTAAGATTAGAGAGCATGACTTAGAAAATGAAAAATTTAAACTTGCTAGAAGCATGCTCTATAATGGGAGACGCCCTGGCATTAAGGATGGCATTGGCTTCCAAAAGGGAGACAATGTCAAAATTAATGCCCCTCCAAAGAACTTATCTAACTTTGTTAAGGGCAAAGCTCCCATGCCTCAGGATAACGAGGGTTACATTTTGTACCCTGCCGGCTATCCTGAGAGCAAGATTAAGAAAATTCATTCTAGGAAGTCTCACTCTGGCCCTAACCATGCTTTCATGTATAAGGGTGAGACATCTAGTTCTAGGCAACCAACCCGTGCTAAGTTGCCTAGAAAGAAAATTCCTAATGCATCAAATGATCATGTCATTTCATTTAAAACTTTTGATGCATCTTATGTGTTAACTAACAAATCCGGCAAGGTAGTTGCCAAAATTGTTGGGGGCAAACACAAGGGCTCCAAGACTTGTGTTTGGGTACCCAAAGTTCTTGTATCTAATGCCAAAGGACCCAAAACCGTTTGGGTACCTAAAACAAAGAACTAAACTTGTTTTGTAGGTTTATGCATCCGGGGGCTCAAGTTGGATACTCGACAGCGGGTGCACAAACCATATGACAGGGGAGAAAAGGATGTTCTCCTCCTATGAGAAAAACCAAGATCCCCAACGAGCTATCACATTCGGGGATGGAAATCAAGGTTTGGTCAAAGGTTTGGGTAAAATTGCTATATCTCCTGACCATTCTATTTCCAATGTTTTTCTTGTAAATTCTTTAGATTACAATTTGCTTTCCGTATCCCAATTATGTCAAATGGGCTACAATTGTCTTTTTACTGATACAGGTGTTACTGTCTTTAGAAGGAATGATGATTCAATAGCATTTAAGGGTGTGTTAGAGGGTCAGCTATACTTAGTAGATTTTGAAAGAGCTGAACTCGACACATGCTTAATTGCTAAGACTAACTTGGGCTGGCTCTGGCACCGTCGACTAGCCCATGTTGGAATGAAGAATCTTCACAAACTTCTAAAGGGAGAACACATTTTGGGACTAACTGATGTTCATTTTGAGAAAGACAGGATTTGTAGCGCTTGCCAAGCCGGGAAGCAAGTTGGTGTACATCATCCACACAAAAACATCATGACTACCGACAGGCCACTGGAGCTCCTTCACATGGATTTATTCGGCCCGATCGCTTACATAAGCATCGGCGGTAGTAAGTATTGCCTTGTAATTGTGGATGACTATTCTCGCTTCACTTGGGTATTCTTTTTACAGGACAAATCTTATACCCAAGAGACCTTAAAGGGATTCTTGAGACGGGCTCAAAATGAGTTCGGCTTGAGGATCAAGAAAATTAGAAGCGACAACGGGACGGAGTTCAAGAACTCTCAAATTGAAGACTTTCTTGAGGAGGAGGGCATCAAGCATGAGTTCTCTTCTCCCTACACTCCACAACAAAATGGTGTAGTGGAGAGGAAGAATCGAACTCTATTGGACATGGCAAGAACCATGCTTGATGAGTACAAGACACCGGATCGGTTTTGGGCCGAGGCGGTCAACACCGCCTGCTACGCCATCAACCGATTATATCTTCATCGAATCCTCAAGAAGACATCTTATGAACTCCTAACCGGTAAAAAGCCCAATATTTCATATTTTAGAGTTTTTGGTAGCAAATGTTTTATACTTGTTAAAAGAGGTAGAAAATCTAAATTTGCTCCTAAAACTGTAGAAGGCTTTTTACTAGGATATGACTCAAACACAAGGGCATATAGAGTCTTTAACAAGTCCTCAGGACTTGTTGAAGTTTCTTGTGACGTTGTGTTTGATGAGACTAACGGCTCTCAAGTAGAGCAAGTTGATCTTGATGAAACAGGTGAAGAACAGGCTCCATGCATAGCGCTAAGGAACATGTCCATTGGGGATGTATGTCCTAAGGAATCCGAAGAGCCTCCACATGCACAAGATCAACCATCCTCCTCCACGCAAGTATCTCCACCAACTCAAGTTGAGGATGAGGCTCAAGATGTTGAACAAGAAGATGAGCCACCTCACAATGACGGCAACAATCAAGGGGGAGATACACATGATGAAGACAAGGAGGATGAACAACCAAGGCCGCCACACCCAAGAGTCCACCAAGCAATACAACGAGATCACCCCGTCGACACCATCCTCGGCGACATTCATAAGGGGGTAACTACTCGATCTCGTGTTGCTCATTTTTGTGAACATTACTCGTTTGTTTCCTCTATTGAGCCAACCAGGGTAGAGGAGGCACTTCAAGATTCGGATTGGGTGATGGCGATGCAAGAGGAGCTCAACAATTTCACGAGGAACGAGGTATGGCACTTAGTTCCACGTCCTAACCAAAATGTTGTAGGAACCAAGTGGGTTTTCCGCAACAAGCAAGACGAGCATGGTGTGGTGACTAGGAACAAAGCTCGACTCGTGGCCAAGGGATATTCACAAGTCGAAGGTTTGGATTTTGGTGAAACCTATGCACCCGTAGCTAGGCTTGAGTCAATTCGTATATTATTAGCCTATGCTACTTACCATGGCTTCAAGCTTTATCAAATGGACGTGAAGAGTGCCTTCCTCAATGGACCAATCAAGGAGGAGGTCTATGTTGAGCAACCTCCCGGCTTTGAAGACAGTGAGTATCCTAACCATGTTTATAGGCTCTCAAAGGCGCTTTATGGGCTCAAGCAAGCCCCAAGAGCATGGTATGAATGCCTTAGAGATTTCCTTATTGCTAATGGCTTCAAAGTCGGCAAGGCCGATCCTACTTTATTCACTAAGACTCTTGACAATGATTTGTTCGTATGCCAAATTTATGTTGATGATATTATATTTGGGTCTACTAACAAATCTACATGTGAAGAATTTAGTAGGATCATGACACAGAAATTCGAGATGTCGATGATGGGGGAGTTGAAGTATTTCCTAGGATTCCAAGTGAAGCAACTCCAAGAGGGCACCTTCATTAGCCAAACGAAATATACTCAAGACATTCTAAGCAAGTTTGGAATGAAGGATGCCAAGCCCATCAAGACACCCATGGGAACCAATGGGCATCTCGACCTCGACACGGGAGGTAAGTCCGTGGATCAAAAGGTATACCGGTCGATGATTGGATCATTGCTTTATTTATGTGCATCTCGACCGGACATTATGCTTTCCGTTTGCATGTGTGCAAGATTCCAAGCCGACCCTAAGGAATCACACCTTACGGCCGTGAAACGAATCTTGAGATATTTGGCTTTTACTCCTAAGTTTGGGCTTTGGTACCCTCGGGGATCCACTTTTGATTTGATTGGATATTCGGATGCCGATTGGGCGGGGTGTAGGATTAATAGAAAGAGCACATCGGGGACTTGCCAGTTCTTGGGAAGATCCTTGGTGTCTTGGGCTTCAAAGAAGCAAAATTCGGTCGCTCTTTCCACCGCCGAAGCCGAGTATATTGCCGCAGGCCATTGTTGCGCGCAATTGCTTTGGATGAGGCAAACCCTGCGGGACTACGGTTACAAATTAACCAAAGTCCCTTTGCTATGTGACAATGAGAGTGCAATCAAAATGGCCGACAACCCCGTCGAGCATAGCCGCACTAAGCACATAGCCATTCGGTATCATTTTCTTCGGGATCACCAACAAAAGGGGGATATCGAGATTTCTTATATTAATACTAAAGATCAATTAGCCGATATCTTTACCAAACCACTTGATGAACAATCTTTTACCCGACTTAGGCATGAGCTTAATATTCTTGATTCTAGGAATTTCTTTTGCTAGTCTTGCACACATAGCTCATAAATATACCTTTGATCATGTCTCTTTTATATGCTATGACTAATGTGTTTTCAAGTGTATTTCAACCAAGTCATAGGTATATTGAAAGGGAATAGGAGTCTTCGGCGAAGACAAGGCTTCCACTCCACTCCACTACTCATCCTTCGCCGTCGCTCCGCATCACCTCTCCAACTTTGGTATAATCTTCACTCATTCATTTTATGACCAAAGGGGGAGAAAGCACTTCATTGGGCTCTAATGATTCCGTTTTTGGCGATTCATGCCAAAGGGGGAGAAAATATGAGCCCAAAGCAAAAGGACCGCACCAAAGCAAAAGGACCGCACCACCACCTAATTTATAAATTTGATGATTTTATTGGTAAATTTCAAAATTGGTATCTCTTTGTGTTCTAAAGGGGGAGCAACTAGTATTTTCAAAATTGATGTCTTAAAACCCTCTTGAACACTAAGAGGAGACCTTATTTGAGGGGGAGCTTTGTTTAGTCAAAGGAAAAGCATTGGAAATAGGGGGAGAAAATTCCATATCTTGAAAATGCTTTACAAAACCTTATTCATTTACCTTTGACTATCTTGCAAAAGTACTTTGAAAAGAATTTACAAAAGAATTTGCAAAAACAAAACTCGTGGTGCAAATATGGTCCAATATGTCAAAAACAAAGAAACCATCCATGCGCATCATATAAGTTTATATTGGCTCAATTCCAAGCAACCTTTGCACTTACATTATGTAAACTAGTTCAATTATGCACTTCTATATTTGCTTTGGTTTGTGTTGGCATCAATCACCAAAAAGGGGGAGATTGAAAGGGAATTAGGCTTAGACCTAGTTCCTAAATAATTTTGATGGTTGAATTGCCCAACACAAACATTGGACTAACTAGTTTACTCTAGTGCATAAGTTATACAGGTGCAAAAGGTTCACATTCAGTCAATAAAAAGACCAAGTGTTGGATTCAGCAAAGGAGCAGCAAGGCAACCGAGGGCACCTCTGGCTGGAGGCACCGGACTGTCCGGTGTGCACCGGACTGTCCGGTGCGACCAGAGGACTTCGACTTCAAACTCTTCGCTCTCGGGATTTCTCGGATGACGACGCGCTATAATTCACCGGACTGTCCGGTGTGCACCGGACATGTCCGGTGCTCCAAGGAATCGCCGTCTCCGGAACTCGCCAGCCTCGGGTTCGCACGGCAGCCGCTCCGCTAAAATTCACCGGACTGTCCGGTGTTCACCGGACTGTCCGGTGTGCCAGCGGAGCAACGGCTCTCTGCGGCGCCAACGGCTCCCTGCGGTGCATTAAATGCGCGCGCAGCGCGCGCAGACGTCAGGCACGCCCATACCGGTGCACCGGACATCAAACAGTACCTGTCCGGTGTGCACCGGACACCCAGGCGGGCCCAGAAGACAGAAGCTCCAACGGTCAGAATCCAACGGCAATGGTGACGTGGCAGGGGCACCGGACTGTCCGGTGTGCACCGGACTGTCCGGTGCGCCATCGAACAGAGGGGTTCCAGCAACGGTCACTTTTGGTGGTTGGGGCTATAAATACCCCAACCACCCCACATTCATTGCCATCCAAGTTTTCCACTTCTCAACCTCAACAAGAGCTCTAGCATTCAATTCTAGACACACCAAATAGATCAAGTCCTCTCCAAATTCCACACAACTCCATAGTGACTAGAGAGAGTGATTTGCTTGTGTTCTTTCGAGCTCTTGCGCTTGGATCGCATTCTTTTCTTTCTCACTTGTTCTTGAGATCATCACTCAATTGTAACCAAGGCAAGAGGCACCAATTGTGTGGTGGCCCTTGCGGGGAAGTTTTGTTCCCGGTTGATTGAGAAGAAGAGAAAGCTCACTCGATCCGTGGGATCGTTTGAGAGGGAAGGGTTGAAAAAGACCCGGCCTTTGTGGCCTCCTCAACGGGGAGTAGGTTTGCGAGAACCGAACCTCGGTAAAACAAATCCTCGTGTCACACTCTTATTTGCTTGTGATTTGTTTTGCGCCCTTTCTCGCGGACTCATTTCTTTATTACTAACGCTAACCCGGCTTGTAGTTGTGATTATTTTGTAAATTTCAGTTTCGCCCTATTCACCCCCCCTCTAGGCGACTATCAGCCTTTGTATTTGAATCATAACCTAATAAAAACCCTTCTATGGCTTTGGGAGCAAATTTGGAATTCCTACCCTTCTTCAATAGAATGTAGCATTTACTCCCAAATACACGAAAGTACGATACATTGGGTTTGTTACCAGTCAGCAGCTCATATGAAGTCTTCTTTAGGAGGCGGTGAAGGTAGACCCTGTTGATGGCGTGGCAAGCCGTGTTCACGGCTTCCGACCAAAAGCACTCGGGGATCTTGAACTCTCCAAGCATAGTCCTCGCCATATCTATGAGCGTCCTGTTCTTCCTCTCTACCACACCATTTTGCTGAGGTGTGTAGGGAGCGGAGAACTCGTGCTTGATCCCCTCCTCCTCAAGGAACTCCTCCACTTGAAGATTCTTGAATTCGAACCCGTTGTCGCTCCTTATCTTCTTCACCTTGAGCTCAAATTCATTTTGAGCTCTCCTGAGGAAGCGCTTGAGGATCCCTTGGGTTTCAGACTTATCCTGCAAAAAGAACACCCAAGTGAAGCGGGAAAAGTCATCAACAATAACTAAACCATACTTACTTCCTCCTATGCTCAGATAGGCGATGGGTCCGAAGAGGTCCATATGCAGCAGCTCCAGAGGTCTTGACGTGGTCATCACATTCTTGCTGTGATGTGCTCCTCCCACTTGTTTACCTGCTTGACAAGCTGCACAAGGTCTATCTTTTTCGAAATGAACATTGGTTAGACCTATCACGTGTTCTCTCTTTAGAAGCTTGTGGAGGTTCTTCATCCCCACATGTGCTAAGCGGCGATGCCACAACCAGCCCATGCAAGTCTTAGCCATTAAGCATGCATCTAGACCGGCCTCTTCGTTTGCAAAATCAACTAAGTAAAGTTTGCCGTCTAGTACACCCTTAAAAGCTAGTGAACCATCACATCTTCTAAAGACAGACACATCTACATTTGTAAATAGACAGTTATATCCCATATTGCATAGTTGACTAACAGATAGCAAATTATATCCAAGAGACTCTACTAAAAACACATTAGAGATAGAGTGCTCATTTGAGATTGCAATTTTACCTAACCCTTTTACCTTGCCTTGATTCCCATCACCGAATATTATTGAATCTTGGGAATCTGAAAGGGAAATGTGCCCTCGGGCCATTTCTAAGTGTTTTGGTGATTTAGTGTCCAACACAAGTGCCTAAGTGTAAAGAGGTGGACAAAGTACAAATCAAGGATAAAGGTATGTTTCTCAGACTTAGTACATTGTTTTATGGACTAATGTATTGTGTCTAAGTGCTTGAAACAGGAAAAATCCAATTGGAAATGTCTTGGCTTGAGCAGCCAAGAATCTGCTGAGTCTGGGAGCACCGGATTGTCCGGTGGTGCACCGGACAGTGTCCGGTGCGCCAGGCTGGTTCGAGCGAACTGGCCGCTCTCGGAAATTCACCGGCAACGTACGGCTATAATTCACCGGACTGTCCGGTGTGCACCGGACTGTCCGGTGAGCCAACGGTCGGCCGGGCCAACGGTCGGCCGCGCAATCTGCGCGGGACACGTGGCCGAGCCAACGGCTAGAAGGGGGCACCGGACTGTCCGGTGTGCACCAGACATGTCCGGTGCGCCAACGGCTCTCAGGCTGCCAACGGCCGGCTTCGTTATTTAAGGAAGGAAATCGGGCACCGGACAGTGTCCGGTGTGCACCGGACTGTCCGGTGCGCAAGTCGACAGAAGGCAAGATCAGCCTTCCAAGATTGCTCCCAACGGCTCCTAGCTGCCTTGGGGCTATAAAAGGGACCCCTTGGCGCATGGAGGAGTACACCAAGCATCTCCTAATCATTTCTAAGCACCAAGACATAGTTTTCGCGCATTCGTTTCATTGTGATAGCATATAGAGCTCTTGTGGAGTTGTGAACTCATTGAGTCGTGTTGCGAGCTCTTGTTGCGATTTGTGTGCGTGTTGACACTCTGATTCTTGTGTCTTGTGTGCGTTGCTAATCCCTCCCTTGCTCCGTGTTCTTTGTGAATTTCAAGTGTAAGGGCGAGAGGCTCCAAGTTGTGGAGATTCCTCGCAAACGGGATTGAGAAAAAGGAAGCAAAACACCGTGGTATTCAAGTGGGTCTTTGGACCGCTTGAGAGGGGTTGATTGCAACCCTCGTCCGTTGGGACGCCACAACGTGGAGTAGGCAAGCGTTGGTCTTGGCCGAACCACGGGATAACCACCGTGCCATCTCTGTGATTGATCTTTGTTGGTTATTGTGTTTTGTTGAGGATTCCTCTATAGCCACTTGGCAATTATTGTGCTAACAATTAACCAAGTTTTGTGGCTTAAGTTTTGAAGTGTTACAGGATCACCTATTCACCCCCCTCTAGGTGCTCTCAATTGGTATCAGAGTCGTTCTCTTCAAGAAAGGGACTAACCGCCCGAAGAGATGGATCCTAAGGGCAAGGGGATGGTGATCAACGACAAGGAGAAGGAGTCCTTCGTCAACGAGCCCAATGATGACAGGCCTACCGACTCTGGATCGGGTCATAGACGAAAGGAAGGGAAGAAGAAGACAAGGCGCATCAAGGAGATCGTCTACTACGACGACAGCGATGAATCTACTTCTTACTAAAAGGACGATGACCACAACGACTACGAGAGAAGGAAACCGGTTAATTCGAACTTTTCTTTTGACTACTCTCGTATTCCGCAAAGTTCAAATTCACATTTGCTCTCCATTCCACTCGGCAAGCCCCCACACTTTGATGGGGAGGACTACGGATTTTGGAGCCACAAAATGCGTAGTCACCTATTCTCTCTCCATCCTAGTATATGGGAGATTGTAGAGAGTGGAATGCACTTTGATAGTTCGGATAGTCCCATGTTCATTAATGAGCAAATCCATAAGAATGCACAAGCTACTACTGTTCTTCTAGCTTCATTGTGCAGGGACGAGTATCACAAGGTGAGCGGCTTGGACAATGCCAAGCAGATCTGGGACACCCTCAAGATCTCTCATGAGGGGAACGACGTCACCTTGCTCACCAAAATGGAGTTGGTGGAGGGCGAGCTTGGAAGGTTCGCGATGATAAGGGGCGAGGAGCCAACTCAAACATACAACCGGCTCAAGACCCTTATCAACAAAATAAGGAGCTACGGAAGCACGCGATGGACGGACCACGACGTCGTCCGACTGATGCTAAGGTCCTTTACCGTTCTTGATCCTCATTTGGTGAATAATATTCGTGAGAATCCCAGGTACACCAAAATGTCGCCCGAGGAAGTCCTAGGAAAATTCGTCAGCGGGCGAATGATGATCAAGGAGGCGAGGTACGTGGACGACGCCTTGAATGGACCGATCAACGAGCCGCAACCTCTTGCTCTCAAAGCAACAAGAAGCAAGGAGGCGCTACCTAGCAAGGTGGCACAAATTGAGGCGGCCGAACTTAATGATGAAGAGATGGCCCTCATCATCAAAAGATTCAAGACGGCGCTTAAGGGTCGCAAGGGACAACCAAGCAAGACCAAAGCCAAGGGGAAGTGCTGAAAGGGAATTAGGCTTACACCTAGTTCCTAAATTGTTTTGGTGGTTGAATTGTCCAACACAAATATTGGACTAACTAGTTTACTCTAGTGCATAAGTTATACAGGTGCAAAAGGTTCACATTTAGCCAATAAAAAGACCAAGTGTTGGATTCAACAAAGGAGCAACGAGGCAACCGAGGGCATCTCTGGCTGAAGGCACCGGACTGTCCGGTGTGCACCAGACAGTGTCCGGTGCGCCCAGAGAACTCCAATTCAAACTCTTCGCCCTCGGGAATTCTCGGAAGCCGGCGCGCTATAATTCACCGGACTGTCCGGTGTGCACCGGACATGTCCGGTGCTCCAAGGAAGCGCGGTCTCCGGAACTCGCCAGCCTCGGGTTCGCGCGGCAGCCGCTCCGCTAAAATTCACCGGACTGTCCGGTGTGCACCGGACTGTCCGGTGTGCCAGCGGAGCAACGGCTCTTTCCGGCGCCAACGGCTCCCTGCGGTGCATTTAATGCGCGCGCAGCGCGCGCAGACGTCAGGCACGCCCATACCGGTGCACCGGACATCAAACAGTACATGTCCGGTGTGCACCGGACACCCAGGAGGGCCCAGAAGTCAGAAGCTCCAACGGTCAGAATCCAACGGCAATGGTGACGTGGCAGGGGCACCGGACTGTCCGGTGTGCACCGGACTGTCCGGTGCGCCATCGAACAGACAGGTTCCAGCAACGGTCACTTTTGGTGGTTGGGGCTATAAATACCCCAACCACCCCACATTCATTGCCATCCAAGTTTTCCACTTCTCAACTACTACAAGAGCTCTAGCATTCAATTCTAGACACACCAAATAGATCAAGTCCTCTCCAAATTCCACACAACACCATAGTGACTAGAGAGAGTGATTTGCTTGTGTTCTTTCGAGCTCTTGCGCTTGGATCGCATTCTTTTCTTTCTCACTTGTTCTTGTGATCATCACTCAATTGTAACCAAGGCAAGAGGCACCAATTGTGTGGTGGCCCTTGCGGGGAAGTTTTGTTCCCGGTTGATTGAGAAGAAGAGAAAGCTCACTCGATCCGTGGGATCGTTTGAGAGAGGGAAGGGTTGAAAGAGACCCGGCCTTTGTGGCCTCCTCAACGGGGAGTAGGTTTACAAGAACCGAACCTCGGTAAAACAAATCCACGTGTCACTCTCTTTATTTGCTTACGACTTGTTTTGCGCCCTCTCTCGCGGACTCGTTTATATTTCTAACGCTAACCTGGCTTGTAGTTGTGTTTATATTTGTAAATTTCAGTTTCGCCCTATTCACCCCCCCTCTAGGCGACTATCAATTGGTATCAGAGCCCGGTGCTTCATTAGAGCCTAACCGCTCGAAGTGATGTCGGGAGATCACACCAAGAGGGAGATGGAGACCGGCGATAACAAGCCCACTACAAGCCAAGGGAGCACTTCATCGGAAGAGTCCCGCACCAAGAGAAGGGAGAAGAAGAAGAACTCCTCCAAGCGGAAGGAGAAAAGATCTTCCTCTTCTCACCACAAGGAGAAGAAGGAAAAATCTTCTTCTCACAAGCCGCATCGGAGTGGGGACAAGCACAAGAGGATGAGAAAGGTGGTCTACTACGAGACCGACACTTCATCGACATCTACCTCCGGCTCCGACGCAGCTTCCGTCACTTCTAAACGCCAAGAGCGTAAGAAGTATAGTAAGATCCCCCTACGCTATCCTCGCATTCCTAAACATACACCTTTACTTTCCGTCCCATTAGGCAAACCACCAACTTTTAATGGTGAAGATTATGCTATGTGGAGTAACTTGATGCGATTTCATCTAACCTCTCTCCACAAAAGTATATGGGATGTTGTTGAGTATGGTGTACAGGTACCATCTATAGGGGATGAGGACTATGACACGGACGAAGTGGCCCAAATCGAGCACTTCAACTCCCAAGCCGCAACCATCCTCCTTGCCTCTCTAAGCAAGGAGGAATACAACAAAGTACAAGGGTTGAAGAACGCCAAGGAGATTTGGGACCTACTCAAGACGGCGCACGAAGGTGATGAACTCACCAAGATCACCAAGAGGGAAACGATCGAGGGGGAGCTCGGTCGCTTCCGTCTTCGCCAAGGGGAGGAGCCACAAGACATGTACAACCGGCTCAAGACCTTGGTGAACCAAGTGCGCAACCTCGGGAGCGCAAAATGGGATGACCACGAAGTGGTTAAGGTTATTCTAAGAGCTCTTATTTTCCTTAACCCTACTCAAGTACAATTAATTCGTGGCAATCCTAGATATCCACTAATGACCCCCGAGGAAGTTATCGGGAATTTTGTGAGTTTTGAATGCATGATTAAGGGCTCCAAGAAGATCAACGAGCTTGACGAGCCTTCCACATCCGAGGCGCAACCGGTGGCCTTCAAGGCAACGGAGGAGAAGAAGGAGGAGTCTACACCAAGTAGACAACCAATTGACGCCTCCAAGCTCGACAACAAGGAGATGGCCCTAATCATCAAGAGCTTTCGGCAAATCCTCAAGCAACGGAAGGGGAAGGATTACAAATCCCGTTCCAAGAAGGTTTGCTACAAGTGTGGTAAGCCCGGTCATTTTATTGCAAAATGTCCTATGTCTAGTGACAGTGACAGGGGTGACGACAAGAAAGGAAAGAGGAGAGAAAAGAAGAAGTACTACAAGAAGAAGGGCGGCGATGCCCATGTTTGTCGGGAGTGGGACTCCGACGAAAGCTCAAGCGACTCCTCCGACGACGAGGACGCCGCCAACATCGCCGTCACCAAGGGCCTCCTCTTCCCCAACGTCGGCCACAAGTGTCTCATGGCCAAGGACGGCAAAAAGAAGGTAAAATCAAGGTCCTCCACTAAATATGAAACATCTAGTGATGAGGATGATAAAAATGAGGAGGAAAACTTGCGTACTCTTTTTGCTAACCTCAACATGCAACAAAAGGAAAAATTAAATGAATTAATTAGTGCTATACATGAGAAGGATGAACTCTTGGATTCTCAAGAGGACTTCCTTATTAAAGAAAATAAGAAGCATGTTAAGGTTAAAAATGCTTATGCTCTAGAAAGAGAAAAATGTGAAAAATTGTCTAGTGAGCTAAGCACTTGCCATGAGACTTTAGACAACCTTAGAAATGAAAATGCTAATTTGTTAGCTAAGGTTGATTCTCATATTTGCAATGTTTCAATTCCAAATCCTAGAAATGATAATGATGAGTTGCTTGCTAGGATTGAAGAATTAAACATTTCTCTTGCTAGCCTTAGAAATGAGAATGAGAAATTAATTGCTAAGGCTAAAGATTTTGATGTTTGCAATGCTACTATTTCCGACCTTAGAACTAAAAATGATTTGTTGCATGCTAAGGTCATTGAATTAAAATCTTGCAAACCTTCTACATCTACTGAGCATATTTCCATTTGTACTAGATGTAGAGATATTAATGTTGATGCTATCCATGATCACCTAGCCTTAATTAAAAAACAAAATGATCACATAGCACAACTTAATGCTAAGATTAGAGAGCATGACTTAGAAAATGAAAAATTTAAATTTGCTAGAAGCATGCTCTATAATGGGAGACGCCCTGGCATTAAGGACGGCATTGGCTTCCAAAAGGAAGGCAATATCAAAATTAATGCCCCTCCAAAGAACCTATCTAACTTTGTTAAGGGCAAGGCTCCCATGCCTCAGGATAACGAGGGTTACATTTTGTACCCTGCCGGCTATCCTGAGAGCAAGATTAGGAAAACTCATTCTAGGAAGTCTCACTCTGGCCCTAATCATGCTTTTATGTATAAGGGTGAGACATCTAGATCTAGGCAACCAACCCGTGCCAAGTTGCCTAGAAAGAAAATTCCTAATGCATCAAATGATCATAGCATTTCATTTAAAACTTTTGATGCATCTTATGTTTTAACTAACAAATCAGGCAAGGTAGTTGCCAAAATTGTTGGGGGCAAACACAAGGGCTCCAAGACTTGTGTTTGGGTACCCAAAGTTCTTGTATCTAATGCCAAAGGACCCAAAACCGTTTGGGTACCTAAAACAAAGAACTAAACTTGTTTTGTAGGTTTATGCATCCGGGGGCTCAAGTTGGATACTCGACAGCGGGTGCACAAACCACATGACAGGGGAGAAAAAGATGTTCTCCTCATATGAGAAAAATCAAGATCCCCAACGAGCTATCACATTCGGGGATGGAAACCAAGGTTTGGTCAAAGGTTTGGGTAAAATTGCTATATCCCCTGACCATTCCATTTCTAATGTTTTTCTTGTAGATTCCTTAGATTACAATTTGCTTTCCGTATCCCAATTATGTCAAATGGGCTACAACTGTCTTTTTACTGATATAGGTGTTACTGTCTTTAGAAGAAGTGATGATTCAATAGCCTTTAAGGGAGTGTTAGAGGGTCAGCTATACTTAGTAGATTTTAATAGAGCTGAACTCGACACTTGCTTGATTGCTAAGACTAACTTGGGTTGGCTCTGGCACCGCCGACTAGCCCATGTTGGAATGAAGAATCTTCACAAGCTTCTAAAGGGAGAACACATTTTGGGACTAACCGATGTTCATTTTGAGAAAGACAGGATTTGTAGCGCATGCCAAGCCGAGAAGCAAGTTGGCATACATCATCCACACAAAAACATCATGACTACCGACAGGCCACTAGAGCTCCTACACATGGATTTATTCGGCCCGATCGCTTACATAAGCATCGGCGGTAGTAAGTATTGTCTTGTAATTGTGGATGATTATTCTCGCTTCACTTGGGTATTCTTTTTGCAGGACAAATCTCATACCCAAGAGACTTTAAAGGGATTCTTGAGACGTGCTCAAAATGAGTTCGGCTTAAGGATCAAGAAAATTAGAAGCGATAATGGGACGGAGTTCAAGAATTCCCAAATTGAAGGCTTTCTTGAGGAGGAGGGGATCAAGCATGAGTTCTCTTCTCCCTACACTCCACAACAAAATGGTGTAGTGGAGAGGAAGAATCGAACTCTATTGGACATGGCAAGAACCATGCTTGATGAGTACAAGACACTGGATCGGTTTTGGGCCGAGGCGGTCAACACCGCCTGCTACGCCATCAACCGGTTATATCTTCACCGAATCCTCAAGAAGACATCTTATGAACTCCTAACCGGTAAAAAGCCCAATATTTCATATTTTAGAGTTTTTGGTAGCAAATGTTTTATACTTGTTAAAAGAGGTAGAAAATCTAAATTTGCTCCTAAAACTGTAGAAGGCTTTTTACTAGGATATGACTCAAACACAAGGGCATATAGAGTCTTTAACAAGTCCTCAGGACTTGTTGAAGTTTCTTGTGACGTTGTGTTTGATGAGACTAACGGCTCTCAAGTAGAGCAAGTTGATCTTGATGAAACAGGTGAAGAACAGGCTCCATGCATAGCGCTAAGGAACATGTCCATTGGGGATGTGTGTCCTAAGGAATCCGAAGAGCCTTCAAATGCACAAGATCAACCATCCTCCTCCAAACAAGCATCTCCACCAACTCAAATTGAGGATGAGGTTCAAGATGTTGAACAAGAAGATCAAGAAGATGAGCCACCTCAAAATGACGGCAACGATCAAGGGGGAGATGCAAATGATGAAGACAAGGAGGATGAACAATCAAGGCCGCCACACCCAAGAGTCCACCAAGCAATACAACGAGATCACCCCGTCGACACCATCCTCGGCGACATTCATAAGGGGGTAACTACTCGATCTCGTGTTGCGCATTTTTGTGAACATTACTCGTTTGTTTCCTCTATTGAGCCAACCAGGGTAGAGGAAGCACTACAAGATTCGGATTGGGTAGTGGCGATGCAAGAGGAGCTCAACAATTTCACGAGGAACGAGGTATGGCACTTAGTTCCACGTCCTAACCAAAATGTTGTAGGAACCAAGTGGGTCTTCCGCAACAAGCAAGACGAGCATGGTGTGGTGACTAGGAACAAAGCTCGACTCGTGGCCAAGGGGTATTCACAAGTCGAAGGTTTGGATTTTGGTGAAACCTATGCACCCGTAGCTAGGCTTGAGTCAATTCGTATATTATTAGCCTATGCTACTTACCATGGCTTCAAGCTCTACCAAATGGTCGTAAAGAGTGCCTTCCTCAATGGACCAATCAAGGAGGAGGTCTATGTTGAGCAACCTCCCGGCTTTGAAGACAGTGAGTATCCTAACCATGTTTATAGGCTCTCTAAGGCGCTTTATGGGCTTAAGCAAGCCCCAAGAGCATGGTATGAATGCCTTAGAGATTTCCTTATTGCAAATGGCTTCAAAGTCGGCAAGGCCGATCCTACTTTATTCACTAAGACTCTTGACAATGATTTGTTTGTATGCCAAATTTATGTTGATGATTGTTGGGGGCCTTCGTCCTCCGAAGGTCCTCAAAAACATGATTTGACAATGTTTTCCAAGTGGATTATGTGAACAGGTATCTTCGGACTCAGAATTATAAATACGAAGCACGGCCAGGACGAAGCCTGAACCAGACGAAGGACGAGCGCAGCCGAAGCTGTGCGCAGGGAAGCTTCGGCGCGATGACAGAGGGGGGAACCGACTTAGAGATGAAAAGACTACGTGGGCCTTGACAGATTCCCATAAGCCATTAACAAATGTAATGGACATGAATGTAATTTTATGTGGGCTGCGTCCCGCGTCTATAAATAGATGAACAGTACTCCCGTACTGTTCACGCTGACTTGGCATTGGCATTTGCGTCACGCTTGTACTTTTTACCTTCTCTCAAGACCGAAGGTACATTTGTAATTTGTAATCATTTCTATTTCTGTGTTAATAAAATAGAGATGATTCTATGACTTACATTTCATGTTTTATATGAGTCCTTCGTTATTACTTGTCGAATTTACGAAGGTATATCTCTTGTGACCTTCGTCCGGAATTCATTATTCCCGAAGGGGAATAATGTTTGATAGGACGAAGGGCCTTAACATTTAACACTTTTTATGTTGCCTTGCTCTTAATCCGAAGCATTTGAGAGCAAGTCCCCAACATTGGCGCCCACCTCCGGTGAACTCACTTCCACTTCCACTTCGAGCTTTTTTGAACACCTTCGGAAGCTATAGACCCTCGCTATGGCGCCGAAGAAAGCTTCAGCGATTGGGGCTTCAGCACTGCAACCGCTGGACCACAACCAGGAGACCGTCTCTCTTCGGGAGGCCCGAAGCCAGAAGAGAAAGGCCGTAAGCCCGACGCTTCAGGAGGAAGAGCTAGACCAAGAAATCAGGGATATGGAAATCCTACATCAATAGGTGCAAAGGAAGAAGGAGAAGATGGCCCGGCTAGCTGAGTTGCAACGGCAGATAGACGAAGCCTCTGAGGAAGTCCGCCATCTTACCCATGATGAGCAAAACAGAAGGCCTCAGCAGAAAGACCTTCATCAGGAGGGCTTCGTCAACGAAGATGACTGGTATGACAATTTCCATCAGGGAAATTTTGTTTTCGATGATGCTTCTCCTTTGTCCGCTGAGCTGCAGGCTACACCTTGGCCTCCATCCTATAAGCCACCTCAGCTTCCCATGTTCGACGGCCACTCAGACCCGAAGCAGTTCCTGATGAGCTACGAAGCAACAGTGTCTTCGTATGGGGGCAATGCTGCAGTCATGGCGAAGTCTTTCGTTATGGCCGTCAGGAGTGTTGCTCAGACCTGGTATTCCTCCCTTCGGCCAGGAACGATCACTTCATGGCAAAAGCTGAAGGATATGTTACTGACCAGCTTTCAAGGATTTCAGACGAAGCCGGTCACAGCTCAAGCCTTGTTCCAGTGCATTCAGGATCATGAAGAATACCTTCAGGCTTATGTCCGAAGGTTTTTACGTTTGAGGGCGCAGGCACCAACGGTGCCCAATGAAATTGTTATTGAAGCCATGATCAAGGGGCTTCGTCCTGGGCCTGCAGCTCAATACTTTGCTAGAAAGCCGCCTCAGACCCTGGAGAAACTGCTACAAAAGATGGATGAGTACATTCGTGCTGACAACGATTTTCGCCAAAGAAGGGAGGAGGCCTTCAGATTTTCTGAAATGACCAGGGGCTTCGGAGGAAGATACTACCCGAGGCATGTCCGGTCCATCCACAGCTCCACTCAGAATGATGATAAGGGGAGTCAGCAGAGCAGACCGCAGTGCTCCTCACAGGCTTCGGGGCAACAACAAGCTTTCTTCCGGCCACCAGCTCCGAGAGGCAGAGGCGCCAGGGGCTTCGGCGGAAGATTCGGAGATCAACCAAGGAAATTATTTTGCTTGTTCTGTGGAGAAGGCAAGGGCCATACCACCAGGACGTGTCATATTACAATCCAGAAGCAAAAGGAGATAGCCGAAGCTACATCTCAACAAGTTCAGCCGAAGCAGGTCATGCATACTGCTTCGTATCATCCGCCTTACATCCCACAGTACATAGACAACCACCCTGCAGCTTCTGTAGCTTCGGCAAGTCAACCTCAAGCTTCCTGGCAGCAGCCCCCGCCTCCACCTCCATTGCAACAGGGTCAACAGCCAGAAGGGAGTCAATATGCTCCACATCAAAGGGACTTCAGAGAACAATCCGAAGCTCGCACAGTCAACAGCACTGTGCCAGAGTCGAAGCACATTTATTGACACATATCCTACCTTTGATACCAGTCTTTTTTCATTCAGTTCTATTCTCTGTAGCAAAAAACATTGATCGTCTTCATGTAATAATTTCGCTGTTTCCCACAAGGAAAATCTATTTTCTCCACAGGATTAAGTTGATGAAGTTTTTATTAACAAGGAGGACCTTCGAAATATTAAAAATCCTTCGGATTAACAGAAAGTCGTTCTAAGGAACGCAGAGTAAGTTCATGAAGTCACAAAAAGCCGTTCCAAAGGGAGCGCAGTGTAAGTTTTCTGCTCAAAAGTCGTTCCTAAAGGAATGCAGAGCTTACAGCGAAAAGTCAACGCTGATACCGTCTAAGTAAAAGACGAAGAAGCTCCTAAGGGAGGCTTACAGCGAAAAGTCAACGCTGATACCGTCTAAGTAAAAGACGAAGAAGCTCCAAAGACGTTCCTAAGGGAATGCAGAGCTTACGAATAAATTTTGTGTGTATCTTCGGAACAAAGGTCATTTGCATAACATAACATCATCACATCATCTTGCATAGCATAAGCATCATACATCATATTGCATTTTGCAAGAGAAGGGTACACAGTATCGACCTTCGGAAGAATGCTTTGAGAAAGCAATATCGAAATTGTATAAATTCGGAATACAGCTTCGGAGAATATTTTTACGAAGCATGGACAAGCTTCGTCAGAGCAATATCGAAATTGTATAGCTTCGGAGAATGCTTTCACGAAGCATGGATGTGACTTCCCGGAACAGTTTTAACGAAGAATATTTTCTTCACGAAGCATGAAAAGAAGGGAAGGTGTTTTTTCGCCGAAGGCTCAAAAATGGTATGTATGTAGAGTTTCATGCATCGTAAAGAATTGAATAATGAAAAGAAACTTGTATATTACATTCAAATGTACAAAATGTTACATAGATCACACTTTAAATGTTTTTCCTAGATAGTATCTAGTCTTCTCTCAATACTGCTTCGGCGGCTTCATTTAGAAGTTGATCAACAACTTTGTCCATGATAGCTTCGGCCATTTGTTTAATTTCATCATCCCCTTTTGTGTGCGGGTTGGCAATCGATTCAACAGCTTCTGAGGGAAAAGAATATTTCTTCATTACTATTACAAACCGTGAGCAAAGTTTGAAATAAAAATTACAACACAACAAGAGCGACTAATTGGTACCTAATTGCCTTTCGGGCTCTGTACTCCCTTCGGCAACTTCCGCCACTTTCCTGGCATCATGGATGCCTTTTTCGCTCCTTTGGATGATTTCTTGCGCCATGCCTCGGCCGCCGTCGTTCCAGATATCAGTAAAAAATTTGCCACCAACAACGCTTGCTTCGGCCGAGGGGTCCTTGATGTCTTCGGAAGATAAGGTAGCTTCGGACTGAGCTAAAACTTTTACATGCCCGCAACCTTTCTTCTCTAAGACAGAGGCAATTCCTCTGGCGCCCGAAAAAGCGCAGATATCGCCGCGACTGCTCAGGATCTCCTCGAAGGCCTCTGCTTCGTGACTAATCCATTCCAACGGACCTTCGGGATTGCCTCGAGAGAAATTTTCTTCGCTGGAAAAGGCGCCCACGCTGGCGAAGCTGGTTTTAATTTTATTCACGCATTCTATAGATTTAACATAACATTTCCTTTGAGATGCACGAAGCTCTTTAACTCTTAACTCCAATTTGTTGACCATATGATCACTGAGTTCTCGTTTTGTTTCCTCAAGCACGCGCTCCTCTCTAGCTCTAGCCAGCTGTTTCTGAAGATCTTTAATTTCACGCTTTTGGGCTTCGATCTGGGTTTTTGAAGCAGCTTCGTCATTCTTTACTTTGTCTACCAGCGTAAGCAGAATTTTATCCTTTTCCAGAGCTTCGTTTCTCAGTTTGATAACTTCGGAGCGCAAATTATTGAACGCAATCTCATAGCTTTCATCTTCGGCGCTTTTTTGAGCTCTTAATGCGTTGCTTAGAATTAAGCCCTGTACGAAAAAGAATCCATATAAGAATATAGGAGTGAATTACGAATTAAAAAAGTTTTTTCACACGCTTAATTCCCAAACCTTTAGGCTATTGTATGCAAGACTGTCTGCGAGATCTTCTTTCGTCATGGCGCTTAGTCCAGCTTCGAGCTTCGGAAAGCCTATACTCCTGGCCATCTCTCGGCAGACAGTTAGTTCTTTATTATCAGGTAGGCAGTATAAGAAATCATCTTCATTTGTCCCATTGAATATTACTGCCCCCTTCGGATATTTTAGCTCTTTGGCATAATGGTTGGCTTCATAAGTTTCTTCTGCAGATAGTTTCTTCCCCGAAGCGTGTCGTATAATGTAATCGCATATGCTGGCAGGAGCTTCGGGGATGGCAGTGTCAATTTCTTCAACTACAACTGGTTCTGATATTTTTATTGCTTCGGCTTCCAAAGGTTGCTCTTTGTAGGGCTCTGAAGGCCCAGCTTCAGCTTCAGCTTGTTGCGTCGAAACTTCAGTAGAAGCTTCAGCAACTTCAACACTCTTTTTTGGAGTTGTGCTTGAAGACTTAATTGTCTTCAAGACATCTAGTACGTTTACCATTCTTTTCCTTTTTGGGGTCACCGATGGCCCCTTTTGGTTTTTTATTACTTCGACATTTACCGAAGGACTTAAGATTTCAGACATTTTTGGTTCGTCAATCTTCGGCTTTTCTACTGCTGAAGGCGCTTCAGTCTTCTCTTCCATCTTCGGCACTGGAGCTGGTTCTGTAGCTTCAGAGGCCAAAGAAGCTTCACCAATAAATTCTGGCACTGTGGCCGGCTCAATAAAGCGTGTCCGATGGGTGAGCACCTTCATCTTTTTTCTTTGAGGCGCTGGCTCACTAGGGGCACTTGTGGTAGCTACTGTCACAGGAGAAGTATTTTTCCTTTTGCGACCCAATACCGGATAGTGATAGTCAGGGTACATAAACCCGACTGCGTCAAACACACGGTTGAGCCTTTTCTTCTTTCGGCCTCCGAAGGCTGCTGATAGCGCAGTATTTTCGGCCTTCGAATATGCCCCAAGTAGTTCATCACTTAAAGTTTCAATGCTCTTCAGCCAGTCATCATCAGGTTCAACAAATTTATCTGCATATTTGAATGTGAATTTCAGTTTAACTAGTCCGCCTTCGTCGGACTCTTTAATAGTTTCTTTCGGCATTTCCCACTTTTCTGCAAGTGGCCATACCCTGAAGGCAATGTGCTCTTGGACTAAGTCCCTTGTCCCAATAAAGGAGCAAACTACGCCGAAGGCTCTTTGGCACTCTTCGGCTGCCTCATCCATTTCAACCTTCGGCCTTCGAAGTCCGAAGCGTTGCCAGATTGGGTGCATAATGATACTTTTGACATTATCTTGCGCTGTTAGGTCATTTTTCACATAAAACCATTCAGTCATCCAGGCTCCGGGCCACCTCTTCCGAAAGGTCGGCACAGGGCAGCTTGACCCGGAGCGGGCGCCGAAGCTGTAGCACCCAAAATTGTTGTGATATTGCTCTTTTCCCCAGGGTTTCGTCTCGTACAATAACTCGTGAATGTTGCAGAAGCTTTTAGCGTTTGGTTCCAAACCTTGGCTTCTCACAGCCCAGACAAAAATCCCCATTCTTATGATAGCTTCGGGAGTGAGTTGATGAAGATAGACTTGAAATGTTTTCAGTACCTCAACAACAAAGTTGCTCAGAGGGAATCGAAGCCCAGCCTTGAGAAAGCTTCGGAAAATCACAACTTCATCTTCTTCGGGGGTGGGAGAAGTCTTTTCTCCAGCGTCAGCCCTCACAATAGTTATATCTCGAAAATACCGCCCCCTCATATTATCAATATGGCTCTGCTTGATAGTGGTTTTCCCGAAAACCGTGTGACTTGGCCGCCATGGACGATCTTCGGCCTCTTCACCACCACTCTCCACATCATAGCTGTCGCTGTCACCAGTATCTTCGGACAAACCTTCGAGAATCTCCTTGGTGATTTTCTCTGTATTCGTCTCTGCCATCGCTATCAGGAACCCCAGATTCTTCTCCTCCTCGAGACTCAGCTTCGTCTCAGCAGGGATCTTCTTGCCTTCAGGCATCTTCGGAAACGCTAAAAAATTGTTCCTGAGGCCGAAGCTTCAAAATCAAAAAGACCAGCAAATCTTAGTGCACAAGAGCTAAAATTTTTAGTGGGCCGAAGCAGATGGCAAGTGTGCGTACCAAATAAGTTTGCGGTGCGATCTTATTTATACGCCTAGGGCGTTGAAAATTGAAAGGTCCCGTTTGTCAGTGAATGTTGCTATTCTAGCAAGGGGAAGGTGTTTTTTCGGACCTTCGGCTCAAGGCCTTCGTCCATATCGCAATCTGAATTTATTATTAACAAATTAATATTGCGAGGGGCTACTGTTGGGGGCCTTCGTCCTCCGAAGGTCCTCAAAAACATGATTTGACAATGTTTTCCAAGTGGATTATGTGAACAGGTATCTTCGGACTCAGAATTATAAATATGAAGCACGGCCAGGACGAAGCCTGAACCAGACGAAGGACGAGCGCAGCCGAAGCTGTGCGCAGGGAAGCTTCGGCGTGATGACAGAGGG
This sequence comes from Zea luxurians, assembly GCA_029449295.1. NCBI lineage: Eukaryota > Viridiplantae > Streptophyta > Magnoliopsida > Poales > Poaceae > Zea > Zea luxurians. The sequence continues at coordinate 474,658 of JAOPSE010000411.1, read as the reverse complement.
GGGAACCGACTTAGAGATGAAAAGACTACGTGGGCCTTGACAGATTCCCATAAGCCATTAACAAATGTAATGGACATGAATGTAATTTTATGTGGGCTGCGTCCCGCGTCTATAAATAGATGAACAGTACTCCCGTACTGTTCACGCTGACTTGGCATTGGCATTTGCGTCACGCTTGTACTTTTTACCTTCTCTCAAGACCGAAGGTACATTTGTAATTTGTAATCATTTCTATTTCTGTGTTAATAAAATAGAGATGATTCTATGACTTACATTTCATGTTTTATATGAGTCCTTCGTTATTACTTGTCGAATTTACGAAGGTATATCTCTTGTGACCTTCGTCCGGAATTCATTATTCCCGAAGGGGAATAATGTTTGATAGGACGAAGGGCCTTAACATTTAACACTTTTTATGTTGCCTTGCTCTTAATCCGAAGCATTTGAGAGCAAGTCCCCAACAATGATATCATATTTGGGTCTACTAACAAATCTACATGTGAAGAATTTAGTAGGATCATGACACAAAAATTCGAGATGTCGATGATGGGGGAGTTGAAGTATTTTCTAGGATTCCAAGTCAAGCAACTCCAAGAGGGCACCTTCATTAGCCAAACGAAGTATACTCAAGATATCCTAAGCAAGTTTGGGATGAAGGATGCCAAGCCCATCAAGACACCCATGGGAACAAATGGGCATCTCGACCTCGACACGGGAGGTAAGTCCGTGGATCAAAAGGTATACCGGTCGATGATTGGTTCATTGCTTTATTTATGTGCATCTCGACCGGACATTATGCTTTCCGTTTGCATGTGTGCAAGATTCCAAGCCGACCCTAAGGAATCACACCTTACGGCCGTGAAACGAATCTTGAGATATTTGGCTTTTACTCCTAAGTTTGGGCTTTGGTACCCTCGGGGATCCACTTTTGATTTGATTGGGTATTCGGATGCCGATTGGGCAGGGTGTAGGATTAATAGGAAGAGCACATCGGGGACTTGCCAGTTCTTGGGAAGATCCTTGGTGTCTTGGGCTTCAAAGAAGCAAAATTCGGTCGCTCTTTCTACCGCCGAAGCCGAGTACATTGCCGCAGGTCACTGTTGCGCGCAATTGCTTTGGATGAGGCAAACCCTGCGGGACTACGGTTACAAATTAACCAAAGTCCCTTTGCTATGTGACAATGAGAGTGCAATCAAAATGGCCGACAATCCCGTCGAGCATAGCCGCACTAAGCACATAGCCATTCGGTATCATTTTCTTCGGGATCACCAACAAAAGGGGGATATCGAGATTTCTTACATTAACACTAAAGATCAATTAGCCGATATCTTTACCAAGCCACTTGATGAACAATCTTTTACCCGGCTTAGGCATGAGCTCAATATTCTTGATTCTAGGAATTTCTTTTGCTAAACTTGCACACATAGCACATGAATATACCTTTGATCATGTCTCTTTTACATATGCTATGACTAATGTGTTTTCAAGTGTATTTCAAACCAAGTCATAGGTATATTGAAAGGGAATTGGAGTCTTCGGCGAAGACAAGGCTTCCACTCCACTCTACTACTCATCCTTCGCCGTCGCTCCGCATCATCTCTCCAACTTTGGTATAATCTTCACTCATTCATTTCATGACCAAAGGGGGAGAAAGTACTTCATTGGGCTCTAATGATTCCGTTTTTGGCGATTCATGCCAAAGGGGGAGAAAATATGAGCCCAAAGCAAAAGGACCGCACCACCACCCTAATTTTAAATTTGATGATTTTCAATGGTAAATTTCAAAATTGGTATCTCTTTGTGTTCTAAAGGGGGAGCAAGTAGTATTTTCAAAATTGATGGAAAACCCTCTTGAACACTAAGAGGAGACCTTATTTGAGGAGGAGTTTTGTTTAGTCAAAGGAAAAGCATTTGAACAAAGGAAGAAAATTTCAAATCTTAACAATGCTTTGCAAAATCTTATTCATTTACCTTTGACTATCTTGCAAAATGACTTTGAAAAGAATTTACAAAAGAATTTGCAAAAACAAAACTTATGGTGCAAATGAGGTCCAATATGTCAAAAACAAAGAAACAATCCATGCGCATCATATAAGTATTTATATTGGCTCAATTCCAAGCAACCTTTGCACTTACATTATGTAAACTAGTTCAATTATGCACTTCTATATTTGCTTTGGTTTGTGTTGGCATCAATCACCAAAAAGGGGGAGATTGAAAGGGAATTAGGCTTACACCTAGTTCCTAAATTGTTTTGGTGGTTGAATTGTCCAACACAAATATTGGACTAACTAGTTTACTCTAGTGCATAAGTTATACAGGTGCAAAAGGTTCACATTTAGCCAATAAAAAGACCAAGTGTTGGATTCAACAAAGGAGCAACGAGGCAACCGAGGGCATCTCTGGCTGAAGGCACCGGACTGTCCGGTGTGCACCGGACAGTGTCCGGTGCGCCCAGAGAACTCCAATTCAAACTCTTCGCCCTCGGGAATTCTCGGAAGCCGGCGCGCTATAATTCACCGGACTGTCCGGTGTGCACCGGACATGTCCGGTGCTCCAAGGAAGCGCGGTCTCCGGAACTCGCCAGCCTCGGGTTCGCGCGGCAGCCGCTCCGCTAAAATTCACCGGACTGTCCGGTGTGCACCGGACTGTCCGGTGTGCCAGCGGAGCAACGGCTCTTTCCGGCGCCAACGGCTCCCTGCGGTGCATTTAATGCGCGCGCAGCGCGCGCAGACGTCAGGCACGCCCATACCGGTGCACCGGACATCAAACAGTACATGTCCGGTGTGCACCGGACACCCAGGAGGGCCCAGAAGTCAGAAGCTCCAACGGTCAGAATCCAACGGCAATGGTGACGTGGCAGGGGCACCGGACTGTCCGGTGTGCACCGGACTGTCCGGTGCGCCATCGAACAGACAGGTTCCAGCAACGGTCACTTTTGGTGGTTGGGGCTATAAATACCCCAACCACCCCACATTCATTGCCATCCAAGTTTTCCACTTCTCAACTACTACAAGAGCTCTAGCATTCAATTCTAGACACACCAAATAGATCAAGTCCTCTCCAAATTCCACACAACACCATAGTGACTAGAGAGAGTGATTTGCTTGTGTTCTTTCGAGCTCTTGCGCTTGGATCGCATTCTTTTCTTTCTCACTTGTTCTTGTGATCATCACTCAATTGTAACCAAGGCAAGAGGCACCAATTGTGTGGTGGCCCTTGCGGGGAAGTTTTGTTCCCGGTTGATTGAGAAGAAGAGAAAGCTCACTCGATCCGTGGGATCGTTTGAGAGAGGGAAGGGTTGAAAGAGACCCGGCCTTTGTGGCCTCCTCAACGGGGAGTAGGTTTGCAAGAACCGAACCTCGGTAAAACAAATCCACGTGTCACTCTCTTTATTTGCTTACGACTTGTTTTGCGCCCTCTCTCGCGGACTCGTTTATATTTCTAACGCTAACCCGGCTTGTAGTTGTGTTTATATTTGTAAATTTCAGTTTCGCCCTATTCACCCCCCCTCTAGGCGACTATCAAGTGCTCATGCTTCAAATGCGGTAAGCTTGGTCATTTTATTGCTAACTGTCCCGACAATGATAGTGAACAGGACCAAGGGAGCAAGAGGGAGAAAAAGAAGGCATACAAGAAGGCAAAGGGTGAGGCACATCTAGGCAAGGAGTGGGATTCGGATTGCTCCTCCTCCGACTCCGACAATGAGGGACTCGCCGCCACCGCCTTCAACAAGTCATCCCTCTTCCCAAACGAGCGTCACACTTGCCTCATGGCAAGAGAGAAGAAAGTAAGCACTCATGATACTAGTACTTGTGCTTCTTCAAGTGAGGATGAGTCTAGTGATGATGATGAGATAGATTACTCATGCTTATTCAAGGGATTAGATAGATCTAAAATTGATAAGATTAATGAGTTGATTGATGCTTTGAATGACAAGAATAGATTACTAGAAAAACAAGAGGATCTTTTATACGAGGAGCATGATAAATTTGTTAGTGCACAAAAATCTCTTGCTCTTGAAATTAAAAGAATGAAATGCTCTCCAGTGAATTATCTTCTTGTCATGAAACTATTGCTACGTTAAAAGGTTTTAATGATGATTTAAATGCTAAACTAGAAGTAGCTAGTGAATCTAATTCTTGTGTAGAAATTGTTGAAACTTGTAATAGGTGTAAAGATTTTGACATTGATGCTTGTAGTGATCATTTAGTTTCAATTTCCAAATTAAATGAGGAATTAGCTAGTATTAATGCCCAACTTAAGACTAGCAAGAATGAATTTGACAAGCTAAAATTTGCAAGGGATGCCTACACGATTGGTAGACACCCCTCAATTAAGGATGGACTTGGCTACAAGAGGGAAGCCAAGAACTTGACAAGCCATAAGGCTCCCATCTCCGCCAAGGAGAAAGGGAAGGCCCCTATGGCTAGTAGCGTGCAAAAGAACCATGCCTTTATGTACCATGATAGGAGACAATCTAGAAATGCTTATAGGAATTGTAATGCATACAATGCCTTTGATTCTCATGCCATGTTTGCTTCTAGTTCTTCTTATGTGCATGATAGAAATGTTGGTAGGAGAAATGATTTTCATAATATACCTAGGAGAAATGTTGTTAATGTTCCTAGGAAAGTAAATGAACCTTCTACAATATATCATGCTTTAAATGCTTCTTTTGCTATTTGTAGAAAGGATAGGAAGATTGTTGCTAGAAAATTAGGGGCAAGATGCAAGGGAGACAAAACTTGCATTTGGGTCCCTAAGGATATTTGTGCTAACCTTGTAGGACCCAACATGAGTTGGGTACCTAAGACCCAAGCCTAAATTTTCCTTGCAGGTTTATGCATCCGGGGGTTCAAGCTGGATTATTGACAGCGGATGCACAAACCATATGACGGGGGAGAAGAAGATGTTCACCTCCTACGTCAAGAATAAGGATTCCCAAGATTCAATAATATTCGGTGATGGGAATCAAGGCAAGGTAAAAGGGTTAGGTAAAGTTGCAATCTCAAATGAGCACTCTATTTCTAATGTGTTTTTAGTAGAGTCTCTTGGATATAATTTGCTATCTGTTAGTCAACTATGCAATATGGGATATAACTGTCTATTTACAAATGTAGATGTGTCTGTCTTTAGAAGATGTGATGGTTCACTAGCTTTTAAGGGTGTACTAGACGGCAAACTTTACTTAGTTGATTTTGCAAACGAAGAGGCCGGTCTAGATGCATGCTTAATGGCTAAGACTTGCATGGGCTGGTTGTGGCATCGCCGCTTAGCACATGTGGGGATGAAGAACCTCCACAAGCTTCTAAAGGGAGAACACGTGATAGGTCTAACCAATGTTCATTTCGAAAAAGATAGACCTTGTGCAGCTTGTCAAGCAGGTAAACAAGTGGGAGGAGCACATCACAGCAAGAATGTGATGACCACGTCAAGACCTCTGGAGCTGCTGCATATGGACCTCTTCGGACCCGTCGCCTATCTGAGCATAGGAGGAAGTAAGTATGGTTTAGTTATTGTTGATGACTTTTCCCGCTTCACTTGGGTGTTCTTTTTGCAGGATAAGTCTGAAACCCAAGGGACCCTCAAGCGCTTCCTAAGGAGAGCTCAAAATGAGTTTGAGCTCAAGGTGAAGAAAATAAGAAGCGACAACGGGTCCGAATTCAAGAATCTTCAAGTGGAGAAGTTCCTTGAGGAGGAGGGGATCAAGCACGAGTTCTCCGCTCCCTACACACCTCAGCAAAATGGTGTGGTAGAGAGGAAGAACAGGACGCTCATAGATATGGCGAGGACTATGCTGGGAGAGTTCAAGACCCCCGAGTGCTTTTGGTCGGAAGCAGTGAACACGGCTTGCCACGCCATCAACAGGGTCTACCTTCACCGCCTCCTCAAGAAGACTTCGTATGAGCTGCTGACTGGTAACAAACCCAATGTATCGTACTTTCGTGTATTTGGGAGTAAATGCTACATTCTAGTGAAGAAGGGTAGGAATTCCAAATTTGCTCCCAAAGTCGTAGAAGGTTTTTTATTAGGTTATGATTCAAATACAAAGGCGTATAGGGTCTTCAACAAATCATCGGGTTTGGTTGAAGTCTCTAGCGACGTTGTATTTGATGAGACTAATGGCTCTCCAAGAGAGCAAGTTGTTGATCTTGATGATGTAGATGAAGAAGACGTTCCAACGGCCGCGATACGCACCATGGCGATTGGAGATGTACGGCCTCAGGAACATTTGGAGCAAGATCAACCGTCTTCCTCAACTATGGTGCATCCCCCAACTCAGGATGACGAACAGGTACCTCAAGTGGAGGTGCATGATCAAGGGGGAGCACAAGATGTTCAAATTGAAGAGGAAGAAGCACCTCAGGCACCTCCAACCCAAGTTCGAGCGACGATCCAAAGGGATCATCCCGTCAACCAAATTTTGGGTGACATTAGCAAGGGAGTAACTACTCGTTCAAGATTAGTTAATTTTTGTGAGCATTACTCTTTTGTCTCTTCTATTGAGCCTTTTAGGGTAGAAGAGGCCCTGCTAGATCCGGACTGGGTGTTGGCCATGCAGGAGGAACTCAACAATTTCAAGCGCAATGAAGTTTGGACACTGGTGCCTCGCCCCAAGCAAAACGTTGTGGGAACCAAGTGGGTGTTCCGCAACAAACAGGACGAGCACGGGGTGGTGACAAGGAACAAGGCTCGGCTTGTGGCAAAAGGTTATGCCCAAGTCGCAGGTTTGGACTTTGAGGAGACTTTTGCTCCCGTGGCTAGGCTAGAATCAATTCGTATCTTGCTAGCATATGCCGCTCACCATTCCTTCAGGTTGTACCAAATGGATGTGAAGAGCGCTTTCTTCAACGGGCCGATCAAGGAGGAGGTGTACGTGGAGCAACCCCCTGGCTTTGAGGATGAACGGTACCCCGACCACGTGTGTAAGCTCTCTAAGGCGCTCTATGGACTTAAGCAAGCCCCAAGAGCATGGTATGAATGCCTTAGAGACTTTTTAATTGCTAATGCTTTCAAGGTCGGGAAAGCCGATCCAACTCTTTTTACTAAGACTTGCGATGGTGATCTTTTTGTGTGCCAAATTTATGTCGATGACATAATATTTGGTTCTACTAATCAAAAGTCTTGTGAAGAGTTTAGCAGGGTGATGACGCAGAAATTCGAGATGTCGATGATGGGCGAGTTGAACTATTTCCTTGCGTTCCAAGTGAAGCAACTCAAGGACGGCACTTTCATCTCCCAAACAAAGTACACGCAAGATTTGCTAAAGAGGTTTGGGATGAAGGACGCCAAGCCCGCGAAGACGCCGATGGGAACCGACGGACACACCGACCTCAACAAAGGAGGTAAGTCCGTTGATCAAAAAGCATATCGGTCCATGATAGGTTCTTTGCTTTATTTATGTGCTTGTCGACCGGATATTATGCTTAGCGTATGCATGTGTGCTAGATTTCAATCCGATCCTAAGGAGTGTCACTTGGTGGCTGTGAAGCGAATTCTTAGATATTTAGTCGCTACGCCTTGCTTCGGGATCTGGTATCCAAAGGGGTCTAACTTTGACTTGATTGGATATTCAGATTCCGACTATGCTGGATGTAAGGTCGATAGGAAGAGTACATCGGGGACGTGCCAATTCTTAGGAAGGTCCCTGGTGTCATGGAATTCTAAGAAACAAACCTCCATTGCCCTATCCACCGCTGAGGCCGAGTACGTTGCCGCAGGACAGTGTTGCGCGCAACTACTTTGGATGAGGCAAACCCTCCGGGACTTTGGCTACAATCTAAGCAAAGTCCCACTCCTATGTGATAATGAGAGTGCTATCCGAATAGCGGAAAATCCTGTTGAGCACAGCCGCACAAAGCACATTGACATCCGGCATCACTTTTTGAGAGACCACCAGCAAAAGGGAGATATCGAAGTGTTTCATGTTAGCACCGAGAACCAGCTAGCCGATATCTTCACTAAGCCTTTAGATGAAAAGACCTTTTGCAGACTGCGTAGTGAGCTAAATGTCCTAGATTCGCGGAACTTGGATTGAATTGTAGCATACATGTGTTTATGCCTTTGATCATGTTCATTCTGCATTCTGTTGCTTATTGTGGTGCTCAAGTTGTACAAACACTCCCTGGACCTCACAAGTCCTTTTTGCAAGTGATGCACGTATTTAGGGGGAGCTGTGCTACAACTTGACCCTTTGAGACTAACCATGTACTTGAGTTTGGTTGTTTTAGTCTCCAAGGAGAATTGAAAGGGAAAAGGTGGACTTGGACCATGCAAGACTTCCACTGCACTCCGATGAGAAAGAGTAACTTTTCCAAGTTCATCTTTATACTCCTATTGCCTTTGTGTTCTTATTTGAAAATTTTGGTGAGGTAATGGGGTTAAAGGGCCAAGATTGATCCCGTTTTGGTGTTTGATGCCAGAGGGGGAGAAAATAAAGGCCAAAGCAATAAATGGATCAGCTACCACTTGAGAAATTTTGAAAATAGTAGATTAGAGCTTTTGGTTTGTCAAAACTCTTTTATTGCCTTTCATGTCAAAAGTTGGTCTCTTGTGGGGAGAAGTGTTGATTATGGGAAAAAGGGGGAGTTTTTGAAATCCTTGATCAAATTTCTTTGGAAAACCTCTCTTTATGTCTCTACAAGTGGTTTTGACTTAGAGATAGGAATTTGAGTTTGATTTGCAAAAACAAACCAAGTGGTGGCATAGAGTGATCCATATATGTCAAATTGAATCAAAACAATTTTGAGTTCTAATTTGACTTGTTTTTGTACTTGTTCTACTTGCTTTATGTTGTGTTGGCATAAATCACCAAAAAGGGGGAGATTGAAAGGGAAATGTGCCCTCGGGCCATTTCTAAGTGTTTTGGTGATTTAGTGTCCAACACAAGTGCCTAAGTGTAAAGAGGTGGACAAAGTACAAATCAAGGATAAAGGTATGTTTCTCAGACTTAGTACATTGTTTTATGGACTAATGTATTGTGTCTAAGTGCTGGAAACAGGAAAAATCCAATTGGAAATGTCTTGGCTTGAGCAGCCAAGAATCTGCTGAGTCTGGGAGCACCGGACTGTCCGGTGGTGCACCGGACAGTGTCCGGTGCGCCAGGCTGGTTCGAGCGAACTGGCCGCTCTCGGGAATTCACCGACGACGTACGGCTATAATTCACCGGACTGTCCGGTGTGCACCGGACTGTCCGGTGAGCCAACGGTCGGCCACGCAATCTGCGCGGGACACGTGGCCGAGCCAACGGCTAGAAGGGGGCACCGGACTGTCCGGTGTGCACCGGACATGTCCGGTGCGCCAACGCTCTCAGGCTGCCAACGGTCGGCTTCGTTATTCAAGGAAGGAAATCGGGCACCGGACAGTGTCCGGTGTGCACCGGACTGTCCGGTGCGCCAGTCGACAGAAGGCAAGATCAGCCTTCCAAGATTGCTCCCAACGGCTCCTAGCTGCCTTGGGGCTATAAAAGGGACCCCTTGGCGCATGGAGGAGTACACCAAGCATCTCCTAATCATTTCTAAGCACCAAGACATAGTTTTCGCGCATTCGTTTCATTGTGATAGCATATAGAGCTCTTGTGGAGTTGTGAACTCATTGAGTCGTGTTGCGAGCTCTTGTTGCGATTTGTGTGCGTGTTGACACTCTGATTCTTGTGTCTTGTGTGCGTTGCTAATCCCTCCCTTGCTCCGTGTTCTTTGTGAATTTCAAGTGTAAGGGCGAGAGGCTCCAAGTTGTGGAGATTCCTCGCAAACGGGATTGAGATAAAGCAAGCAAAACACCGTGGTATTCAAGTGGGTCTTTGGACCGCTTGAGAGGGGTTGATTGCAACCCTCGTCCGCTGGGACGCCACAACGAGGAGTAGGCAAGCGTTGGTTGTGGCAGAACCTCCAAGTTATTGGGCCCACATGCACCTGTCCTTGTCCCAAAGACCTCAGACAGCCATGCATGTGCACCAGATAACTCAACAGGATCTGTCCGATTGCCCCAAGGACATCGGATAAACCACTTTCAACCAGAACCGCGGGATTAAGTAACACAAATCACACACACCAATATTGTTACAGCGGAGATCTTACTACCAAATTTTACAGGTTACAAAAATTTTACATTAGTTTATCGGAGTGATTACAAAAGTATAAGTTTGAAATATATATGCTAGCTCAAGGGATCATCCTCAATAAGAAGTATAGAAGGGTTACTTAGACTTATAAGAAGGCCGAGCCCACCGGCACTTAACACCATCAACAACAGCACAAAGTTAGAACCTGAAAAACAACAGGGAATAAAACCCTGAGTTTGGAATTACTCAGCAAGTCTTACCCGACTAAAGAAAAGACTCTCAAGGGTATGCTGGTTATATGGGAGTCAAGGAAAGGCTTATCAAGAATCAAGGACTCTGTTTTGCAGAAAAGCTTACTATGAGTGGATCCTTAAAAATCCAGTTTTATTTGTCAAGTTAAGTAAAATTACCTGCACTAGAGTTCTTTCTACCCTAGTTCAATCACTTGACCTGCACTAGCCAATTTCTTAACAAACCCATCATCTTTAGTGGAATGCTACGTGTAGGTCAGTGACCAAGTCTTCATAACCGCGAAGGTACGGCGATCTGAATCGATTATACTCAGCTGAGGATCTCCAATCACACGACATATGTAGCACTTAACCCTTGCATATGTCAACCCGCCACCGGGGTTCTTAAGACCGGATCAGGTTCACGCAAACCGAGAGCACAGATACACCACCGTCCGGCCTCTTGCCACGGAGGGTACACGCTACTCTCGCCACCGCTCCACGCCCATTTCGTGTTATCTTATTCCGGCCTTAGTCTGCCCGAGGCAAGGCTTACCCATGACGAGGCATGTGACCAGTTAAAGGGTCCTCGATCATCAAGCCTACATCGACAAGGTCCTTAATCGACTCAGACGGAGACACTACACCGAGACTCCTTTCTCGTGCAAGTCACCCGCCCGGTCTCAGCTTAATCTTTTCAACCCAAAAACTTGGTACCTGGCAGAGGTACATCTTTTCCAGATGTTGAATCCATCAAGGCCCTGATGGATCCACCATCAAATTTTATTTTCAAAAACACCCCACCCACTTTTGCCACATCATCTTTTGTAAAAACAAAACATTTTGTTTTTCTAAAGCAAGGCTAAGCATCAAAATCTTTTGTAAAACGGGTGATCAAGGAAGGTAATCAAATTCAAGGAAGGTAATGCAGGAATTGTTTTAGCAATCAACTCCTATCACCTAATGCATCAATCAAGTGAGAAAGATTTTTAAAAACATCAAGGAAGGTGGCAAATGCACCGGGGCTTGTGAAAGGGAAATGTGCCCTTGGGCCATTTCTAAGTATTTTGGTGATTGAGTGCCAACACATGTGCTTAATTGTGAATTTATGTACATGGATGAACAAGGTGCAAATCATGAGATAAAGGTATGTTTCTAAGCCTTAGTACATTGGTTTTGTGTACTAATATATTTGTCTAAGTGTTAGAAACAGAAAGAAGAAGAAGAGAGAAGAGGAGAGAAGACTTGGCTGTGTGCAGCCAAGACTCAGTTCGGTCTGGAGCACCGGACTGTCCGGTGTGCACCGGACAGTGTCCGGTGCGCCAGGCTGGCTCGGAGCGAACTGGCCGCTCTCGAGAAACTGGCCGACGGCGTACGGCTATAATTCACCGGACTGTCCGGTGTGCACCGGACTGTCCGGTGTGCACCGGACTGTCCGGTGAGCCAACGGTCGGCCGGGCCAACGGCCGGCCGCGCAATCTGCGCGGGACACGTGGCGGAGCCAACGGTCGGAAGACGGCACCGGACTGTCCGGTGTGCACCGGACATGTCCGGTGCGCCAACGGCTCCCAGATCTCCAACGGTCTGCAACGGTCGGAAGTGTCAGATATGGAAACAAATCGGGCACCGGACAGTGTCCGGTGTGCACCGGACTGTCCGGTGCCCCCGACAACAGAAGGCAAGGATGGCCTTCCGGATTTGCTCTCAACGGCTCCTAGCTGCCTTGGGGCTATAAAAGGAGCCCCTAGGCGCATGGAGGAGACACACAAGCAACCTTTGAGCATTCTTGATCATCCACACTAAGTCTCTGCGCATTCGTTTGTGTTTCTAAGTGATTCGAGCTCTGTTCTAAGTGAGAACTCTGAGATAGTCTTGTGAGCTCGATTCTTGGCCGTGTGTGTGCGCTTTTGCTGTGGATTTGTGTGTGTTGCTTCCCTCCCTTACTCTGTGCTTTCTATTGTGATCATATACTTGTAAGGGCAAGAGACTCCAATTTGTGGAGATTCCTTGCAAACGGGATAGTGAAAGGAACAACAAAACACCGTGGTATTCAAGTGGGTCTTTGGACCGCTTGAGAGGGGTTGATTGCAACCCTCGTCCGTTGGGACGCCACAACGTGGAGTAGGCAAGCGTTGGTCTTGGCCGAACCACGGGATAAACCACTGTGTCAACTCTGTCTTGATCTTTTGTGGTATTGTGTTTTGTTGAGACTTCACCTTAGCCACTTGGCAATAATCGTGCTAACACTTAACAAGTTTTTGTGGCTTAAGTTTGAAGTTTTTACAGGATCACCTATTCACCCCCCCCCCTCTAGGTGCTCTCAATTGGTATCGGAGCCGTTCTCTTCACAAAGGGACTAACCGCCCGAAGAGATGGATCCTAAGGGGAAGGGTATAGTGATCAACGACAAAGAGAAGGAATCCTTCGTCAACGAGCCAAAGGACGATAAGCCTACCGACTCCGGCTCGGGCCAAAGACGGAAGGAAGGGAAGAAGAAGAAGACAAGGCGCATCAAGGAGATCGTCTACTACGACAGCGACGAGTCTACTTCTTTCCAAAAGGACGAGGACCACAACGACTACGAGAGGAGAAAACCGGTTAATTCGAACTTTTCTTTCGATTACTCTCGTATTCCGCAAAGTTCACATTCACATTTGCTCTCCATTCCACTCGGCAAGCCCCCACACTTTGATGGAGAGGACTACGGATTTTGGAGCCACAAAATGCGTAGTCACCTATTCTCTCTCCATCCTAGTATATGGGAGATTGTAGAGAGTGGGATGCACTTTGATAGTTCGGATAGTCCCATGTTCATTAATGAACAAATTCATAAGAATGCACAAGCTACTACTGTTCTTCTAGCTTCCTTGTGCAGGGATGAATACCATAAAGTGAGCGGCTTGGATAACGCCAAGCAAATCTGGGACACCCTCAAGATTTCTCATGAGGGTAACAACGTCACCTTGCTCACCAAGATGGAGTTGGTGGAGGGAGAGCTTGGACGGTTCACTATGATAAGGGGCGAGGAGCCGACGCAAACATACAACCGGCTCAAGACCCTCATCAACAAGATAAGGAGCTACGGGAGCACGCGATGGACGGACCACGATGTCGTCCGCCTAATGCTCAGGTCCTTTACCGTACTTGATCCTCATCTCGTGAACAATATTCGTGAGAATCCCAGGTACACGATGATGACGCCCGAGGAAGTGCTTGGTAAATTCGTAAGCGGGCGGATGATGATCAAGGAGGCAAGATACGTCGACGAAGCGTTGAACGGTCCGATCAACGAGCCGCAACCCCTTGCTCTCAAGGCAACACGAAGCAAGGAGGCGCTACCCAGCAAGGTGGCACAGATTGAGGCAGCCGGACTCAATGATGAAGAAATGGCTCTCATCATCAAGAGATTCAAGACGGCGCTAAATGGTCGCAAGGGGCAGCCAAGCAAGACCAAGACCAAGGGGAAGCGCTCATGCTTCAAATGCGGTAAGCTTGGTCATTTTATCGCTAACTGTCCCGATAATGAAAGTGACCAGGAAAAGGGGAACAAAAGAGAGAAGAAGAAGCAATACAAGAAGGCAAAGGGCGAGGCGCATCTAGGAAAGGAGTGGGACTCGGATTGCTCCTCCTCCGACTCCGACAACGAAGGACTCGCCGCCACTGCCTTCAACAAATCGGCTCTCTTCCCCAACGAGCGTCTCACATGCCTTATGGCAAGGGAGAAGAAGGTGAGTACTCAAGACTCCACTTATGCTTCTTCTAGTGATAGTGAGACTAGTGATGATGATGACATAGATTATTCATGCTTGTTCAAGGGCTTAGATAGATCTAAGATAGATAAAATTAATGAGTTGATTGATGCTTTGAATGAAAAGGATAGGCTTTTAGAAAAGCAAGAGGATTTATTGTATGATGAACATGATAAATTTGTAGAGGCACAAAAATCATATGCTTTAGAAATTAAGAGAAATGAAATGCTTTCTAGTGAAGTGTCTGCTTGTCATGAAACCATTTCTGCTTTACAAAGTGTTAACAATGATTTAAATGCTAAATTAGAAGTAGCAAATAAATCTAATTCGTGTGTAGAACATGTTGAAATTTGTACTAGGTGTAAGGATTTTGATGTTAATGCTTGTAGTGAACACTTAGTATCAATTTCAAAACTAAATGATGAAGTGGCTAGTCTTAATGCCCAACTTAAGACTAGCAAGAGTGAAGTTGATAAAATAAAATTTGCAAGGGATGCCTACACGATTGGTAGACACCCCTCAATTAAGGATGGTCTTGGCTTCAAGAGAGAGGCCAAGAACTTAACAAGCCATAAGGCTCCCATCTTCGTCAAGGAGAAAGGGAAGGCCCCTATGGCTAGTAGTGCTAAAAAGAACCATGCTTTCTTATACCATGATAGGAGACATGCTAGAAATGCTCATAATGATTCACATGTTTATGATTCTCATGCCATGTTTGCCTCTAGTTCCTCTCATAAGCATGATAGAGATATGAGTAGGAGAAATGTTGCGCATGTGTCTAGGAGAAATTTTGCTCATGTTCCTAGAAAAGTTGTAAACAAACCTTCTACCATTTATTATGCTTGCAATACTCCCTTTGCTATTTGTAGAAAGGGTAAGAAGGTAGTTGCTAGGAAATTAGGGGCTAGATGCAAGGGAGATAAATCTTGCATTTGGGTCCCTAAAGATATTTGTGCTAACCTTGCAGGACCCAACATGAGTTGGGTACCTAAGACCCAAGCCTAAATTTGCCTTGCAGGTTTATGCATCCGGGGGTTCAAGCTGGATTATCGACAGCGGATGCACAAACCATATGACGGGGGAGAAGAAGATGTTCACCTCCTACGTCAAGAATAAGGATTCCCAAGATTCAATTATATTCGGTGATGGGAATCAAGGCAAGGTAAAAGGGTTAGGTAAAATTGCAATTTCTAATGAGCATTCTATATCAAATGTATTCCTAGTGGAGAGTCTTGGATATAATTTGCTATCTGTTAGTCAATTATGTCAAATGGGATATAATTGTTTATTTACAAATGTAGATGTGTCTGTCTTTAGAAGATGTGATGGTTCACTAGCTTTTAAGGGTGTACTAGACGGCAAGCTTTATTTAGTTGATTTTGCAAAAGAAGAGGCTGGTCTAGATGCATGCTTAATGGCTAAGACTTGCATGGGCTGGCTGTGGCATCGCCGCTTAGCACATGTGGGGATGAAGAACCTCCACAAGCTTCTAAAGGGAGAACACGTGATAGGTCTAACAAATGTTTATTTCGAAAAAGATAGACCTTGTGCAGCTTGTCAGGCAGGTAAACAAGTGGGAGGAGCACATCACAGCAAGAATGTGATGACCACGTCAAGACCTCTGGAGCTGCTGCATATGGACCTCTTCGGACCCGTCGCCTATCTAAGCATAGGAGGAAGTAAGTATGGTTTAGTTATTGTTGATGACTTTTCCCGCTTCACTTGGGTGTTCTTTTTGCAGGATAAGTCTGAAACCCAAGGGACCCTCAAGCGCTTCCTCAGGAGAGCTCAAAATGAGTTTGAGCTCAAGGTGAAGAAGATAAGGAGCGACAACGGGTCCGAGTTCAAGAACCTTCAAGTGGAGGAGTTTCTTGAGGAGGAAGGGATCAAGCACGAGTTCTCCGCTCCCTATACACCACAGCAAAATGGTGTGGTAGAGAGGAAGAACAGGACGCTAATCGATATGGCGAGGACGATGCTTGGAGAGTTCAAGACCCCCGAGTGCTTTTGGTCGGAAGCCGTGAACACGGCTTGCCACGCCATCAATAGGGTCTACCTTCACCGCCTCCTCAAGAAGACGTCATATGAGCTACTAACCGGTAACAAACCCAATGTATCGTACTTTCGTGTATTTGGGAGCAAGTGCTACATTCTAGTGAAGAAGGGTAGAAATTCTAAGTTTGCTCCCAAAGCTGTAGAAGGGTTTTTATTAGGTTATGATTCAAATACAAAGGCGTATAGGGTCTTCAACAAATCATCGGGTTTGGTTGAAGTCTCTAGCGACGTTGTATTTGATGAGACTAATGGCTCTCCAAGAGAGCAAGTTGTTGATTGTGATGATGTAGATGAAGAAGATGTTCCGACGGCCGCTATACGAACCATGGCGATTGGAGACATTCGGCCACGGGAACAAGATGAACGAGATCAACCTTCTTCCTCAACAACGGTGCATCCCCCAACTCAAGACGATGAACAAGTTCATCAACAGGAGGCGTGTGATCAAGGGGGAGCACAAGATGATCATGTGGTGGAGGAAGAAGCGCAACCAGCACCTCCAACCCAAGTCCGAGCGATGATTCAAAGGGATCATCCCGTCGACCAAATTCTGGGTGACATTAGCAAGGGAGTAACTACTCGGTCTCGACTAGTTAATTTTTGTGAACATTACTCTTTTGTCTCCTCTATTGAGCCTTTCAGGGTAGAGGAGGCCTTGCTAGATCCGGATTGGGTGTTGGCCATGCAGGAGGAACTTAACAACTTCAAGCGCAATGAAGTTTGGACGCTGGTGCCTCGTCCCAAGCAAAATGTTGTGGGAACCAAGTGGGTGTTCCGCAACAAACAAGACGAGCACGGAGTGGTGACAAGGAACAAGGCTCGACTTGTGGCAAAAGGTTATGCCCAAGTCGCAGGTTTGGACTTTGAGGAGACTTTTGCTCCTATGGCTAGGCTAGAGTCCATTCGTATCTTGCTAGCATATGCCGCTCACCATTCTTTCAGGTTGTACCAAATGGATGTGAAGAGCGCTTTCCTCAACGGGCCAATAAAGGAGGAAGTGTACGTGGAGCAACCCCCTGGCTTCGAGGATGAACGGTACCCCGACCACGTGTGTAAGCTCTCTAAGGCGCTCTATGGACTTAAGCAAGCCCCAAGAGCATGGTATGAATGCCTTAGAGATTTCTTAATTGCTAATGCTTTCAAGGTTGGGAAAGCCGATCCAACTCTTTTCACTAAGACTTGTGATGGTGATTTGTTTGTGTGCCAAATTTATGTCGATGACATAATATTTGGTTCTACTAATCAAAAGTCTTGTGAAGAGTTTAGCAGGGTGATGACGCAGAAATTCGAGATGTCGATGATGGGCGAGTTGAACTACTTCCTTGGGTTCCAAGTGAAGCAACTCAAGGACGGCACCTTCATCTCCCAAACGAAGTACACGCAAGATCTGCTGAAGCGGTTTGGGATGAAGGACGCCAAGCCCGCTAAGACTCCGATGGGAACCGACGGACACACCGACCTCAACAAAGGAGGTAAGTCCGTTGATCAAAAAGCATACCGGTCAATGATAGGGTCTTTACTTTATTTATGTGCTAGTAGACCGGATATTATGCTTAGCGTATGCATGTGTGCTAGATTTCAATCCGATCCTAAGGAGTGTCACTTGGTGGCGGTGAAGCGAATTCTTAGATATTTAGTCGCTACGCCTTGCTTCGGGATCTGGTATCCAAAGGGGTCTAACTTTGACTTGATTGGGTACTCAGATTCCGACTATGCTGGATGTAAGGTCGATAGGAAGAGTACATCAGGGACGTGCCAATTCTTAGGAAGGTCCCTGGTGTCATGGAACTCTAAGAAACAAACCTCCGTTGCCCTATCCACCGCTGAGGCCGAGTATGTTGCCGCAGGTCAGTGTTGCGCGCAACTACTTTGGATGAGGCAAACCCTCAGGGACTTTGGCTACAATCTGAGCAAAGTCCCACTCCTATGTGATAATGAGAGTGCTATCCGAATAGCGGAAAATCCTGTTGAACACAGCCGCACAAAGCACATTGACATCCGGCATCACTTTTTGAGAGACCACCAGCAAAAGGGAGATATCGAAGTGTTTTATGTTAGCACCGAGAACCAGCTAGCCGATATCTTTACCAAGCCTTTAGATGAGAAGACCTTTTGCAGGTTGCGTAGTGAGCTAAATGTCTTAGATTCACGGAACTTGGATTGAATTGTAGCATACATGTATTCATGCTTTTGATCATGTTCCTTTTTGCATTTTGTTGCGAATTATGGTGCTCAAGTTGTACGAACACTCCCTGGACCTCACAAGTCCGTTGCAAAGTGATGCACATGGTTAGGGGGAGATGTGTTACAACTTGACCCTTTGAGACTAACCATATGTTTGAGTTTGCTTGTTTTAGTCACAAAGGAGAATTGAAAGGGAAAAAGGTGGACTTGGATCGTGCAAGACTTCCACTGCACTCCGATGAGAGGGTAACTTATTCCAAGTCCATCTCATTAACTCTTATTGTCATTTGCTCTTAATTGAAGATTTTGGTGAGGCAATGGGGTTAAAGGGCCACAATTGATCCCGTTTTGGTGCTTGATGCCAAAGGGGGAGAAAATAAAGGCCAAAGCAATAAATGGATCAGCTACCACTTGAGAGATTTTGAAAATAGTAGAATAGAGTTTTTGGTTTGTCAAAATTCTTATGTTGTCTCTCTTGTCAAAAGTTGGCTTCTTGTGGGGAGAAGTATTGTTTATGGGAAAAAGGGGGAGTTTTTGAAATCTTTGATCAATCTCTTTTGGAATGACTCTCTTTATGCTTCAACATGTGTGTTTAACTTAGAGATAGAGATTTGAGTTTGATTTGCAAAAACAAACCAAGTGGTGGCAAAAGATGATCCATATATGCCAAAATTGATTCAAAATAAATTTAAGTTTTATTTGAAGTGAGTTTGCACTTGTTCTAGTTGCTTTATGTTGTGTTGGCATAAATCACCAAAAAGGGGGAGATTGAAAGGGAAATGTGCCCTTGGGCCATTTCTAAGTATTTTGGTGATTGAGTGCCAACACATGTGCTTAATTGTGAATTTATGTACATGGATGAACAAGGTGCAAATCATGAGATAAAGGTATGTTTCTAAGCCTTAGTACATTGGTTTTGTGTACTAATATATTTGTCTAAGTGTTAGAAACAGAAAGAAGAAGAAGAGAGAAGAGGAGAGAAGACTTGGCTGTGTGCAGCCAAGACTCAGTTCGGTCTGGAGCACCGGACTGTCCGGTGTGCACCGGACAGTGTCCGGTGCGCCAGGCTGGCTCGGAGCGAACTGGCCGCTCTCGGGAAACTGGCCGACGGCGTACGGCTATAATTCACCGGACTGTCCGGTGTGCACCGGACTGTCCGGTGAGCCAACGGTCGGCCGGGCCAACGGTCGGCCGCGCAATCTGCGCGGGACACGTGGCGGAGCCAACGGTCGGAAGACGGCACCGGACTGTCCGGTGTGCACCGGACATGTCCGGTGCGTCAACGGCTCCCAGATCTCCAACGGTCTGCAACGGTCGGAAGTGTCAGATATGGAAACAAATCGGGCACCGGACAGTGTCCGGTGTGCACCGGACTGTCCGGTGCCCCCGACAACAGAAGGCAAGGATGGCCTTCCGGATTTGCTCTCAACGGCTCCTAGCTGCCTTGGGGCTATAAAAGGAGCCCCTAGGCGCATGGAGGAGACACGCAAGCAACCTTTGAGCATTCTTGATCATCCACACTAAGTCTCTGCGCATTCGTTTGTGTTTCTAAGTGATTCGAGCTCTGTTCTAAGTGAGAACTCTGAGATAGTCTTGTGAGCTCGATTCTTGGCCGTGTGTGTGCGCTTTTGCTGTGGATTTGTGTGTGTTGCTTCCCTCCCTTACTCTGTGCTTTCTATTGTGATCATATACTTGTAAGGGCAAGAGACTCCAATTTGTGGAGATTCCTTGCAAACGGGATAGTGAAAGGAACAACAAAACACCATGGTATTCAAGTGGGTCTTTGGACCGCTTGAGAGGGGTTGATTGCAACCCTCGTCCGTTGGGACGCCACAACGTGGAGTAGGCAAGCGTTGGTCTTGGCCGAACCACGGGATAAACCACTGTGTCAACTCTGTCTTGATCTTTTGTGGTATTGTGTTTTGTTGAGACTTCACCTTAGCCACTTGGCAATAATCGTGCTAACACTTAACAAGTTTTTGTGGCTTAAGTTTGAAGTTTTTACAGGATCACCTATTCACCCCCCCTCTAGGTGCTCTCAGCTTGCCTGAGTAACACTAGGTTAGTGTTGTTAGACGACGTCCGCTTGACGAGCAGCCTTGGTCTTGGTACTCGTTCAATTATCCATCTTCAGATTCGTCCATCAGTATCACCATGCGGAATAATCCGCGCTTGGGGTCGACTTGGGGTCGTCTTCCGCATCACGTGATTAATTAACGTACCTGAATGAAATGCATTATGCACATGAATGCATATAGACGAAAATATTACGAACCTAAATAGTGCTACGCCGACAATAATTAAATACTTAGTGACGAAGCGTCGTACTATTTTATACGAAAACACTAGCTATCGACGTATGACTAAACTTAATAATCACGGTTTTCTAGATTAAACGAACCTAACGCAAACATCACGAACAACACATCATACACTTTAAACATGATTAGCCTAAACACAACTTATTAGCTACTTAATTAATTGAATTCTAAACTTATCTCTTGCTTTATAAATTATAATACATCTTTATAAGTGATTCAAATATTTTATTAACACACATGCCTACTCATATTCTACTCGGTACACTAATTTAACTACTTGATCGGAATAGCGAGATAACTCGCTATAACTGAACCTGGCTCGATAATCGCAAGAACTGCGAAGTCGACGAGAGTTTAGTGCCTTACGCAATTTATCGAGCACCTAATGAGCATCACACTAGCACATTAATTTATTTCATCTATCGACTCAATCAATTAACCGAATTGATATAACGACACTAGAACACTCTATTAACTAGCTGATGGGAATACTAAGCCTATTTCTTTTGTCATCAGCTCACCCGAATATTACCTACATTAAGCTATCTTTTGCATTACTAACTCTATCGTACTTCACTTATTTTTAACACTACCACAACGCGCCTGCGCTAAATACGAGGATTATTACGACTAATAATTCTAGTTAATCCAATCATCAGATAAACTTATAAAAATTATAAATCGGCTCACCAGCATCAAACGCGACCCAATACTCGTACGAATGCTAATAAATCCTGGATCGAGCTTGTTGTCGAACATCTGACGGTGTTGTATGACGTCGCTTCTTTCTCCATCAAATAAACTTTGGATCTTCTCTCCAAACTGCATCATGAGCGCAGCAAGCAGGGAGGTCGACTACGTGTCTCATAGCAGTGCTACGAGGCAAATTCCCATGACAGAGGCTTGACGTGCTGGTGCAGGGGAGGATCGAGACGCTATGGGGCGAGCTCAGTGAGTCCTATGGCAAGCTGACTGCTGAGAGCAGGGTCCGATGGCCTGGCAGCTTGCACGGTAATAGGAGTGGACAACCGATGGCGAGGTCGAGTGAGGAGTATGACCTCGCGACCAGTCCAAGCTGCAGCGAAAGGGCGACCATGGCTGAAATAGAGAGAGCGGCTTGATGGCGTGGTTGTGGCGAGTTGGAGGAGAGGCAGATGAGCTCGGCAAGGCACAAGGGTCAGTCGACAGCATCCGCAACCGTGCACCATGAAGCCGGCGAGCTCCACAAATCATGGACGCAGCCAGAGATGAGGACGAAGACTGTTTTGGCTGAAACACGCATCGATAGCAGACCAGACTCGAGCGTGATATGGCGATGAAATTTCTGGACGACTTGTAGAGGTGGACACCAAACGAGAGGAAGGAGAGAAGGACCTAGGCGCTGGCTAGGATAATGCTCATGGCCTGTGCGAGCAGATAGTGCATGGGAGATGAAAACAACGTGAAGTTCTCTAGATAAATAAACTTGCACGGATAGGGACATAGGGGAAGCTAACACGTGGGAGCATTGCTGCCAACAAATGAGCAACGGTTGGTGACAAGGCTTAGCAAAGCGGCTGTGGGATAGAGCTGAGGGGCAAAAAATCCTCCCGGTGAGCGGCGCGATGCAGATAAGGATAAAATGGGATTTTTTTTTAACAAAATTGCCCGCAAACATCTAGTTTCTGTTTTTCATTTCTCGTTCTTCTTCCATGTAAAATAAACAATCTAAATCTAAAATTAGAGTTTAAATGGGGTATGAAATGAGGGTCTAAAGGATATCTAAAAGGGTCGAACAAAATAAGATCGACAACAATATTTGGATCTGATTTAATTTGGTGAATATTTCGGAATCAGATGAATCTTTACCCGTTATTTATATTTGGAGATTTAGATCGAGACGAGAAACGCACGGACCGAACCAAACTGATTTCAGCCACGATAAATTTAGACTGCGCTTAACTTGTCTAACCTGATAAATCTCATCCACCAATCAAGCACCCGATTTCTCTGCCGAAGACAACGCACTGGAAATACAGGCCCAATTATTACCCTTGCGCTCGCCAAAACAGCGTGATGAGGGATAAATTGGATCATAGTCTCGTGCACGATTTCTCAGCTTACGAGCAGAGATGGAATTATTTTGCCCCAAAAACTCAGTCATCGAGTTCAAATTAATTTGTCCGGGATAAAAATCATCCGAGTGAGTCGGCTTCCAAATTCGTATTCGCGCGAGCGATGAATTTTAAATAATCACCGGACGCACCAATTTTCGGAACGACTATGTTCCGAACAACACGAAAATTTCAGAAGAGCCCGAACAAATAAAAATAAAAATGATGTCACGCTCCCGACAAACGAAACAGATGCGATATTAAAATCACAATAGGCGAAAATAATTAGACCTTAGTGTCCGTCTTATTCACTGATATCACGTGCTTAAATCCGTACTCGCTGTCGAGCGGAATATAAACACCAGGGGTGTTACATTGGTCTTGGCCGAACCACGGGATAACCACCGTGCCATCTCTGTGATTGATCTTTGTTGGTTACTGTGTTTTGTTGAGGATTCCTCTATAGCCACTTGGCAATTATTGTGCTAACAATTAACCAAGTTTTGTGGCTTCAGTTTTGAAGTGTTACAGGATCACCTATTCACCCCCCCTCTAGGTGCTCTCAGAATCCTTATTCTTGACGTAGGAGGTGAACATCTTCTTCTCCCCCGTCATATGGTTTGTGCATCCGCTGTCGATAATCCAGCTTGAACCCCCGGATGCATAAACCTGCAAGGCAAATTTAGGCTTGGGTCTTAGGTACCCAACTCATGTTGGGTCCTACAAGGTTAGCACAAATATCCTTAGGGACCCAAATGCAAGTTTTGTCTCCCTTGCATCTTGCCCCTAATTTTCTAGCAACTATCTTCCTATCCTTTCTACAAATAGCAAAATAAGCATTTAAAGCATGATATATTGTAGAAGGTTCATTTACTTTCCTAGGAACATTAACAACATTTCTCCAAGGCATATTATGAACAACATTTCTCCTACCAACATTTCTATCATGCACATAAGAAGAACTAGAAGCAAACATGGCATGAGAATCAAAGACATTATATGCATTACAACTCCTATAAGCATTTCTAGATTGTCTCCTATCATGGTACATAAAGGCATGGTTCTTTTGCACACTACTAGCCATAGGGGCCTTCCCTTTCTCCTTGGCGGAGATGGGAGCCTTATGGCTTGTCAAGTTCTTGGCTTCCCTCTTGTAACCAAGTCCATCCTTAATTGAGGGGTGTCTACCAATCGTGTAGGCATCCCTTGCAAATTTTAGCTTGTCAAATTCATTCTTGCTAGTCTTAAGTTGGGCATTAAGACTAGCTAATTCCTCATTTAATTTGGAAATTGAAACTAAATGATCACTACAAGCATCAATGTCAAAATCTTTACACCTATTACAAGTTTCAACAATTTCTACACAAGAATTAGATTTACTAGCTACTTCTGGTTTAGCATTTAAATCATCATTAAAACTTTTTAACGTAGCAATAGTTTCATGACAAGAAGATAATTCACTAGAGAACATTTTATTCCTTTTAATTTCTAGAGCAAGAGACTTTTGTGCTTCTACAAATTTATCATGTTCTTCATACAACAAATCCTCTTGCTTTTCTAAAAGCATATTCTTATCATTCAAGGCATCAATTAATTCATTCATTTTGTCAATTTTATTTCTATCCAATCCCTTGAACAAGCTAGAGTAATCTATTTCCTCATCACTAGATTCGTCTTCACTTGAAGAAGCATAAGTAGAGTCTCGAGTACATACCTTCTTCTTCCTTGCCATGAGGCATGTGTGACGCTCGTTGGGGAAGAGGGATGACTTGTTGAAGGCGGTGGCGGCGAGTCCTTCATTGTCGGAGTCGGACAAGGAGCAATCTGAATCCCACTCCTTGGCAAGATGTGCCTCGCCCTTTGCCTTCTTATAGTTTTTCTTCTTCTCCCTCTTGTTCCCTTGATCCTGATCACTATCATTGTCGGGACAGTTAGCAATAAAATGACCAAGCTTACCGCATTTGAAGCATGAGCGCTTCCCCTTGGCTTTGGTCTTGCTTGGCTGTCCCTTGCGACCCTTAAGCGCCGTCTTGAATCTTTTGATGATGAGGGTCATCTCTTCATCATTAAGTCCGACCGCCTCAATTTGTGCCACCTTGCTAGGTAGCGCCTCCTTGCTTCTTTTTGCCTTGAGAGCAAGGGGTTGCGGCTCATTGATCGCGATTCCCTTCCCCTTAGGATCCATCTCTTCGGGCGGTTAGTCCCTTTGTGAAGAGAACGGCTCTGATACCAATTGAGAGCACCTAGAGGGGGGGGGGGTGAATAGGTGATCCTGTAAAACTTCAAAAACTTATAGCCACAAAACTTGGTTAATTGTTAGCACAATAATTGCCAAGTGGCTAAAGAGGAATCCTCTACAAAACACAATAACCAACAAGGATCAATCACAGAGATGGCACAGTGGTTATCCCGTGGTTCGGCCAAGACCAACGCTTGCCTACTCCACGTTGTGGCGTCCCAACGGACGAGGGTTGCAATCAACCCCTCTCAAGCGGTCCAAAGACCCACTTGAATACCACGGTGTTTTGCTTTCTTTTTCTCAATCCCGTTTGCGAGGAATCTCCACAACTTGGAGCCTCTCGCCCTTACACTTGAAATTCACAAAGAACACGAAGCAAGGGAGGGATTAGCAACGCACACAAGACACAAGAATCAGAGTGTCAACACGCACACAAATCGCAACAAGAGCTCGCAACACGACTCAATGAGTTCACAACTCCACAAGAGCTCTATATGCTATCACAATGAAACGAATACGCGAAATCGATGTCTTGGTGCTTAGAAATGTTGTAGGAATGCTTGGTGTGCTCCTCCATGCGCCTAGGGGTCCCTTTTATAGCCCCAAGGCAGCTAGGAGCCGTTGAGAGCAATCTTGGAAGGCTGATCTTGCGTTTTGTCGACTGGCGCACCGGACAGTCCGGTGCACACCGGACACTGTCCGGTGCCCGATTTCCTTCCTTAAATAGCGAAGCCGACCGTTGGCAGCCTGAGAGCCGTTGGCGCACCGGACATGTCCGGTGCACACCGGACAGTCCGGTGCCCCCTTCTAGCCGTTGGCTCGGCCACGTGTCCCGCGCAGATCGCGCGGCCGACCGTTGGCCCGGCCGACTGTTGGCTCACCAGACATGTCCGGTGCACACCGGACAGTCCGGTGCCCCCTTCTAGCCGTTGGCTCGGCCACGTGTCCCGCGCAGATCGCGCGGCCGACCGTTGGCTCGGCCGACCGTTGGCTCACCGGACAGTCCGGTGCACACCGGACAGTCCGGTGAATTATAGCCGTACGTCGCCGGTGAATTCCCGAGAGCGGCCAGTTCGCTCGAACCAGCCTGGTGCACCGGACACTGTCCGGTGCACCACCGGACAGTCCGGTGCTCCCAGACTCAGCAGATTCTTGGCTGCTCGAGCCAAGACATTTCCAATTGGATTTTTCCTGTTTCCAGCACTTAGACACAATACATTAGTCCATAAAACAATCTACTAAGTCCGAGAAACATACCTTTATCCTTGATTTGTACTTTGTCCACCTCTTTACACTTAGGCACTTGTGTTGGACACTAAATCACCAAAACACTTAGAAATGGCCCAAGGGCACATTTCCCTTTCACTTATGAACAGTGGTGCACTGTCGTCAGCAACGATCCGTGACCCACTCGATCGATTCCTCGCGATTCCGTTCACCCTCGCTCTGGTGGCGGAAGCGGAGATTGAAGGTGTCGAACATCTTGCTGCTGCTTAGCTGCTCCAGCGCCGCCACCGTAGGAGGGGCCATCGCCATCGGTCGATCCGCGCCGCGCCTTCCCTTCGGCTTCGCCTTCCTAGTTCCGATGCGGTGGCGATGTGGAGGATGAGGGGAGTTCCAGAGTGGTAACTCGCGTTGGGCGGAGCCGCGGACCGGGGTCGAGGCAGGAAATATTCGAGGCTCGGTGGGTCTTATCAAACCTGGTATGGGCCGAAAGCACGAGCCCGCAAATTTACCTGGAGTGGAGTAGGCCTTATGAACAGTGGTGCACTGTCGTCAGCAACGATCCGTGACCCACTCGATCGATTCCTCGCGATTCCGTTCACCCTCTCAAAAAATCTATATTTATACTACTTATTAAGAAGGTAAGAGTAGTATATCGTTCTGCCTTCCTCCGTGTTCTGCCGTTCTGCCCTCCCCCGTTCCGCGCGCAGAAAAAAAATCAAACTGTGGCTGCTCAGAGATTGAACCTTGAATCTAGTGAATAGAATGTCTAGCCTTCCACCTTCTAGACAACGTGACTCATGTTGAATTGTGTACAACCTCAACTAAGACTTCTTTTGTGTTTAACCTGCCGTCCACTTTGTGTGCCCACTGAGTCTAGAAAAATATTTATAGTTTGGCCCCTAATCTTTCTGGAATTTGGGACGCAGTTTAGGAAATAAAGAAAATAGGGAAAAGAAGTTTAGAAATTGATTTTTAGTTTAAAAATAATTGCAGAAACCCATTTAATTCATGAAAATTTCATATTAAATCCAAATGAGTTCATTCCAATTTCTATAATTCTATAATATATTTTTTATCACATAATACCTCTGTTTTGTTATGAAAACAACAATAAAATTGATTTCCTAATTAATCCTATAGCAAATACATAGAAACTTTAGAAATTCGTAACTTCCCCCATTTTAATTCTAAATTGAACCGTTCCAGTTGTGTTAGTCTCGTATGAATATTTACTACGCAGTAACAACATTGATTATACCATGTTTCATACTTTTATAATTAGATATTTATTTATCCTATATTAATTGGGTTAATCTATGTCTATTGGATTAATTTATTTAATATATTAATATAGTATTCTAACTTTATTGTTATATGATGTTTGACCATTAGTCTTGCAAACACACACAATTACCTTTTTGTTTAAGCAAAAGCGTATGGTGGTACGTGTCCGATGACTAACGATGTACGAGGGAATTTCTTCCGGTATGTGTGAAACGTGCTCTCCAATAATGAGATCATGCAAATCGTGACATATATCGAAGTCTGCATGATACTGATGGTTGCAATGTAATGGTGAAACAGATAGATTATAAATAACAAAATTTATGTATGACCAGAATTACAAATTGATTATGAAACATTTTCTCATAACGGTATAACACATATTTTGTATATAAGTTATCGTAGTATACTGATATTATATATTCCCGTTGTAACGCACGGGCATCCAGCTAGTATATATAAAACGATCTTGTCATTTACCAAATCTATTTATTTTCACTCGGGGTGTGTGATTTTTTTTTGTTTTTTTGCCGCGCAACTCCGAAATTTTCCTCCAAACTTGCTTCCTTCCTCCGGAAGGAGGAGGCGCGGTTTTGGCTTCCCGAGCAAGCGTCTTGCTTCGCAAGGAAGCGCCCCCAACATCCGCCGTCGCATTGGCACCCCACCAAACCCGAATCTCATACGCTCTCTTGCTCGCTTCAATCAATGGCGGGCTAGTGCCGAAGCGAAGACGCGAGAACCTGCGATATTTCTGGTCTTACCCCCCCTCTCTCTCTCCGCGTTTTTTTTTGTTCGTCAGTTTTGATGATCGTGTTCTCCGCGGCGCAACCTCTGATCAACGGTTGTTCCACACGGCCTCCATTAACATCGCCTGCGGAGTGCGCGGGGCTTCTCCCCTGTCCCCTACTGTACTCCTAAACCTCAAGCCAAACCCCTTCTGTGTTTACACGGAGGGGATTTTTGACGATTGCTTCGTGATGAGCGTAACGAAACGAGCGTGAGATTGTGAAGCCGACGCATCTGTGAAACTAGTAGCTGTGATCATATTTCAATTTCAACTAAGATGTCATAGCTTGCTATCACAACTGGTGCTTCAGTCTAAGGTTGTCTGCGTAATTGGTATTGATACTGTTTTTTTTTTACTGAATCCTAGGACGATCAAGGTGTCATGTTCTTCAATGACCTTTCAGATTTACAACCAGATGCTATTTACTAGCCTAATCTTGGTTTCTAGCAAGTTGCCTATTGCCGTTGCATGGTGTTACTAGTCCAAGCAAAGCTTTTAGCCATCTGAATTCTTTTTTTCTGGAAACAATAAAAATATGGATGCACATAACTTTTGTGAACAGTCTGCTCGTAATCCCAACATTTACCCCCTTGGTACTGGCTACCACATTTAGTTTTCTGTCCTGCACGACTCATCTTGAAATTCTGCTTGCAGTTGGTTGTGTTGCCTTAAATTGACATACACCAGGACACTAGGACAGGGCAACATCTGTCATTTATCTTTTCTGTATCATACATTTTTCTCTGTGCACATGTGGGTCTGTATATCTGCGTTTGAATGCTTTAGCCGTCTCAAAATGTTCCTTTCATATTTGCTGTTTTGGTGTTCATGCATCATCCCACTATTCGTTTGAGCACATTTCAGGACTAGTATCAAGTATAAATTCTCTTATCAATTCAAAATCACATCATGATTTGTCTGGTGTTGGTAACACCATTCATAGTTTCAATCTTATAGGTTCTGCTTGCCTGTCACTCTATCAGCAACCACAGCTTGGGTGCAATGAGCACCGCAAGAGTTCAGGGAAGATTAGATTACCTTAATTCACAGGAGCCTGGTGATGCATCACAGGCTACTGCCATTGACATTGTGGAAAGGCTGCTGGCAGAAGATGAGACAGAAACCTCTCAGAAGATAAGTGCCGATCCAATGAGTGGGACAAAGTCAGCTTCTATAATAGGCACAAAAGTAGCCCAGTGCCTGGCCAAAAGAGGTGACTGCAGTAGCTCACTCCAAAAGGCAGGCATTTTTGACTGGGTTGATGCTTCGAGTGATGATGAATGCACAGCCATTATGACTTCCAGGAAAAAAACAAAGGATCCAAGCTAATACTCAAGCGAAGAATTTGACCTCCCAGAGATATGGTGGTCGTGGATCAATTGCCACTGTTGGTTCCATATCAGATTGTACTGGCGGTAAGTCAGGCTTGAATTCTTCTAAAAAGCCAGAACCTGTTGGTTCTACCGATGATTTATATGATATTGGTCCATATACTCAGATGGCAGCTGAAGCCATGGAAGCACTATCCAATGCATCAACTGTCAATTATGTAGTCAGGGAGAATGCACATCCTGAAAGCTCAGTTCTTAGAACAAACATGGGAAAAGAAAGCAAAGCTAATAAGATATGTTTTGCGTTGTCACTTCAAAAGCGAATTGGTGGAAGTTCAAGCTCTGTGAAAAAGCATCCCAGCAAGTTAAAAGACAAGAAGAGTCGAAAACAGATGACAAGGAAAGCAAAAGGAAGCATAGACAGTACCACTATAGAAGGAGATACAAATCATGAGGTGTCTGAAGGAGTTAAGGGATCTGGTGCAAGTGATTCAAATGTTGTAGGTTCTAATGCTGTAATGTGCCCTAAAAGGAAGAGGACCTATATGTTTATCTCAAGAAGTTCAAAAGTTCAATTCAATAAAGCTGGGAGCTCAACTACACCAAGATCCAAAAGTAAAGAAGTAGTTGATGTATCAACAACAAAACCAGTTAGTGTATCTGGCCCTGATTTAAACCAGCTTGCCAGAGTAGAAAAACAATTCACATCTGCACAGGAAGATCATAACTCCAGCTTGACAAACAGAGGACCACTGGGAGAGCTAAACAGTAAATGCTCCCATTTTAGGACACAAGTATCAAAGAAGTCACTGAAGAGAGGACTTGTGAAATCACCAGGTTCCAGAGAACTTGTCAGTCTGTTAAGAAATGAAGCATCTCTAGTTTTGCAGACAAGCAGGCAAAGAAGAAACATGTCCAAAGTCCATGTCCTGTTGAGCCATAGCATGGATAAGGAAACCATCAAAATGCAAACAAAGGTAGTGGCTCAATACGTTAGTTATAGATATCAAAAACAATATTTAATGGTCTGTTGATGAATCTCATCTTTTAATTTTTCTTGGATGTTGGCAGATATTGATATATTTTGGACTACAAGTGGCGGCAACTATTTCAGAAGCTACACACTTTGTTGCCGAAAAGTTTGCCCGTACAAGGAACATGCTTGAAGCAATAACTATGGGAATACCTATAGTCACGCCATCATGGCTTGAATGCTGTAGAGAAGCAAGGTGCTTCGTTGATGAGAAGGCATACATTATGAGAGATATGAAGAAGGAAAAGGAGCTAGGTTTTAGCATGCCTGTCTCACTTAGCAGAGCCCGCAAAAAACCATTGCTTCAGGTTTTCCTCTAATTTCTTATCTATGAAGAGTCCAATTGAAATGAGAAAAAAGAATAGTGATAGAGGACGGTTGTATTCTCTTTTATGTGAAGAGAAAACTCAACATTTACATTATGCTTACGTTTTCTAGTATGGTCATAATGTTACCTGAGGTTTCCAAAAATTCGTTTCAGGGTAGAAGAGTATTAATCACACCAAACGCCAAGCCTAGCAAGGAGCTTCTGAAGAGTTTAGTAGTTGCAGCTCACGGTCAGGTGTGCAATTTGTAATCTACATATCTGTATCAGTCTACCATCTCACTGTCCTTGGTAGCTGAAGTAAGGTTGCATTCATTTATGAACCATGTAGCCATAAGATGTATATAGAAAATATCTTAAAATATGCTTTGTGTTTTACCTCAACTTGTGTAATGAATAAACAATAATTTTGTTTGGTCTCTATACCTGCTAGAATCCCATTTTTTGGTAGATAATTTTTATCAGCTAATTTGCTTTAGTGCTAAATAATTTTTGTCAGCCATTGGAGAGAATCACAACCTCTACAATGAAGAAGAAAAATTTTGAGGGGGCCTTTGTACTCTCTTGTGAACAAGATCACAGTGTTTGCATGCCATTAATTGAGAGTGGTACGTGTTGCGGATTTGCCTTCCCAAAAAATCCTTTTCTATTGCTTCCTGCATTTCTCGCAATTTAGGGAACAAATTCTGTACAATTGTTGCAGGTCTGGAAGTGTTTGACTCGGAGCTTCTACTGAACGGTATTGTCACTCAGAAGCTAGAGTTCGCCAGGTACATCCGTGCTATCTTAACAAGCTAGAATCATGCTGTCTTGAGCATTTTGTTATCCATAAAATCTACCCTGCCCTCTAGATCTGAAAATGGTATCTTTTGTGTTTCAGGTATCGTCTTTTTCCATGAATAAGCCATATGAGTGCGTTCTGGGTAGGTTTGGTTCCGGCACCATGCAAGCCAGACAAAGCACTCTTGTACATATGCATCCTTATCCTTCTCTAGTTACTCTGACCCCTTGCACACTAGTGTGTATTTATTGTTCGAGCCTCTGGCCCTTATTACCATAATTATTTGCTTTTGTATTGACTCTTGGTACGTAGGCCATGTGAGAATTTGGTACCCTTTTGTTGTATGGCAGTGACCATGTTAGCCTATATTAAAGCTAAGTATCTGCATGGATTGGATATATCATATACCATTCTGCCAATGAGCTTATTCAGAGTAATGGTAGAACCAATCCATTTGGTTGGTGCTCTCATGAGGGATTTGAACCCAATGGTTGCAGGGCCCGTGTCCATGAGAACGGCTCATGATGTCTCTGACGAACCTGAGCAGTATAATCAAGCATTAGAGAACTTATCTGCTCACCTACTCTAGCCAGCTCCAGTGGCCTGTAACTGAGTTCCGACAGAACGCAATGACGTGTTGGCCTATATATAGAGGCATAGAGCTAAGTTGAGTTGTGCGTTCATCAGCCCCTCCTTGCTGAGGTGTCACTAATATAGAGCCTTGCCTCTCGTTACATTTCATTTGACTTTTTTTTTGTCAAGATGCAAGTTAGGGATGACAATGGTCTCTAAATTTTACACTACAAAATTTAAGGATTATTAAAATCGGACATATTTCTATTCATTTAAATTTAGAGCACTAACAAATTGTTAATAAGCATTTGAATCACGATCCATTACCACCCCTAGGTACATACTATCGTTTTTTTTTCTACATCCATAACAACAATTACTAATGGTAATGTGAGCTATGAGAAAGAGAGCAATGTCATCCAAAACTCTTGGTGAAGAGGCTAAGAGCTGAAGGTGATGGAGTATGTTGGGAATAGGAGGCATGGGGAACAAGAAGTCTTGATAAAACAGCAGATTAAGAGTCATCATCTGGTGTGCAGTTCTTTGTGTTGCTTCTTGTTTGTGTGCTGTTCTTGTAGGTTGAAACTGGGTTGTGTGTGTCTTAACCAGCTCTTCATCATCTCGATCATGCAAGAGCCTAGGACGGTTAGATGTTGCCCCTGTTTGTTTCGGCTTTTTGCAGCTTCTGGCCACCAAAAGCTGCTGCAGACTGCCAAACACTCAGCTTTTCAGTCAGCTTCTATAAAATTCGTTTAGGTAATAACCATTCAAAATCAACATAAACATATAATCTGTTGAGTCGTCGCAATAGTAGTAATCCGTCACTTTATAGATCCTGAGCCCCATGGACAACTTTATCTTCATCCGCACGTAATCCTAATGATACTCAGATTCTCTACACAGCCAGATTCTCCCCACAGCTAGATTCTCGAAAAAGCTGGTCAGAAAAAAGCCGAACCAAACAGGCCCATGTATTTCTGTACTTGTGATAATGAGCTCTAAATTTTACACTATAAGATTTAAGAATTGGATCGAATTAGAATCGAGTCTATTTCTATTCATTTTTTAACTTACATTTATTTAGATCACAACTATTTTATAAAGAAATATTTGAATCACTATCCATTACCACCTCTATATGAACTATGACATTCTACTTTCTCTTGAAGAGAAAAGAGAAATCGTAACATTGTGCCTATTCAAAGTTGTGGTAGAACTAGTATGGCGGTGTCTTCATTCTTCAACTCTTCATCGAGCATGGAGGCTAGCGTCGCTTGTGGTTCTAGACCAGAATCGATCGGCTGGGACGCGACGGGCATTGCCAAAGCGCGGGTGCCATGGGAGTCCTCGACGCCACCTGCAGCCTACTCCTTGGTTTTAATAATCTCAAACAAACATCTCCTTAGGCATAGCATAGGCAGTGCTAATGCACCTGCTCTTGGGTTCAATGTAAACTAGGTAACCAGTTGTCGACTGCCTCGGCCTCCTTGCCGAGCAGATCATCTAGCATCCGAACCAACCGGAGTGCTCAACCAGTTTGCAGGTGCTCCACCATCGGCCGTTGTATTGTATGAATGAACTGGCTGATCAAAATCATAATTTCTCACCACGGTTAAAAACGAAGCTAACTACAGCATTTAGGTACCATTTGATTCACGAAATGTAATATAAACGGTATTGTCGGTGTTACCTGGAGGGTCCCTGGACCGACGGGTGAATTGTCGCCGCGTGCCCCAGTCCAGATGGGTCGACGCGAGGCGGAACGCGAAGGGGGAAAGGAAGCATCCGGAGGGAGGCAGGCGTGAGAGAGCGGATCCCGCGGCCTTCGTGTTAGTCCCGCGCCTGAGTCGGGTGCGCTTGCAGTAGAGGGATACAAGCGTCCACGCGGGAGTGGGAGCGAGAGGCCTTGCGCGAGCGCCGTCCCGTCCTTCCCCGCGCGGGCCCACCTTCTGTAAGAGGGCCCTGGTCCTTCCTTTTATAGACGTAAGGAGAGTATCCAGGTCTACAATGGGGGTGTAGCAGAGTGCTACGTGTCTAGCGGAGAAGAGCTAGTGTCCTAGGTACATGCCGTTGTGGCAGCCGGAGAGGTCTTGACGCCCAGTTCGCGTGGTGTCGTGGCCGTCGGAGGAGCGCTGGAGCCTGGCGAGAGGACAGCTGTTGGGGCTGTCGAGTCCTTGCTGACGTCCTCTTGCTTCCGTAAGGGGGCCGAGAGCCGCCGTCGTCACAGAGCGTGCGGGGCGCCATCATTGCCTATCTGGCGGAGCGAGCCAGATGGGACGCCGGCCTTGTTCCCCGTAGCTTGAGTCAGCTCGGGGTAGGGTAATGATGGCGCCTCCTGTCGACGTGGTCGGTCCGCGCCCTAGGTTGGGCGACGTGGAGGCTCCTCCGAGGTCGAGGTCGAGTCTGTCTTCCGTGGCCGTGGTCGAGTCCGAGCCCCTGGGTCAGGCGAGGCGGAGACCGTCGGCTGAGGCCAGGGCTGAGTCCGAGCCCTAGGGTCGGGCGAAGCGGAGTCCGTCGTCTCCTGGGGTCGAGCCCATGTCCGAGCCCTGGGGTCGGGCGAGGCGGAGTTCGTTGTCTTTCGGGGCTGAGCCCGAGTCCGAGCCCTGGGTCGGGCGGAACGGAGTTCGCCGTCTTCCGGGGCCGAGCCCGAGTCCGAGTCCTGGGTCGGGCGGAGCGGAGTTCGCCGTCTTCCGGGGCTGAGCCCGAGTCCGAGCCCTGGGTCGGGCGGAGCGGAGTTCGCCGTCTTCTGGGGCTAAGCCCGAGTCCGAGCCCTGGGTCGGGCGGAGCGGAGTTCGCCGTCTTCCGGGGCTGAGCCAGAGTCCGAGCCCTGGGGTCGGGCGAGGCGGAGTTTCTATGACGCCCGAGGCCGGCCTTGGCTGCCGTCAGCCTCACTCTGTCGGGTGGCTCAGCAGTCGGAGCGGCGCAGGCGGCGCTGTCCTCTTGTCAGACTGGTCAGTAGAGCGGCGAAGTGACTGCGGTCACTTCGGCTCTGTCGACTGGAGGGCGCGCGTCAGGATAAATGTGTCAGGCCACCTTTGCATTAAATGCCCCTGTGATTTGGTCGGTCGACGTGGCGATGTGGCCAAGGTTGCTTCTCGGTGAAGACTGGGCCTCGGGCGAGCCGATAGTGTGCCCGTTGCTGGAGGGGGGTCCTCGGACGAGACGTAGGTTCTCCGGGGTCGGCTTCCCTTGCCCGAGGCTAGGCTCGGTCGAGGCACGATCATGTCCCTTGAACGGACCGATCCTTGACTTAATCGCACCCATCAGGCCTTTGCAGCTTTGTGCTGACGGGGGTTACCAGCTGAGATTTAGGGGTCTTGAGGGTACCCCTAATTATGGTCCCCGACAGTAGCCCCCGAGCCTCCAAGGGAGTACTAATACTCGCTTGGAGGCTTTTGCCGCACTTCTTTGCAAGGGGACCAGCCTTTTTTCGGTTGCATTCTGTTCCGGTGGGTGCGCGCGAGCGCACCCGCCGGGTGTAGCCCCCGAGGCCTCGGAGGAGTAGTTTTACTCCTTCGAGGTCTTAGTGCGTTTCGCAACACTTCGGCTGGTCTAGTTGTTCCCTCATGCGAGCTGGCCGTAGCCCGAGTGCACGGTCGGGTCTCAAGTTCTCGGGCTGGTATGTTGACGCTGTCAATGGTTTGGCCGGAGCCGGGTTTGCGAGAGCAGCCCCCTAGCCTCTGCACAGGGCGAGAGGACGATCAGGGACAGACTCGACTTTTTTACATACGCCCCTGTGTCGCCTTTCCGCAAGGAGGAGGGGGGGAAAGCGCCATGTTGCCCTTGGTGGACGCCGAACATGGTGTCTCCGGTGAGCTGCTGGCGGGTAATCCGAGCGGACGTCCGTGCCCCATTTGTTAGGGGTCGGCTAGAGGCCCAGAGGCGCGCCCAAAAGTACCTGCGGGTGATCTGCCGGACCCGGTCCCCTGTCGACGGGGTCCGAGGGCTTGATGCCTCCCTCTGATGGGATTCCGTTACAAGATCGTTCCCGCTGGTCTCGGAAATGTCCTAGGGTACCTCGGGAGCGTAGCCCGAGCCTTGGTTATGTATCGAACGTACCCATGGTCATCCCTCGCTCTATGTCTGAGGCGACTGTGAACCCTTCGAGGGCCAGCCTACGAACCCCTGATCAGTAGTGGGCGCGGAGCCCGAGTGGCCTGAGGCGACCATTGAACCCTTCGAGGGGCCAGCCATCGAACCTCTGACCAGTAGTGGGCGCAGAAACCCAATCGATCTGAGGCGGTCGTTGAACCCCTCCGAGGGGCCGGCCTTCGAACCTCTGATCAGTAGGGAGGCTCGGAGCCTGTTTCCTTCACGGAGAAGGGTCCTTTTCGGGGTATCCCCCTTTCCCGGTCCCTGTTGTAAGAGAGAGAAAGAGGAAAAGGAAAAGGATGCAAAGTCGAATAACGTGGCGTACCTTTTTCGATGTGGTCATTATGGCGAAGGCGAAGCGTCACTTGCTTCTCCCGCCTGAGGCGCCGCCTGTACTGCCGCGGAGTTAATGCGACGGGGCGAGCGGTTCGCGGGGCGGTCGTTGCGCGTGCGCGAGCCGTTCGAGGAACGGCCGTTTCGCCTTGGGTTTTTGAATCCCGCGGTGGGTCCGGACGAAACGTTGAACGGGTCTCGCCTTGGTCTTTATATACTCGGGGGAGGGTCTGGCGACGGTCCTTTGCTCTGCTTCTTGCCTCCTTCTTAGGTTTTCGCAACCTGAGAGGTTTAGCCGGAGAAAAGGAAACCGCCCACCCAGTCCTTTCCGCCGCCACCCCTTTTGCTCGGCGATGGCCGACCGGGTGACCATCATCTCGCCGCGCGATCCATGGCCCTCCTCCACAGTCACAGCGGAGGACCTGGAGGATCTTGTTGCCGAGGGTTTACTTCGCCCTCTCTCTGATGAGAGGCAGCCGGAGTGGATTCCTCCCGCGAGCGGAACCGCCCCGTCCCCGCCGCCGGGGTACGTCGTGAGCTTCGTCTCCTTCCACGAGCGGGGGTTCGGTGTGCCGGCGAGCCGCTTTATGCGGGCGATCCTGTACAACTATGAGGTGGAGTTGCACAACCTTAGTCCCAACTCCATTTCGCAGGCCGCCATCTTCGTAGCGTTGTGCGAAGGGTACTTGGGGATCACCCCCCACTGGGACTTGTGGACTCATCTCTTCTCCGCAGAGCTTTTTGCTTCGCCGACGGGAGAGAGAAGGGTCCGCACGGCAGTGCAGGCCGGCGGTTGCATTCTCCAGCTGAGGCAGTCGCGGGCGTCGCTGTACATCCCCGCCATCCTCGCGTCCTCGAACAAAGGGTGGCAGCGCCGGTGGTTCTACCTCCGTAATGACGGCGAGATGCTTCCACCGTTTTCTCAACGAGTGGTCACCGCCGTTGCCGATACCTGGCGCTACGGGACCCCGCACAACAGGCAGAAAAACCTCGAGCCCCTTCTCAAGGCCCTGGAGGTGTTGCGTAAAGGAGGACTTACTGCCGCGGGAGTGATTGCCGCCATTCACCGCCGTAGGGTGCTTCCCTTGGCGGAGCGGCGGTTGCCGCTTTGGGAGATGACACCGGAGGCTGACTTGGAGGGCTTGCGGATGTCCTCGGATCCTCTTCCCATCGACGTTCTCCACGGGCGGGTGGCCGTCGCGTTGGGAAAACCGGACGCCAGCGCCTTCTCTCAGCCCTTGATGCGCCCCGACCACGGGTGTGTGACCCTGGTGAGTATCCGCTCCTTCCTTCTCCTTGTGTCAGGTTGCCTTTGGTCCTTACGGTCGGGATTTCCGTGCGCCTCCAGGAGGTAGGGTGGCACAAGCCTTCCCGGCCACGGGTCCCGGAGGACGCGGTGGACCGAGCAGCGCGGCGGGTTGCCGCGGAGGAGAAGAAGGACGCGGAGAAAGCCCGGGCCCACGAGCGGACGCGGGCCCGAGACGCCTTGGAGAAGCTCCGTCGTCGGCAGGAGAGGGAGGGGCTCCCGAGGGAGCCGTCGCCGGAGACGCCTGACGACGACGACGATGAAGATGATGACGAGGACGACGACATGGCTGCCCGCCTCGGCTTCAGCCCGGGTTTGAGGCTAGGCCAGGAGTCGTCAAGCCAGCCCCCGAGTGGGCTGGCGCCGTCAGTTCCTGGAGTCGGGGCGCCGAGGTCTCGGCCCAACGAGCGGGGGCAGACCGAGGGGGTACTTGACCCCTCGGCCGGGGAAGTCGAGGTGACCCCGGGGAGTCAAGCCGAGGCGTCTGTTTCTCTGGAGCCGTCGGCCACGCCGTCAGCGCAGGAGGGTGACCCTCAGGTCACCGTGGCGACGCCCGGGCAGTCCGTCTCCCGGGCGTCCAAGGTGCCCAAGGCGAGGGTGATGCCGAAGCTGGCGGCGAGGCGGACCTTAGCGGTGTCTTCGGGGGTCGAGATCCGAGAGACCTCCCCTCAGGCGCGGTTGATCATGGCCCGGAGCGGGTAAGTATCTTGGAGCGTCTTTGTCCTGGCTTCTCATTCATATGTCCCGACCGCGACTTTCCTTTCCTCCTCAGCAAGCGAAGCCACAGCCTGACCGATCTGGCTCCCCGGAAGGCCCTTAAGACGGCGTCGGCTTCCGCAGCCAGTGTCGCGCCGGGCCTCGCCGTTCAGCTGGCCTTCTCGCAAGGCGCTCCACAGCGGGGGGCTCTGGCGGCACCAGCCGTCGTGGAGAGAGTTCCCGAGGCCGACTCTTCTGTCGAGGAGGCCATCGTGCTGGAGGAGGCGGCTGGCGCTGAAAGGGAAATGTGCCCTTGGGCCATTTCTAAGTATTTTGGTGATTTAGTGCCCAACACATGTGCTTAATTGTAAAATGGGACAAAGTACAAATCATGGAGAAAAGGTATGTTTCTAATCCTTAGTACATTGGTTTTGTGTACTAATATATTTGTCTAAGTGTTAGAAACAGAAAAGGAGATGAAAAGAAAAGAGGAGAAAGTCTTGGATGTGTGCAGCCAAGACCCAGCTCGGCCTGGAGCACCGGACTGTCCGGTGTGCACCGGACAGTGTCCGGTGCGCCAGGCTGCCTCGGCTCGAACTGGCCGCTCTCGGGAATTCGCCGACGGCGTACGGCTAAAATTCACCGGACTGTCCGGTGTGCACCGGACTGTCCGGTGAGCCAACGGTCGGCTAGGGCCAACGGTCGGCCGCGCGATCAGCGCGCGACACGTGGCCGGGCCAACGGTCGGGAAGGAACACCGGACTGTCCGGTGTGCACCGGACATGTCCGGTGCGCCAACTAAGCGCAGATCTGGAGCAGCCATCAACGGTCAGAAGTGCTGTTTTTGGAAACAAATCGGGCACCGGACAGTGTCCGGTGTGCACCGGACTGTCCGGTGCGCCACGAGACAGAAGGCAAAGATGGCCTTCCAGATTTGTTCCCAACGGCTCCTAGCTGCCTTGGGGCTATAAAAGGGACCCCTTGGCGCATGGAGGAAGACCCCAAGCATTCCTTGAGCACTCTTGATCACTCACACATCAATCTTGCGCACTTGTTTGAAATTCTAGTGATTTGAGCTCTGTTCTAGTGTGTTAG
Organism: Zea luxurians; assembly: GCA_029449295.1. Taxonomy (NCBI): domain Eukaryota; kingdom Viridiplantae; phylum Streptophyta; class Magnoliopsida; order Poales; family Poaceae; genus Zea; species Zea luxurians. Next base: position 434,861 of record JAOPSE010000411.1, on the reverse strand, counting down.
CCTCTTGAGCTCAAGTCTGGGTTTTGTGTGTGCGTATTCGCTGTGATCTTTGTGTTGTGTGTGAGTTGCTAATCCCTCCCTTACTCCGTGATTCTTTGTGAACATCTTTTGTAAGGGCGAGAGGCTCCAAGTTGTGGAGATTCCTCGCAAACGGGATTGAGATAAGAACAACAAAACACCGTGGTATTCAAGTGGGTCTTTGGACCGCTTGAGAGGGGTTGATTGCAACCCTCGTCCGTTGGGACGCCACAACGTGGAAGTAGGCAAGCATTGGCTTGGCCGAACCACGGGATAAACCACCGTGTCCCTCTGTGTTTGATTCTTGTGGTATTGTGTTTTGTTGAAGACTTCACCTTAGCCACTTGGCATTAACTGTGCTAACGCTTAACAAGTTTTTGTGGCTTAAGTTTGAAGTTTTTACAGGATCACCTATTCACCCCCCCCCTCTAGGTGCTCTCAATTGGTATCAGAGCCGTTCTATTCACAAAGGGACTAACCGCCCGAATAGATGGATCCTAAGGGGAAGGGTATAGTGATCAACGACAAAGAGAAGGAGACCTTCGTCAACGAGCCGAAGGACGACAAGCCTACCGACTCCGGCTCGGGTCAAAGACGAAAGGATGGGAAGAAGAAGAAGACCAGGCGCATCAAGGAGATCATCTACTACGACAGCGACGAGTCTACTTCTTCCCAAAAGGATGAGGACCACAACGACTACGAGAGGAGAAAAGCGGTTAATTCGAACTTTTCCTTTGATTACTCTCGTATTCCGCAAAGTTCACATTCTCATTTGCTCTCCATTCCACTTGGCAAGCCCCCACACTTTGATGGAGAGGACTACGGATTTTGGAGTCACAAAATGCGTAGTCACCTATTCTCTCTCCATCCTAGTATATGGGAGATTGTAGAGAGTGGAATGCACTTTGATAGTTCGGATAGTCCCATGTTCATTAATGAACAAATTCATAAAAACGCACAAGCTACTACTGTTCTTCTAGCTTCCTTGTGCAGGGATGAATACCATAAGGTGAGCGGCTTGGACAACGCCAAGCAAATCTGGGACACCCTCAAGATTTCTCATGAGGGGAACGACGTCACCTTACTCACCAAGATGGAGTTGGTGGAGGGCGAGCTTGGACGGTTCGCGATGATAAGGGGCGAGGAGCCAACGCAAACGTACAACCGGCTCAAGACCCTTATCAACAAGATAAGAAGCTACGGGAGCACGCGATGGACGGACCACGACGTCGTCCGCCTAATGCTCAGGTCCTTTACCGTACTTGATCCTCATCTCGTGAACAATATTCGTGAGAATCCCAGGTACACGATGATGACGCCCGAGGAAGTGCTTGGAAAATTCGTGAGCGGGCGGATGATGATCAAGGAGGCAAGATACGTCGACGACGCATTGAACGGACCACTCCACGAGCCTCAACCCATTGCTCTAAAGGCAACGAGGAGCAAGGAGTCGCTACCTAGCAAGGTGGCGCAAGTTGAGGCGGCTGGCCTTAATGATGAAGAGATGGCTCTCATCATTAAGAGATTCAAGACGGTGCTTAAAGGTCACAAGGGACAACCAAGCAAGACCAAAGCCAAGGGGAAGCGCTCATGCTTCAAATGCGGTAAGCTTGGTCATTTCATTGCTAACTGTCCCGATAATGAAAGTGACCAGGAAAAGGGGAACAAAAGAGAGAAGAAGAAGCAATACAAGAAGGCAAAAGGCGAGGCGCATCTAGGAAAGGAGTGGGACTCGGATTGCTCCTCCTCCGACTCCGACAACGAAGGACTCGCCGCCACTGCCTTCAACAAATCGGCTCTCTTCCCCAACGAGCGTCTCACTTGCCTTATGGCAAGGGAGAAGAAGGTGAGTATTCAAGACTCCACTTATGCTTCATCTAGTGATAGTGAGTCTAGTGATGATGACATAGATTATTCTTGCTTGTTCAAGGGCTTAGATAGATCTAAGATAGAGAAAATCAATGAATTAATTAATGCATTGAATGAAAAGGATAGGCTTTTAGAAAAGCAAGAAGATTTATTGTATGATGAACATGATAAATTTGTAGAGGCACAAAAATCATATGCTTTAGAAGTGAAAAGAAATGAAATGCTTTCTAGTGAAATATCTTCCTGTCATGAAACCATTTCTACCTTAAGAAGTGTTAATATTGATTTAAGTGCTAAACTAGAAGTAGCTAGTAAATCAAATTCTTGTGTTGAACATGTTGAAATTTGTACTAGGTGTAAGGATTTTGATGTTAATGCTTGTAGTGAACACCTAGTTCTAATTTCCAAATTAAATGATGAAGTGGCTAGTCTTAATGCCCAACTTAAGACTAGCAAGAATGAAGTTGATAAAATCAAATTTGCAAGGGATGCCTACACGATTGGTAGACACCCCTCAATTAAGGATGGGCTTGGCTTCAAGAGAGAAGCCAAGAACTTAACAAGCCATAAGGCTCCTGTCTTCGTCAAGGAGAAAGGGAAGACCCCTATGGCAAATAGTGCTAAAAAGAACCATGCTTTCTTATACCATGATAGGAGACATGCTAGAAATATTCATAATGATTTTGATTCACATGTTTATGATTCTCATGCCATGTTTGCCTCTAGTTCCTCTCATAAACATGATAGAAATATGAGTAGGAGAAATGTTGCGCATATGCCTAGGAGAAATATTGCTCATGTACCTAGAAAGAATGTTAGTCATGCTCCTAGAAAATTAATGAATGAACCTTCTACCATTTATTATGTTTGTAATGCTCCCTTTGCTATTTGTAGAAAGGGAAAGAAGGTTGTTGCTAGGAAATTAGGGGCTAGATGCAAGGGAGATAAAACTTGCATCTGGGTCCCTAAGAATATTTGTGCTAACCTTGCAGGACCCAACATGAGTTGGGTACCTAAGACCCAAGCCTAAATTTGCCTTGCAGGTTTATGCATCCGGGGGTTCAAGCTGGATTATCGACAGCGGATGCACAAACCATATGACGGGGGAGAAGAAGATGTTCACCTCCTACGTCAAAAGTAAAGATTCCCAAGATTCAATTATATTCGGTGACGGGAATCAAGGCAAGGTAAAAGGGCTAGGTAAAATTGCAATTTCTAATGAGCATTCTATATCAAATGTATTCTTAGTGGAGAGTCTTGGATATAACTTGCTATCTGTTAGTCAATTATGTCAAATGGGATATAATTGCTTATTTACGAATGTAGATGTGTCTGTCTTTAGAAGATGTGATGGTTCACTAGCTTTTAAGGGTGTACTAGACGGCAAGCTTTATTTAGTTGATTTTGCAAAAGAAGAGGCCGGTCTAGATGCATGCTTAATGGCTAAGACTTGCATGGGCTGGCTGTGGCATCGCCGCTTAGCACATGTGGGGATGAAGAACCTCCACAAGCTTCTAAAGGGGGAACACGTAATAGGTCTAACAAATGTGCATTTCGAAAAGGATAGACCTTGTGCAGCTTGTCAAGCAGGGAAACAGGTGGGAGGAGCACATCACAGCAAGAACGTGATGACCACGTCAAGACCCCTGGAGCTGCTACACATGGATCTCTTCGGACCCGTCGCCTATCTAAGCATAGGAGGGAGTAAGTATGGTTTAGTTATTGTTGATGACTTTTCCCGCTTCACTTGGGTATTCTTTTTGCAGGATAAGTCTGAAACCCAAGGAACCCTCAAGCGCTTCCTCAGGAGAGCTCAAAATGAGTTTGAGCTCAAGGTGAAGAAGATAAGGAGCGACAACGGGTCCGAGTTCAAGAACCTTCAAGTGGAGGAGTTTCTTGAGGAGGAAGGGATCAAGCACGAGTTCTCCGCTCCCTACACACCACAACAAAATGGTGTGGTAGAGAGGAAGAACAGGACGCTAATCGATATGGCGAGGACGATGCTTGGAGAGTTCAAGACCCCCGAGTGCTTTTGGTCGGAAGCCGTGAACACGGCTTGCCACGCCATCAACAGGGTCTACCTTCATCGACTCCTCAAGAAGACTTCGTATGAGCTACTAACCGGTAACAAACCCAATGTATCGTACTTTCGTGTATTTGGGAGCAAGTGCTACATTCTAGTGAAGAAGGGTAGAAATTCTAAGTTTGCTCCCAAAGCTGTAGAAGGGTTTTTATTAGGTTATGATTCAAATACAAAGGCGTATAGGGTCTTCAACAAATCATCGGGTTTGGTTGAAGTCTCTAGCGACGTTGTATTTGATGAGACTAATGGCTCTCCAAGAGAGCAAGTTGTTGATTGTGATGATGTAGATGAAGAAGATGTTCCGGCGGCCGCTATACGAACCATGGCGATTGGAGACGTTCGGCCACAGGAACAGGATGAACGTGATCAACCTTCTTCCTCATCGACGGTGCATCCCTCACCTCAAGACGATGAACAGGTTCATCAAAAGGAGGCTTGTGATCAAGGGGGAGCACAAGATGATCAAGTGATGGAGGAAGAAGCGCAACCGGCACCTCCAACCCAAGTTCGAGCGATGATTCAAAGGGATCATCCCGTCGACCAAATTTTGGGTGACATTAGCAAGGGAGTAACTACTAGATCTCGATTAGTTAATTTTTGTGAACATTACTCGTTTGTCTCCTCTATTGAGCCTTTCAGGGTAGAGGAGGCCTTGCTAGATCCGGATTGGGTGTTGGCCATGCAGGAGGAACTTAATAACTTCAAGCGCAACGAAGTTTGGACGCTGGTGCCTCGTCCCAAGCAAAATGTTGTGGGAACCAAGTGGGTGTTCCGCAACAAACAAGACGAGCACGGGGTGGTGACAAGGAACAAGGCTCGACTTGTGGCAAAAGGTTATGCCCAAGTCGCAGGTTTGGACTTTGAGGAGACTTTTGCTCCTGTGGCTAGGCTAGAGTCTATTCGTATCTTGCTAGCATATGCCGCTCACCATTCTTTCAGGTTGTACCAAATGGATGTGAAGAGCGCGTTCCTCAACGGGCCAATAAAGGAGGAGGTGTACGTGGAGCAACCCCCTGGCTTCGAGGATGAGCGGTACCCCGACCACGTGTGTAAGCTCTCTAAGGCGCTCTATGGACTTAAACAAGCCCCAAGAGCATGGTATGAATGCCTTAGAGATTTCTTACTTGCTAATGCTTTCAAGGTTGGGAAAGCCGATCCAACTCTTTTTACAAAGACATGTGATGGTGATTTGTTTGTGTGCCAAATTTATGTCGATGACATAATATTTGGTTCTACTAATCAAAAGTCTTGTGAAGAATTTAGCAGGGTGATGACGCAGAAATTCGAGATGTCAATGATGGGCGAGTTGAACTACTTCCTTGGGTTCCAAGTGAAGCAACTCAAGGACGGCACCTTCATCTCCCAAACGAAGTACACGCAAGATCTGCTGAAGCGGTTTGGGATGAAGGACGCCAAGCCCGCAAAGACTCCGATGGGAACCGACGGACACACCGACCTCAACAAAGGAGGTAAGTCCGTTGATCAAAAAGCATACCGGTCAATGATAGGGTCTTTACTTTATTTATGTGCTAGTAGACCGGATATTATGCTTAGCGTATGCATGTGTGCTAGATTTCAATCCGATCCTAAGGAGTGTCACTTAGTGGCTGTGAAGCGAATCCTTAGATATTTAGTTGCTACGCCTTGCTTCGGGATCTGGTATCCAAAGGGGTCTAACTTTGACTTGATTGGGTACTCAGATTCCGACTATGCTGGATGTAAGGTCGATAGGAAGAGTACATCGGGGACGTGCCAATTCTTAGGAAGGTCCCTGGTGTCATGGAATTCTAAGAAACAAACATCCGTTGCCCTATCCACCGCTGAGGCCGAGTACGTTGCCGCAGGTCAGTGTTGCGCGCAACTACTTTGGATGAGGCAAACCCTCAGGGACTTTGGCTACAATCTGAGCAAAGTCCCACTCCTATGTGATAATGAGAGTGCTATCCGAATAGCGGAAAATCCTGTTGAGCACAGCCGCACAAAGCACATAGACATCCGGCATCACTTTTTGAGAGACCACCAGCAAAAGGGAGATATCGAAGTGTTTTATGTTAGCACCGAGAACCAGCTAGCCGATATCTTTACCAAGCCTTTAGATGAGAAGACCTTTTGCAGGCTGCGTTGTGAGCTAAATGTCTTAGATTCGCGGAACTTGGATTGAATTATAGCATACATGTATTTATGCCTTTGATCATGTTCCTTCTGCATTTTGTTGCTTAATTATGGTGCTCAAGTTGTACAAACACTCCCTGGACCTCACAAGTCCGTTGCAAAGTGATGCACATGTTTAGGGGGAGATGTGTTACAACTTGACCCTTTGAGACTAACCATATGTTTGAGTTTGCTTGTGTTAGTCACAAAGGAGAATTGAAAGGGAAAAGGTGGACTTGGACCATGAAAGACTTCCACTGCACTCCGATGAGGGGTAACTTATTCCAAGTTCATCTCATGAACTCTTATTGCCATTTGATCTTAATTGAAGATTTTGGTGAGGCAATGGGGTTCAAATGCCACAATTGATCCCGTTTTGGTGCTTGATGCCAAAGGGGGAGAAAATAAAGGCCAAAGCAATAAATGGATCAGCTACCACTTGAGAGATTTTGAAAATAGTAGAATAGAGTTTTTGGTTTGTCAAAATTCTTAAGTTGTCTCTCTTGTCAAAGTTGGCTTCTTGTGGGGAGAAGTAGTAATTATGGGAAAAAGGGGGAGTTTTTGAAATCCTTGATCAATCTCTTTTTGTAAGACTCTTTTTATGCTTAAACATGTGTGTTTAACTTAGAGATAGAGATTTGAGTTTTGATTTGCAAAAACAAACCAAGTGGTGGCAAAGGATGATCCATATATGCCAAAATTGAATAACACTTAAATTTATGTTATTTGAATTGAGTTTGCAATTGTTCTAGTGGCTTTATGAAGTGTTGGCATAAATCACCAAAAAGGGGGAGATTGAAAGGGAAATGTGCCCTTGGGCCATTTCTAAGTATTTTGGTGATTTAGTGCCCAACACATGTGCTTAATTGTAAAATGGGACAAAGTACAAATCATGGAGAAAAGGTATGTTTCTAATCCTTAGTACATTGGTTTTGTGTACTAATATATTTGTCTAAGTGTTAGAAACAGAAAAGGAGATGAAAAGAAAAGAGGAGAAAGTCTTGGATGTGTGCAGCCAAGACCCAGCTCGGCCTGGAGCACCGGACTGTCCGGTGTGCACCGGACAGTGTCCGGTGCGCCAGGCTGCCTCGGCTCGAACTGGCCGCTCTCGGGAATTCGCCGACGGCGTACGGCTAAAATTCACCGGACTGTCCGGTGTGCACCGGACTGTCCGGTGAGCCAACGGTCGGCTAGGGCCAACGGTCGGCCGCGCGATCAGCGCGCGACACGTGGCCGGGCCAACGGTCGGGAAGGAACACCGGACTGTCCGGTGTGCACCGGACATGTCCGGTGCGCCAACTAAGCGCAGATCTGGAGCAGCCATCAACGGTCAGAAGTGCTGTTTTTGGAAACAAATCGGGCACCGGACAGTGTCCGGTGTGCACCGGACTGTCCGGTGCGCCACGAGACAGAAGGCAAAGATGGCCTTCCAGATTTGTTCCCAACGGCTCCTAGCTGCCTTGGGGCTATAAAAGGGACCCCTTGGCGCATGGAGGAAGACCCCAAGCATTCCTTGAGCACTCTTGATCACTCACACATCAATCTTGCGCACTTGTTTGAAATTCTAGTGATTTGAGCTCTGTTCTAGTGTGTTAGCCTCTTGAGCTCAAGTCTGGGTTTTGTGTGTGCGTATTCGCTGTGATCTTTGTGTTGTGTGTGAGTTGCTAATCCCTCCCTTACTCCGTGATTCTTTGTGAACATCTTTTGTAAGGGCGAGAGGCTCCAAGTTGTGGAGATTCCTCGCAAACGGGATTGAGATAAGAACAACAAAACACCGTGGTATTCAAGTGGGTCTTTGGACCGCTTGAGAGGGGTTGATTGCAACCCTCGTCCGTTGGGACGCCACAACGTGGAAGTAGGCAAGCATTGGCTTGGCCGAACCACGGGATAAACCACCGTGTCCCTCTGTGTTTGATTCTTGTGGTATTGTGTTTTGTTGAAGACTTCACCTTAGCCACTTGGCATTAACTGTGCTAACGCTTAACAAGTTTTTGTGGCTTAAGTTTGAAGTTTTTACAGGATCACCTATTCACCCCCCCCCTCTAGGTGCTCTCAGGCGCAGACATGGCCCCGGGCCCACCGGACATGCCGCCGGTTGAGAGCACCTAGAGGGGGGGTGAATAGGTGATCCTGTAAAACTTTAAATCTTAAGCCACAAAACTTGGTTAAGCGTTAGCACAGTGAATGCCAAGTGGCTAGAGAGGAGTCAAAACACAATAACCACAAGAAATCAATCACAGAGATGGCACGGTGGTTATCCCGTGGTTCGGCCAAGACCAACGCTTGCCTACTCCACGTTGTGGTGTCCCAACGGACGAGGGTTGCAATCAACCCCTTTCAAGCGGTCCAAAGACCCACTTGAATACCACGGTGTTTTGCTTGCTTTACTCAATCCCGTTTGCGAGGAATCTCCACAACTTGGAGCCTCTCGCCCTTACACTTGAAGATCACAAAGAAGCACAGAGCAAGGGAGGGATTAGCAACGCACTCAAGATAAGAAATCACAGCAACACCACGCACACAAGTTGCAATGAGAGCTCACAACACAACTCAATGAGTTCACCACTCAACTAGAGCTCTAATTGCTATCGCAAAGAATCAAAGGCGCGGAATCGATGTCTTGGTGCTTGGGAATGATGTAGGAATGCTTGGTATCCTCCTCCATGCGCCTAGGGGTCCCTTTTATAGCCCCAAGGCAGCTAGGAGCCATTGAGAGCAATCTAGGAAGGCTGATCTTGCCTTCAGTCGCCTGGCGCACCGGACAGTCCGGTGCACACCGTACACTGTCCGGTGCCCGATTTCCTTCCATACATGGCGCAGTCGACCGTTGGTAGCCAGAGAGCCGTTGGCGCACCGGACATGTCCGGTGCACACCGGATAGTCCGGTGCCTCCTACTAGCCGTTGGCTCGGCCACGTGTCCCGCGCAGATCGCGCGGCCGACCGTTGGCCCGACCGACCGTTGGCTCACCGGACAGTCCGGTGAATTATAGCCGTACGTCGCCGATGAATTCCCGAGAGCGACGAGTTCGCCTGTGAACAGCCCACCGGACAGTCCGGTGCACCACCGGACAGTCCGGTGAATTATAGCCGTACACCGTCGTCGAAGTCCCGAGAGCAGCCACTTTGCTCAAGCTAGCCTGGCGCACCGGACACCGGACAGTCCGGTGCTCCAGACTGAGCAAAGTCTTGGCTGCTCGAGCCAAGGCTTTTCCAGTTGGTCTTTTCCTGTTTCCAGCACTTAGACACAATACATTAGTCTCTAAAACAATGTACTAAGTCTGAGAAACATACCTTTATCCTTGATTTGTACTTTGTCCACCATTTTATACTTAGGCACTTGTGTTGGACACTAAACCACCAAAATACTTAGAAATGTCCCAAGGGCACATTTCCCTTTCAATCTCCCCCTTTTTGGTGATTTATGCCAACACAACATAAAGCAAGTAGAACAAGTACAAAATCACTTCAAATAAGAACTCAAATTGTTTTGATTCAAATTTGACATATATGGATCACTCTTTGCCACCACTTGGTTTGTTTTTGCAAATCAAACTCAAATTCCTATCTCTAAGTCAAATCCACTTGTAGAGACATAAAGAGAGGTTTTCCAAAGAAATTTGATCAAGGATTTCAAAAACTCCCCCTTTTTCCCATAATCAACACTTCTCCCCACAAGAGACCAACTTTTGACATAAGAGACAATAAAAGAGTTTTGACAAACCAAAAGCTCTAATCTACTATTTTCAAAATTTCTCAAGTGGTAGCTGATCCATCTATTGCTTTGGCCTTTATTTTCTCCCCCTTTGGCATCAAGCACCAAAACAGGATCAATCTTGGCCCTTTAACCCCATTGCCTCACCAAAATCTTCAATTGAGAACATAAAGGCAATAAGAGGACATGAGATGAACTTGGAATAAGTTACCCTCTCATCGGAGTGCAGTGGAAGTCTTTCATGGTCCAAGTCCACCTTTTCCCTTTCAAAACTCCTTTGAGACTAAAACAAGCAAACTCAAGCATATGGTTAGTCTCAAAGGGTCAAGTTGTAACACAACTCCCCCTAAATATGTGCATCACTTGCACAAGGACTTGTGAGGTCCGGGAAGTGTTTGTACAACTTGAGCACCATAGTAAGCAACAAAATGCATAAGGAACATGATCAAAGGCATAAATACATGTATGCTATAAATCAATCCAAGTTCCGCGAATCTAGGACATTTAGCTCACTACGCAGCCTACAAAAGGTCTTCTCATCTAGAGGCTTGGTAAAGATATCGGCTAGCTGGTTCTCGGTGCTAACATGAAACACTTCGATATCTCCCTTCTGCTGGTGGTCTCTCAAAAAGTGATGCCGGATGTCAATGTGCTTTGTGCGGCTGTGCTCAATAGGATTTTCCGCTATTCGGATAGCACTCTCATTATCACATAGGAGTGGGACTTTGCTCAGATTGTAGCCAAAGTCCCAGAGGGTTTGCCTCATCCAAAGTAGTTGCGCACAACACTGTCCTGCGGCAATGTACTCGGCCTCAGCGGTGGATAGGGCAACAGAGGTTTGTTTCTTAGAGTTCCACGACACTAGGGACCTTCCTAAGAATTGGCACGTCCCCGATGTACTCTTCCTATCGACCTTACATCCAGCATAGTCGGAATCTGAATATCCAATCAAGTCAAAGTTAGACCCCTTTGGATACCAGATCCCGAAGCAAGGCGTAGCGACTAAATATCGAAGAATTCGCTTCACAGCCACTAAGTGACACTCCTTAGGATCAGATTGAAATCTAGCACACATGCATACGCTAAGCATAATATCTGGTCTACTAGCACATAATTAAAGCAAAGAACCTATCATGGACCGGTATGCTTTTTGATCAACGGACTTACCTCCTTTGTTGAGGTCGGTGTGTCCGTCGGTTCCCATCGGCGTCTTTGCGGGCTTGGCGTCCTTCATCCCAAACCGCTTTAGCAAATCTTGCGTGTACTTCGTTTGGGAGATGAAGGTGCCGTCCTTGAGTTGCTTCACTTGGAACCCAAGGAAGTAGTTCAACTCGCCCATCATCGACATCTCGAATTTCTGCGTCATCACCCTGCTAAACTCTTCACAAGACTTTTGGTTAGTAGAACCAAATATAATGTCATCGACATAAATTTGGCATACAAAGAGATCACCATCGCAAGTCTTAGTAAAAAGAGTTGGATCGGCTTTCCCAACCTTGAAAGCATTAGCAATTAAAAAGTCTCTAAGGCATTCATACCATGCTCTTGGGGCTTGCTTAAGTCCATAGAGCGTCTTAGAGAGCTTACACACGTGGTCGGGGTATCGTTCATCCTCGAAGCCAGGGGGTTGCTCCACGTACACCTCCTCCTTGATTGGCCCGTTGAGGAAAGCGCTCTTCACATCCATTTGGTACAACCTGAAAGAATGGTGAGCGGCATATGCTAGCAAAATACGAATTGATTCTAGCCTAGCCACAGGAGCGAAAGTCTCCTCAAAGTCCAAACCTGCGACTTGGGCATAACCTTTTGCCACAAGTCGAGCTTTGTTCCTCGTCACCACCCCGTGCTCGTCCTGTTTGTTGCGGAACACCCACTTGGTTCCCACAACATTTTGCTTGGGACGAGGCACCAGTGTCCAAACTTCATTGCGCTTGAAGTTGTTGAGTTCCTCCTGCATGGCCAACACCCAGTCCGGATCTAGCAAGGCCTCTTCTACCCTGAAAGGCTCAATAGAAGAGACAAAGGAGTAATGCTCACAAAAATTAACTAATCTCGAGCGAGTAGTTACTCCCTTGCTAATATCACCCAAAATTTGGTCGACGGGATGATCCCTTTGGATCGTCGCTCAAACTTGGGTTGGAGGTGCCTGAGGTGCTTCTTCCTCTTCAACTTGAACATCCTGTGCTCCCCCTTGATCATGCGCCTCCACTTGAGGTACCTGTTCGTCATCTTGGGATGGGGGATGCACCATAGTTGAGGAAGACGGTTGATCTTGTTCCAATTGTTCCTGAGGCCGTACATCTCCAATCGCCATGGTGCGTATCGCAGCCGTTGGAACGTTTTCTTCATCTACATCATCAAGATCAACAACTTGCTCTCTTGGAGAGCCATTAGTCTCATCAAATACAACGTCGCTAGAGACTTCAACCAAACCCGATGATTTGTTGAAGACCCTATACGCCTTTGTATTTGAATCATAACCTAATAAAAACCCTTCTACAGCTTTGGGAGCAAATTTGGAATTCCTACCCTTCTTCACTAGAATGTAGCATTTACTCCCAAATACACGAAAGTACGATACATTGGGTTTGTTACCAGTTAGCAGCTCGTATGAGGTTTTCTTGAGGAGGCGGTGAAGATAGACCCTGTTGATGGCGTGGCAAGCCGTGTTCACGGCTTCTGACCAAAAACACTCGGGGGTCTTGAACTCTCCAAGCATAGTCCTCGCCATATCAATGAGCGTCCTGTTCTTCCTCTCTACCACACCATTTTGCTGAGGTGTGTAGGGAGCGGAGAACTCGTGCTTGATCCCCTCCTCCTCAAGGAACTCCTCCACTTGAAGATTCTTGAATTCGGACCCGTTGTCGCTCCTTATCTTCTTCACCTTGAGCTCAAACTCATTTTGAGCTCTCCTGAGGAAGCGCTTGAGGGTCCCTTGGGTTTCAGACTTATCCTGCAAAAAGAACACCCAAGTGAAGCGGGAAAAGTCATCAACAATAACTAGACCATACTTACTTCCTCCTATGCTCAGATAGGCGACGGGTCCGAAGAGGTCCATATGCAGCAGCTCCAGAGGTCTTGAAGTAGTCATCACATTCTTGCTGTGATGTGCTCCTCCCACTTGTTTACCTGCTTGACAAGCTGCACAAGGTCTATCTTTTTCGAATTGCACATTAGTCAAACCTATCACGTGTTCTCCCTTTAGAAGCTTGTGAAGGTTCTTCATCCCCACATGTGCTAAGCGGCGATGCCACAGCCAGCCCATGCTAGTCTTAGCGATTAAGCATGCATCTAGACCGGCCTCCTCTTTTGCAAAATCAACTAAATAAAGTTTGCCATCTAGTACACCCTTAAAAGCTAGTGAACCATCACATCTTCTAAAGACAGACACATCTACATTTGTAAATAGACAATTATATCCCATATTACATAATTGACTGACAGATAGTAAATTATATCCAAGAGACTCAACTAAAAACACATTAGAGATAGAGTGCTCATTGGATATTGCAATCTTGCCTAAACCTTTCACCTTGCCTTGGTTCCCATCACCGAATATGATTGAATCTTGGGAATCCTTATTCTTGACGTAGGAGGTGAACATCTTCTTCTCCCCCGTCATATGGTTTGTGCATCCGCTGTCGATAATCCAGCTTGAGCCCCCGGATGCATAAACCTGCAAGGCAAATTTAGGCTTGGGTCTTAGGTACCCAACTCTTGTTGGGTCCTACAAGGTTAGTCACAATTTCCTTAGGGACCCAAATGCAAGTTTTATCACCCTTGCATTTTGCCCCTAATTTCCTAGCAACTATCTTCCTATCCTTTCTACAAATAGCAAAGGAAGCATTTAAAGCATGATAAATTGTAGAGGGACCATTCATAACTTTTCTAGGAACATGAACAATATTCTTCCTAGGCACATGATGAATATTTTTCCTAGGCATATCTCTACCATGCATATAGGAAGAACTGGAAGCATACATAGCAAAAGAGTCATAGGCATGTGAACCAAAAGCATTACAACTCCTATGAGACTGTCTTCTATCATTGTACATAAAAGCATGGTTCCTTTTAGTACTACTTGCCATAGGGGCCTTCCCTTTCTCCTTGGTGGAGATGGGAGCCTTATGGTTTGTTAAGTTCTTGGCTTCCCTCTTGAAGCCAAGCCCATCCTTAATTGAGGGGTGTCTACCAATCGTGTAGGCATCCCTAACAAATTTTAGTTTATCAAAATCACTTTTGCTAGCCTTAAGTTGGGCATTAAGACTAGCCATTTCATCATTTAACTTTGCAATAGAAGCTATGTGTTCACTACAAGCATCAATATCAAAATCTTTACATCTATTGCAAATAACAACATTTTCTACACAAGTTGTTGATTTACTAGCTATTTCTAACTTAGCATTCAAATCATCATTAATGCTTCTCAAGCTAGAAATTGTCTCATGGCAAGAAGATAATTCACAAGAAAGCATTTCATTTCTCTTAACTTCTAAGGCATGAGATTTTTGAGCTTCTACATATTTGTCATGTTCTTCATACAACAAGTCCTCTTGTTTTTCTAAAAGCCTATTTTTATCATTCAAGGCATCAATCAATTCGTTAATTTTATCTACCTTGGTTCTATCTAGGCCCTTAAATAAACATGAATAATCTATTTCATCCTCATCACTAGATTCGTCCTCACTTGAAGAAGCATAGGTAGAGTTTCGAGTACATACCTTCTTCTCCCTTGCCATAAGGCATGTGTGACGCTCGTTGGGGAAGAGGGATGACTTGTTGAAGGCGGTGGCGGCGAGTCCTTCATTGTCGGAGTCGGACGAGGAGCAATCCGAATCCCACTCCTTGCCAAGATGTGCCTCGCCCTTTGCCTTCTTGTAGTTTTTCTTCTTCTCCCTCTTGTTCCCTTGATCCTGATCACTATCATTGTCGGGACAGTTAGCAATAAAATGACCAATCTTGCCGCATTTGAAGCATGAGCGCTTCCCCTTGGCTTTGGTCTTGCTTGGCTGTCCCTTGCGACTCTTAAGCGCCGTCTTGAATCTCTTGATGATGAGGGCCATCTCTTCATCATTAAGTCCGGCCGCCTCAATTTGTGCTACCTTGCTGGGTAACGCCTCCTTGCTCCTTGTTGCCTTGAGAGCAACGGGTTGAGGCTCATTGATTGGACCGTTTAGAGCGTCGTCCACGTACCTCGCCTCCTTGATCATCATTCGCCCGCTTACGAATTTTCCAAGGACTTCTTCGGGCGACATTTTGGTGTACCTGGGATTCTCACAAATATTATTCACCAAATGAGGATCAAGAACGGTAAAAGACCTTAGCATCAGTCGGACGACGTCGTGGTCCGTCCATCGCGTGCTTCCGTAGCTCCTTATTTTGTTGATAAGGGTCTTGAGCCGGTTGTATGTTTGGGTTGGCTCCTCGCCCCTTATCATCGCGAACCGTCCAAGCTCGCCCTCCACCAACTCCATCTTGGTGAGCTAGGTGACGTCGTTCCCCTCATGAGAAATCTTGAGGGTGTCCCAGATCTGCTTGGCGTTATCCAAGCCGCTCACTTTGTGGTATTCATCCCTGCACAATGAAGCTAGAAGAACAGTAGTAGCTTGTGCATTCTTATGAATTTGCTCATTAATGAACATGGGACTATCAGTACTATCAAAGTGCATTCCACTCTCTACAATCTCCCATATACTAGGATGGAGAGAGAATAGGTGACTACGCATTTTGTGGCTCCAAAATCCGTAGTCCTCTCCATCAAAATGAGGAGGTTTGCCAAGTGGAATAGATAATAAATGAGCATTTGTACTTTGAGGAATACGAGAGTAATCAAAAGAAAAGTTCGAATTGACTGGTTTCCTTCTCTCGTAGTCGTTGTGGTCGTCGTCCTTTTGGGAAGAAGTAGACTCATCGCTGTCGTCGTAGTAGATGATCTCCTTGATGCGCCTCGTCTTCTTCTTCTTCCCTTCTTTCCGTCTATGGCCCGAGCTGGAGTCGGTAGGCTTGTCGTCCTTCGGCTCTTTGACGAAGGATTCCTTCTCTTTATCGTTGATCACGATACCCTTCCCCTTAGGATCCATCTCTTCGGGCGGTTAGTCCCTTTGTGAAGAGAACGGCTCTGATACCAATTGAGAGCACCTAGAGGGGGGGGGGGTGAATAGGTGATCATGTAAAACTTTAAATCTTAAGCCACAAAACTTGGTTAAGCGTTAGCACAGTGAATGCCACGTGGCTAGAGAGGAGTCAAAATACAATAACCACAAGAAATCAATCACAGAGATGGCACGGTGGTTATCCCGTGGTTTGGCCAAGACCAACGCTTGCCTACTCCACGTTGTGGCGTCCCAACGGACGAGGGTTGCAATCAACCCCTTTCAAGCGGTCCAAAGACCCACTTGAATACCACGGTGTTTTCTTGCTTTACTCAATCCCGTTTGCGAGGAATCTCCACAACTTGGAGCCTCTCGCCCTTACACTTGAAGATCACAAAGAAGCACAGAGCAAGGAAGGGATTAGCAACGCACTCAAGACAAGAAATCACAGCAACACCACGCACACAAGTTGCAATGAGAGCTCACAACACAACTCAATGAGTTCACCACTCAACTAGAGCTCTAATTGCTACCGCAAAGAATCAAAGGCGCGAAATCGATGTCTTGGTGCTTGGGAATGATGTAGGAATGCTTGGTATCCTCCTCCATGCGCCTAGGGGTCCCTTTTATAGCCCCAAGGCAGCTAGGAGCCGTTGAGAGCAATCTAGGAAGGCTGATCTTGCCTTCAGTTGCCTGGCGCACCGGACAGTCCGGTACACACCGGACACTGCCCGGTGCCCGATTTCCTTCCATACATGGCGCAGTCGACCGTTGGTAGCCAGAGAGCCGTTGGCGCACCGGACATGTCCGGTGCACACCGGACAGTCCGGTGCCTCCTACTAGCCGTTGGCTCGGCCACGTGTCCCGCGTAGATCACGCGGCCGACCGTTGGCCCGGCTGACCGTTGGCTCACCGGACAGTCCGGTGCACACCGGACAGTCCGGTGAATTATAGCCGTACGTCGCCGATGATTTCCCGAGAGCGACGAGTTCGCCTGTGAACAGCCCACCGGATAGTCCGGTGCACCACTGGACAGTCCGGTGAATTATAGCCGTACACCGCCGTCGAAGTCCCGAGAGCAGCCACTTTGCTCAAGCCAGCCTGGCGCACCGGACAGTCCGGTGCTCCAGACTGAGCAAAGTCTTGGCTGCTCGAGCCAAGGCTTTTCCAGTTGGTCTTTTCCTGTTTCTAGCACTTAGACACAATACATTAGTCTCTAAAACAATGTACTAAGTCTGAGAAACATACCTTTATCCTTGATTTGTACTTTGTCCACCATTTTATACTTAGGCACTTGTGTTGGACACTAAACCACCAAAATACTTAGAAATGGCCCAAGGGCACATTTCCCTTTCACCGGTGCCGACGCCTACTGCTGCTGAAGCCGCTGCCGTCCCAGTCGGGGAGCCACCCGTTGCTGCCGACGCTGAGATGGCCGAGGCGTCGGCGCTCGGTGCCTCGGAGGAGGGGGGCGTGGAAGCGCGATCCGTCCCACCGAGCGGCGGCCTTGTCGCTGCGCGGTGGAGCTCCGAGGAGCGGCCCCAGTTGCTCCGGTTCCGGACCCATGGGGCCTCGGATCCCTTCTTCGTTCTCGACGACGAGCGGGAGGAGCAGTTTTGGGACGAGCTCCGCAAGTGCGCCGGAGCAACGGTGGGGTCGCTCCGGTCATCGCTGGAGGTCTTCTGCAGGGACATCCCCAAAATCCTCCAGGTAATGGTTTCAGGCGTACCTTTTTGTGACCAAGGCGTCTCTTGTGACGCCCCGCCTCCTTCCCTTAGGATCTGACGGATCTGAGCGCCGCCAAGTCGTCGTTCATCCACCACGAGGTCGATATCTGGGGATTGCTGCGATCCCTGAGGACCTCTCTTGCCGGGGCTACTGCGCGCCTCTCCCAGCAGGGTGCCGAAGTGGCGGACCTTCGGTTGCTCTGCGCCAATCTGAGAGCAGAGGCGGCAACGGCCCACGCAGAGGCGGCAGCGACACGCGCAGAGGTGCAGCGACGGCAGTCGGAGTTCGACCAGGTCGTCGATGAGCGAGACCAATCCTGGGGCCGGGCTGCCGAGGCCGAAAGCCGGGCTGGAGCCCTTGCAGCGGACCTAGCCGTAGCCCAGGCCGTAGCTTCGGAGCAGCGTGCCCGAGCCGGAGGTATGTCCTGGCCATTTCCGGTTTTCGTTTCAGCTTGTTTCCTCCGCTTGTGTTTGAGGCCTTGCGTTCTGGTTGTTCGTAGAGCTTGAGTCCGCCCTTGATGAGTCCACCAGGGCGCTTGTCGGGGCGGCCGAGCAGAGGGAGGCCGACCACGTGGCCATGTCCGAGGCCATCTCGGACTTCTGCAAGGTCTTTGGCTTCGGCGACATCGCCTCAGGAAGCTCCCCTCAAAGTCGCCTGCAGGCCTTGGGCGATCATGTGCGCGGCAGACTCCGCGAGGCGCTACACCATGGCGTCAGGCGGGCCTTCGCCGTGCTCGCTTCCCACTACGTCGTGGACCTGGAGCGGGTCAGCGAGGGGTACTGCCTTCCTGACGAAGATGAAGCCGCCCTGGCAGAAGTCCAGAGGCTCGACGCAGCCGCCGCGGGTCCGAGCGTAGTGCTGGCGACCACCTTCGAGGCAGAGATCCTCCCGCCCGCGCCGTCGTCCGAAGCCGGGGTGGACTTTGCCGAGGGCGAGGACGAAGCCGAAGGCGCGGCTCCTCCCCCGGGCGACGCCTAACTCTATCGGAGCAGTTTCTGGTAGATGCTCGTGTGTTTTTTTGCGGCCGCTGAGGCCTGAACACTTTATTATCGTTGCATAAAGTCGTGCCCCTTTTCCTTTCATTTTGCGTGTCCGACCCCGTCCGTCAGTAGCAGGGTGGCTTCCCTAAGTAGGAGTCACTTTTCGTGGTGGGTGACGAGTGAGGTATCCGTAACCCAGAGGCGTAGGAGTCCCTTGGCTCAGTCAGCCTTGCCACTTACATGCACCCGCGTTCGCTCCTTGGGGTCCTGCTTCCGACATAGCCAGGGGAATGCAAAAGCCTTTTTGATTGAAAATTTTGACGCAGAGGGGGTTCCCCCCATTTAGCCCCCGAGGGAGGGTCGGGCTCTGCCGAGGCAAGGCTGACCCTTCCTTGATGACTCGCCTTGACTGTCGGTCAGTTTGTTTGTTCCGGGCTTCAGAACTTTGGCGATGACGAGCGGCCCTTCCCAGGGGTGCGTGTAGCCCCCGGGTGTCTTCCGCGAGGGGTGGCGTCGGCCACCGCCGTTGGTCATTAGAGACCTTGTCGGAAGGCGTCTCCAACAAGGGCTCGGGGTGCTGCGCGATGGTCGCAAGCACCCGAGTGTATCTCTCGTAGGAGTTCCTGACCTTCGGTGATGGAAATGCATTGCTGGGGGATGCCCGAGGGGCTGCGGTGGTAGAGCTCCTTCCCATCTCCCAGCAAGACGAACGACTTGGCGCGTCGCGCCAACCGCCGAGCCTCGGCTCGGTCGAGGGGTAGCTCTCCTCGGTGGAGATATTTCAGGTTCGGGGTCTACCAGTTTTGATTAGGCGTGACCCCGCTTCGCTCCTCCTCGACGCGCAGTGCCTCGCCCTCAGGGGCCGAGGGTACCTCGGGCTGAACCGAGGATGCCCCGGGCCGAGCCGAGGGTGCCTCGGGCTCGAGCGTGTCGTCGATCTTGATGGAGGGTTGATGCGGGTCTCGGGTGAAAGCGTCCGGGGGACCGTTGTTCGTCCCGAGGCTATTTTAGCCTGCTCCTCCAGCAACGGGGGGGGGGACCAAGACGGGCGCGTTCGTGAGGAGCGCCTTCAGGTTCCCGAGGGCTTCTTCGCCCCCAGGGGTCCACGTGAAGCACTCGACCTTCCTTAAGAGGCGGTACAGAGGCAGGCCTCTTTCGCCGAGGCGTGAGATGAAGCGCGAAAACGTCGGCGTTTGCGCGGAGAAAGTCGACGAGCACCGCTTCCTATTTGGGGTCGAGCTCGGAACCGATCCGAATCTGCATGGAGGCGTCGTTGCAGGTAGGGATGAAAACGGTCGGAAACGGTATTTATTCGGTAATCAGTTTTTTCTTTGATTGCGAATAAATAGGATATAGAATATACAGTGCAAATTTGTATTCTTGTTTTTAACATCCAGCTTGTTAAGATTCATAAAAGGTAAACCTCAAATTCATCCTACATTTTCTCAAATAATAGATATAAACTTCGGTATGGATTCGGAAATAAATTCGGTAATTTTTTTAACTTTTTGTGTTGTAGGGAGCAAATAATACATAAAACAACTTATATAATATTTTATTCATATTTGTACTAATGTGCTTGATAACATAAGAAAAGATCAACATCAAATTTTATACATATCTATTTTAAAATATTAAATTTGTTCTAACAGTTCGGATTACCACTTTCATCCCTAGTTGCAGGGGTCGAGAGGGACGGACTTGACCGTCTCCGCTGGTTCGAAGTTGCCGGCGTGGCGCCTCACGTCTGGTGCCTCCCTAGAGAGGCTCTCCAGGTCAGCGATGAGGGCCTCGGACTCGGCGAGGGCCTCGGCGTACTCCACGCACTCCACATCGCATTCGTTGGCGTGTCGGTACGTGGGCCCGACGGTGATGACCCCGTTGGGGCCCGGCATCTTGAGCTTGAGGTAGGTGTAGTTGGGGACGGCCATGAACTTCGCGTAGCATGGCCTCCCCAGCACTGCGTGGTAGGTTCCTCGAAACCCGACCACTTCGAACGTGAAGGTCTCCCTTCGGAAGTTGGAGGGCGTCCCGAAGCAGACGGGTAGGTCGAGTTGTCCGAGGGGTTGAACGCGCTTCCCAGGGACGATCCCATGGAAAGGCGCAGCGCCCGTCCGGACCGAGGACAGATCGATCCGCAGGAGCCCGAGGGTCTCGGCGTAGATGATGTTGAGGCTGCTGCCTCCGTCCATGAGGACCTTGGTGAGCCTGACGTTGCCGATGATGGGATCGACAACGAGTGGGTATCTCCCCGGGCTCGGCACGTAGTCTGGATGGTCGGCCTGGTCGAAGGTGATGGGCTCGTCGGACCAGTCTAGGTAGACTAGCGCCGCCACCTTTACCGAGCAGACCTCCCGATGCTCTTGCTTGCGATGCCGAGCCGAGGCGTTCGCCACTTGCCCGCCGTAGATCATGAAGCAGTCGCGGACCTCGGGGAACCCTCCTGCCTTGTGATCTTCCTCCTTTGCGTCGTCGAGGGCCTTGCCACCCTCCGCGGGTGGCCCGGCCTTGTGGAAGTGTCGTCGAAGCATGGTACACTCCTCGAGGGTGTGCTTGACGGGCCCCTGATGATAGGGGCACGGCTCCTTGAGCATCTTGTTGAAGAGGTTGGCACCTCCGGGAGGTTTCCGTGGGTTCTTGTACTCGGCGGCGGTGACAAGGTCCGCGTCGGCGGCGTCACGTTTTGCTTGCGACTTCTTCTTGCCCTTCTTCTTGGCGCCGCGTTGAGTTGACGCCTCAGGAGCATCTTCCGGTGGGCGGCCCTGGGGCTGCTTGTCCTTCCGGAAAATGGCCTCAACCGCCTCCTGGCCAGAGGCGAACTTGGTGGCGATGTCCATCAGCTCGCTCGCCCTGGTGGGGGTCTTGCGACCCAGCTTGCTCACCAGGTCGCGGCAGGTGGTGCCGGCGAGGAACGCGCCGATGACATCTGAATCGGTGACGTTGGGCAGCTCGGTGCGCTGCTTCGAGAATCGCCGGATGTAGTCCCGAAGAGACTCTCCCGGCTGCTGGCGGCAGCTTCGGAGATCCTAGGAGTTTCCAGGGCGCACGTACGTGCCCTGGAAGTTGCCGGCGAAGGCTTGGACCAGGTCGTCCCAGTTGGAGATCTGCCCCGGGGGCAGGTGCTCCAGCCAGGCTCGAGCGGTGTCGGAGAGGAACAGGGGGAGGTTGCGGATGATGAGGTTGTCATCGTTCTTTCCACCCAGTTGGCAGGCCAGCCGATAGTCCGCGAGCCACAGTTCCGGTCTCGTCTCCCCCGAGTACTTTGTGATAGTAGTCGAGGTTCGGAACCGGGTCGGGAACGGTGCCCGTCGTATGGCGCGGCTGAAAGCCTGCAGACCGGGTGGTTCGGGCGAAAGACTCTGATCCTCCCCGCTGTCGTAGCGTCCCCCATGCTTGGGGTGGTAGCCTCGGCGCGCCCTGTCGTCGAGGTGGGCCCGACGGCTGTGATGATGACGCTCGTTGCCGAGGCGACCCGGGACTGCAGGCGCTGTGTTGCGCGTGCGCCCGGAGTGGACCGAGGCTTCCCGCATGAATCGAGAAGTCGACCGCGCGATGTTCCGGGGGGAACCCCTGCCTTCGGGAGGCAGAGCTTTCGGCTCGTCGGACCGCGGCGTCCTCTAGGAGATTCTTGAGCTCTCCCTGGATACGCCGCCCCTCGGTGGTTGATGGCTCCGGCATCGCGTGGAGAAGCATTGCTGCTGCAGCCAGGTTCTGGCCGACTCCGCTGGAATCCGGCGGCGGCCTCACCCTGACGTCGTCGGCGATGCGGTGCTGGATGTGCTGGGGGAGATGACGCGCTTCTCCGGCCGGGGGTTGGACCGCCCATTCCTGCCCGATGTCCCGGCGGATCAGCACAAGCATTCCTGCTCCCTCGTCGAGCCTGGCCTGCCTCTCGCGGATTTGCTCGAGCTGTGGGTCAGGACCCCCCGCCGGGACGGGGACCACAGCTAGCTCCCGAAGGATGTCAACGCGAGGCACGGGCCTAGGGGGATCACCATTCTCCGGCATACCAAGATGGTTGCCTTCACCGGGACCCCCTAGATCGACGTGGAAACATTCACGACTTGGGCCGCGGTCCTCGTTGTCGAGGCCGCGGCTGCCGTCGGAACAGTCGGAAAGGCAGTAGTCACATGCGGTCATGAAGTCCCGCACGACACTAGGGTTACCAAGTCCGGAGAAGTCCCAACAGAGGTCGGGCTCGCCATCTTCCTCGGACCCCGAGGGCTCGTAGGTCGAGTCGGCCGTCAGTCGGTCCTAGGATGACCGCACACGATACCCCAGAGGGTTTGGACTCGCCTCTATGAAAGTGCTCACCGAAGCGTAGTCGCTTGGTGGGTCGAGGCCGAATCCAAAAGACGCGAGATGGGAATCGGTCGGTACCTTTCGGTCGACGGTTGGTGACGAGGTCGCGTCTGGGACTGACTGCACCGTTGTCTCAGGTACAAGGGTGACGCCCAGCAAGTCCTTCGCGAGCGTGCTGGTGTCGTGCGTTTGCTTGAGATCGGCGTGTTGTGGGGAGGCGGCGCTCGTCTTCGTCTCAAACGCGAGATCGATGCCCGACACGCCCTTCGTTGGGGCGCCGGCGTCATCGACTCGCTCGACAGCCAACGAGGTGCCGCTTCCCGCTTGGCCTTGGTTGCCCCGCCTCCTCCTCCGTCGGCGGGGGAGGGGACGGGGCAAGCCCGAATGTCGTCCTTCCACCACGTGGGGAAGGCGTCGTCGATTTCCCTGCCGGCGAGCGGGTTGTCGACCGCCATTGTCGCTGTCGCACGGCGGGAGAAGGAGTATCATGTCGTAGCTGCCGTCGAGGGACATGAACTCAAGATTCCCGAAACAGAGCACCGTCCCGGGCTGGAAAGGTTGCTGGAGACTGCCCATCTAGAGCTTGACGGGAAGCTGTTCGTCAACACGCAGCAGGCCCCTACCTGGCGCGCCAACTGTCGGTGTTTCGAAACCCGGGGGGTCCCTGGACCGACGAGTGAATTGTCGCCGCGTGCCCCAGCCCAGATGGGTCGACGCGAGGCGGAACGCGAAGGGGGGAAAGGAAGCAGCCGGAGGGAGGCAGGCGTGAGAGAGCGGATCCCGCGGCCTTCGTGTTAGCCCCGCGCCTGAGTCGGGTGCGCTTGCAGTAGGGGGATACAAGCGTCCACGCGGGAGTGGGAGCGAGAGGCCTTGCGCGAGCGCCGTCCCGTCCTTCCCCGCGTGGGCCCACCTTCTGTAAGAGGGCCCTGGTCCTTCCTTTTATAGGCGTAAGGAGAGGATCCAGGTGTACAATGGGGGGTGTAGCAGAGTGCTACGAGTCTAGCGGAGGAGAGCTAGTGCCCTAGGTACATGCCGTTGTGGCAGCCGAAGAGGTCTTGGCGCCCAGTTCGCGTGGTGTCGTGGCCGTCGGAGGAGCGCTGGAGCCTGGCGAGAGGACAGCTGTTGGGGCTATCGAGTCCTTGCTGACGTCCTCTTGCTTCCGTAAGGGGGCCGAGAGCCGCCGTCGTCATAGAGCGTGCGGGGCGCCATCATTGCCTATCTGGCGGAGCGAGCCAGATGGGACGCCGGCCTTGTTCCCCGTAGCTTGAGTCAGCTTGGGGTAGGGTAATGATGGCGCCTCCTGTCGACGTGGTCGGTCCGCGCCCTAGGTTGGGTGACGTGGAGGCTCCTCCGAGGTCGAGGTCGAGTCTGTCTTCTGTGGCCGTGGTCGAGTCCGAGCCCCTGGGTCGGGCGAGGCGGAGACCGTCGGCTGAGGCCAGGGCTGAGTCCGAGCCCTAGGGTCGGGCGAAGCGGAGTCCGTCATCTCCTGGGGTCGAGCCCATGTCCGAGCCCTGGGGTCGGGCGAGGCGGAGTTCGTTGTCTTCCGGGGCTGAGCCCGAGTCCGAGCCCTAGGTCGGGCGGAGCGGAGTTCGCCGTCTTCCGGGGCCGAGCCCTAGGTCGGGCGGAGCGGAGTTCGCCGTCTTCCGGGGCTGAGCCCGAGTCCGAGCCCTGGGTCGGGCGGAGCGGAGTTCGCCGTCTTCCGGGGCTGAGCCCGAGTCCGAGCCCTGGGTCGGGCGGAGCGGAGTTTGCCGTCTTCCGGGGCTAAGCCCGAGTCCGAGCCCTGGGTCAGGCGGAGCGGAGTTCGTCGTCTTCCGGGGCTGAGCCCGAGTCCGAGCCCTGGGGTCGGGCGAGGCGGAGTTTCCTATGACGCCCGAGGCCGGCCTTGGCTGCCGTCAGCCTCACTCTGTCGGGTGGCTCAGCAGTCGGAGCGGCGCTATCCTCTTGTCAGACTGGTTAGTAGAGCGGCGAAGTGACTGCGGTCACTTCGGCTCTGTCGACTGGAGGGCGCGCGTCAGGATAAAGGTGTCAGGCCACCTTTGCATTAAATGCCCCTGTGATTTGGTTGGTCGACGTGGCGATGTGGCCAAGGTTGCTTCTCGGTGAAGACTGGGCCTCGGGCGAGCCGATAGTGTGCCCGTTGCTGGAGGGGGGGGGGGGTCCTCGGGCGAGACGTAGGTTCTCCGGGGTCGGCTTCCCTTGCCCGAGGCTAGGCTCGGTCGAGGCACGATCATGTCCCTTGAACGGACCGATCCTTGACTTAATTGCACCCATCAGGCTTTTGCAGCTTTGTGCTGATGGGGGTTACCAGCTGAGATTTAGGGGTCTTGAGGGTACCCCTAATTATGGTCCCCGACAGGTATCGGTAGACACTTAAGTACCAGCAGTAATAAGTTTAAATAGACTGGTATCCGTTTATAATGTGCTATCTTATTACGGTTGTAATTAAACAAATATTGTTTGACGTTATCGGTTACCTTATGTTTCTAGTAGAGATGGCAATGGGTACCCGCGACCCGATACCCGATGGGTATTTACTCCATTAGGGTATGTATGTGGGCTAAATATTCTACCCATGGGTCTGTTATTGGGCAAAAATCTTCACCCAATGGGTAAATGGGTATTAGAACGTTCCGCCTTCACCCATACCCGTTAACCCGTGGGTATAAAATACCCAATATAAACTTATCTGAAGCATGAACTTGGACTTTAGTCATCCAACTTTTTTACTATTTAACAACAATTTAATGACCATATAGTGGAACATGTAATGTGCTATGTAGTACTATCATAGTGTTACTACTTTATCCAATTATCTTTGGTGTGTTGAATGGATGGTTAAATGATGCTAGAAAATTTTGTAATGGTATTTATATGGATATACTTGTCATTTGTATAGTATAATATTTTGATAGTTGTTTAATTTTTGTGGGTACGGGTGACCCGATGAGTGACCCATACCCACATGGGTATGGGTATGGGGGTAAATCCATACCCGCTAGTGTATATGGGTGACCCGTTGGGGTTATTTTTGTGTCGTGGGTATGGGTATGGGGTAGTAATACCCGGTGGATACTTACCCATTGCCATCTCTAGTTTCTAGAGACGGTTAGAGAGAGCCTGTGAAACTAAAAGTAGTTAAGGTCCGCAATGTCCACGACCTGACACTAGAAGTCAATTTTCGTAAATGGGATTATTCCGGAATCAACTTTAGAAATGGGGCTAATTATATAGGTGGGCTATTGTTGCATATTCGTCTCCAGAAATGGATATCTGGAGAGGCACCTCATAAGAAACATCTTTTGAAACAATTGCCATACAATTAAATCAATAGGTTTTTCATATTAAGTCAGATGGAAACAAACAACCTTTATATCAGAATTCTAGAGCTTGACCGAGAACTACAATTTTGTGGTTAATATTTTCTTATTTATAAATGTTTACAGGATCAGACATTCATCATAAGATCACAGGACCATTTAAAAATCAAATTCTGATTTTTTTTAATTTCCAAAGATGGGTAGTTGTTAAGAAGTCTATCTATGAAAAACTCTCTCTTCAAAGCCACTAAAGAAAAAGATTCTCTCACATTCAACATCAACCTACCCATGTCGTTTATAATGGGTGCACGCCGACCTGCATTTAACAGTTTGTAGACCACACTGCGCTACTTTCCATGTATATATATGAACTTGAGTACCCAAATTCAGTAGTAGTGAGAGAGTGAGAGTGTGTGTCAAGGAATAGGCGAATCTGAGAACCCATGCTGCTATGTGCAGGTGCTTTGAGATAGGAAAAGGAGGCATTTGGAACATTATCCCATGGCATGTCGATGATGCGGATACAAAGCTATACACATCGTCGATGCATTAACCTGATGTGACAATCAGACAAGTTGTGCTCACAAACGTCCACAAGAGCACCAGTGAGCACATCGAATATAGCCGTGGCATCGACAATCGTCGAAAAGATCCAGCAACTGAAGATGCTACGGAACACGTCGATCCGGCTACTGACCTCGTTGATAACGTAGCTGCAGGCCATGGTACGCTATTAAAAAAATAAAAGATTTATAAACATTTATGGTGTGTATACACACACATATTTAATTTGCTAGCTTTCTTTTTGTAATATCAGTTTATTGTTTTCGATGCTTTCAAAATCTTTTTTGTGGTTACTATGGGACAATATATATATTAATTAGGGACAATCAGAAATATGTCAATCAAATTTTGCAAAATTAGATATGGCATCAAAATAAACTACCTATGTAATTTGGTAAAATTTGAGTGGCACATTTGAAGAAAACCCTCATATTTAAGTATGCTTTTTAATGTTTATATTTGAAGAAAACCCTCATATTTAAGTATAATTTTTAATGTTTATATGTGCGCTACATTATAGGTTGAAGTTGAAGGGAGTATTTAATTGTTGAACCAACCAGCACCAAACAATTATCGATTCACATAATTTTCTAAGCCACGTAAATGACTCGTATCTTAAAGGGATATTTACTAAGGTGGTAAGTGTAAAAAACACAAACGACGTATCTTAGCGAAAGAACGTCTCTAGCACTGTTCTCTAAGTCTAAATGCGATTAAACTCATACAATTCATATAAATGAGCCTCTAGTGAATAAGATATAAGGCTTAGATATATTAGATTGTATAAATATGTTTACGAGTTGTATCTAGTGCTTATTAGAGAACCACAACATAGTATCTAACCAGCACCAACCGAGAATGTGCATTCGACATTAATAGGTGTAAATATGTTTGAATAAGGGCTATAGATGTCCAATAAGCACGCGGTCTGTGAGCCCGGCACGAAGCCCGTTGTTTGGACCCGGTCTGAGCCCGGCACGGCCCGGTTCTATGCGGGCCCGGGCCGGCCCGGCACGAATAAGCGGGCCGGACTCGGACAAGAAATTAGGCACCGTGGGCTAGCCCGGCACGACCCGTTTACCTCTAATCCCGTTAAATCCGCTTTTTTTACACTAAAATGTATTTACCCGGCCCGCATAGCCCGTTTTTCGGCCCGTTTTTTCGTGCTAAACGGGCCGACGGCCCGCTACGGGTCGGGCTCGGACAGGAAATTGAGCCTGCGTGCCTAGATGGCCCGGCCCGGTTTTCTAACCGTGCCTGGCGGGCCGAGCCCAAAACGGGCCGGGCTTCACCGAGCCCGGACCGGGCGGCCCATTTGGACATCTCTAAGGGCTTGTTCGGTTATTTTCAATCCATATGAATTGAAGGGGATTGATACGGATTAGGAGAGATTTTGGCTTGCTAGGGATTGAAACCTCCACAATCCCCCTCAATCCATATGGATTGGGGTAGAACCGAACAAGCCCTAAAAGGGCCGTGAACAGGATAGGAAGAAGAAGCCATATCAGTGAAGGCGCTAGCGGGAGAGGCGGAGAAGATTTCCTAACAAAGGTCCCGCCCACACGGAGGACCGGTAAAGGCTCCTGCTCCCGAAACATTTCGCTGGCTGTTGGATCTGAAAGTGCCAGCCAAAACTAAAGCTCTTCTTCTAGACGTTTCTTGAGTCTATTCTCAAGAAATAGTGGAATTGTGAGAGTGAGAGAGAGAAAAAATGTAGTGCTCAAGAAGACGCTACACAAACTAACCACGTGATTGGTTGCCCAACCAAATACGTCCATCGTCCGCACCGTATGCCGTTGAGGAGACGAAGCTCGTGATTGGTTGGCTGTAGAAAATGGTGGCAGCCTACACCCGCGCGTGCACCGTAGTCTTCGCTGGATCTCCTGCATGCGCAATCACGAGGCAAATAAACTGCAGCTGTGCGTTCAGTTCAATTCAAACACCTCAACCTCCTCTGCTTGTTTCCTCAAGTCTACGTAGCGAGAGAGACAGCTGAGCCGGCCGGCCTGCCTGCCTCGTGGCCTTATCTAATGGCAAAAATAGCGGAGGCAGCAGGAACAGTAGTCTCGTTCAGCAATGCTGTCTAGAAAAGTGACAATGTCTGTTTAGTAGCACATCGTTCGGAGGCTGTGTGGGAGGGGTTGGGAATAATGTAGCCTCGCTCAACAATTGTGTCTAGAAAAATGGCAATGTCTGTCTGGTGGCACATCGGTCGGAGGGTCACCACTCAAACAGACTTGCTTTGTTGGAAAATCAAGCATGAGACATATGACCATAATGTCATCTGTGCTTTTGATCCAACCTTTGCAGTTGCACCATTCCTGAAGAACCTAACGCTAACGGGGCCTAAGAGAGAATACATTACTGGAGAACATGCTTCTGTCCTAATACACCAGTACCGGATGCTTCAGAAGCGGTAATACCAGTTTTAGCTGTCGCGCCTTCGTATATAGAGGATATTAGTGCCCGATGTTATCTCCGACCACTGCTAGTGTTAAGTTATCAGTAACGATTGAAGGCATTAGAATATAGTTGCTGACTCCAGCATGGCTAGGGATGTAGGTCGCACATGTCTTTGATCATTACGTCAACCCAAAACTTACTAAAATAATTTAGAACGGCGTGTCACTTAATTATTTTGAGGGAAAAAATATTGAACAACGCTTCTATATATCGAGTAAAACAACAACCTAGGACGTGCCTGCCTGTGGGCTGTGGCCATGCGACTCTGTTGGTTACTGCAGCCTAGGATGTTTACAGAGCAATATAACTAGGAGCCAGGTCATACTTTGGTATATATACACAACTTGTATCTACAGCACATCACCTTAGAAAGTCAAGAGAGACCGTCATTTTGGTTTGCGGCAAATGAACGCTGATGCCATTTTGTGCATACAGATACTATCACCATTACTTGTTATTAATCTGAAGCAGATGCAATATTACTACTACACAGTACAGGCCACCTACTTCCACTAGTCAAAACATGAATGTGGCTCATATTAAAGAGCATATCACCCCTGTTTATTTCTATTGAATCTACACAGTCAATGTCAAAACCATATATATACATGCCAACAATTTGATTGCTCTCATCTCCCTTTGTTGTGGTACCCAATTGAACAGTCGGTGTCTATTGTCCTCTATCGCCATAGCTTCTCTTGTTACTACTCTAGTGCGAACAACATGGGAATGCACCTAGCCATGGATGCTAGGAAAGGGAGGCATTAGGAGCTACATCCGTTAGGTCAGCAACAAATCTAGCTATCGGGTACCATAATTAGGGGTACCCCCAACACTCCTAATCACGGCTGGTAAACACCCTCAGACTAACTGACGGGCGCGGTTCAAGTCAAGGCTTTGTCTACCCAAGGGACGCGACCTCGCCCGAGCCCAGCCTCGGGCTGGAGCAGTAGTCCCAGACGAGTTCACGCCTCGCCCGAGGGCCTCCTCAGGCAGCGGGCACCCCCTCGGCTCTCCCGAAGCCCGGCTCGGGCAGACTTCGTTGTGAAGCAGCCTTGGCCAAACCGCCTCACCAACCGACCACATCGCAGGCGCATTCAATGCGAGGATCGTCTGACACCGTATCCTGACACACGCGCCTCAGTCGGCAGGGCTGAAGTGACCGCAGTCACTTCGCCCCCCCTTTTACTGTCTAATCTGACGGGAAAACAGCGCCGCTCGCCCCGCTCCGACTACTGTGCCAACCACCCAGGCGAAGCTGACAACAAGTCACGATCAACCACCGAGTTCGGCCTCGGGCGCAACAGGAAGCTCCGCCTCGCCTGACCTCAGGCTCCGGCCTCGGGAGGAGGTCTCCGCCTCGCCCGACCTCCAGACTCGGCCTTGACCTTGGTCTCGGGAGGAATCGCGTCCTCGCCCAACCCCGACCTCGTCCTCAAGAGAAGTTTCCGCCTCGCCCGACCTTGGGCTCGGACCGACCGCGCCAACAGGGGATACATCATTACCCTATCCCTAGCCAGCTCAGGCTAAAAGGAACAAGACCGGCATCCCATCTGGCTTACCCCGGCGACGGGTAATGATGGTGCCCCGCGTGCAACCATGACGCCGGTGGCTCTCAGCCCCTTACGGTAGCAAGGAGACGTCAGCAGGATCCTTGCCGCACTGCCAGCTGTGCTCCTACAGGGCTCAGGCGCTTCTCCGACGGCCACACTATCACGTA
This sequence comes from Zea luxurians, assembly GCA_029449295.1. NCBI lineage: Eukaryota > Viridiplantae > Streptophyta > Magnoliopsida > Poales > Poaceae > Zea > Zea luxurians. Next base: position 403,861 of record JAOPSE010000411.1, on the reverse strand, counting down.
TACAGGGCTCAAGCTCTCCCCCGACAGCCACGTTGGCATGTACACAGGGCTTAGGCATTTCTCTGCCAGGCACGTTAGCGCATTGCTACACCCGCCATTATACATCTGGACCCTCTCCTTGCATCTATAAAAGGGAGGTCCAGGGCCTTCCGGCGGAAGAGAAGAAAAAAGGGCTCTCGCGCAGAGGGGGCGGCGGGCTGACGGACCGGCTCCCTTCTTCCCTCTCGCGACGCTTGTAACCCCTACTACGAGCACCCTGGTGCAGGATAATACAAGGCTTGTCCCACCTCTTGTGTTCCATCCCACGCCAACCCATCTAGGCAGGGGCACGCAGCGACAATTTCACTCGTCGGTCCAGGGACCCCCTGGGTCCGAAACGCCGACAGTTGGCGCGCCAGGTAGGGGCCTGCTGTGTGTTAACGAACGCCTTCCCGTTGAGTTCCAGATGGGGAGTCTTCAGCAACCTCTTCAGCCTGGGACGGTGCTCCGCTTCGGGAGTCTCGAGTTCATGTCCCTAGACGGCAGCTACGACATGGTACTCCTCCCCTCGCGGCGCGACGACAACGACGATCTCCGACTCGCCCGGCGGCGGTGAGCTCGGCGACAGCATCTCCCCGCGGCAGAAGAGGAACACTCCGGTCATCCCCACCACCCTCCTCGCCGGAGGAGGCGGAGACGGGGCAACCATGGCCACGCAGGAGGCGGCACCTTGTCGGCTGTCGCACTAGAGCGAGTCGACGACGCCGGCACTCCCCCGGGGGATATGTCGGGTGTTGTCCTCGCACCTGAGACGACGACGGGTGTCACTTCCCCGCAACGTGTCAACCCCAAGCGGACTGATGACGCCAGCACCCTCGCAAAGGATCTGTTGGGCGTTACCCTCGTACCTAAGATGACGGTGTGCTCCGCCCCCGACGCGACTTCACCACCGTCCATCGACCAAGAGGTACTGTCCGTTTTCCATCCTGTACCCTTCGATTCAGCTTCGATCCACCTAGCAACCCCGCTACGGTGAGTGCTTTCGTAAATGCGTATCCAAACCTTCCGGGGTACCATATGTGGTCAACCTGGGACCGACTGACAGCCGTCTCAACCTTCGGACCGGCGGGTTCCGAGGAAGAGGACAGCCCCGACTCCAGCTGGGATTTCTCCAGCCTCAATGACACCGGTGCCATGCGGGACTTCATGTCCGCATGTGACCACTGCCTCTCCGGTTGTTCTGACGATGGCCACGGCCTTGACGACGAGGGTTACGTCCCAAGTCGCAAATGTTTCCACGTCGATCAGGGAGATCACAACGAAGGCAACCACCTCGGTATGCCGGAGGTTGACGATCCCCCTAGGCCCGCATCTCGCGTTGACATCCCGCTGGAGCTAGCTGTGGTCCCAGTCCCTGCGGGGGGTCGAGACACACAGCTCGAGCAAATCCGTGAGATGCAGGCCCGGGTCGACGGGGAAGCAGGCCGGCTTGTGCAGCTCCGACAGAACATCGAACAGGAGTGGGCAGGCCGAACACTCGCCGGAGGAGCCTGTCATCGGGCCCGGGACATCCAGCACCGCATCATCGACAATGCTAGGGCAGCGCTGCCCCCGGCCATCAGCGGGTCCGGCCAGGACCTAGCTGCAGCGGCGATGCTACTTCGAGCCATGCTAGAGCCATCCACCACCAAGGGACGGCGTATCCAGGGCGAACTCAAGCATCTCCTGGAAGGCGCCGCGGTTCGACGAGCCGAGAGCTCTGCCTCCCGGAGGCGAGCTAACCCCTCGGAGCATCACGCGACGTCCTCCTGACGCATGCGGGAGGCCTCGGTCCATCCCGAGCGCACGCGGGACGAGGCGCCTACCGCCCGGGATCGCCTCGGCAACGAGCACCACCATCTCGACCGTCGAGCCCGCCTCGAGGAGAAGGTGCGCCGAGGCTATCATCCTAGGCGCGAGGGACACTGCGACAACGAGGAGGATCAGAGTCCTTCGCCCGAGCCACCCGGTCCGCGAGTCTTCAGCCGGGCCATACGACGAGCGCCGTTCCCCGCCCGTTTCCGAGCCCCGACTACCATCACCAAGTACTCGGGGGAGATGAGGCCGGAGTTGTAGCTCACGGACTACCGACTGGCATGCCAGTTGGGAGGGGCGGATGATGACAACCTCATCATCCGTAATCTACACCTTTTCCTCTCCGATGCCGCCCGAGCCTAGCTAGAGCATCTGCCTCCTGCGCAGATCTCCGACTGGGACGATCTGATCAAGGCTTTCGCGGGAAACTTCCAAGGCACGTACGTGCACCCTGGGAACTCGTGGGATCTCCAAAGCTGCCGCCAGCAGTCAAGGGAGTCCCTCCGAGAGTACATCCGGCGGTTTTCAAAGCAACGCACCGAGCTGCCCAACGTTACCGACTCGGATGTCATCGGGGCTTTCCTTGCCGGCACCACTTGCCGAGACCTGGTGAGCAAACTGGGGCACAAGACTCCCACCAGTGCGAGCGAACTGATGGACGTCGCCACCAAGTTCGCCTCGGGACAGGAGGTGGTCGAGGCCATCTTCTGGAAAGACAAGCAACCTGAGGGAGAGCCGAAGAAAGACACCCCTGAGGCGTCCGCCCAACGGGGCACGAAGAAGAAGGCCAAGAATAAGTCGCAAGCGAAGCGCGACGCCGCTGACGCGAATCTCGTCGCTGCGGCCGAGCACAGGAACCCTCGGAAACCTCCTGGAGGGGTCGGCGCGTTCGACAAGATGCTTAAAGAGCCGTGCCCCTATCACCAGGGTCCCGTCAAGCACACCCTCAAAGAATGTGTCATGCTCCGGTGCTACTTCCACAAGGCCGGGCCCCCGAAGGAAGATAGCAAAGGCCATGACAACAACAAGAAGGAGGGCGACAAGGAAGAAGAGTTCCCGGAGGTCCACAACTGCTTCCTGATCTACGGCGGGCAGGCGGCAAACACCTTGGCTCGGCACCGCAAGCAGGAGCGCCAGGAGGTCTGCTTGGTGAAGGTGGCAGCGTCAGTCTACCTAGACTGGTCCGACAAGCCTATCACCTTCGACCGAGGTGACCACCCCGACTTCGTGCCAAGCCTAGGGAGGTACCCGCTCGTCGTCGATCCGATCATCGGCAACGTTAGGCTCTCCAAAGTCCTCATGGACGGAGGCAGCAGCCTTAACATCATCTATGCCGAGACCCTGGAACTCTTGGGGGTTGATAGGTCCAAGGTCCGGGCCGGCGCGGCACCCTTCCACGGGATCGCGCCCGGAAAGCTAATCCTGCCCCTCGGACGGATCGACTTACCCGTCTGCTTCGGGACTCCCTCCAACTTCCGAAAGGAAACCCTCACCTTCGAGGTGGTCGGGTTCCGAGGGACCTACCACGCGGTGTTGGGAAGACCATGCTACGCCAAGTTCATGGTCATCCCCAACTACACGTACCTCAAGCTCAAGATGCCGGGCCCGAACGGGATCATCACTGTCGGATCCATGTACCGCCACGCGTACGAATGCGACGTGGAGTGCGTGGAGTACACTGAGGCCCTCGCCGAGTCCGAGGCCCTCATCGCCGACCTAGAACGCCTCTCCAAGGAGGCGCCCGACGCGAAGCGGCACGCCGGCAACTTCGAACCAGCCGAGGCGGTCAAGTCTGTCTCTCTCGACCCCAGCAACGACACCGGCAAGAAAGTCCGGGTCGGCTCCGAGCTCGACCCCAAATAGGAAGCAGTGCTCGTCGACTTTCTCCGCGCGAACGCCGAAGTTTTTGCGTGGAGTCCCTCGGACATGCCAGGCATACCAAGGGATGTCGCAAGCACTCACTGGACATCAGAGCTCGAGCCCGACCCGTGAAGCAAACCCTACATCGTTTTGACGAAGAAAAGCACAGGGCCATAGGCGAGGAGATCCACAAGCTACTCGTGACAGGGTTCATCAAAGAGGTATTCCATCCCGAATGGTTAGCTAACCCTGTTCTTGTAAGGAAGAAGGATGGGAAATGGAGGATGTGCGTAGACTACACTGGTCTAAACAAAGCATGTCCGAAGGTTCCCTACCCTCTACCTTGCATCGATCAAATTGTGGACTCCACTGCTGGGTGCGAAACCCTATCATTCCTCGATGCCTACTCAGGCTATCACCAAATCAAGATGAAAGAGTCCGACCAGCTCGCGACTTCTTTTATCACACCTTTTTGGCATGTACTGTTACACTACAATGCTATTTGGTTTGAGGAATGCAGGCGCCACCTACCAGAGGTGCATGAACCACGTTTTCGGAGAACACATTGGCAGAACGGTCGAGGCTTACGTCGATGACATCATTGTCAAGACGAAGAAAGCCTCTGACCTCCTCTCTGACCTTGAAACGACATTCAAGTGTCTGAGAGCGAAAGGCGTGAAACTCAATCCTGAGAAGTGTGTCTTCGGAGTCCCCCGAGGCATGCTCCTAGGGTTCATCGTCTCCGAGCGAGGTATCGAGGCCAATCTGGAGAAAATCGCGGCTATCACCAACATGGGACCGATCAAAGATTTGAAAGGAGTACAGAGGGTCATGGGATGCCTTGCGGCTCTGAGCCGCTTCATCTCACACCTTGGTGAGAAAGGCTTGCCTCTGTACCGCCTCTTAAGGAAGGCCGAGCGCTTCACTTGGACCCCCGAGGCCGAGGAAGCCCTCAGAAACCTTAAGACGCTCCTTACAAATGCACCCATCCTGGTGCCCCCCGCTGCAGGAGAAGCCCTCTTGATCTACGTAGCCGCGACCACTCAGGTGGTCAGCGCCGCGATCGTAGTCGAGAGACGAGAAGAAGGGCATGCACTGCTCGTCCAGAGGCCAGTCTACTTCATCAGTGAAGTGCTTTCCGAGACCAAAGTCCGCTACCCGCAGATTTAGAAGCTGCTCTACGTAGTGATTCTGACACGGTGAAAGTTGCGACACTACTTCGAGTCTCACCCGGTGACTATGGTGTCATCCTTCCCCCTGGGGGAGATCATCCAGTGCCGTGAGGCCTCGGGTAGGAGAGCAAAGTGGGCGGTGGAGCTCATGGGCGAAACGCTATCATTCGCCCCTCGAAAGGCCATAAAATCCCAGGTCTTGGCAGACTTCCTGGCTGAGTGGACTGACACCCAGTTACCAACAACTCCAATCCAACCCGAGCTTTGGACCATGTACTTCGATGGGTCACTCATGAAAACAGGAGCAAGCGCTGGCTTGCTCTTCGTTTCACCCCTCGAAAAGCATCTTTGCTATGTCATACGCCTCCATTTTTCGGCATCAAACAACGTGGCCGAGTACGAGGCTCTAGTTAACGGGCTGCGCATCGCCGTCGAGCTAGGGGTCCGGTGCCTCGACGCTCGTGGTGACTCACAGCTTGTCATCGACCAAGTCATGAAGAACTCCCACTGCCGCGACCGGAGGATGGAAGCCTACTGCGACGAAGTCCGGCGCCTGGAAGTCAAGTTCTACGGGCTGGAGCTCAACCACATCGCCTGACGATACAACGAGACTGCAGATGAGCTGGCGAAGATACCGTGGGGCGGACGACGGTTGCCCCGGACGTCTTTTCCAGAGACCTACATCAACCATCCGTTAAGATCGACGACACGCCCGAGCCCGAGGAAGCCTCGGCCCAGCCCGAGGTACCCTCGGCCCAGCCCGAGGAGGCCTCGGCCGAGCCCGAGGTACCCCCGGCCATCGAGGAGGAGGCCTTGCCCGTCGAGGGGGAACAGAATGGGGTCACGCTAGATCCGAACTGGCAGACCCCGTACCTGGAATATCTCCTCCGAGGAGAGCTCCCCTTCGACAAGGCCAAAGCTCGGCGACTGGCTCGGCGTGCCAAGACGTTCGTCTTGCTGGGTGATGAAAAGGAGCTCTATCACCGCAGCCCCTCGGGCATCCTCCAACGATGCATATCCATCGCCCAAGGACAAGAGCTGTTGCAAGAAATACACTCGGGGGCTTGCGGCCACCATGCAGCACCTCGAGCCCTCATGGGGAATGCCTTCTGACAAGGTTTCTACTGGCCAACCGCGGTGGCCGACGCCACTAGGATTGTACGCTCCTATCGGGGGTGTCAATTCTAGGCAAAGCAGACACGCCTGCCCGCTCAGGCCCTACAGACGATACCCATCACCTGGTCGTTCGCAGTATGGGGTCTGGACCTTGTCGGTCCCTTGCAAAAGGCACCCAGGGGCTTCTCGCACCTGCTGGTCGCCATTGACAAATTCTCCAAGTGGATCGAGGTCCGACCCCTGACCAGCATCAGGTCCGAGTAGGCGATGGCGTTCTTCACCAACATCATCCATCGATCCGGGGTCCCAAACTCCATCATCACCGACAATGGCACGCAGTTCACCAAAAAAAAGTTCCTGGACTTCTGCGACGACCACCACATCCGTGTGGACTAGGCCGTCGTAGCTCACCCCATGACGAATGGGTAGGTGGAGCGTGCCAACGATATGATTTTGTAGGGACTCAAACCGAGGATCTACAACAACCTCAACAAGTTCAGCAAGCGGTGGATGAAAGAGCTACCCTCGGTAGTCTGGAGTCTGAGGACGACGCCGAGCCGGGCCATAGGTTTCTCGCCGTTCTTTCTAGTCTATGGGGCCGAGGCCGTCCTCCCCACGGACTTAGAATACGGTTCCCCGAGGACGAGGGCGTACGACGACCGAAGCAACCAGACCAGCCGAGAGGACTCACTGGACCAGCTCGAAGAGGCTCGGGACGTTGCCTTACTGCATTCGACACGGTACCAGCAGTCGCTGCGACGCTACCACGCCCGAAGCATTCGGCCCCAAGGCTTCCAAGTGGGAGACTTGGTGCTTCGTCTGCGACAGGACGCCCGAGGGCGCCACAAGCTCACTCCTCCCTGGGAAGGGCCCTTCATCATCGCAAAGATTTTGAAGCCCGAAACATACAAGCTGGCCAACGACCAAGGCAAGGTCTACAGCAACGCTTGGAACATCCAACAGCTACGTCGCTTCTACCCTTAAGATGTTTTAAGTCGTTCATGTACCTCGTTTTCTTTACATACATAAAGTCTAACCGTCAAGGAAGGGTCGGCCTTGCCTCAGCAAAGCCCGACCCTCCCTCGGGGGCTAGAAGGGGGGAACCCCCTCTACGTCAAAACTTTCCTCGGAAAAAATTTTCTACCAAAACGACCTTCGTGCTTTCGACTTCTATATCGCTAGTGGGATCTTGAAAACGACGGGAGTACACGTAAGCGACAAGGCCGACCGAGCCGAGGAACTCCTACGCCTCCGGGATACGGATACCTCACTCATCACCTTCCGCGAGAAGTAACTAACGCTCGGATAAGCGATCCTGCTGCCGAACAAGTCCAAACACTCGGGTAGAAAACGACTTTCGTGCCTTCTCGACTGTATCGATAACGGAATCCTACGACCAAATGAGAGTGCACGTAAGTGGCAAGGCCGACCGAGCCGAGGAACTCCTACGCCTCCGGGATACGGATACCTCACTCATCACCTTCCGTGAAAAGTAACTCTCGCTTGGATAAACGATTCTGCTACTGACAGACAAGTCGTGATGCTCGAAACGAGAGGAAAGAAAACGCAGCTTTTTAACACGACGATAAAGTGTTTAGGCCTTGGCGGCCGCGAAAAACATGCGCATGCTACAGACAAACTGTTCCTGCAGGTTCAGGCATCGGCAGGGGGAGCAGCAGCACCCTCAGCGTTGTTTCCACCCTCAGCGGAACCTGGCCCGGCCTCGGACGGCGACCCGGGCGAAAGGACCTCCACCCAAGGGAGGACGTCAGCACCACGCCAGCGGATGTCTTGGCCAAGCTCCAGCCGCCGCTGCCACATCTCCTCGGCCTGGGAAGCCGCCAGCTCCCGGGTCGACGAAGTCTCTTTTCGAGCCAACTCCGCCTCTGTCCGCGCCAACACCGCTGCCTCTAGCTCCGGCTCATCGCAGAGCAGCCGAGGGTTCTAAAAACTGAGCAAGAGAGGCCTAGAGCGGCAAGGCCGACCGAGCCGAGGGACTCCTATGCCTCCGGGATACGGATACCTCACTCGTCACCTTCCGCGCAAGGCAACTCACACTCAGTTAAGTGGTTCGACCACCGACAGGCAAGTCCTAGTGCTCGAAACGAGGAAGAAACATAGCTTTATACTCGAATACCCAAATGTTCAGGCCTCGATAGCCACAAAGAACAAATACATATGCTCGGGGTAACTATGCTACATAGACTTAGACATCGGCAGGACCCTCGGCGGTTCTCCCGGCCTACGACAAATGTCTAAGTCCTTGAAGCGGTTACATTTTGCTCCGGCAAAAACCCAGTATATTCCCTTACAAATGGGACTCCGGTTCCACTCCCGTGGGTATGAACAACCTCCACACCAGAGGGCCTGCGGGACAACAAACTCCAGGTGGCTCGCCGGTGACCACTACACCAGCAGCGACAACGACCCCCGCTTCGGGCGGCTAAATAGCAGCAGCGATGACCTCAGGGCAGACACTGCTATGATGAGGCCCTCGCCCACGTCTCCACTCGAGGGGCGAGGACAAGCCATCAAAGCCAAAGAGCCGGGGTCCGGCCGCAGATGGCGCCGACGGTCTCGTCGGCGGAGAAACCTTCTCTGGCTGCCACCACCTCAGCACCGATGACAGCGGCCACCTGCGCGCCAGCGCCATGCCGACGAATGGCGGACGCCCCAGCCTGCACCGGTAGATCCCCACTCAAGTCCTCACAGACGGGCAGGCCCCGACCTCCGCGCGGAGGCGTCGTGCCGGAGTGAGGACAAGACAATCCAAGAACACAAACGCCGCCCATGCGGCGTACGGCGTCTTGGACGATCCCCCGGTGCGCACAGCGCAACAGTCGCCCACGCGATGGACGGACGGCCACGCCCGGATCAAGCGGCAGGAGGCAGCGTCGGAGGCCGCGACAGAGCCAGCTGAGCCAGCGAGCCAGGCACGCTGGAGCTGATGACGCTTGCGGCCGACCGAACCCGCGTTGTTGAGGTCCGCCCTCTCCGCAAAGGCGGTGACAGCAGCCACCGGCGTACGGCACGACCGTTGCCCGGGTGGAGGACGGACGGCTGCACCCTGGCCGGGCAGCAGCGGTTCGCCTTCCCCCGCATGGCTGGAGGACGTCACCTCCACAGGGCTGGAGGATGCCCTTCTCCCCCAAATGTTGGAGGAAGAAGCGGGTCGCCGGCCCACACGGGAGGCAAAACCCGTCTCGGCTCGCCCTCCGCCTCAGCCCGGACGACGAAAATCCTTGAAGCCGAGCGATGGCTGAAGAGCGCCGATCTCCACAAGGTCGCGCTCTTCCAACGACAGCAAGAGCAAGGCGATGCCAGTACGCCCCATCCGGGGGCTCGAAAGGTGGAAGGGCGCAATGCATGAGGGGAGAACGAAGGCATGGCCACTACCTGGGGGATCGATCCCCTTTTATAGGCAGACCTCCTCACTTGCACCCCCTAGCATCACGGGCAAAGTCTCCACTGACGTGCTCTAGGGTTCTCCCCCTATGACACGGGGGCTGGGTCCCACACGTCATACGAGCTGATCCGAAGCGCGAAGAAGGCGAACCGTCGCACGCGAGGCATGTAACCATCCCGCGGTTACAAGCGCTCTCCCATCTTCGCAGAAACCGGTGGTCGAAAGGGTGGACTGCCACGCGACAGGCATCCAACCGCACCGCAACTGTGCGCCCTTTTGGCTTCGACCACATCCGGTGGACCAACGCAAAGGAAGCGGGCCCGCATGTCATGTAACCGGCGCGCCGGTTACGACGTGCAAAGAGCCGCACCACCACTTGCGCCGAATGCCACGCCTCCTTGACTGCGGAACCAGTACCGTGACTCGAGGCAGCCCTAAGCATGACCCAACAGTGCCAATTAAAGGCGACGACCACGGGTCAGTCAGCCGCGGGGATAGGCACGACGGTTGGCATGGCCAAAAGTGGGCCGACAGTAATTGCAGCGGCAGACGAGCGAAAGCAGCGGTCAAATCGCCTGCAGGCTCGCGTCCCCTCCTGAAGTGATGGGAGAGCCCTCTCCCACAGCGTGAAGACGATGCACCCGTGTCCTGTTCCTCAAACGGCTCGCACGCACAACGGGCGCCACGCGAATCGCCCGTCCCGTCGCATTAACTCCCCGGCAGAGCAAGCGACACCTCTGGCAGGCGAGGCGGGCGTCGTTTCACCTCCGCCATGACGACCGCGTCAAAAAAAGGTGTGCCACCTTATTTAAATTCATATCCTTCCCCTCCTCCTCCTCCTCCTCCTCTCTCTCTCTCTCTCTCTTGCTATAGGGACCGGGAAAGGAGATGTTGTGGAAAGGATCCTTCTCGGCGAAGGAAGCGGGCCCCGAGCCCTCCTACTGATCAGGGGTTCGAAGGCTGGCCCCTCGGAAGGGTTTCGACAGCCGCCCTAGAGCACCCGGGCTCCGCGCCCATTACTGATCAGGGGTTTGAAGGCTGGCCCCTCGGAAGGGTTCGACAGCCGCCCCAGAGCACACAGAGTGAGGGATGACTCTGGGTACGTCCGATACATGGCCGAGGCTCGGGCTACACTCTCGAGGTACCCTAGGACATTTCCGAGACCGGCGGGAACGATTTGTAACGGAATCCCACCGGAGGGAGGCATCGAGCCCTCGGACCCTGTCGAAGGGGTCCGGGTCCTGTGAATCACCCGCAGGTACTTTTGGAGCACGCCTCTGGGCCACCAGCTGACCCCTAACGAACGGGGCACGAGCGTCCACTCGGATCACCCGTTAGCAGCTCACTGGAAACACCATGTTCGGCGCCCTCCGAGGGCAACATGGCGCTTTCCCCCCCTCCTCCTTGCGGAAAGGCGACGCAGGGGCGTATGATAAAAGTCGAGAAAGTCCTTGATCGTCCTCTCACTCCGTGCAGAGACTCGGGGGCTGCTCTCGCACCCGGCTACGGCCAAACTGTTGACAGCATCAACAAACCAGCTTGATAACTCGGAACCTGACCATGCACCCGGGCTACGGCCAGGCCACATGAGGGAACGATCAGACCGGCCGAGGCACCACGAAAAGCATTAATACCTCAGAGGAGTCAAACCACTCCTCCGAGGCCTCGGGGGCTACACCCGGCGGGTGCACTCACGCGCACCCACCAGAACAAAGCAAAACCGAGAAAGGCCAGTCCCCTCACCAAAAATGCGGCAAAGCCTCCAAACGAGTACCAACACTCCCTTCGAGGCTCGGGGGCTACTGTCGGGTACCATAATTAGGGGTACCCCCAACACTCCTAATCACGGCTGGTAAACACCCTCAGACCAACTGACGGGCGCGGTTCAAGTCAAGGCTTCGTCTACCCAAGGGACGCGACCTCGCCCGAGCCCAGTCTCGGGCTGGAGTAGTAGTCCCAGACGAGTTCATGCCTCGCCCGAGGGCCTCCTCAGGCAGCGGGCACCCCCTCGGCTCTCCCGAAGCTCGGCTCGGGTAGGCTTCGTTGTGAAGCAGCCTTGGCCAAACCGCCTCACCAACCGACCACATCGTAGGCACATTCAATGCGAGGATCGTCTGACACCGTATCCTGACACACGTACCTCAGTCGGCAGGGCCGAAGTGACCGCAGTCACTTCGCCCCCCTTTTACTGTTCGATCTGACGGGAAAACAGCACCGCTCGCCTCGCTCCGACTACTGTGCCAACCACCCAGGCGAAGCTGACGACAAGTCACGATCAACCACCGAGTTCGGCCTCGCGCGCAACAGGAAGCTCCACCTCGCCCGACCTCAGGCTCCGGCCTCGAGAGGACGTCTCCGCCTCGCCCGACCTTCGGACTCGGCCTTGACCTCGGTCTCGGGAGGAATCGCGTCCTCGCCCGACCCTGGCCTCGGCCTTAAGAGAAGTCTCCGCCTCGCCCGACCTTGGGCTCGGACCGACCGCGCCAACAGGGGATACATCATTACCCTATCCCTAGCCAGCTCAGGCTACAAGGAACAGGACCGGCGTCCCATCTGGCTTACCTCGGCGACGGGTAATGATGGTGCCCCGCGTGCAACCATGATGCCGGTGGCTCTCAGCCCCTTACGGCAGCAAGGAGACGTCAGCAGGATCCTTGCCGCACTGCCAGATGTGCTCCTATAGGGCTCAGGCGCTTCTCCGACAGCCACGCTATCACGTATACAGGGCTCAAGCTCTCCCCCGACAGCCACATTGGCATGTACACAGGTGAAAGTTCCCTTTGACCCGGGAACAGGATCTGGATGTCGCCTAGAGGGGGTGAATAGGCGAATAAAACTTATCACTTTAAAACTTAAATTCTTACTCTACTCGAAGACTTAGTACGCAGTGGAGTGAGAAGACCCTTCGAGTAGGTTGCAGCGGAATAGAGGATCCTGTCTCAAAATGTCCTGCACTTCAAATAAAGCTTATACCACAGATAAGTATTGAAGTGCAGATATAAATGCGAGTAAGACAGAGAGTCAGGATACAATACAGAACAGAGCACACAGACACAATGATTTATCCTGAGGTTCGGCCAAGCCTGAAATGCTTGCCTAGTCCTCGTTGGAGTTAGCCACACCTGGGCTTGGAGTCTATTTCAACTCCTTCCTCCGTTTGCTCAGATCTGTCAGTATGACAGATAGAGCCTTTCACTATGTTGAGTTGGGTTACAACAAAACCGCGGCTGCTTACAAACTTCTTGGCAGCACCCCAACAGAGTAACGATACGCTCAAGACCTTGCTCTAGCTCTTAGCAACTCTTCTCCACTCTCTAAAGGTTTATAGCTGTGCCTTTTTCACAAGCTAGAGAGATACACACAAGAGGGAGAGTGAGAATTGATCAGAGTGATGTCTACACTTGTTGGCTGCACTTGTGTCTTGCTTGAGGCGCCTAGGGGTCCCTTTTATAGGCACAAGGAGCCTAGGAGCCGTTGGAAGCAATCCAGGAAGGCAAATCTTGCCTTCTGTCGGGTGGCGCACCGGACAGTCCGGTGCACCACCGGACACTGTCCGGTGCCCGATTTCCTTCCATATGTGGCGCAGGCGACCGTTGCAGGCTTTGGAGCCGTTGGCGCACCGGACACTGTCCGGTGCACACCGGACAGTCCGGTGCCCCATCTGACCGTTGGCTCGGCCACGCGTCACGTGCGGATTGCGCGGCCGACCGTTGGCCCAGCCGACCGTTGGCTCACCGGACAGTCCGGTGCACCACTGGACAGTCCGGTGAATTATAGCCGTACGTCGCCAGACTTCTCCCGAGAGCGGCCTGTTCACCGGAGGTCAACCTGGCGCACCGGACACTGTCCGGTGCACCACCGGATAGTCCAGTGTGCCAGACTGAGCTGAGTCTTGGCTGTACACAGCCAAGCCTTTTGCACCTCTTTCCTTTTCTTCTTCCTTCTATTTCTAACACTTAGACAAGTATATTAGTACACAAAACCAATGTACTAAGTCTAGAAACATACCTTTTCTTAATTATTATATCTATAGCATTTGACATGCTTGAGCTTTGATGTTGGACTCATAAATCATCAAGTCAGCTTGACTTGATCTAGATTGACATTACTTAGCTCCAACATCCTGCAAAGGTCACATAGAACATCTCCAAACATAGGAACAACCCAAACTAAAGATCAAGGTGAACTTAGCTCTTTTGGGCTGCCTCCAGTTCTGGTTTTGACACTGCTTCTTCTTCTAGTGACCTTGTGCACTTCTTCTTAGAGCTTGATCTTGAGCCTTATGACTTACACCACATAACTAGAGATGTTTCCTCATTGGTTGTAAGTCACGTCCTTATGTAGTGATCCTTGATGTGTCCTAGCTGTTCTCAACTCGATCACCCTTGACTTTGCAAGCCTTCTTCTTCACCCTTGGCTTTGGGTTCCTCAGCCTCCTTGACCTTCTCCCGTGCACTTGGTACCTCGAAGCTTTTCTTGCCTCCGTCCTTGGCTTGATCAGTTGTCCCCGAGCTACGCACCCGAGTCTCACTTTATGCAATGACCATCTTACTTGTGATGCCCAGTATCTATTCATCATTTAGTCCTTGGACCATCACACTTGTTCACTTGTGTTGAACCCTGTTAGCTTTACATTAAGCACCTGTTCAACACTTAGCATACTTGTTAGTCCTTTAATTGAGTTGTCATCCAAACACCAAAATCCACAAGAGAGCTTTCAATCTCCCCCTTTTTGGTGATTGATGGCAACACAATTAAAGCTTACATAAGAGTGAAATTTAAAGCACAAATTGAGTTCTAAGATTGTAGAATGCTCCCCTTAAATATGTGCTTGCATTAAAAACTTAGCTTTGGCCTTAAATGCCAAAATGCACATACTTAGGCTAAATCGAAACATTGCTACACCTTAGCACCTGTGGGATGCATTGTGCCAAGGATCAAACCATGATGCGTATAACACACAAATGCAGAGAATCAAAGTTAAACACCATTCACTTAAGTGGATATATCACAGGAATATCAACCTACCACTATTCACCATTAAGATACCAATTTAAACTAAGATACCAATTTAAAGCAATCTTAAAGCACCTTTAATCTTAAAGCACCATTAACCGCATGACTATCTATTATACTATAGAAGCCAATTAATTCTCTTAAAGCACCATTAACCATATGACTATCTATTACACTATAGAAGCCAATTAATTCATAGCATAGCAGCGGAAACACTAGTCCATATGATGCAACACATATAATACTGCAAGAAGCATATGATAAGACTTATCAATAACACACTAACAATGCTCAAACTAACACATCACCCCTTAGGATAAGCTTTCCTCTCAGGTTGAGATAAGCTTTAATGCACAAATTCTCCCCCTTTGACATCAAACACCAAAACCATATTCAAGCAAGAACATAGGATGATGTCAAGGGACAGCAGGGTGTTAAGGAGGAGAGACACATTATCAACACTCCCCCTTATTCATTAAACATATGCACCAGAGATATTAAGATACATTTACGCATAATATCAAAAGATGTCAATTGAAGCAAACTATCATGGCTACCAATTGAAAGTCATTTATTATCATAGCTCCATGATATTTAAGGATAGGCATCTATTATCACCAGATATTATAGAGCATGAGCAATCTAAAAATATGCAATTACTCACGACTTAAGATACCAATTTCTTGACTTACAGAGGTACCCAAGTCCTGATTGCTCCATTTCTTGCTCATCTTCTCTTTTCCACCTAGAGACTATACAAGATCGCTCAAGAAACAGTTAGTCTCAAAAGACACAAGTTATGTGTGCTCCCCCTCAAGTTGTGCATCAAGTATTTGAATGACTTGCACTTTGCACATTCTAGCTTCCTCAGAACTAGAGGGGATCACAACATACCTTGGTCAAGGCATGCTCTATCACTTTCAAAGAGACCAATTTGAATATCAAATGAAAGATTGACTTAATCCAACAATGCATGCCTCAAGAAGTATAACATTTTACGAGCAACCTAGACATGCTTCATACTTGACAATCATTGTACCACATATACAAATTGAAAAACAACACGATCATGCATATAAAGCGCAATGTCTAAGCACATCATAATTAAGAAGGTTCCTTAGATACACCAAAAGAAACAACATTTTAAAGTAAGGAGCACCTAGGCCAAAATACTACCAATTCAGAGGCAAGACCATAGCTGTGATCACAATTAATGGAACTTCAAGATATTCAATGAAATTGCATAGTTCCATTCTCCATACCTTTGCCTTTTCCTGAATTGCTATGAGAGCACCAGTTGTCACTAATTGAGGGCTCCTTTTGCTTATGCACCTTAGCTCAAAAGAGTGCATTAGAGGCACAACATGGAGTTGGTATTCACACAATACCAAACTAGAGTAATCATGTGAACATAAACTAAACCAAAATGTCATATTTGCACATAGGTTAATCATTAAAGCCATATAGCATAACTCACAAAGGAATACAGGTTTATTCACAGACACAACATGAGTTAATCATGGTGGATATATCTAATGAAAAACTACCAATTAAATGATTCAAGAGACATAACCTCTAAAGCACACAATCATGATTAAGCAAGTATGGTTACGATCTTGGAAATCTTTAATCATTGATTGAAAGGTACTCAACACAAGCAATGAAGAAGCATAACTACTCCTAGGACAGGTAGCACAGCAATCAGTCTTAAGAGCAATACTGATTATCAACAAAGTACTCAAGATACAAGGGTACCATCCTATGAAGAGCAAGTTGCAGAATCTCATCAAGGTCCTTTGCTTGATTCACCAATAATGATTAAGGACCTATTCAACTTATTTCACTTGAGATGAACATGGGATTAGTGTCTCACAATAATTCAACCTTGGGTTAATGAATAAACACCAAAACAATTAACAGCTTAAGCATAGAGTTTGAGATAACCGTCTTAAGCTCTCCCACGGTCTCCATTCCATCTCAAGGCACCTGCATTGTCTAGTTGGCACAGTTTGGTACCCACCTCGGGATGGGTCCATGATGTTCAACTAAAAGTGCCTTTGGTACCCAAATAGTCTTTGTGCTAGTACTAGGTGATCTCGTTATAGATCTAGCACAAGTGTATGATTTGGGTCTCCTAAGTGAATAAGATTGAGACAAATTTACTTGCTTAGGAACCTCACCTTTATTACATACCTTGGATAGATGACCCTGCTCACCACACTTGTAGCAGAAACGTCGCTCTCCCTGACATGACGCTTGCTGTTTGTCATTTTTCTTGGTGAGAGACATCTTGGAGAATGCACATGCTTGGTTCATCAATAGCGGACAAGAAGTGATCGTATGGTTCTTGTCATTGCATCCGAAGCATTTCCTTATCCCTTTTTCCTTGTTGTTGTATGGACAAGATGCAATGAGGTGGCCTAATGCCTTGCACTTGAAGCATCTCCGTTTTCCTCTTCTCTTGTTGTTCTTTGATGACATAGAGGAATGGTTAGTGCAAACAACACGATTAATTGAATCTTTACCTTTTTCCAAGCTCATGTTGATTTCTTCATCTTTAGGAACATTCTTCTTATGGAGCTTAACACTTGCTGCAGTTTTTCCTTTCTCAAGCTTCTTCACCACGCGCCCGTGGATATCTTGAGAAAGTCGAGCAATGCGTCTTCTCCTTAGCTGTCTTTGCTTCTTGTTCCCACATAGTTTCTTTTGTGACCCTGCAACTTTTTGCTCATCCAAACATTCGCTTCCTCTTGAGCGATAGGGGTTAGCACATGGTGATAGATTATCCAAATGAGTACTTGTGCAAGAATGAAGTTCACATGAATTTTAGTTCGTGATTACGACCTCATGAGCAACTTCAAGCATGATATGTCTATCCAAGAGATTATCATGATAACAAGACAATAAGTCATATTTTTCAGTTAGAGCAAGGTTATCATGACTTAACAATTCTACTTGACTCCTAAGCATAGAATTTTCAGTTTTAAGTTGAGCAGTATTAGATAATATATCATGATTATTTCTTTGCTCGATTAAAATAGATTCATACCGTTGGACCAAACCATCATGATAGCATTTTAGCTACACATGTTCTTTGGTCATCTTCTCCAGGCTGTTGTTTGTTTTGATGAGTGTCTCCTCTAGCCTGAGAAGCGTCTCGCCTTGTTCCTTATTCCTTCTCAACAACTTAACCAAGAGTGCTTTGTCCTTTTTGTTGAGATGGATGTAGAAACGGCAAATCTCTTCTTCCACATCATCGGTCTCATTTTCCCTGTCATTAATGTTAGTGGAAGCAAAACAGGAAAATGTACTTTGTGATGATGTAGATTCCTCATCCTCATATTCCTCCTCATCATCGCTCTTGTCTCCACCATCATTGTTAGCAATAAGACATTTATTACTAGTGGGAGACAAACCTGTTGATGAGGTGGATTCATCGTTTGGTGGCCAATGCTTTTCTTCTCCCTTTGAAAGGTTAGCATCACAAGCAATATAGGGAGCAGGAGCAGTACAATTTGCCACAAAATATTTTACTTTAATTCTATTCCATAAATCATGAGCATCAACAAATAGATCATTATCACTTCTCATGATGGCAAAATAGGCATCTCTAGAAAGAGAATCAACTAAGATGTTGCAAGCATGGTGATTTAGAGATAGACATCTTAGTTCATCATTAGAAGGATTTTTACTAACATTAGAGAGAAAAATACTTCTACTAAAGACCTGTCTCAAATCAGGATCAACACTCATGAAAGCATTATAAATAGAGACATACCAAGACTTGTAATTAGAGCCATCGCCTAAGAGAAGTTCTACAGTTACCTCTTGTGACGACATCGTCATCTTCGGACGGCTAAGCCCACACTGGAGAGGCCTAGCTTTGATACCAATTGAAAGTTCCCTTTGACCCGGGAACAGGATCTGGATGTCGCCTAGAGGGGGGGTGAATAGGCGAATAAAACTTATCACTTTAAAACTTAAATTCTTACTCTACTCGAAGACTTAGTACGCAGTGGAGTGAGAAGACCCTTCGAGTAGGTTGCAGCGGAATAGAGGATCCTGTCTCAAAATGTCATGCACTTCAAATAAAGCTTATACCACAGATAAGTATTGAAGTGCAGATATAAAGGCGAGTAAGTGAGAGCACCTAGAGGGGGGGTGAATAGGTGATCCTGCAACACTTAAAACTTAGGCCACAAAAACTTGGTTAAGTGTTAGCGCAATAACCGCCAAGTGGCTAGAGAGGAATCTTCAACAAAACACAATAACCAACAAGAGATCAATCACAGAGATGGCACAGTGGTTATCCCGTGGTTCGGCCAAGACCAACGCTTGCCTACTCCACGTTGTGGCGTCCCAACGGACGAGGGTTGCAATCAACCCCTCTCAAGCGATCCAAAGACCCACTTGAATACCACGGTGTTTTGCTTGCTTTTCTCAATCCCGTTTGCGAGAAATCTCCACAACTTGGAGCCTCTCGCCCTTATACTTGAAATTTACAAAGAATCACGGAGTAAGGGAGGGATAAGCAACACACTCAAGACAAGAAATCATAGCAACACCACGCACACAAGTTGCAACGAGAGCTCATAACACAACTCAAAGAGTTCACCACTCAACTAGAGCTCTAATTGCTATCGCAAAGAATCAAAGGCGCGGAATCGATGTCTTGGTGCTTAGGAATGTTGTAGGAATGCTTGGTGTTCTCCTCCATGCGCCTAGGGGTCCCTTTTATAGCCCCAAGGCAGCTAGGAGCCGTTGAGAGCATTCTAGGAAGGCTGATCTTGCCTTCTGTCGACTGGCGCACCGGACAGTCCGGTGCACACCGGACACTGTCCGGTGCCCGATTTCTTTCCAAAAATGGCGCAGTCGACCGTTGGCAGCCTGGGAGCCGTTGGCGCACTGGACATGTCCGGTGCACACCGGACAGTCCGGTGCCCCCTTCTAGCCATTGGCTCGGCCACGTGTCCCGCGCAGATCGCGCGGCCGACCGTTGGCCCTGCCGACCGTTGGCTCACCGGACAGTCCGGTGCACACCGGACAGTCCGGTGAATTATAGCCGTACGTCGACGATGAATTCCCGAGAGCGACGAGTTCGCCTGTGAACGGCCCACCGGACAGTCCGGTGCACCACCGGACAGTCCGGTGAATTATAGCCGTACACCGCCGTCGAAGTCCCGAGAGCAGCCTGTTCGCTAGAGCCAGCCTGGCGCACCGGACACTGTCCGGTGCACCACCGGACAGTCCGGTGCTCCAGACTGAGCAGAGTCTTGGCTGCTCGAGCCAAGGTATTTTCAATTTGATTTTTCCTGTTTCCAACACTTAGACACAATACATTAGTCCATAAAACAATGTACTAAGTCTGAGAAACATACCTTTATCCTTGATTGGTACATTGTCCACCTTTTTACACTTAGGCACTTGTGTTGGACACTAAATCACCAAAATACTTAGAAATGGCCTAAGGGCACATTTCCCTTTCAATCTCCCCCTTTTTGGTGATTTATGCCAACACAACATAAAGCAAGTAGAACAAGTACAAAATCAATTCAAATAAGAACTCAAATTGTTTTGATTCAAATTTGACATATATGGATCACTCTTTGCCACCACTTGGTTTGTTTTTGCAAATCAAACTCAAATTTCTATCTCTAAGTCAAACACACATGTTAAGACATAAAGAGAGTCATTCCAAGAGAAATTGATTCAAGATTTCAAAAACTCCCCTTTTTCCCATAATCAATACTTCTCCCCACAAGAAGCCAACTTTTGACAAGAGAGACAATAAAAGAGTTTTGACAAACCAAAAGCTCTATTCTACTATTTTCAAAATCTCTCAAGTGATAGCTGATCCATTTATCGCTTTGGCCTTTATTTTCTCCCCCTTTGGCATCAAGCACCAAAACGGGATCAATCTTGGCCCTTTGACCCTATTGCCTCACCAAAATCTTCAACTAAGAGCAAATGGGCAATAAGAGGATAAAGATGGACTTGGAAAAGTTACTCTTTTCATCGGAGTGCAGTGGAAGTCTTTCATGGTCCAAGTCCACCTTTTCCCTTTCAAACCTCCTTTGAGACTAAAACAAGCAAACTCAAGCATATGGTTAGTCTCAAAGGGTCAAGTTGTAGCACAGCTCCCCCTAAATATGTGCATCACTTGCAAAAAGGACTTGTGAGGTCCAGGGAGTGTTTGTACAACTTGAGCACCACAATAAGCAACACAATGCAGAATGAACATGATCAAAGGCATAAACACATGTATGCTACAATTCAATCCAAGTTCCGCGAATCTAAGACATTTAGCTCACTACGCAGCCTGCAAAAGGTCTTCTCATCTAGAGGCTTGGTAAAGATATCGGCTAGCTGGTTCTCGGTGCTAACATGAAACACTTCGATATCTCCCTTTTGCTGGTGGTCTCTCAAAAAGTGATGCCGGATGTCAATGTGCTTTGTGCGGCTGTGCTCAACAGGATTTTCCGCTATTCGGATAGCACTCTCATTGTCACATAGGAGTGGGACTTTGCTCAGATTGTAGCCAAAGTCCCGGAGGGTTTGCCTCATCCAAAGTAGTTGCGCACAACACTGTCCTGCGGCAACGTACTCGGCCTCAGCGGTGGATAGGGCAACGAAAGTTTGTTTCTTAGAGTTCCACGACACCAGGGACCTTCCTTAGAATTTGCACGTCCCCGATGTACTCTTCCTATCGACCTTACATCCAGCATAGTCGGAATCTGAGTACCCAATCAAGTCAAAGTTAGACCCCTTTGGATACCAGATCCCGAAGCAAGGCGTAGCGACTAAATATCGAAGAATTCGCTTCACAGCCACTAAGTGACACTCCTTAGGATCGGATTGAAATCTAGCACACATGCATACTTTTAAGCATAATATCCGGTCTACTAGCACATAAATAAAGCAAAGAACCTATCATGGACCGGTATGCTTTTTGATCAACGGACTTACCTCCTTTGTTGAGGTCGGTGTGTCCGTCAGTTCCCATCGGCGTCTTTGCGGGCTTGGCGTCCTTCATCCCAAACCGCTTTAGCAAGTCTTGCGTGTACTTCGTTTGGGAGATGAAAGTGTCGTCCTTGAGTTGCTTCACTTGGAACCCAAGGAAGTAGTTCAACTCGCCCATCATCGATATCTCGAATTTCTGCGTCATCACCCTGCTAAACTCTTCACGAGACTTTTGATTAGTAGAACCAAATATTATGTCATCGACATAAATTTGGCACACAAAAAGATCACCATCGCAAGTCTTAGTAAAAAGAGTTGGATCGGCTTTCCCAACCTTGAAAGCATTAGCAATTAAAAAGTCTCTAAGGCATTCATACCATGCTCTTGGGGCTTGCTTAAGTCCATAGAGCGCATTAGAGAGCTTACACACGTGGTCGGGGTACCGTTCATCCTCGAAGCCAGGGGGTTGCTCCACGTACACCTCCTCCTTGATCGGCCCGTTGAGGAAAGCGCTCTTCACATCCATTTGGTACAACCTGAAAGAATGGTGAGCGGCATATGCTAGCAAGATACAAATTGATTATAGCCTAGCCACAGGAGCAAAAGTCTCCTCAAAGTCCAAACCTGCGACTTGGGCATAACCTTTTGCCATAAGTCGAGCCTTGTTCCTCGTCACCACCCCGTGCTCGTCCTGTTTGTTGCGGAACACCCACTTGGTTCCCACAACATTTTGCTTGGGACGAGGCACCAGTGTCCAAACTTCATTGCGCTTGAAGTTGTTGAGTTCCTCCTGCATGGCCAACACCTAGTCCGGATCTAGCAAGGCCTCTTCTACCCTGAAAGGCTCAATAGAAGAGACAAAGGAGTAATGCTCACAAAAATTAACTAATCTCGAGCGAGTAGTTACTCCCTTGCTAATATCACCCAATATTTGGTCGACGGGATGATCCCTTTGAATCGTCGCTCGAACTTGGGTTGGAGGTGCCTGAGGTGCTTCTTCCTCTTCAACTTGAACATCCTGTGCTCCCCCTTGATCATGCGCCTCCACTTGAGGTACCTGTTCGTCATCTTGGGTTGGGGGATGCACCATAGTTGAGGAAGACGGTTGATCTTGCTCCAATTGTTCCTGAGGCCGTACATCTCCAATCACCATGGTGCGTATCGCGGCCGTTGGAACGTCTTCTTCATCTACATCATCAAGATCAACAACTTGCTCTCTTGGAGAGCCATTAGTCTCATCAAATACAACGTCGCTAGAGACTTCAACCAAACTCGATGATTTGTTGAAGACCCTATACGCCTTTGTATTTGAATCATAACCTAATAAAAATCCTTCTACAGCTTTGGGAGCAAATTTAGAGGTTCTACCTTTCTTCACAAGAATATAACACTTGCTCCCAAATACACGAAAATAAGATACATTGGGTTTGTTACCAGTTAGCAGCTCATATGAAGTCTTTTTGAGGAGGCGGTGAAGGTAGACCCTGTTGATGGCGTGGCAAGCCGTGTTCACGGCTTCCGACCAAAAACGCTCAGGGGTCTTGAACTCTCCAAGAATAGTCCTTGCCATATCAATGAGCATCCTGTTCTTCCTCTCTACCACACCATTTTGCTGAGGTGTGTAGGGAGCGGAGAACTCGTGCTTGATCCCCTCCTCCTCAAGGAACTCCTCTACTTGAAGGTTCTTGAACTCGGACCCATTGTCGCTTCTTATCTTCTTCACCTTGAGCTCAAACTCATTTTGAGCTCTCCTGAGGAAGCGCTTGAGGGTCCCTTGGGTTTCAGTTTTATCCTGCAAAAAGAATACCCAAGTGAAGCGGGAAAAATCATCAACTATAACAAGACCATACTTACTTCCTCCTATACTCAGATAGGCGACGGGTCCGAAGAGATCCATGTGAAGCATCTCCAAGGGTCTTGATGTTGTCATCACATTTTTGGTGTGATGAGAGCCTCCCACCTGTTTCCCTGCTTGACAAGCTGCACAAGGTCTATCTTTTTCGAAATGTACATTGGTTAGACCTATCACGTGTTCTCCCTTTAGAAGCTTGTGGAGGTTCTTCATCCCCACATGTGCTAAGAGGCGATGCCACAACCAGCCCATGCAAGTCTTAGCAATTAAGCATGCATCTAGACCGGCCTCCTCTTTTGCAAAATCAACTAAATAAAGTTTGCCGTCTAATACACCCTTAAAAGCTAATGAACCATCACTTCTTCTAAAGACAGACACATCTATATTTGTAAAAAGACAATTATATCCCATATTACATAATTGACTAACAGATAGTAAATTATATCCAAGAGACTCAACTAAAAACACATTAGAGATAGAGTGCTCATTAGATATTGCAATCTTGCCTAAACCTTTCACCTTGCCTTGGTTCCCATCACCGAATATGATTGAATCTTGGGAATCCTTATTCTTGACGTAGGAGGTGAACATCTTCTTTTCCCCCGTCATATGGTTCGTGCATCCGCTGTCGATAATCCAGCTTGAACCCCTGGATGCATAAACCTTCTTCTCCCTTGCCATAAGGCATGTGTGACGCTCGTTGGGGAAGAGGGATGACTTGTTGAAGACGGTGGCGGCGAGTCCTTCATTGTCGGAGTCGGACGAGGAGCAATCCGAATCCCACTCCTTGCCAAGATGTGCCTCGCCCTTTGCCTTCTTATAGTTCTTCTTCTTCTCCCTCTTGTTCCCTTGATCCTGATCACTATCATTGTCGGGACAGTTAGCAATAAAATGACCAAGCTTACCACATTTGAAGCATGAGCGCTTCCCCTTTGTCTTGGTCTTGCTCGGCTGCCCCTTGCGACCCTTTAGCGCCGTCTTGAATCTTTTTATGATGAGGGCCATTTCTTCATCATTAAGTCCGGTCGCCTCAATTTGTGCCACCTTGCTAGGTAGCGCCTCCTTGCTTCTTGTTGCCTTGAGAGCAAGGGGTTGAGGCTCGGTGATTGGACCATTCAATGCGTCGTCCACGTATCTCACCTCCTTGATCATCATTCGCCCGCTTACGAATTTTCCAAGGACTTCTTCGGGCGACATTTTGGTGTACCTGGGATTCTCACGAATATTATTCACCAAATGAGGATCAAGAACGGTAAAGGACCTTAGCATCAGTCGGACGACGTCGTGGTCCGTCCATCGCGTGCTTCCGTAGCTCCTTATTTTGTTGATAAGGGTCTTGAGCCGGTTGTATGTTTGGGTTGACTCCTCTCCCCTTATCATCGCGAATCGTCCAAGCTCGCTTTCCACCAACTCCATCTTGGTGAGCAAGGTGACGTCGTTCCCCTCATGAGAGATTTTGAGGGTGTCCCATATTTGCTTGGCGTTATCCAAGCCGCTCACTTTGTGGTATTCATCCCTGCACAATGAAGCTAGAAGAACAGTAGTAGCTTGTGCATTCTTATGAATTTGCTCATTAATGAACATGGGACTATCCATACTATCAAAGTGCATTCCACTCTCTACAATCTCCCATATACTAGGATGGAGAGAGAATAGGTGACTACACATTTTGTGGCTCCAAAATCCGTAGTCCTCCCCATCAAAGTGTGGAGGCTTGCCGAGAGGAATGGAGAGCAAATGTGAATTTGAACTTTGAGGAATACGAGAATAGTCAAAAGAAAAGTTCGAATTGACCGGTTTCCTTCTCTCGTAGTCGTTGTGGTCGTCGTCCTTTTGGTAAGAAGTAGACTCATCGCTATCGTCGTAGTAGACGATCTCCTTGATGCGCCTCGTCTTCTTCTTCTTCCCATCTTTCCGTCTATGGCCCGAGCCCGAGTCAGTAGGCTTGTCATCCTTCGGCTCGTTGACGAAAGATTCCTTCTCTTTATCGTTGATCACGATACCCTTCCCCTTAGGATCCATCTCTTCGGGCGGTTAGTCCCTTTGTGAAGAGAACGGCTCTGATACCAATTGAGAGCACCTAGAGAGGGGGGGTGAATAGGTGATCCTGCAACACTTAAAACTTAGGCCACAAAAACTTGGTTAAGTGTTAGCGCAATAACCGCCAAGTGGCTAGAGAGGAATCTTCAACAAAACACAATAACCAACAAGAGATCAATCACAGAGATGGCACGGTGGTTATCCCGTGGTTCGGCCAAGACCAACGCTTGCCTACTCCACGTTGTGGCGTCCCAACGGACGAGGGTTGCAATCAACCCCTCTCAAGCGGTCCAAAGACCCACTTGAATACCACGGTGTTTTGCTTGCTTTTCTCAATCCCGTTTGCGAGGAATCTCCACAACTTGGAGCCTCTCGCCCTTACACTTGAAATTTACAAAGAATCACGGAGTAAGGGAGGGATAAGCAACACACTCAAGACAAGAAATCACAGCAACACCACGCACACAAGTCGCAACGAGAGCTCACAACACAACTCAATGAGTTCACCACTCAACTAGAGCTCTAATTGCTATCGCAAAGAATCAAAGGCGCGGAATCGATGTCTTGGTGCTTAGGAATGTTGTAGGAATGCTTGGTGTTCTCCTCCATGCGCCTAGGGGTCCCTTTTATAGCCCCAAGGCAGCTAGGAGCCGTTGAGAGCATTCTAGGAAGGCTGATCTTGCCTTCTGTCGACTGGCGCACCGGACACTGTCCGGTGCTCGATTTCTTTCCAAAAATGGCGCAGTCGACCGTTGGCAGCCTGGGAGCCGTTGGCGCACTGGACATGTCCGGTGCACACTGGACAGTCCGGTCCCCCCTTCTAGCCGTTGGCTCGGCCATGTGTCCCGCGCAGATCGCGCGGCCGACCGTTGGCTCACCGGACAGTCCGGTGCACACCGGACAGTCCGATGAATTATAGTCGTACGTCGACGATGAATTCCCGAGAGCGACGAGTTCGCCTGTGAACGGCCCACCGGACAGTCCGGTGCACCACCGGACAGTCCGGTGAATTATAGCCGTACACCACCGTCGAAGTCCCGAGAGCAGCCTGTTCGCTAGAGCCAGCCTGGCGCACTGGACACTGTCTGGTGCACCACCGGACAGTCTGGTGCTCCAGACTGAGCAGAGTCTTGGCTGCTTGAGCCAAGGTATTTTCAATTTGATTTTTCCTGTTTCCAACACTTAGACACAATACATTAGTCCATAAAACAATGTACTAAGTCTGAGAAACATACCTTTATCCTTGATTGGTACATTGTCCACCTTTTTACACTTAGGCACTTGTGTTGGACACTAAATCACCAAAATACTTAGAAATGGCCTAAGGGCACATTTCCCTTTCAATCTCCCCCTTTTTGGTGATTTATGCCAACACAACATAAAGCAAGTAGAACAAGTACAAAATCAATTCAAATAAGAACTCAAATTGTTTTGATTCAAATTTGACATATACGGATCACTCTTTGCCACCACTTGGTTTGTTTTTGCAAATCAAACTCAAATTTCTATCTCTAAGTCAAATACACATGTTAAGACATAAAGAGAGTCATTCCAAGAGAAATTGATTCAAGATTTCAAAAACTCCCCTTTTTCCCATAATCAATTCTTCTCCCCACAAGAAGCCAACTTTTGACAAGAGAGACAATAAAAGAGTTTTGACAAACCAAAAGCTCTATTCTACTATTTTCAAAATCTCTCAAGTGATAGCTGATCCATTTATCGCTTTGGCCTTTATTTTCTCCCCCTTTGGCATCAAGCACCAAAACGGGATCAATCTTGGCCCTTTGACCCTATTGCCTCACCAAAATCTTCAACTAAGAGCAAATGGGCAATAAGAGGATAAAGATGAACTTGGAAAAGTTACTCTTTTCATCGGAGTGCAGTGGAAGTCTTTCATGGTCCAAGTCCACCTTTTCCCTTTCAAACCTCCTTTGAGACTAAAACAAGCAAACTCAAGCATATGGTTAGTCTCAAAGGGTCAAGTTGTAGCACAGCTCCCCCTAAATATGTGCATCACTTGCAAAAAGGACTTGTGAGGTCCAGGGAGTGTTTGTACAACTTGAGCACCACAATAAGCAACACAATGCAGAATGAACATGATCAAAGGCATAAACACATGTATGCTACAATTCAATCCAAGTTTCGCGAATCTAAGACATTTAGCTCACTACGCAGCCTGCAAAAGGTCTTCTCATCTAGAGGCTTGGTAAAGATATCGGCTAGCTGGTTCTCGGTGCTAACATGAAACACTTCGATATCTCCCTTTTGCTGGTGGTCTCTCAAAAAGTGATGTCGGATGTCAATGTGCTTTGTGCGGCTGTGCTCAACAGGATTTTCCGCTATTCGGATAGCACTCTCATTGTCACATAGGAGTGGGACTTTGCTCAGATTGTAGCCAAAGTCCCGGAGGGTTTGCCTCATCCAAAGTAGTTGCGCACAACACTGTCCTGCGGCAACGTACTCGGCCTCAGCGGTGGATAGGGCAACGGAAGTTTGTTTCTTAGAGTTCCACGACACCAGGGACCTTCCTAAGAATTGGCACGTCCCCGATGTACTCTTCCTATCGACCTTACATCCAGCATAGTCGGAATCTGAGTACCCAATCAAGTCAAAGTTAGACCCCTTTGGATACCAGATCCCGAAGCAAGGCGTAGCGACTAAATATCGAAGAATTCGCTTCACAGCCACTAAGTGACACTCCTTAGGATCGGATTGAAATCTAGCACACATGCATACGCTAAGCATAATATCCGGTCTACTAGCACATAAATAAAGCAAAGAACCTATCATGGACCGGTATGCTTTTTGATCAACGGACTTACCTCCTTTGTTGAGGTCGGTGTGTCCGTCAGTTCCCATCGGCGTCTTTGTGGGCTTGGCGTCCTTCATCCCAAACCGCTTTAGCAAGTCTTGCGTGTACTTTGTTTGGGAGATGAAAGTGTCGTCCTTGAGTTGCTTCACTTGGAACCCAAGGAAGTAGTTCAACTCGCCCATCATCGACATCTCGAATTTCTGCGTCATCACCCTGCTAAACTCTTCACAAGACTTTTGATTAGTAGAACCAAATATTATGTCATCGACATAAATTTGGCACACAAAAAGATCACCATCGCAAGTCTTAGTAAAAAGAGTTGGATCGGCTTTCCCAACCTTGAAAGCATTAGCAATTAAAAAGTCTCTAAGGCATTCATACCATGCTCTTGGGGCTTGCTTAAGTCCATAGAGCGCCTTAGAGAGCTTACACACGTGGTCGGGGTACCGTTCATCCTTGAAGCCAGGGGGTTGCTCCACGTACACCTCCTCCTTGATCGGCCTGTTGAGGAAAGCGCTCTTCACATCCATTTGGTACAACCTGAAAGAATGGTGAGCGGCATATACTAGCAAGATACGAATTGATTATAGCCTAGCCACAAGAGCAAAAGTCTCCTCAAAGTCCAAACCTGCGACTTGGGCATAACCTTTTGCCATAAGTCGAGCCTTGTTCCTCGTCACCACCCCGTGCTCGTCCTGTTTGTTGCGGAACACCCACTTGGTTCCCACAACATTATGCTTGGGACGAGGCACCAGTGTCCAAACTTCATTGCGCTTGAAGTTGTTGAGTTCCTCCTGCATGGCCAACACCCAGTCCGGATCTAGCAAGGCATCTTCTACCCTGAAAGGCTCAATAGAAGAGACAAAGGAGTAATGCTCACAAAAATTAACTAATCTCGAGCGAGTAGTTACTCCCTTGCTAATATCACCCAATATTTGGTCGACGGGATGATCCCTTTGAATCGTCGCTCGAACTTGGGTTGGAGGTGCCTGAGGTGCTTCTTCCTCTTCAACTTGAACATCCTGTGCTCCCCCTTGATCATGCGCCTCCACTTGAGGTACCTGTTCGTCATCTTGGGTTGGGGGATGCACCATAGTTGAGGAAGACGGTTGATCTTGCTCCAATTGTTCCTGAGGTCGTACATCTCCAATCGCCATGGTGTGTATCGCGACCGTTGGAACGTCTTCTTCATCTACATCATCAAGATCAACAACTTGCTCTCTTGGAGAGCCATTAGTCTCATCAAATACAACGTCGCTAGAGACTTCAACCAAACCCGATGATTTGTTGAAGACCCTATACGCCTTTGTATTTGAATCATAACCTAATAAAAATCCTTCTACAGCTTTGGGAGCAAATTTAGAGGTTCTACCTTTCTTCACAAGAATATAACACTTGCTCCCAAATACACGAAAATAAGATACATTGGGTTTGTTACCAGTTAGCAGCTCATATGAAGTCTTTTTGAGGAGGCGGTGAAGGTAGACCCTGTTGATGGCGTGGCAAGCCGTGTTCACGGCTTCCGACCAAAAACGCTCGGGGGTCTTGAACTCTCCAAGCATAGTCCTTGCCATATCAATGAGCGTCCTATTCTTCCTCTCTACCACACCATTTTGCTGTGGTGTGTAGGGAGCGGAGAACTCGTGCTTTATCCCCTCCTCCTCAAGGAACTCCTCTACTTGAAGGTTCTTGAACTCGGACCCATTGTTGCTTCTTATCTTCTTCACCTTGAGCTCAAACTCATTTTGAGCTCTCCTGAGGAAGCGCTTGAGGGTCCCTTGGGTTTCAGTTTTATCCTGCAAAAAGAATACCCAAGTGAAGCGGGAAAAATCATCAACTATAACAAGACCATACTTACTTCCTCCTATACTCAGATAGGCGACGGGTCCGAAGAGATGCATGTGAAGCATCTCCAAGGGTCTTGATGTTGTCATCACATTTTTGGTGTGATGAGAGCCTCCCACCTGTTTCCCTGCTTGACAAGCTACACAAGGTCTATCTTTTTCGAAATGTACATTGGTTAGACCTATCACGTGTTCTCCCTTTAGAAGCTTGTGGAGGTTCTTCATCCCCACATGTGCTAAGCGGCGATGCCACAACCAGCCCATGCAAGTCTTAGCAATTAAGCATGCATCTAGACTGGCCTCCTCTTTTGCAAAATCAACTAAATAAAGTTTGTCATCTAATACACCCTTAAAAGCTAATGAACCATCACTTCTTTTAAAGACAGACACATCTATATTTGTAAAAAGACAATTATATCCCATATTACATAATTGACTAACAGATAGTAAATTATATCCAAGAGACTCAACTAAAAACACATTAGAGATAGAGTGCTCATTAGATATTGCAATCTTGCCTAAACCTTTCACCTTGCCTTGGTTCCCATCACCGAATATGATTGAATCTTGGGAATCCTTATTCTTGACATAGGAGGTGAACATCTTCTTTTCCCCCGTCATATGGTTCGTGCATCCGCTGTCGATAATCCAGCTTGAACCCCCGGATGCATAAACCTTCTTCTCCCTTGCCATAAGGCATGTGTGACGCTCGTTGGGGAAGAGGGATGACTTGTTGAAGGCGGTGGCGGCGAGTCCTTCATTGTCGGAGTCGGACGAGGAGCAATCCGAATCCCACTCCTTGCCAAGATGTGCCTCGCCCTTTGCCTTCTTATAGTTCTTCTTCTTCTCCCTCTTGTTCCCTTGATCCTGATCACTATCATTGTCGGGACAGTTAGCAATAAAATGACCAAGCTTACCACATTTGAAGCATGAGCGCTTCCCCTTTGTCTTGGTCTTGCTCGGCTGCCCCTTGCGACCCTTTAGCGCTGTCTTGAATCTTTTGATGATGAGGGCCATTTCTTCATCATTAAGTCCGGCCGCCTCAATTTGTGCCACCTTGCTAGGTAGCGCCTCCTTGCTTCTTGTTGCCTTGAGAGCAAGGGGTTGAGGCTCGATGATTGGACCATTCAATGCGTCGTCCATGTATCTCGCCTCCTTGATCATCATTCGCCCGCTTACGAATTTTCCAAGGACTTCTTCGGGCGACATTTTGGTGTACCTGGGATTCTCACGAATATTATTCACCAAATGAGGATCAAGAACGGTAAAGGACCTTAGCATCAGTCGGACGACGTCGTGGTCCGTCCATCGCGTGCTTCCGTAGCTCCTTATTTTGTTGATAAGGGTCTTGAGCCGGTTGTATGTTTGGGTTGGCTCCTCGCCCCTTATCATTGCGAATCGTCCAAGCTCGCCTTCCACCAACTCCATCTTGGTGAGCAAGGTGACGTCGTTCCCCTCATGAGAGATTTTGAGGGTGTCCCATATTTGCTTGGCGTTATCCAAGCCGCTCACTTTGTGGTATTCATCCCTGCACAATGAAGCTAGAAGAACAGTAGTAGCTTGTGCATTCTTATGAATTTGCTCATTAATGAACATGGGACTATCCGTACTATCAAAGTGCATTCCACTCTCTACAATCTCCCATATACTAGGATGGAGAGAGAATAGGTGACTACGCATTTTGTGGCTCCAAAATCCGTAGTCCTCCCCATCAAAGTGTGGAGGCTTGCCGAGAGGAATGGAGAGCAAATGTAAATTTGAACTTTGAGGAATACGAGAATAGTCAAAAGAAAAGTTCAAATTGACCGGTTTCCTTCTCTCGTAGTCGTTGTGGTCGTCGTCCTTTTGGGAAGAAGTAGACTCATCGCTGTCGTCGTAGTAGACGATCTCCTTGATGCGCCTCGTCTTCTTCTTCTTCCCATCTTTCCGTCTATGGCCCGAGCCCGAGTCGGTAGGCTTGTCATCCTTCGGCTCATTGACGAAAGATTCCTTCTCTTTATCGTTGATCACGATACCCTTCCCCTTAGGATCCATCTCTTCGGGCGGTTAGTCCCTTTGTGAAGAGAACGGCTCTGATACCAATTGAGAGCACCTAGAGGGGGGTGAATAGGTGATCCTGCAACACTTAAAATTTAGGCCACAAAAACTTGGTTAAGTGTTAGCGCAATAACCGCCAAGTGGCTAGAGAGGAATCTTCAACAAAACACAATAACCAACAAGAGATCAATCACAGAGATGGCACGGTGGTTATCCCGTGGTTCGGCCAAGACCAACGCTTGCCTACTCCATGTAGTGGCGTCCCAACGGACGAGGGTTGCAATCAACCCCTCTCAAGCGGTCCAAAGACCCACTTGAATACCACGGTGTTTTGCTTGCTTTTCTCAATCCCGTTTGCGAGGAATCTCCACAACTTGGAGCCTCTCGCCCTTACACTTGAAATTTACAAAGAATCACGGAGTAAGGGAGGGATAAGCAACACACTCAAGACAAGAAATCACAGCAACACCACGCACACAAGTCGCAACGAGAGCTCACAACACAACTCATTGAGTTCACCACTCAACTAGAGCTCTAATTGCTATCGCAAAGAATCAAAGGCGCGGAATCGATGTCTTGGTGCTTAGGAATGTTGTAGGAATGCTTGGTGTTCTCCTCCATGCGCCTAGGGGTCCCTTTTATAGCCCCAAGGTAGCTAGGAGCCGTTGAGAGCATTCTAGGAAGGCTGATCTTGCCTTCTGTCGACTGGCGCACCGGACAGTCCGGTGCACACCGGACACTGTCCGGTGCCCGATTTCTTTCCAAAAATGGCGCAGTCGACTGTTGGCAGCCTGGGAGCCGTTGGCGCACTGGACATGTCCGGTGCACACCGGACAGTCCGGTGCCCCCTTCTAGCCGTTGGCTCGGCCACGTGTCCCACGCAGATCGCGCGGCCGACCGTTGGCTCACCGGACAGTCCGGTGCACACCGGACAGTCCGGTGAATTATAGCCGTACGTCGACGATGAATTCCCGAGAGCGACGAGTTCGCCTGTGAACGGCCCACCGGACAGTCAGGTGCACCACCGGACAGTCTGGTGAATTATAGCCGTACACCGCCGTCGAAGTCCTGAGAGCAGCCTGTTCGCTAGAGCCAGCCTGGCGCACCGGACACTGTCCGGTGCACCACCGGACAGTCCGGTGCTCCAGACTAAGCAGAGTCTTGGCTGCTCGAGCCAAGGTATTTTCAATTTGATTTTTCCTGTTTCCAACACTTAGACACAATACATTAGTCCATAAAACAATGTACTAAGTCTGAGAAACATACCTTTATCCGTGATTGGTACATTGTCTACCTTTTTACACTTAGGCACTTGTGTTGGACACTAAATCACCAAAATACTTAGAAATGGCCTAAGGGCACATTTCTGTAACACCCTGAATTTGGGGGTATAAAATTTCTTTGCTCATATTCACAAATTCAGGTGTTACTTCCCTTTTTCTCATCCTTCCCAATCTTTTCTTTCTCATTTCTATAGGAGAAAAGTGCTTATTTTATTTGTAATAATAGTGTGATAGGTTAAACCCTAAGGGAGTGTGAACTGTTGCATCATGTTGAACCCTAGATTTCACTTTTGTTTGGTGCATAATTCTCAAAAAGTCTAATTTGAATTTGTGGCTCATTTGAATTTGAATCGAAAAGAGAAAATAAAAAGAAAAGAGAAAACAATTCCAGATTAAAAGGAAAAAGGAAAAGAAGCCCAAACCCCCGCCCCCTCGGCCTTTCGGCCCAATTGGCCCATCCCGCGCGCCGCTTCCCCCGCTCTCTCTGCTCGCCCGGCCCCACCCGTCGGCGCAGCCGCTTTCCCCGCGCCCGCGCCCGCTTTCCCCTCTCTCTCTGCCCGTGGGCCCCGGCTGTCAGCCCCGTCGTCCCCGCGTAACCGCCGCCCCGAGCCGCGCGTGCCGCGGACTCCGCGCCCACATCGCGCGTGGAGCTCGCAACTACCTCGCCCTCGGCCACTTGAGCTCAGGACCTCGCTCGCCCTCTCCCCCTCCCTCATTTGCGCACCTGCAGACCCCTCTCTCGCCTCCCCCTCGCTGCGCGCACGCCAAAGCGCCGCCGCCATTAAACCACCGCCGCCCGAGCTCATTCCTCCGTCGCCGTTGGAGCCCCGCCGTGCTCTCTGCCACGGTGAGCTCCGCCCCGACGTCCACAACCCGGGATAA
This sequence comes from Zea luxurians, assembly GCA_029449295.1. Classification (NCBI taxonomy): domain Eukaryota; kingdom Viridiplantae; phylum Streptophyta; class Magnoliopsida; order Poales; family Poaceae; genus Zea; species Zea luxurians. The sequence continues at coordinate 369,748 of JAOPSE010000411.1, read as the reverse complement.
CAGTGCAACCATGAGGGTGAAATGGGATGCCCTTAGCTAATTAATTAGAGGAACTAGAGGTGTAGTTGCTTCGCCGTCGTGCCGTCAATGGGGTCCAGGCACAGTGCTTGCTCTGCCGAGGCTGAGTGCCGAGGTTCTTTCGTTTTGTTTTTGTTAGTCACTCTCCTGCGGGGAGGAGTACTGTGTTTATCAAACTGGAGAAACCTAACGGGCAGCTATGATCTCTAGGGAATCTTTGTAAAAGCTACGTAGTGATACCCTGCCGGACCACCTAGGTAGTGGTCAATGGGGATTAGCTCTCCCCGGGTAGAAAGGGAATCATGACTCATGGGTAAAGTGTGCGACCTCTGCAGAGGGTAGTGAAACTGATATATCAGCCGTGCTCACGGTTAAGAGCAGCCTTGGGATCCTCTTTGATTAGAGATACAGATGGTTCGAGATGCAAGGATTATGTTATGGTCTTGGTTCGAATATGATGATGCTGTTCCTCGATGAGGAAATGGTTCATGGGTTGGTTAATGCTAAAATCTGGCTTCTACTAATGATAAATACCTGACCAACTAAAAGCAACTGCTTGAGCCTAACCCCACATAAAGCTAGTCCACTTCAGCCAAACGGGACATTTGCTGAGTACGTTGATGTGTACTCATCCTTGCTTTACCACAAAACACCAGGTTGTCCGCATTGTAACCACTGCTCAGGAGAAGGTGAAGCCGTGGGAGGAGACTTCCAGGAGTTCCAAGATTACGACGAATTCTAGGTGTGGGTTGGCGGCAACCCCCAGTCAGCTGCCTGTGAAGGCCTTATCTTTACTGTGTTTCGGTAGCACTTTGATTTATCTGTTAAGTTGATGACTATGTGGATGTCTATGACTCTGTGATGTAACAAGTTAATACTCTTTTAAGTTATTATTCGAGCAATGTGCATTGATGTTCATTTATGTAATCGCTGTGTACGTGAGTTCTGATCCTGGCATGTACACGGTTCACATTCGGTTTACCTTCTAAAACCGGGTGTGACATAAGTGGTATCAAAGCCGTGCTGACTGTAGGACCGCTGACCTAGAGTAGCACTGGTCGTACTAAGGACTATTGACCTCCCCCCTCACCTTGACCTCTGATGTTACTTCAAAAGTCGGTCACCTCGACCAACCCTATGTTTTACTACATATATATACTATATTATACCTTGTTAAAATTTTTATCTTGTTCTGTCTATGGTTTATTCACTTGTCATATTAGTTCTGCTCTTACTCTTATGCTTACGGTGTCTTTTGTAGATGGCTCGTCTTAGACACACTGCACGTAAGTCGGTGATTCCTTTCCTGCCGCCTCGACTTGCGGAGCGTCCTCTGCACCGCACCGTGTCCGGTCAGTCGAGTCACCTGGAGAGACTGCACCACCGCCTGCGTGAGGAGCAGGAACGCCGGCGCCAGCACAGAGAGCAGCAGGGCTCTTCCTCCCCATCCCAGCAAGAGGTGGAGTCCGTGAGGCCCCGTTCCTCTGTTGCCCAGCTGGAGGCGCCCCCTGCACCACCGCGGGATGCCCCGGCTGTTGGAGGAGCTACTGGAGGAGACCCCGACGACGACTCAGACCACAGCACAGAGTCTTCTGAGCCGCAGGAGGCGGAAGGATGGGTCGCCCGACCCATCACCCGTGACGCCGCTCGCGGTTGTCACTTCCACGACGCACTCGACACCTTGCTGCGCCAGGCTTTCGACCGGCACACCTGGTCGATCGAGTATCGTTGTGTAGTCTACCAGCACAGTCGCGGGAGGTACCCGGACCGCTGGGAGGCTACCTGCCTAGTTCGCCGTCCGGAGGATGACCTCCGGGGTGCAGAGGCCGTTTCGGAGCACTATTCCATCTCCGAGAGGGACACTGCAGAGGCGGCTATGCAGGATGCAGCATGACGTGCACTCTCCCAGTACTGTTCTTTGTTCGGTGGGGTGGCCGACGGTCTTAACCTTCGGTACTACCCCCGCCGCCCTACTGGCAGCACAGAGAGTGTGGTTGTCTCACCTGTTGGTGAGGCTAACCCTAGGTTGAGCAGCACAGTCAACCTAGTCGCAGTGCTTAACACTGAGCTGGATCACTCTCTGGACGAGCTGAGCAGGGCTCGAACGGAGATTGCGGAGTTGCGTGCTGAGCTGGCAGAGCGCCATCACCAGGAGGGTGGTTCTCCCGCTCCTGTTGGGACTCAGCACCCTTACCGCTCGCCGCCACGTGGTCACCACACTTATGGTTCCCCTGCCTGTAAGACCAGGATAGATCTGGATCCTTAGATCGTTAGCGTCGAAGTTTGTAATAATTCTTAAGTCAGATGTCTCAGTCTTAGATAGTTAGTTCAGTTTGCTTATCAGTTGCTTCCAATTAGCTTAGTTTGCTTATCAGTTGCTTGCATGCTTGTTATGATGAACTTGTGCTGGATTTGAATCTTTGTAATGACTGTTGCCAACCTGTGGGTTTCCCCTGCAGTTTGGCCTAGCTATAATGTTAATAAAGTCAGTTATTTAGTTGGGAAGCCATTTACTTCTACTTTCCTTCTTATCTGAGAAGCTGTGTTGAATCGTAATGGGGATCAGTGAAGCTCTTTGTTCACTCAGTGTCATGAAGAATTCTGTATTCTCTTTTCTTATGCTGGAGGGTTGTAAGATCAATGCTGATGTATGAATGTCTTCCACAGATGTCTGACAACAGGCGCCGATGCAACAGGCGTGCTCAGCAAGAGCAGCATGACCAGCAGGAGGAACAACCGAGGCAGCCTCCCCCACCACCCCTGATGTCAGTGGAGCAGATGTTCTTGATGCAGACTCAGGCAGTGCAGGCCATTGGGCAGACTCTGGCAGCCATGCAGCAGGCTCAACAGCAACCCCAACCACAGTTGCAAGTGCAGATGCCCCAGATGCCACGGGATAAGCGTGGTGAGTTCATGAGAGGGCACCCTCCTACCTTCGCCCATTCTGCCGACCCCATGGATGCACAAGACTGGCTGCGCGCAGTGGAAAGGGAACTGCGCACCGCTCAATGTAACGACAGGGAGAAGGTTCTGTATGGTCCCCGTCAGCTAAGGGGAGCAGCCCAGTCCTGGTGGGAGTCCTACCTCGCCACACATGCTGACCCCGAAGCCATCACCTGGGAAGAATTCAGCGAGAGTTTCCGCAGGTACCATGTGCCGGAGGGACTGATGATCGTGAAGAAGGAGGAGTTTCTGGCTCTGAAGCAGGGACCCCTGTCTGTTAGTGAATACAGAGACAAGTTTCTGCAGCTATCTCGTTATGCACCTGAGGATGTCAACACTGATGCTAAAAGGCAGTACAGGTTCATGAGGGGTTTGGTGGATCCCCTGCATTACCAGCTGATGAATCACACCTTCCCCACCTTCCAGCACCTGATCGATAGGGCAGTTATGACTGAGAAGAAGCGTAAGGATATGGAAGATCGGAAGCGCAAGATGAGTGGACCCCAGACCGGAGGCATCAGCCGTCCACGTTTCTCAGGCAGTTCATCTCAGCAAGGCAGGCCTGGTCACCCACAAGGATATCAAAATCAGAACCAGCGTCCGCATCAGCAGCAGTTTCAGAGGCAGTATCAGCAGCAGCAGCAGCAGTATCGTTAGCACAGCCAGCAGGGAGGTAATCCGTATCAGAAGCAGAACAACCAGGCACCTCGCCTTCCTGCCCCAGCAGCAAACCAGAGCAACCAAGCAGCCCCAGCACAAGGAGGAGGCAGAGGATGTTTCCACTATGGAGAACAAGGCCACTGGGCGATGCAGTGCCCGAAGAAGATGGCGCAGCAGCAGACCAACCCCAATGCTCCAACAAGGCAAGGTGTACTGCAGCCGACAGCAGGCAATCGTAACCAAGCGTACAACCGTGGAAAGGTGAACCACTTGGAGGCCGAAGCGATCCAGGATGCACCAGATGTGGCAGTAGGTATGTTCTCAGTCGAATCTCATCCCACGAAAGTGCTATTTGATACTGGTGCAACTCATTCATTTGTCACTGCAACCTGGGTAGAATTGCATAACATCTCAGTAGAGGCAATGATGCCGCCCATGAGGATTAATTCAGTTGGTGGCAAGGTGCAAACAGATAAAATATGCTCAAATATAAGGGTGGAAATAAGGGGGATAGGATTCCCCAGTGACTTAATAGTAATAGACACCCCTGGGATAGATGTTATTCTAGGGATGAATTGGTTAATGAAGTATGAAGCAAATGTTAGTTGTGACAAGAGGACCGTAACATTGAAGTCCCCACTCGGAGAGAAAGTAGTGGCTGAGCTAAGGATGCCTAAATCAGCGGAGGGAGATTGTCACCAGATTTCAGTTGATAGTAAGGAGGCCAAACCGCTTGAGGCTATCAAGGTTGTGTCAGACTTTCCGGATGTGTTTCCCGAGGAGCTAACGGGCATGCCACCCGAGAGAAAAGTCGAATTTGCCATAGAGCTTATCCCTGGTACCGCCCCCATTTCCAAAAGAGCCTACCGAGTGTCTGGACCAGAATTGGTGGAACTCAAGAAGCAGATAGATGAGATGTTAGAGAAGGGTTACATCAGACCAAGTACCTCGCCTTGGGCCGCTCCAGTGTTGTTTGTAGAGAAGAAAGATGGTACCAAAAGGATGTGCATAGACTACAGGGCCTTGAATGAAGTCACTGTCAAGAACAAGTACCCCCTGCCAAGGATAGAAGATTTGTTCGACCAGCTCAGAGGTGCCAGCGTATTCTCGAAGATAGATCTGAGATCAGGTTACCATCAACTCAGAATCCGACCCTCGGACATACCAAAGACGGCATTCATCACCAAGTACGGGTTATATGAATTCACAGTTATGTCCTTTGGTTTGACAAATGCGCCAGCCTTCTTTATGTACCTGATGAACAGTGTGTTCATGGATTATCTGGACAAGTTTGTGGTAGTGTTTATCGATGATATTCTCATATACTCTCAAAGTGAGAAAGATCATGTAGAGCATTTGAAGATGGTATTGCAAAGACTTCGAGAGCATCAGCTGTATGCCAAGCTGAGCAAATGCGAGTTCTGGATTCATGAAGTCTTGTTTCTGGGTCACATCATAAATCAAGATGGGTTGGCAGTGGATCCAAAGAAAGTGGCAGATATCCTGAACTGGAAAGCACCAAAGGATGTTCGTGGGATCAAGAGCTTCATTGGAATGGCTGGGTATTACAGGCGTTTCATCGAAGGCTTCTCAAAGATTGCTAGACCAATGACAGCGTTACTAGCGAAGAAAGTTGAGTTTAAGTGGACCCAAAAGTGTCAGGAAGCATTTGAAGAACTGAAAAATAGATTGACTACAGCTCCGGTGTTAGTCCTGCCTGATGTTCATAAGCCATTCTCAGTGTATTGCGATGCTTCTTACACCGGATTGGGATGTGTGCTAATGCAAGAAGGAAGAGTTGTAGCATATTCATCTCGGCAGCTGAAGATTCATGAGAAAAATTATCCCACACATGACCTGGAGTTGGCAGCAGTAGTTCATGCTTTGAAGACCTGGAGACATTACCTGTATGGGCAGAAGTGCGACATTTACACAGATCATAAAAGTCTGAAATACATATTCACCTAGTCAGAGTTAAACATGAGACAGCGAAGATGGTTGGAATTGATCAAAGACTATGAGTTGGAGATACATTACCATCCAGGCAAAGCCAATGTTGTTGCAGATGCTTTGAGCAGGAAGAGTCAAGTCAATATGTTGGCCACGTATCCGATGCCGTATGAGTTAGCCAAGGAGTTCGACAGACTGAGTCTCGGTTTCCTGAACAGTACGCAAGGAGTAACAGTGGAATTAGAGCCCACCCTAGAGCGGGAGATCAAAGAAGGGCAGAAGGATGATGAAAGCATCAACAAGATCCGGCAGCTAATCTTAGAAGGAAGAGGCAAAGACTTTCGAGAGGATGAAGAGGGAGTAATATGGTTCAAGGACCGATTGTGTGTCCCCGACCTCAAACCTATTCGGGAGCTGATCCTAAAGGAAGCTCATGAGACAGCCTACTCCATACACCCGGGAAGTGAAAAGATGTACCAGGATTTAAAAAGGAGGTTTTGGTGGTATGGCATGAAAAGAGAAATCGCAGAATATGTCGCCATCTGTGATAGCTATCAAAGGACCAAAGCAGAGCATCAAAGGCCCGCCGGATTGTTGCAGCCATTGCGGATTCCTCAGTGGAAGTGGGATGAGATCGGGATGGATTTTATAGTTGGCCTACCTCGTACCCGGGCCGGCTATGATTCCATCTGGGTGGTTGTGGACCGCTTAACAAAGGTGGCCCATTTCATACCTGTGAAGACCACATACACCGGAGCAACGTTAGCTGAGTTATACATGTCACGGATAGTCTGCCTTCATGGTGTGCCGAAGAAGATAGTGTCAGATCGGGGAACGCAGTTCACCTCTCATTTTTGGCAGCAGCTACAAGAAGCTTTGGGCACACATTTGAACTTCAGCTCGGCTTATCATCCGCAGACAGACGGTCAGACTGAAAGAACTAATCAGATCCTAGAAGACATGCTGAGAGCCTGTGCGTTGCAAGACAAGTCAGGATGGGACAAAAGGTTACCCTATGCAGAATTCTCCTATAACAATAGCTATCAGGCTAGCTTGAAGATGTCACCGTTTCAGGCACTCTATGGGCGGAGTTGTAGGACCCCGCTGCATTGGGACTAGCCTGGAGAGAGACAGGTGTTTGGCCCCGACATCCTGCTTGAAGCCGAAGAGAATATCAAGATGGTTCGGGAGAACCTGAAGATAGCCCAGTCAAGACAGCGAAGCTATGTGGACCGAAGGAGAAGAGAACTGAGTTTCGAAGTGGGGGATTTCGTCTATCTGAAGGTGTCACCTATCAGGGGAGTCAGAAGGTTCGGAGTTAAAGGCAAGTTAGCACCCCGGTACGTTGGACCATATCAGATTCAAGCAAAGCGTGGAGAAGTGGCTTACCAACTCGACCTACCAGAAAGTTTGTCGGCAGTACACAATGTGTTCCACGTGTCACAATTGAAGAAGTGTCTGCGAGTACCAGAAGAACAGTTGCCAGTGGAGGGTTTGGAAGTCCAGGAGGATCTGACATACATAGAGAAGCCAACGCAGATTCTGGAGTTTGCGGACAGAGTCACCCGGAGGAATACCATCAGAATGTGCAAAGTCAGATGGGGTCACCACTCCGAGGAAGAAGCAACCTGGGAACGAGAAGATGATCTGAAAGCCAAATACCCTGAACTCTTTGCTAACCAACCCTGAATCTCGGGGCGAGATTCTTTTAAGGGGGATAGGTTTGTAACACCCTGAATTTGGGGGTATAAAATTTCTTTGCTCATATTCACAAATTCAGGTGTTACTTCCCTTTTTCTCATCCTTCCCCAATCTTTTCTTTCTCATTTCTATAGGAGAAAAGTGCTTATTTTATTTGTAATAATAGTGTGATAGGTTAAACCCTAAGGGAGTGTGAACTGTTGCATCATGTTGAACCCTAGATTTCACTTTTGTTTGGTGCATAATTCTCAAAAAGTCTAATTTGAATTTGTGGCTCATTTGAATTTGAATCGAAAAGAGAAAATAAAAAGAAAAGAGAAAACAATTCCAGATTAAAAGGAAAAAGGAAAAGAAGCCCAAACCCCCGCCCCCCTCGGCCTTTCGGCCCAATTGGCCCATCCCGCGCGCCGCTTCCCCCGCTCTCTCTGCTCGCCCGGCCCCACCCGTCGGCGCAGCTGAGAGCACCTAGAGGGGGGGGTGAATAGGTGATCCTGTGAAAACTTAAAACTTAAGCCACAAAAACTTGTTAAGTGTTAGCACAATAATTGCCAAGTGGCTAAAGAGAAGTCTCAACAAAACACAATACCACAAGAGATCAAGCACAGAGGTGACACAGTGGTTTATCCCGTGGTTCGGCCAAGACCAACGCTTGCCTACTCCACGTTGTGGCGTCCCAACGGACGAGGGTTGCAATCAACCCCTCTCAAGCGGTCCAAAGACCCACTTGAATACCACGGTGTTTTGTTTTGCCTTTCACTATCCCGTTTGCAAGGAATCTCCACAAATTGGAGTCTCTTGCCCTTACAAGTATATGATCACAAAAAGCACAGAGTAAGGGAGGGAAGCAACACACACAAATCCACAGCGAAACGCGCACACACACGGCCAAGACTCGAGCTCACAAGAGTATCACAAAGTTCTCACTAGAACGGAGCTCGAATCACTTAGAATGACAAATGAATGCGCAAAGACTGAGTGTGGATGATCAAGAATGCTCAAAGGTTGCTTGTGTGTCTTCTCCATGCGCCTAGGGGCTCCTTTTATAGCCCCAAGGCAGCTAGGAGCCGTTGAGAGCAAATCCGGAAGGCCATCCTTGCCTTCTGTCGTCGGGGGCACCGGACAGTCCGGTGCCCGATTTGTTTCCTTAAACAGCGAAGCCGACCGTTGCAGACCGTTGGCAGATCTGGCGCCGTTGGCGCACCGGACATGTCCGGTGCACACCGGACAGTCCTGTGACATCTTTCGACCGTTGGCTCCGCCACGTGTCCCGCGCAGATTGCGCGGTCGACCGTTGGCTCACCGGACAGTCCGGTGAATTTTAGCCGTACGCCGTCGGTGAATTCCCGAGAGCGGCCAGTTCGCTCCGAGCCAGCCTGGCGCACCGGACACTGTCCGGTGCACACCGGACAGTCCGGTGCTCCAGACCGAGCTGGGTCTTGGCAGCACACAGCCAAGTCTTTTCTCCTCTTCTCTCTTCTTCTTCTTTCTGTTTCTAACACTTAGACAAATATATTAGTACACAAAACCAATGTACTAAGGCTTAGAAACATACCTTTACTTCATGATTTGCACCTTGTTCATCCATGTACATAAATTCACAATTAAGCACATGTGTTGGCACTCAATCACCAAAATACTTAGAAATGGCCCAAGGGCACATTTCCCTTTCAATCTCCCCCTTTTTGGTGATTTATGCCAACACAACATAAGGCAGCTAGAACAAGTGCAAACTCACTTCAAATAAAACTTGAATTTATTTTGAATCAATTTTGGCATATATGGATCATCTTTTGCCACCACTTGGTTTGTTTTTGCAAATCAAACTCAAATCTCTATCTCTAAGTCAAACACACATGTTAAAGCCAAGAGAGTCATTTCAAAAGAGATTGATCAAAGATTTCAAAAACTCCCCCTTTTTCCCATAATTACTACTTCTCCCAAAAGAAGCCATAAGAGAGACACAAGAGACAACAAAAGAGTTTTAACAAACCAAAAACTCTATTCTACTATTTTCAAAATCTCTCAAGTGGTAGCTGATCCATTTATTGCTTTGGCCTTTATTTTCTCCCCCTTTGGCATCAAACACCAAAACGGGATCAATTTTGGCCCTCTAACCCCATTGCCTCACCAAAATCTTCAATGTAGAGCAAATGGCAATAAGAGTTCATAAGATGGACTTGGAATAAGTTACCCTCTCATCGGAGTGCAGTGGAAGTCTTGCATGATCCAAGTCCACCTTTTCCCTTTCAATTCTCCGTTGAGACTAAATCAAACAAACTCAAGCATATGGTTAGTCTCAAGGGATCAAGTTGGAACACATCTCCCCCTAAACATGTGCATCACTTTGCAGCGGACTGGTGAGGTCCAGGGAGTGTTTGTACAACTTGAGCACCATAATAAGCAACAAAATGCAAAAAGGAACATGATCAAAAGCATGAATACATGTATGCTACAATTCAATCCAAGTTCCGCGAATCTAAGACATTTAGCTCACTACGCAACCTGCAAAAGGTCTTCTCATCTAAAGGCTTGGTAAAGATATCGGCTAGCTGGTTCTCGGTGCTAACATAAAACACTTCGATATCTCCCTTTTGCTGGTGGTCTCTCAGAAAGTGATGCCGGATGTCAATGTGCTTTGTGCGGCTGTGCTCAACAGGATTTTCCGCTATTCGGATAGCACTCTCATTATCACATAGGAGTGGGACTTTGCTCAGATTGTAGCCAAAGTCCCTGAGGGTTTGCCTCATCCAAAGTAGCTGCGCACAACACTGTCCTGCGGCAACGTACTCGGCCTCAGCGGTGGATAGGGCAACGGAGGTTTGTTTCTTAGAGTTCCATGACACCAGGGACCTTCCTAAGAATTGACACGTCCCCGATGTACTCTTCCTATCGACCTTACATCCAGCATAGTCGGAATCTGAGTACCCAATCAAGTCAAAGTTAGACCCTTTTGGATACCAGATCCCGAAGCAAGGCGTAGCGACTAAATATCTAAGAATTCGCTTCACCGCCACCAAGTGACACTCCTTAGGATCAGATTGAAATCTAGCACACATGCATACGCTAAGCATAATATCCGGTCTACTAGCACATAAATAAAGCAAAGAACCTATCATGGACCGGTATGCTTTTTGATCAACGGACTTACCTCCTTTGTTGAGGTCGGTGTGTCCGTCGGTTCCCATCGGCGTCTTTGCGGGCTTGGCGTCCTTCATCCCAAACCTCTTTAGCAGATCTTGCGTGTACTTCGTTTGGGAGATGAAGGTGCCGTCCTTGAGTTGCTTCACTTGGAACCCAAGGAAGTAGTTCAACTCGCCCATCATCGACATCTCGAATTTCTGCGTCATCACCCTGCTAAACTCTTCACAAGACTTTTGATTAGTAGAACCAAATATTATGTCATCGACATAGATTTGGCACACAAACAAATCACCATCACAAGTCTTAGTGAAAAGAGTTGGATCGGCTTTCCCAACCTTGAAAGCATTAGCAATTAAGAAATCTCTAAGGCATTCATACCATGCTCTTGGGGCTTGTTTAAGTCCATAGAGCGCCTTAGAGAGCTTACACACGTGGTCGGGGTACCGCTCATCCTCGAAGCCAGGGGGTTGCTCCACGTACACCTCCTCCTTTATTGGCCCGTTGAGGAAAGCGCTCTTCACATCCATTTGGTACAACCTGAAAGAATGGTGAGCGGCATATGCTAGCAAGATACGAATGGACTCTAGCCTAGCCACAGGAGCAAAAGTCTCCTCAAAGTCCAAACCTGCGACTTGGGCATAACCTTTTGCCACAAGTCGAGCCTTGTTCCTTGTCACCACTCCGTGCTCGTCTTGTTTGTTGCGGAACACCCACTTGGTTCCCACAACATTTTGCTTGGGACGAGGCACCAGCGTCCAAACTTCATTGCGCTTGAAGTTGTTAAGTTCCTCCTGCATGGCCAACACCCAATCCGGATCTAGCAAGGCCTCCTCTACCCTGAAAGGCTCAATAGAGGAGACAAAAGAGTAATGTTCACAAAAATTAACTAGTCGAGACCGAGTAGTTACTCCCTTGCTAATGTCACCCAGAATTTGGTCGACGGGATGATCCCTTTGAATCATCGCTCGAACTTGGGTTGGAGGTGCCGGTTGCGCTTCTTCCTCCATCACATGATCATTTTGTGCTCCCCCTTGATCACACGCCTCCTGTTGATGAACCTGTTCATCGTCTTGAGTTGGGGGATGCACCGTTGTTGAGGAAGAAGGTTGATCTCGTTCATCTTGTTCCTGTGGCCGCACTTCTCCAATCGCCATGGTTCGTATAGCGGCCGTCGGAACATCTTCTTCATCTACATCATCACAATCAACAACTTGCTCTCTTGGAGAGCCATTAGTCTCATCAAATACAACGTCGCTAGAGACTTCAACCAAACCCGATGATTTGTTGAAGACCCTATACGCCTTTGTATTTGAATCATAACCTAATAAAAACCCTTCTACAGCTTTGGGAGCAAACTTAGAATTTCTACCCTTCTTCACTAGAATGTAGCACTTGCTCCCAAAAACACGAAAGTAAGATACATTGGGTTTGTTACCGGTTAGTAGCTCATATGACGTCTTCTTGAGGAGGCGGTGAAGGTAGACCCTGTTGATGGCGTGGCAAGCCGTGTTCACGGCTTCCGACCAAAAGCACTCGGGGGTCTTGAACTCTCCAAGCATCGTCCTCGCCATATCGATTAGCGTCCTGTTCTTCCTCTCTACCACACCATTTTGCTGTGGTGTGTAGGGAGCGGAGAACTCGTGCTTGATTCCTTCCTCCTCAAGAAACTCCTCCACTTGAAGGTTCTTGAACTCGGACCCGTTGTCGCTCCTTATCTTCTTCACCTTGAGCTCAAACTCATTTTGAGCTCTCCTGAGGAAGCGCTTGAGGGTCCCTTGGGTTTCAGACTTATCCTGCAAAAAGAACACCCAAGTGAAGCGGGAAAAGTCATCAACAATAACTAGACCATACTTACTTCCTCCTATGCTTAGATAGGCGACGGGTCCGAAGAGGTCCATATGCAGCAGCTCCAGAGGTCTTGACGTGGTCATCACATTCTTGCTGTGATGTGCTCCTCCCACTTGTTTACCTGCCTGACAAGCTGCACAAGGTCTATCTTTTTCGAAATAAACATTTGTTAGACCTATCACGTGTTCTCCCTTTAGAAGCTTGTGGAGGTTCTTCATCCCCACATGTGCTAAGCGGCGATGCCACAGCCAGCCCATGCAAGTCTTAGCCATTAAGCATGTATCTAGACCGGCCTCTTCTTTTGCAAAATCAACTAGGTAAAGCTTGCCGTCTAGTACACCCTTAAAAGCTAGTGAACCATCACATCTTCTAAAGACAGACACATCTACATTTGTAAATAAACAATGATATCCCATGTTGCACAGTTGGCTAACAGATAGCAAATTGTAACCAAGAGACTCAACTAAAAACACATTTGAGATTGAGTGCTCATTAGAAATTGCAATTTTACCTAACCCTTTTACCTTGCCTTGATTCCCATCACCGAATATAATTGAACCTTGGGAATCCTTATTTTTGACGTAGGAGGTGAACATCTTCTTCTCCCCCGTCATATGGTTTGTGCATCCGCTGTCGATAATCCAGCTTGAACCCCCGGATGCATAAACCTGCAAGGCAAATTTAGGCTTGGGTCTTAGGTACCCAACTCATGTTGGGTCCTGCAAGGTTAGCACAAATATCCTTAGGGACCCAAATGCAAGTTTTATCTCCCTTGCATCTTGCCCCTAACTTCCTAGCAATTACCTTCTTACCCTTTCTACAAATAGCAAAGGGAGCATTGCAAGCATAATAAATGGTAGAAGGTTTGTTCACAACTTTTCTAGGAACATGAGTAAAATTTCTCCTAGGCATATGCACAATATTTCTCCTACACATATTTCTATCATGCTTATAGAAAGAACTAGAAGCAAACATGGCATGAGAATCATAAACATGTGAATCAAAATCATTATAAGTATTTCTAGCATGTCTCCTATCATTATACATAAAAGCATGGTTCTTTTTAGCATTACTAGCCATAGGGGCCTTCCCTTTCTCCTTGACGAAGATGGGAGCCTTATGGCTTGTTAAGTTCTTGGCCTCTCTCTTGAAGCCAAGACCATCCTTAATTGAGGGGTGTCTACCAACCGTGTAGGCATCCCTTGCAAATTTTATTTTATCAACTTCACTCTTGCTAGTCTTAAGTTGGGCATTAAGACTAGCCAATTCCTCATTTAATTTGGAAATTAAAACTAGGTGTTCACTACAGGCATCAACATCGAAATCCTTACACCTAGTGCAAATCATAACATGTTCTACACAAGAATTAGATTTATTTGCTACTTCTAACTTAGCATTTAAATCATTGTTAACACCTTGTAAAGTAGAAATGGTTTCATGACAAGTAGATAGTTCATAAGAAAGCATTTCATTTCTTTTCACTTCTAAAGCATATGATTTTTGTGCCTCTACAAATTTATCATGTTCATCATACAATAAATCCTCCTGCTTTTCTAAAAGCCTATCCTTTTCATTCAATGCATCAATCAATTCATTGATTTTATCTATCTTAGATCTATCTAAGCCCTTGAACAAGCATGAATAATCTATGTCATCATCATCACTAGACTCATTATCACTAGAAGAAGCATAAGTGGAGTCTTGAGTACTCACCTTCTTCTCCCTTGCCATAAGGCATGTGAGACGCTCGTTGGGGAAGAGGGAAGACTTGTTGAAGGCAGTGGCAGCGAGTCCTTCATTGTCGGAGTCAGAGGAGGAGCAATCCGAGTCCCACTCCTTTCCTAGATGTGCCTCGCCCTTTGCCTTCTTGTATTGCTTCTTCTTCTCTCTTTTGTTCCCCTTTTCCTGGTCACTTTCATTATCGGGACAGTTAGCGATAAAATGACCAAGCTTACCGCATTTGAAGCACGAGCGCTTCCCCTTTGTCTTGGTCTTGCTTGGCTGCCCCTTGCGACCATTTAGTGCCGTCTTGAATCTCTTGATGATGAGAGCCATCTCTTCATCATTGAGTCCGGCCGCCTCAATCTGTGCCACCTTGCTAGGTAGCGCCTCCTTGCTTCGTGTTGCCTTGAGAGCAAGGGGTTGCGGCTCGTTGATCGGACCATTCAAGGCGTCGTCCACATACCTTGCCTCCTTGATCATCATTCGCCCGCTAACGAACTTCCCAAGAACTTCTTCGGGCGACATCTTGGTGTACCTGGGATTTTCACGTATATTGTTCACCAAATGAGGATCAAGAACGGTAAATGACCTGAGCATTAGGCGGACGACGTCGTGATCCGTCCATCGCGTGCTTCCGTAGCTCCTTATCTTGTTGATAAGAGTCTTGAGCCGGTTGTATGTTTGCGTCGGCTCCTCGCCCCTTATCATTGCGAACCGTCCCAGCTCTCCCTCCACCAACTCCATCTTGGTGAGCAAGGTGACGTCGTTCCCCTCATGAGAAATCTTGAGGGTGTCCCAGATCTGCTTGGCGTTATCCAAGCCGCTTACTTTATGGTATTCATCCCTGCACAAGGAAGCTAGAAGAACAGTAGTAGCTTGTGCATTCTTATGAATTTGTTCATTAATGAACATGGGACTATCCGAACTATCAAAGTGCATTCCACTCTCTACAATCTCCCAAATACTAGGATGGAGAGAGAATAGGTGACTACGCATTTTGTGGCTCCAAAATCCGTAGTCCTCTCCATCAAAGTGTGGGGGCTTGCCGAGTGGAATGGAGAGCAAATGTGAATTTGAACTTTGCGGAATACGAGAGTAGTCAAAAGAAAAGTTCGAATTAACCGGTTTCCTTCTCTCGTAGTCGTTGTGGTCGTCGTCCTTTTGGGAAGAAGTAGACTCGTCGCTGTCGTAGTAGACGATCTCCTTGATGCGCCTTGTCTTCTTCTTCTTCCCTTCCTTCCGTCTTTGGCCCGAGCCGGAGTCGGTAGGCTTATCGTCCTTCGGCTCGTTGACGAAGGATTCCTTCTCTTTGTCATTGATCACAATACCCTTCCCCTTAGGATCCATCTCTTCGGGCGGTTAGTCCCTTTGTGAAGAGAACGGCTCTGATACCAATTGAGAGCACCTAGAGGGGGGGTGAATAGGTGATCCTGTGAAAACTTAAAACTTAAGCCACAAAAACTTGTTAAGTGTTAGCACAATAATTGCCAAGTGGCTAAAGAGAAGTCTCAACAAAACACAATACCACAAGAGATCAAGCACAGAGGTGACACAGTGGTTTATCCCGTGGTTCGGCCAAGACCAACGCTTGCCTACTCCACGTTGTGGCGTCCCAACGGACGAGGGTTGCAATCAACCCCTCTCAAGCGGTCCAAAGACCCACTTGAATACCACGGTGTTTTGTTTTGCCTTTCACTATCCCGTTTGCAAGGAATCTCCACAAATTGGAGTCTCTTGCCCTTACAAGTATATGATCACAAAAAGCACAGAGTAAGGGAGGGAAGCAACACACACAAATCCACAGCGAAACGCGCACACACACGGCCAAGACTCGAGCTCACAAGAGTATCACAAAGTTCTCACTAGAACGGAGCTCGAATCACTTAGAATGACAAATGAATGCGCAAAGACTGAGTGTGGATGATCAAGAATGCTCAAAGGTTGCTTGTGTGTCTTCTCCATGCGCCTAGGGGCTCCTTTTATAGCCCCAAGGCAGCTAGGAGCCGTTGAGAGCAAATCCGGAAGGCCATCCTTGCCTTCTGTCGTCGGGGGCACCGGACAGTCCGGTGCACACCGGACACTGTCCGGTGCCCGATTTGTTTCCTTAAACAGCGAAGCCGACCGTTGCAGACCATTGGCAGATCTGGCGCCGTTGGCGCACCGGACATGTCCGGTGCACACCGGACAGTCCGGTGACATCTTCCGACCGTTGGCTCCGCCACGTGTCCCGCGCAGATTGCGCGGTCGACCGTTGGCCCGGCCGACCGTTGGCTCACCGGACAGTCCGGTGCACACCGGACAGTCCGGTGAATTTTAGCCGTACGCCGTCGGCGAATTCCCGAGAGCGGCCAGTTCGCTCCGAGCCAGCCTGGCGCACCGGACACTGTCCGGTGCACACCGGACAGTCCGGTGCACACCGGACAGTCCGGTGCTCCAGACCGAGCTGGGTCTTGGCAGCACACAGCCAAGTCTTTTCTCCTCTTCTCTCTTCTTCTTCTTTCTGTTTCTAACACTTAGACAAATATATTAGTACACAAAACCAATGTACTAAGGCTTAGAAACATACCTTTACTTCATGATTTGCACCTTGTTCATCCATGTACATAAATTCACAATTAAGCACATGTGTTGGCACTCAATCACCAAAATACTTAGAAATGGCCCAAGGGCACATTTCCCTTTCAGCAGCCGCTTTCCCCGCGCCCGCGCCCGCTTTCCCCTCTCTCTCTGCCCGTGGGCCCCGGCTGTCAGCCCCATCGTCCCCGCGTAACCGCCGCCCCGAGCCGCGCGTGCCGCGGACTCCGCGCCCACGTCGCGCGTGGAGCTCGCAACTACCTCGCCCTCGGCCACTTGAGCTCAGGACCTCGCTCGCCCTCTCCCCCTCCCTCATTTGCGCACCTGCAGACCCCTCTCTCGCCTCCCCCTCGCTGCGCGCACGCCAAAGCGCCGCCGCCATTAAACCACCGCCGCCCGAGCTCATTCCTCCGTCGCCGTTGGAGCCCCGCCGTGCTCTCTGCCACGGTGAGCTCCGCCCCGACGTCCACAACCCGGGATAACAGTGCAACCATGAGGGTGAAATGGGATGCCCTTAGCTAATTAATTAGAGGAACTAGAGGTGTAGTTGCTTCGCCGTCGTGCCGTCAATGGGGTCCAGGCACAGTGCTTGCTCTGCCGAGGCTGAGTGCCGAGGTTCTTTCGTTTTGTTTTTGTTAGTCACTCTCCTGCGGGGAGGAGTACTGTGTTTATCAAACTGGAGAAACCTAACGGGCAGCTATGATCTCTAGGGAATCTTTGTAAAAGCTACGTAGTGATACCCTGCCGGACCACCTAGGTAGTGGTCAATGGGGATTAGCTCTCCCGGGTACAAAGGGAATCATGACTCATGGGTAAAGTGTGCGACCTCTGCAGAGGGTAGTGAAACTGATATATCAGCCGTGCTCACGGTTAAGAGCAGCCTTGGGATCCTCTTTGATTAGAGATACAGATGGTTCGAGATGCAAGGATTATGTTATGGTCTTGGTTCGAATATGATGATGCTGTTCCTCGATGAGGAAATGGTTCATGGGTTGGTTAATGCTAAAATCTGGCTTCTACTAATGATAAATACCTGACCAACTAAAAGCAACTGCTTGAGCCTAACCCCACATAAAGCTAGTCCACTTCAGCCAAACGGGACATTTGCTGAGTACGTTGATGTGTACTCATCCTTGCTTTACCACAAAACACCAGGTTGTCCGCATTGTAACCACTGCTCAGGAGAAGGTGAAGCCGTGGGAGGAGACTTCCAGGAGTTCCAAGATTACGACGAATTCTAGGTGTGGGTTGGCGGCAACCCCCAGTCAGCTGCCTGTGAAGGCCTTATCTTTACTGTGTTTCGGTAGCACTTTGATTTATCTGTTAAGTTGATCACTATGTGGATGTCTATGACTCTGTGATGTAACAAGTTAATACTCTTTTAAGTTATTATTCGAGCAATGTGCATTGATGTTCATTTATGTAATCGCTGTGTACGTGAGTTCTGATCCTGGCACGTACACGGTTCACATTCGGTTTACCTTCTAAAACCGGGTGTGACAATTTCCCTTTCAGTAAGACAGAGAGTCAGGATACAATACAGAATTGAGCACACAGACGCAATGATTTATCCCGAGGTTCGGCCAAGCCTGAAATGCTTGCCTAGTCCTCGTTGGAGTTAGCCACACCTGGGCTTGGAGTCTATTTCAACTCCTTCCTCCGTTTGCTCAGATCTGTCAGTATGACAGATAGAGCCTTTCACTATGTTGAGTTGGGTTACAACAAAACCGCGACTGATTACAAACTTCTTGGCAGCACCCCGGAAGAGTAACGATACGCTCAAGACCTTGCTCTAGCTCTTAGCAGCTCTTCTCCACTCTCTAAAGGTTTATAGCTGTGCCTTTTTCACAAGCTAGAGAGATACACACAAGAGGGAGAGTGAGAATTGATCAGAGTGATGTCTACACTTGTTGGCTGCACTTGTGTCTTGCTTGAGGCGCCTAGGGGTCCCTTTTATAGGCACAAGGAGCCTAGGAGCCGTTGGAAGCAATCCAGGAAGGCAAATCTTGCCTTCTGTCGGGTGGCGCACCGGACAGTCCAGTGCACCACCGAACACTGTCCGGTGCCCGATTTCCTTCCATATGTGGCGCAGGCGACCGTTGCAGGCTTTGGAGCCATTGGCGCACCGGACACTATCCGGTGCACACAGGACACTGTCCGGTGCACACCGGACAGTCCGGTGCCCCATCTGACCATTGGCTCGGCCACGTGTCACGCGCGGATTGCGCGGCCGACCGTTGGCCCAGCCGACCATTGGCTCACCGGACAGTTGAGAGCACCTAGAGGGGGGGTGAATAGGTGATCCTGTGAAACTTAAAACTTAAGCCACAAAACTTGGTTAATCGTTAGCACAATAATTGCCAAGTGGCTAGAGAGGAATCTCAACAAAACACAATAACCACAAGAAATCAATCACAGAGATGGCACGGTGGTTATCCCGTGTTTCGGCCAAGACCAACGCTTGCCTACTCCACATTGTGGCGTCCCAACGGACGAGGGTTGCAATCAACCCCTCTCAAGCGGTCCAAAGACCCACTTGAATACCACGGTGTTTTGCTTGCTTTTTCTCAATCCCGTTTGCGAGGAATCTCCACAACTTGGAGCCTCTCGCCCTTACACTTGAAATTCACAAGAAGCACGGAGCAAGGGAGGGATTAGCAACGCACTCAAGACAAGAAATCACAGCAACACCACGCACACAAGTTGCAACGAGAGCTCACAACACAACTCAATGAGTTCACCACTCAACTAGAGCTCTAATTGCTATCGCAAAGAATCAAAGGCATGGAATCGATGTCTTAGTGCTTAAGATTGTTGTAGGAATGCTTGGTGTACTCCTCCATGCGCCTAGGGGTCCCTTTTATAGCCCCAAGGCAGCTAGGAGCCGTTGAGAGCAATCTAGGAAGGCTGATCTTGCCTTCTGTCGACTGGCGCACCGGACAGTCCGGTGCACACCGGACAGTCCGGTGCACACCGGACACTGTCCGGTGCCCGATTTCCTTCCATAAATGGCACGGTCGACCGTTGGCAGCCTGAGAGCCGTTGGCGCACCGGACATGTCCGGTGCACACCGGACAGACCGGTGCCCCCTTCTAGCCGTTGGCTCGGCCACGTGTCCCGCACAGATTGCGCGACCGACCGTTGGCCCTGCCGACCGTTGGCTCACCGGACAGTCCGGTGCACACCGGACAGTCCGGTGAATTTTAGCCGTACGTCGACGATGAATTCCCGAGAGCGCCGAGTTCGCCTGTGAACAGCCCATCGGACAGTCCGATGCACACCGGACAGTCCGGTAAATTATAGCCGTACACCGTCGTCGAAGTCCCGAGAGCAGCCACTTTGCTCGAGCCAGCCTGGCGCACCGGACACTGTCCGGTGCACCACCGGACAGTCCGGTGCTCCAGACTGAGCAGACTCTTGGCTGCTCGAGCCAAGGCATTTCCAATTGGATTTTTCCTGTTTCCAGCACTTAGACACAATACATTAGTCTCTAAAACAATGTACTAAGTCTGAGAAACATACCTTTATCCTTGATTTGTACTTTGTCCACCTTTTTACAATTAGGCACTTGTGTTGGACACTAAATCACCAAAATACTTAGAAATGGCCCAAGGGCACATTTCCCTTTCAATCTCCCCCTTTTTGGTGATTTATGCCAACACAACATAAAGCAAGTAGAACAAGTACAAAATCACTTCAAATAAGAACTCAAATTGTTTTGATTCAAATTGACATATATGGATCACTCTATGCCACCACTTGGTTTGTTTTTGCAAATCAAACTCAAATTTCTATCTCTAAGTCAAACACACATGTTAAGACAAAAAGAGAGTCATTCCAAGAGAAATTGATTCAAGGTTTCAAAAACTCCCCCTTTTTCCCATAATCAATACTTCTCCCCAAAAGAAGCCAACAAGAGAGACAATAAAAGAGTTTTGACAAACCAAAAGCTCTATTCTACTATTTTCAAAATCTCTCAAGTGGTAGCTGATCCATTTATCTCTTTGGCCTTTATTTTCTCCCCCTTTGGCATCAAGCACCAAAACGGGATCAATCTTGGCCCCTTAACCCCATTGCCTCACCAAAATCTTCAACTAAGAGCAAATAGGCAATAAGAGTATAAAGATGAACTTGGAAAAGTTACTCTTTTCATCGGAGTGCAGTGGAAGTCTTGCATGGTCCAAGTCCACCTTTTCCCTTTCAATCCTCCTTTGAGACTAAAACAACCAAACTCAAGTACATGGTTAGTCTCAAAGGGTCAAGTTGTAGCACAGCTCCCCCTAAATATGTGCATCACTTGCAAAAAGGACTTGTGAGGTCCAGGGAGTGTTTGTACAACTTGAGCACCACAATAAGCAACAAAATGCAGAATGAACATGATCAAAGGCATAAACACATGTATGCTATAATTCAATCCAAGTTCCACGAATCTAAGATATTGAGCTCACTACGCAGCCTGCAAAAGGTCTTCTCATCTAGAGGTTTGGTAAAGATATCGGCTAGCTGGTTCTCGGTGCTAACATGAAACACTTCGATATCCCCCTTTTGCTGGTGGTCTCTCAAAAAGTGATACCGGATGTCAATGTGCTTTGTGCGGCTGTGCTCAACAGGATTTTCCGCTATTCGGATAGCACTCTCATTATCACATAGGAGTGGGACTTTGCTCAGATTGTAGCCAAAGTCCCGGAGGGTTTGCCTCATCCAAAGTAGTTGCGCACAACACTGTCCTGCGGCAACGTACTCGGCCTCAGCGGTGGATAGGGTAACGGAGGTTTGTTTCTTAGAGTTCCATGACACCAGGTACCTTCCTAAGAATTGGCACGTCCCCGATGTACTCTTCCTATCGACCTTACATCCAGCATAGTCGGAATCTGAGTACCCAATCAAGTCAAAGTTAGACCCCTTTGGATACCAGATCCCGAAGCAAGGCGTAGCGACTAAATATCTAAGAATTCGCTTCACAGCCACTAAGTGACACTCCTTAGGATCGGATTGAAATCTAGCACACATGCATACGCTAAGCATAATATCCGGTCTACTAGCACATAAATAAAGCAAAGAACCTATCATGGACCGGTATGCTTTTTGATCAATGGACTTACCACCTTTGTTGAGGTCGGTGTGTCCGTCAGTTCCCATCGGCATCTTTGCGGGCTTGGCGTCCTTCATCCCAAACCTCTTTAGCAAATCTTGCGTATACTTCGTTTGGGAGATGAAGGTGCCGTCCTTGAGTTGCTTCACTTGGAACCCAAGGAATTAGTTCAACTCGCCCATCATCGACATCTCGAATTTCTGCGTCATCACCCTGCTAAACTCCTCACAAGACTTTTGGTTAGTAGAACCAAATATTATGTCATCGACATAAATTTGGCACACAAAAAGATCACCATCGCAAGTCTTAGTAAAAAGAGTTGGATCGGCTTTCCCGACCTTGAAAGCATTAGCAATTAAAAAGTCTCTAAGGCATTCATACCATGCTCTTGGGGCTTGCTTAAGTCCATAGAGCGCCTTAGAGAGCTTACACACGTGGTCGGGGTACCGTTCATCCTCGAAGCCAGGGGGTTGCTCCACGTACACCTCCTCCTTGATTGGCCCGTTGAGGAAAGCGCTCTTTACATCCATTTGGTACAACCTGAAAGAATGGTGAGCGGCATATGCAAGCAAGATACGAATTGATTCTAGCCTAGCCACAGGAGCAAAAGTCTCCTCAAAGTCCAAACCTGCGACTTGGGCATAACCTTTTGCCACAAGTCGAGCCTTGTTCCTCGTCACCACCCCGTGCTCGTCCTGTTTGTTGCGGAACACCCACTTGGTTCCCACAACATTTTGCTTGGGACGAGGCACCAGCGTCCAAACTTCATTGCGCTTGAAGTTGTTGAGTTCCTCCTGCATGGCCAACACCCAGTCCGGATCTAGCAAGGCCTCTTCTACCCTGAAAGGCTCAATAGAAGAGACAAAAGAGTAATGCTCACAAAAATTAACTAATCTTGAACGAGTAGTTACTCCCTTGCTAATATCACCCAATATCTGGTCGACGGGATGATCCCTTTGAATCGTCGCTCGAACTTGGGTTGGAGGTGCCTGAGGTGCTTCTTCAACTCGAACATCCTGTGCTCCCCCTTGATCATGCGCCTCCACTTGAGGTACCTGTTCGTCATCTTGGGTTGGGGGATGCACCATAGTTGAGGAAGACGGTTGATCTTGCTCCAAATGTTCCTGAGGTCGTACA
Organism: Zea luxurians; assembly: GCA_029449295.1. Classification (NCBI taxonomy): domain Eukaryota; kingdom Viridiplantae; phylum Streptophyta; class Magnoliopsida; order Poales; family Poaceae; genus Zea; species Zea luxurians. The sequence continues at coordinate 346,962 of JAOPSE010000411.1, read as the reverse complement.
TCTCCAATCGCCATGGTGCGTATCGCGGCCGTTGGAACGTCTTCTTCATCTACATCATCAAGATCAACAACTTGCTCTCTTGGAGAGCCATTAGTCTTATCAAATACAACGTCGCTAGAGACTTCAACCAAACTTGATGATTTGTTGAAGACCCTATACGCATTTGTATTTGAATCATAACCTAATAAAAACCCTTCTACAGCTTTGGGAGCAAATTTAGAAGTTCTACCTTTCTTCACAAGAATATAACACTTGCTCCCAAATACACGAAAATAAGACACATTGGGTTTGTTACCAGTCAGCAGCTCATATGAAGTCTTCTTGAGGAGGCAGTGAAGATAGACCCTGTTGATGGCGTGGCAAGCCGTGTTCACGGCTTCCGACCAAAAACGCTCGGGGGTCTTGAACTCTCCAAGCATAGTCCTCGCCATATCAATGAGCGTCCTGTTCTTCCTCTCTAACACACCATTTTGCTGAGGTGTGTAGGGAGCGGAGAACTCGTGCTTGATCCCCTCCTCCTCAAGGAATTCCTCCACTTGAAGATTCTTGAATTCGGACCCGTTGTCGCTCCTTATCTTCTTCACCTTGAGCTCAAACTCATTTTGAGCTCTCCTTAGGAAGCGCTTGAGGGTCCCTTGGGTTTCAGACTTATCCTGCAAAAAGAACACCCAAGTGAAGCGGGAAAAGTCATCAACAATAACTAGACCATACTTACTTCCTCCTATGCTCAGATAGGCGACGGGTCCGAAGAGGTCCATATGCAGCAGCTCCAGAGGTCTTGAAGTCGTCATCACATTCTTGCTGTGATGTGCTCCTCCCACCTGTTTACCTGCTTGACAAGTTGCACAAGGTCTCTTTTTCGAAATGTACATTGGTTAGACCTATCACGTGTTCTCCCTTTAGAAGCTTGTGGAGGTTCTTCATCCCCACATGTGCTAAGCGGCGATGCCACAGCCAGCCCATGCTAGTCTTAGCAATTAAGCATGCATCTAGACCGGCTTCCTCTTTTGCAAAATCAACTAAATAGAGTTTGCCGTCTAATACACCCTTAAAAGCTAGTGAACCATCACATCTTCTAAAGACAGACACATCTACATTTGTAAATAGACAATTATATCCCATATTACATAATTGACTAACAGATAGTAAATTATATCCAAGACTCTCAACTAAAAATACATTAGAGATAGAGTGCTCATTAGATATTGCAATCTTGCCTAAACCTTTCACCTTGCCTTGGTTCCCATCACCGAATATGATTGAATCTTGGGAATCCTTATTCTTGACGTAGGAGGTGAACAGCTTCTTCTCCCCCGTCATATGGTTTGTGCATCCGCTGTCGATAATCCAGCTTGAACCCCCGGATGCATAAACCTGCAAGGCAAATTTAGGCTTGGGTCTTGGGTACCCAACTCTTGTTGGGTCCTACAAGGTTAGTCACAATTTCCTTAGGGACCCAAATGCAAGTTTTATCACCCTTGCATTTTGCCCCTAATTTCCTAGCAACTATCTTCCTATCCTTTCTACAAATAGCAAAGGAAGCATTCAAAGCATGATAAATTGTAGAGGGACCATTCATAACTTTCCTAGGAGCATGAACAAAATTATTTCTAGGCACATGATGAATATTTTTCCTAGGCATATCTCTACAATGCATATAGGAAGAACTGGAAGCATACATAGCATAAGAATCATAGGCATGTGAATCAAAAGCATTACAACTCCTATGAGACTGTCTTCTATCATTGTACATAAAAGCATGGTTCTTTTTAGTACTACTTGCCATAGGGGCCTTCCCTTTCTCCTTGGCAGAGATGGGAGCCTTATGGCTTGTTAAGTTCTTGGCTTCCCTCTTGAAGCCAAGCCCATCCTTAATGGAGGGGTGTCTACCAATCGTGTAGGCATCCCTAGCAAATTTTAGTTTATCAAAATCACTTTTGCTAGCCTTAAGTTGGGCATTAAGACTAGCCATTTCATCATTTAATTTTGCAATAGAAGCTATGTGTTCACTACAAGCATCAATATCAAAATCTTTACATCTATTGCAAATAACAACATTTTCTACACAAGTTGTTGATTTACTAGCTATTTCTAACTTAGCATTCAAATCATCATTAATGCTCCTTAAGCTAGAAATTGTTTCATGGCAAGAAGATAATTCACAAGAAAGCATTTCGTTTCTCTTAACTTCTAAGGCATGAGATTTTTGTGCTTCTAAAAATTTTTCATGTTCTTCATACAACAAGTCCTCTTGTTTTTCTAAAAGCCTATTCTTATCATTCAAGGCATCAATCAACTCATTAATTTTATCTACCTTGGTTCTATCTAGGCCCTTAAATAAACATGAATAATCTATTTCATCCTCATCACTAGATTCGTCCTCACTTGAAGAAGCATAAGTAGAGTTTCGAGTACTTACCTTCTTCTCCCTTGCCATAAGGCATGTGTGACGCTCGTTGGGGAAGAGGGATGACTTGTTGAAGGCGGTGGCGGCGAGTCCTTCATTGTCGGAGTTGGACGAGGAGCAATCCGAATCCCACTCCTTGCCAAGATGTGCCTCGCCCTTTGCCTTCTTATAGTTTTTCTTCTTCTCCCTCTTATTCCCTTGATCCTGATCACTATCATTGTCGGGACAGTTAGCAATAAAATGACCAAGCTTACCGCATTTGAAGCATGAGCGCTTCCCCTTGGCTTTGGTCTTGCTTGGCTGTCCCTTGTGACCCTTTAGCGCCGTCTTGAATCTCTTGATGATGAGGGCCATCTCTTCATCATTAAGTCCGGCCGCCTCAATTTGTGCTACCTTGCTGGGTAGCGCCTCCTTGCTCCTTGTTGCCTTGAGAGCAACGAGTTGAGGCTCATTGATTGGACCGTTTAGAGCGTCGTCCACGTACCTTGCCTCCTTGATCATCATTCGCCCGCTTACGAATTTTCCAAGGACTTCTTCGGGCGACATTTTGGTGTACCTGGGATTCTTACGAATATTATTCACCAAATGAGGATCAAGAACGGTAAAGGACCTTAGCATTAGTCGGACGACGTCGTGGTCCGTCCATCGCGTGCTTCCGTAGCTCCTTATTTTGTTGATAAGGGTCTTGAGCCGGTTGTATGTTTGTGTCGGCTCCTCGCCCCTTATCATCGCGAACCGTCCAAGCTCGCCCTCCATCAACTCCATCTTGGTGAGCAAGGTGACGTCGTTCCCCTCATGAGAAATCTTGAGGGTGTCCCAGATCTGCTTGGCGTTATCCAAGCCGCTCACTTTGTGGTATTCATCCCTGCACAATGAAGCTAGAAGAACAGTAGTAGCTTGTGCATTCTTATGAATTTGTTCATTAATGAACATGGGACTATCCGAACTATAAAAGTGCATTCCACTCTCTACAATCTCCCATATACTAGGATGGAGAGAGAATAGGTGACTACGCATTTTGTGGCTCCAAAATCCGTAGTCCTCCCCATCAAAGTGTGGAGGCTTGCCGAGAGGAATGGAGAGCAAATGTGAATTTGAACTTTGCGGAATACGAGAGTAGTCAAACGAAAAGTTCGAATTAACCGGTTTCCTTCTCTCGTAGTCGTTGTGGTCGTCGTCCTTTTGGGAAGAAGTAGACTCATCGCTGTCGTCGTAGTAGACGATCTCCTTGATGTGCCTCGTCTTCTTCTTCTTCCCTTCTTTCCGTCTATGGCCCGAGCCGGAGTCGGTAGGCTTGTCGTCCTTCGGCTCGTTGATGAAGGATTCCTTCTCTTTGTCGTTGATCACGATACCCTTCCCCTTAGGATCCATCTCTTCGGGCGGTTAGTCCCTTTGTGAAGAGAACGGCTCCGATACCAATTGAGAGCACCTAGAGGGGGGGTGAATAGGTGATCCTGTGAAACTTAAAACTTAAGCCACAAAACTTGGTTAATCGTTAGCACAATAATTGCCAAGTGGCTAGAGAGGAATCTCAACAAAACACAATAACCACAAGAAATCAATCACAGAGATGGCACGGTGGTTATCCCGTGGTTCGGCCAAGACCAACGCTTGCCTACTCCACGTTGTGGCGTCCCAACGGACGAGGGTTGCAATCAACCCCTCTCAAGCGGTCCAAAGACCCACTTGAATACCACGGTGTTTTGCTTGCTTTTTCTCAATCCCGTTTGCGAGGAATCTCCACAACTTGGAGCCTCTCGCCCTTACACTTGAAATTCACAAGAAGCACGGAGCAAGGGAGGGATTAGCAACGCACTCAAGACAAGAAATCACAACAACACCACGCACACAAGTTGCAACGAGAGCTCACAACACAACTCAATGAGTTCACCACTCAACTAGAGCTCTAATTGCTATCGCAAAGAATCAAAGGCGCGAAATCGATGTCTTAGTGCTTAAGATTGTTGTAGGAATGCTTGGTGTACTCCTCCATGCGCCTAGGGGTCCCTTTTATAGCCCTAAGGCAGCTAGGAGCCGTTGAGAGCAATCTAGGAAGGCTGATCTTGCCTTCTGTCGACTGGCGCACCGGACAGTCCGGTGCACACCAAACACTGTCCGGTGCCCGATTTCCTTCCATAAATGGCACGGTCGACCGTTGGCAGCCTGAGAGCCGTTGGCGCACCGGACATGTCCGGTGCACACCGGACAGATCGGTGCCCCCTTCTAGCCGTTGGCTCGGCCACGTGTCCCACGCAGATTGCGCGGCCGACCGTTGGCCCTGCCGACCGTTGGCTCACCGGACAGTCCGGTGCACACCGGACAGTCCGGTGAATTTTAGCCGTACGTCGACGATGAATTCCCGAGAGCGCCGAGTTCACCTGTGAACGGCCCACCGGACAGTCCGGTGCACACCGGACAGTCCAGTGAATTATAGTCGTACACCGCTGTCGAAGTCCCGAGAGCAGCCACTTTGCTTGAGCCAGCCTGGCGCACCGGACACTGTCCGGTGCACCACCGGACAGTCCGGTGCTCCAGACTGAGCAGACTCTTGGCTGCTCGAGCCAAGGCATTTCCAATTGGATTTTTCCTGTTTCCAGCACTTAGACACAATACATTAGTCTCTAAAACAATGTACTAAGTCTGAGAAACATACCTTTATCCTTGATTTGTACTTTGTCCACCTTTTTACAATTAGGCACTTGTGTTGGACACTAAATCACCAAAATACTTAGAAATGGCCCAAGGGCACATTTCCCTTTCAACAGTCCGGTGAATTATAGCCGTACGTCGCCAGACTTCTCCCGAGAGCAGCCTGTTCACAGGAGGTCAACCTGGCGCACCGGACACTGTCCGGTGCACCACCAGACAGTCCGGTGTGCCAGACTGAGCTGAGTCTTGGCTGTACACAGCCAAGCCTTTTGCACCTCTTTCCTTTTCTTCTTCCTTCTGTTTCTAACACTTAGACAAGTATATTAGTACACAAAACCAATGTACTAAGTCTAGAAACATACCTTTTCTTAATTATTATATCGATAGCATTTGACATGCTTGAGCTTTGATGTTGGACTCATAAATCATCAAGTCAGATTGACTTCATCTAGATTGACATTACTTAGCTCCAACATCCTGCAAAGGTCACATAGAACATCTCCAAACATAGGAACAACCCAAACTAAAGATCAAGGTGAACTTAGCTCTTTTGGGCTGCCTCCAGTTCTGGTTTTGACACTGCTTCTTCTTCTAGTGACCTTGTGCACTTCTTCTTAGAGCTTGATCTTGAGCCTTATGACTTACACCACATAACTAGAGATGTTTCCTCATTGGTTGTAAGTCACGTCCTTATGTAGTGATCCTTGATGTGTCGTAGCTGTTCTCAACTCGATCACCCTTGACTTTGCAAGCCTTCTTCTTCACCCTTGGCTTTGGGTTCCTCAGCCTCCTTGACCTTCTCCCGTGCACTTGGTACCTTGAAGCTTTTCTTGCCTCCGTCCTTGGCTTGATCAGTTGTCCCCGAGCTATGCACCCGAGTCTCACTTTATGCAATGACCATCTTACTTGTGATGCCCATTATCTATTCATCATTTAGTCCTTGGACCATCACACTTGTTCACTTGTGTTGAACCCTGTTAGCTTTACATTAAGCACCTGTTCAACACTTAGCATACTTGTTAGTCCTTTAATTGAGTTGTCATCCAAACACCAAAATCCACAAGAGAGCTTTCAACAGGGCTTAGGCATTTCTTTGCCAGGCACGTTAGCACATTGCTACACCCCCATTATACATCTAGACCCTCTCCTTGCATCTATAAAAGGGAGGTCCAGGGCCTTCCGGCGGAAGAGAAGAAAAAAGGGCTCTCGCGCAGAGGGGACGACGGGCTGACGGACCGGCTCCCTTCTTCCCTCTCGCGACGCTTGTAACCCCTACTACGAGCACCCTGGTGCAGGATAATACAAGGCTTGTCCCACCTCTTGTGTTCCATCCCGCGCCAACCCATGTGGGCAGGGGCACGCAGCGACAATTTCACTCGTCGGTCCAGGGACCCCCCCCCCCGGGTTCGAAACACCGACACTAGTGTTCCAAGACATTCTAACATGTCTCTAGCCACTTGTACCGTAATCAATCAGCTGCAACTCTCCTATAGTTATCTATCTGGTACTTACAGTTGTTGAGAGTCCTATGAGCCAAGAATCGAACAAGGTGACTAGATGTCCAATTCAATTTTCTTTCAGTTTCGGCAGTTATCCGTGCATTTCCTAACGAGGTTGATAAAATATAATCAAGATTACACCAAATAATATAGCAGAAGAGACATGGAAGCAAAGGAGCAAAGGGAGCACCGAAGTGCAAGAAACTGCAACATGGAGATGATGAAACAAGCAAAGAATGTCACAACTTGATCAAACTACCTCCAAAAATCATGATATTTTGTGTAGGGTTTTAAAACATAACGATAAACACTTCTACCAAAAAACAGCTTAATCGGAGAAGGTTGGAAAACCAATCTACGCTGGTTTATAAAACCGGTCTAGGTTGATTTTTATATTGTAGTCCATAGAGAAAAAATGTTTAAAGTCGATCAAACGAATATGAAAAGTCTTCTTGTCGGTGTTTCGAACCACTCCTCTGACAAGTAAATTTCTATGTGAGAGTTTTGGGCTTCGAACAATGTGCTCGGTGGACGCAAGGTTGAGAGAACCTAGAGGGGGGGTGAATAGGTGATCCTGTAAAATTCAACAGCTAATAGCCACAAAACTTGGTTAGGTGTTAGTATGGCTAAGTAGCGAGCTCTTGTGAACACAAGTATCACAGAAAAACAATCACAAAAGACACGCGAGTTTATCCCGTGGTTCGGCAAGTATAACACTTGCCTACCTCCACGTTGTGGCGTCCCAATGGATGAGGGTTGCACTCAACCCCTTTCAAGTGATCAAATGATCAACTTGAATACCATGACTTTTCTTTGCTTATTTCTTTTCCCGTTCGCGAGGACTTTCCACAAGTTAGAGTCTCTCGCCCTTACAATAAAGATCACGGTGAAAACACAAGAGTAAGGATGGGAAGCAACACACACAAATCCACAGCAATACACACGCACACAAGCCAAGACTTGAGCTCAAAATGAAGCACAACAAGTTCACTACAAGAACGGAGCTCAAATCACTAACACAGTCGATCAAGTGCGCGGAGACGGAGTGTGGAAGACTTAGAATGCTCAAAGTATGCTTGGGTGACTCCTCCATGCGCCTATGGGTCTCTTTTATAGCCTCAAGGCAGCTAGGAGCCGTTGAAGGCATTCTTGAAAGGCAAATCTTGCCTTCTGTCGGGTAGCACACCGGACAGTCCGGTACACCACCGGACAGCCACTGTTCATGTCCGGTGCGCGATTTCCTTCCATTCCTGGCGCAGCTGACCGTTGCAACTCTGGGCTGGTTGGCGCACCGGACAGTCCAGTGCCCCCAGCCGACCGTTGGAGCGGGCCACGTGTCGCCCGCGGATTGCGTGGTTGACCGTTGCGCTGGCGGCCGTTGGCTCACCGGACAGTCCGGTGCATCACCGGACAGTCTGGTGAATTATAGTCGTACGCCACCAAAGTTTCCCGAGAGTGGCATGTTCGCCGGAGTCCAGCCTGGCGCACCGGACACTGTCCGGTGCACCACCGGACAGTCCGGTGTGCCAGACCGAGCTGAGTCTTGGCTGCTCTAGCCAAGTCCTTTTCTTCTTCTCTTTTCTCTGATTCTAGCACTTAGACAAATATATTAGTACACACAAAAACCAATGTACTAAGTCTAGAACCATACCTTTGCCTTGATTATCACTTCTCTCTTTGTTTAGCACATGAGAGCTTATTTAAATGTGTTGGACACTTAATCACTAAAACATAATAGAAATTTCCCAAAGGCACATTTCCCTTTCAAAGGTTTATACCGGTTCGGGTAGAAAGTCCCTGTATCCAGTCTTTGGCGGCTCACTCCATCGACACCTTTGTTGTTCGATTCTCGTAATAGGTGTTACAAGCGAGTTACAAGCAAACGAGAAAGGAAGGAAGAGCTCCCAAGACTCTTATATGTAGGTGGACCTAAAACCTATGGAACTGGAGTACTACGCTAAGCCTTGGCTCGAACCTACAAGTCTTCAAGTTCCATCACGCGGTTGTCCTCCGTTAAGGTCTTTTGTTTTTAGTCCTCCTCTGGTTACCAAAAGACCGATCCCCCTCCTTTGTGGCTAACCTCCTCCTTTTATAGGCTAAGGTGGGGATCGACTGTCAGTGGCTTCTCTGTATGCGCCTTGTCGTCTAGTCGTCTCTTCTCGTGCTCACCATGACGGATGGTATGGGCGGCGTGGGTCCTACTGCCATTATTACATCTCTGTGCCATGTCGACCCCTGGCATCCGTAGTCTAGGTCTCGGCGTGGCTCGTCGCGTTGCAAGCTCCGTTGCCGGGCCGCGTATTCAGGTCTAGGCTCGGTAGGTCATAAGTACCCGCCGGCCGAGGGGCTCGTATGCCATGAGTGGGTTGTTGACATGCAAATCGCATAGGTCTTACTCGCTTCTCACCTAACAATGTGTCCAATAATATGTTACCCCATAGATAGATCATTACACCACAGATGGACCGTGACAAACAACTCAAGCCCAACACGACATGAAGCTATACACGGTACAACGCTCCTATGTAGTACCACCTTGCTAGCTGAAGCAGAACGAGCGAGCTATAAAAAAGAGACCGAACTCCTTTTCAACTTATGATTTTCTCGGTCTTTTAGCTAAGATAAATTGTATTATCGGTTTTTATCTAATATGTGGGTAATAAGTTCAATTTAATATTAAATTTATTTTTATGAGTATCAAATATAATTATGTGTCGTCATAACGTACGAATATTGTATTAGTACGTACAACTTGATGCATGAGTTTAGTCTCCAACTAAAAAACAGCTCATCCAGAGCGACTTTGAAAAACTGACCAAAGCCGTCATCAAACCGGCCTCAGCCGGTTGTTACAGATTTCAACTGAACTCTCTAAGAAATAAATTCAAACAAGCTCCAAAAAATTTGATATTTTGCAGAGAGGTTATAAATCATTGGATTCTCTAAATACATTGGATTCTATCATCCACATTCAGAAACATTGCCGGCTACAAAGACAAAACGGATCAATTTCCTGGGGACGACTCCTATCTAAAATATTTTTTTGTCCAAAACTGCAAATCAAAATGCATCCGAGGGCTCAATTCTCTTGTTTCTAACAATAAAAACAACAAAAGGAAAAAGAAGGAAGAATGGCAGAACGTCTCCACGGAGATCATACGGCGTTGGGGCCGGTGGGGATGGGCTGGTACCCATCGTGGCGATCGGCAGACGACGAGTCGTCGCTGCCAGAACCCACGGGGATGAGCTTCAGGACGGCACCGATCAGCAGGCTGGCCGAGCCGATGAGCACGCTGGCGAGCCAGAGCCTCCCGCTCAGGTGCACCGTGCTCGCGAAAGTCCCCAGGAGCTCCACGATGATGACCTGGAACGCGGCGGTGGCGCCGGCGACCGCCGAGAAGATCCAGCTGCTGAAGATGCCGCTGAACACGTTGATCTTCTCCATCTCCCGGCTGTTGACCTCGTTGAAGACCTGTAAAGGTTCAGAGAGTGAGATGCGGTGTGGACGACGAAACCAGTCGGCTTCTGTATACATACACGTACGTACCTGGCAGAACACGAATGTGTTGAATAGGAACGTGTTGAGCTGGGCGTCGGACAGATCCCCGCCGCCGTTCAGCCGGAGAAGACTCTTGCCCTTGAAGATGAGGACGCCGAGCACGACGAGCTGGTAGATGCTCTGGCCGACGATGTTCCGCCACATCACCTTGGTGATGAAGTTGTCGCCTCGGCCGACCGGCGGCCTCCGCATCATGGCGTCGTTGGGGGGCTCCGTCGCCAGCGCCAGGGCGCCCAGGGTGTCCATGATCAGGTTCACCCACAGCAGCTGCACGATGGTCAGGGGGGCGCTTCCTGAACCATTCATTCATCAGTCGTGACTGTGTCACCCCCACACCCTGAGTCCTGATAGCTATCTGACAAGAAAATGAGGAATTGCTGCATGCGTGCACACCTGTGAAGGATGCAGAGACGAAGTTGACCATCAGGGCAACGACGTTCACAGTGAGCTGGAACTGCACGAACTTCTGGATGTTGATGTAGACGGACCGGCCCCATTTGGCGACGTTGATGATGGTGGAGAAGTTGTCGTCCATGATGATCACGTCGGCGTTCTCCTTGGCGACCTGACCAGAAGTTGCTGCAAGCGTGAAGCGGTTGTCGCCAGGAAAGACATGCCGTGAGCAAGGGTACTACTACTACTACAACAAACCTCTGTTCCTGCAATGCCCATGGCGAGGCCGATGTCGGCCTCGTGTAACGCCGGCGCGTCGTTGGTGCCGTCGCCGGTCACCGCCACCACTTCGTCGAACATGCCCCTCAGGTTCGTCACCAGCGTGTGCTTGTCCAGTGGCAACGACCGAGCCATCACCTGCAGACAGACAGACCAATCGCGTCAGTTAATTTCCACCATGCAAAAAAAAAAAAACATACTCCAGGTCTCCAGCTACGTGCCTGGATTTTGGGTATGAGCTCTCTCATCTCGTTGGGGCTCTTCGCCCGGAACTCGGGGCCCTCGATGGCGATGCCGTCATCGGTCAGGATGCCACACTCCCTCGCGATCGCCTTCGCCGTGTTGATGTTGTCGCCGGTGACCATGCGGACGTTGATGCCCGCATCGTGGCACGTCCTCACGGCCTCCCTCACGCCCGGCCGGAGCGGGTCCTTGATGCCGAACACCGCGATGAGCGTGTACCCGTCGCTGGGGACGTCGCCGGCGCCGCCGATGTCCTGGTACGCCAGGCAGAGCGTGCGCAGCGCCTCGCACGCGAACGCGTCGATGGCGCTGGCCACGCGCTTCGCCTTCGCCTCCGTGAGCTTCTCCACGCTCCCGGTGCCGTCGATGACGGAGCTGCACCGGCTCAGGACCACCTCGGACGCGCCCTTGAGGAACGCGCGCGGGTGGCCGGCGCTGTTCGGGGACGCGATGACCACGGCCATGGTCTTCTTCACCGAGTTGAAGGGCTCCACCTTGAGCTTCTTGGCGCCGGCGTGCTCCACCCCCATGTACTTCTCCACCTCGAGACCGAACTCCAGGATGGCCGTCTCGGTGGGCGTGCCCATGACGCTAGTCCTTCCGTCCTTGCCCGTGACGACCTCAGAGCCGGAGCAGTGGAAGACGCCCTCCAGGAGCACCCTCCTGAAGTTCTCCGACACCGACGACCGGAGCTCGTCGAAACCCTTGGCGGTGCTCACCGTCTGCGCCGCCCCGGACGCCCAGACCTTCTCGACGACCATGTGGTTCGTGGTGAGCGTGCCGGTCTTGTCCGTGCAGATACAGCTCGCCGACCCCATGGTCTCGCACGCCGACAGGTGCCTCACGAGCGCGCGCTCCTGCATGAGCTTCTTCATGGCGAACGCCAGGCTGAGAGTGACGGCGAGCGGCAGCCCCTCGGGCACGGCGACGACAATGATGGTGACCGCGACAGCGAAGAAGTTGAGTATCGAGAGCGCGTCCGCTCCCCTCCACTGCAGCAGGCCGCCGGGCGCGTGTGCCTTGTCCACTAGGAACCGCGCCATGAGCACGGTGAACGTGAGCACGGCAAACACCAGTCCGATCTTGCCGATGATGGTGGCCACGCCGTTAAGTTTGACCTGCAGCGGCGTCTCGTCCTCGCCGCCCTGGCTCAGAGTCTCCATCAGGTTACCCCACTCCGTGCGCATCCCGACCGCGGTGACCAGCATCCGCGCCGATCCATCCTGCACTTTGGTCCCGCCGAGCAGGAACGGCTTCGTGGTAGACGGGTGCACCGGCTCGCTCTCGCCGGACATGCTTGACTCGTCAACCACGAGCGAATAGCCGTCGATGTACAGGCCGTCCGCCGGCACCTGGTCGCCGATAGATAGATGGACAATGTCGCCGACGACGATGTCGTAAATGGACACCTTCTGCCGGTAGCCGTCACGGGTGACCTGTATGTCAATCTTCTTCTTCTCCCTGTCCAGGTCCCGGAACTGCAGCGACTGCTTGTAGTCGCTAGCCGCGGTGATCATGACGACGAGGAAGATGGTGAGCACGATGCCGAGGCCGTCGTACATGCCGCTGGGCCACCCCTCGGTGGCGAGCCCGATGGCGACGGAGATGAACGCGCAGAAGGCGAGCAGCAGGAGCGTCATGTCCTGGCTGGCGTCCCAGAGGAACATCCAGAACGTCCTCGGCGGCTTCTCGGTGTACTGGTTGGCGCCGTAGACCTCGGCCCGGACGCCCGCCTCGTCCGACCTGACGCCGTCGGCGAGGGAGACGTTCAGCTTCGCCGCGATGCCGTCGACGCCCCTGTGGTGCCTCAGGCTCTTGGCGTCGTGGTTGCGCGCCACGGCGGCCAGCTCCTCCGCACTCACGGAGAAGCCGCGTAGCCGCGCCATCTCCGGCAACGGGTGCTCGGTCTTGCGGGCGGCTACACATGATTGTTCCAGCCAGCATCGACATTGTTAGGACCTGAAGATCAAAGGAATTGGACGTGGCGCGGTGCTTAAAGGATAGGTAGGATGGGCTAGGGCTAGTAGTGTCGTGTACCATCGATGAACTGCAGCGCAGCCTTCTGCACGTAGAGTGCAACACGAAGCTTCTCCTGTGAATCAGAAAGAAACATTCTCAGTGCTTTGGGCTGAGTGTGAACAAAAGGCTGGATGCTAATTGATTGAGAAGGTAATTACATAATTTACATTGATGGGGTAAAAAAAGAGGTTAATTCTTCTGTTATGCTGCTTTAATGTGAATCAGTAAAGCTTCGTTCAGTTAAGTTTTCAATATTTATGATTCGAATAAATAGGTATAATGTTGATTCCACGCACGATGAAGCTGACTGCTGGTGTCAAACGGAAACGAGGCTGGGACGGTGGCTCGAGTCGCTCGACGTACGTACGGACCTGAATGTTGCGGCGCTGCGCCTGGACCTGGGAGCGCTTGTCGAGGTCGGGGACCATGCGGAAGCGGCGGCGGCGGTTCTTGACGAGCGTGCCGACGGCCTCCCGCCACCGGCGCTGCGCGTCTTCCGACGGGTTCTTGGCCGGCACCTCGAACCGCTTGAGGAACTCCATCGACTTGTTCCGAAGGTACGCCATGATGATGTTAGATGAGTAATGGCTGGCTGGAACTGGAACCTGGATCTTGTAAGCGAAACCAACAACGGACCACTGCGCTTGCGATCACGTCTGCAACTCTCTGGTTTGCTTGGCGCTGCCGTAGGTGGATGGAGGGGCAGGCAATGGTCGCGGATGGGAGGAGAGCAGATCGAGCCCGCGGAGTCCGGGTTGCAGGGGAGTGAGAGGGACGGAGGCAGCCTTGACGAAATCACAACCCTAACAGCCTCTGATTCCCAGGACGCTGGATCTCCGTACGTTTCACACCACGCGTGTTTCATCCCTTGCATCTCGCCCGACTGAAACGATTTTCTTCAGATTTGAGACCCGAGCCCGAGCTGAGCATCACGACGCAATGGTTGCCCGAATCAAGCATTTCGTCGACCAGGTTGGAAGCCAAAGCCGAGGCCGAAGCTGAAAGTGAGTGAAGCAATTAAAGAGTCTCGATTGGAAGTTTGGAAGACAGGACATGAGCGAGAGACATAATTTAACACCTCTCTCCAGATCCGACAGTTTACTACTGGCCACTGGAATGGTAGTAGTTGACACTGGAGCAAAAACTCATGAAGTTCATTGTGCCAACCTTCACGAAGATGCTGCCACGTCATTCAGTTTCTATAGCATTAGTTCATGTTACAAAATGACGTGACAAGTAATTAAATGAACAAAGAGTAAGAAACTGGATTTTGCATAAGACGAGACAAGAGGAGTATTAAATTCAGTTAAGTAATATTGATGTTTGCATTGGAGAGGCAGTGTCTAGTAGTAGTTTCTAGATGACGTGTAGGCTATAGAAACTATAAGCAGTGTATTCGATTCGGACCCCCTATTAAGGGGTGTTTCGTTCTATCCAGCTAAAATTTAGTCTCCGTCACATCAATGTTTCGAATGATAATATTAGGCATTATAGTCTAATTATAAAATTTTCGAAGTACACGCCAACCTTACTTTCTCTGGTATTGATTTAATTGACGTTTTGGACATAATTTCATATACCAAAGAGCCACTAATTGGAAGTCTATTTTCCTGTCATACAGCTAATAAATAAAATTTCCTACTATCTACATGTAGATACCTCTTTTTTCCGAGTGGTTACTGAAACTGGTTTTGATGTCCATGACCTCAGTTTGAATCCCGCTCATAGCAAACCAGAATTGTTGTTTTTATTTTTATGCATGGTGGCACGATCGGTATGCACGGTGGCGCGTTTTTATACTTTATGCATAGTGACACGTTTTGCATGTCACGCTCGGGTTGTATGGTGGCGCGTTTGTGTATATGCATGTGCGCCAGCGATTTCATTTTCTTTGGGCATGCCAACGATTTCATTTTTTTTCCGCCCACGCCTGTGATGCTTGGGTTGTCTCGAGAAAAAGATCAATTAGTGAGAGTATTTTAGTGTCAAATGAGAAAAAAAAACTCAGGGCATCAATCTTTTAGATTCCTAGCTCCACACGCCAAAACGTCAATTAAATCAATACCGGAGGGCAATTCATTTCTAAATCCAGAGTTGAATACGTACTAAGGATCATTATTTTGTGGAGGCGTCATCATTGAATCCATTATAGGAACGACAGTCGAAAGATTTACACGTACGACGGTGCCAAGGTAATCATCATTGTTGATGTCTTTTCGAAGCGCCAAACACTCAACAAGAACCGGCGGCGGTGCTCTCTGGTCAGGCGCGGACGGTCCGCGGCACAGGGCCGGACGGTCCGCGACCTGGCGCAAGGGCTAAGGTTCCCTGCCCGATGGCCGGACGGTCCGCGCCCTGGGGCCGGACGGTCCGCGCGTGCGCAGGGGCGACGGAAGGTCGCCGGCGGCGCCTAGATCTCGCTCCCGGGAGGGATCCCGTCGGGGAGGAGAGATCCTAGGTTGTGTCTAGGCTCGGGTAGACCGATCTAGACTCCTCTAATCGACGTAGAGTCGAAGAGAGACGGAGAATTTGGGGATTGGAAGGCTAAACTAGGGCTAAATTAGAACTAGACTAGAACTACTCCTAATGCATAAGGTAAAAACGAGTAATAGACTTGATTTGATCGATTGTTGGGGGGTTCAATCGGCCGTAGCCCTTCATCTATATAAAGGGGGAGGTCTGGATTCGCTTCCAACTGATTCCCGAGTTAATCCCGTGGTTTTAGGTAACCAATCCCGCGAGAAACTAGGAACCCTAACTGATTCTGCGCACGTGCGGACCGTCCGCGCCACCACCGTGGACCGTCCGGCCTCAGGGCCGGACCGTCCGCGAGACACATTTGGTGTCCAACATATGCCCCCTGCCTTTTGGTGAAGGTTGACGAACCAAAAGCATATGAACTAAACCTGATGTAAGTCACCGGCTTTTCAATATTGAGATCATTTAATAAAGCATCAATGTATAACGGCCGTTTCAGATTTTATCTTTCTTGGCCATGACCGTTTGATCACTGAATCAAAAGGAATAGAATGGAGGTGCCCCCCAGTATGGATAGACAGAGGGACTATACATGTACCATGGATTCATCATCGTACCATTCCATATTTGAACAGGATAATATACTGACGATGAGTAAACGGGTGGAAAGTACCCTGGTCTCATAGGATGAATAGGCGATGCTTGTTGTGTCGCCTTTCGGGCCTTTTTGTTTACCCGTTTCGTTTTAGTAGGTGACCGAGGTTTCTCTGTAGAGTCAGCTTTGATCAGCCGACCATTTGTGCTTCGCCGTTGTGTCTCCTTCCCTTTTAAGGTTTTGTGTGGAAGCTGACGCCTTTGGCATAGGTGGACTGTCCGGCAGAGTTAGCCGAACCGTCTATCTGAACACCGAACCGTCCGCACGTAGGTGCCAGATCGTCCGTGATGCTTAGGACAGGCTGTCGTGCTTGACTCATTAATTGTGCTGCCCCCCGGTGCCTCCGGACTTTTTAGCCTTATCGTCCGGAGCCTTTCGAACAATCTCCTTTTGTGATATATTCGACGTGCGAGGACTACCAATGATGATGTCTTTGCTTTTGCCTTTATCGGCCATTTCGGACCGAACTAAGATCTTTTTGCATGCGATATCTATTGTATTAACAGGAAATGGTTGTGTGTCCACTTGCATTTCCTGAAAAGCCAATCGGCCCTCATTTATGGCCGATTGTACCTGTCGACGAAAAACATTACAGTCATTGGTGGCATGAGAAAAAGAATTATGCCACTTACAATAAGCACGTCTCTTTAATTCATCTATAGGAGGGATAGTATGAGTTAATTTAATGTTGCCATTTTTAAGTAGCTCATCAAATATCTTATCGCATTTGGCAACATTAAAGGTAAATTTAATCTCTTCTTGCTGATTCTTTTGAACCGGTTGTAAGGAAGAACATGCTGAAGATTTGACCTTTGTTGGCCAAATAAACTCAGCGGTATATACATCTGCGGATTCATCATCTGAACTATCACGCTCTATTAGATGTATAGTACGGGCGACCGATTTTGATGTCTCTTTAAATCGGCTTTCACAGGCTAAAGCCCGCTGATGTAGCTGGGCTATCGAAAAGAACTGTGTCCCATCTAATTTGTCTCTTAAGTAGGATAGCAACCCATTAAAAGCTAACCCTGCTAGCTCTTTGTCTGCGACATGGATCCGAAAGCATCGGTTTCTAGTGTCCCGAAACCTCCGGATATAATCATTAACCGATTCTTCGCGTCCTTGTCGAACTGAAGCTAAGTCAGCTAGTCCTAATTCATATTCCCCGGCAAAGAAATATTCATGAAATTTACTTTCTAACTCATTCCAGGAATTAATGGAATTAGGAGGCAGGGCGGCGTACCATGCAAAAGCGGTACCAGTAAGGGATAGAGAAAATAACCGAACACGAAATGCTTCTCCATCGGCCAATTCACCTAGGTGTGCTAGGAACTGGCCTATGTGTTCGTGTGTGCTCCTCCCATTCTCACCAGAAAACTTAGAAAATTCTGGTATCCTTGCCCCCTGTGGATATGGGACAGTGTCAAACCGGTGATTATACGGCTTTTGGTATGATTGCCCTACTCTGGCTACACTAACTCCGAACTTATCTCGAAATAGTTCAGTCATCTCTTCCCTAATTTTTTCCATTGCACCCGGTGGCAGACCACCGGATCCTGGGCTGTGGGGCTCATTTGGTCGGGTATTAGTATACCGACCTTCTTGCCGTGACCGATCGATAGTGTTGATCGGTCTGTGGTTGTATGGTACGTTATGGTTTAAATATGTAGAGGGCGAAACATACTGCTGCTGTGGTGTGTAATAATTTGGTGCATGGTGTGCAACAACAGGTTCTACGTATGCGTATCCAGCTTGTCCGGTGGTAAATCCGAACTGACCGGTTGCGTTCGCCATTATCGGGACACTATGTGGTAGTCCTGGTGCGGGCCCGGACTGTCCGGCAGGGAAAGCCGGACAGTCCGCGTAAGGGCCAGACGGTCCGGGCAAAAGCTCGGACGGTCCGACCGCGTCCAGGGTCACCGATCTGCCAAGCAGGGACGGCGGTGGTCCTAGGGTGGCCCCAGACTGTCCGGCAGAGCAAGCCGGACGGTCTGCATATGGGCCGGACGGTCCGGGCAGAAGCTCGGACGGTCCGACCGTGTTCATGGGCGCCTATCTACCAAGCAGGGATGGCGGTGGTGGTACTTGTCCTGTATATGAGTTCATCGGCATACCATATAATGGCTGGGGCTGCAAATCCCCATTTGTTGCCGATGTATTAGACATAGATATCCTGTTACTAGTCTCATATGATGGAAAACTAGGAGCAACAGATTTTTCCAACGTACGCGTTAATTTTCTAATTGACTCTTCTAACCCTACAATCTGTTGTTTCATTTGATCCTGCTGCTGATCTACATAATATTTAATAGATTGGATATCGTCGGGTTTACTTACGTTGGGGACTTGAAGCGAAGACAGAAGAGATGCAACGTCAGTCTCTCCATGTTTGATAACCTTCTGGTGGCGATCCACCGTGTATTGCGACAAGAATTTCTCCTTCGCTTGGTGCATGTAGTCCTCGTATTGTTGTTGCTCATCGGCTGTTAGATTTTCGACAGCCGTCTTCAGGATATTATCTGGGGAGATATCGGTGTGATCTTTAGAACCGGCCATTTGAGGGCCTGATTTTTAGTAGATCTAAACACCTGTCCCCAGCGGAGTCGCCAAAAAGTATGTTGACGCCTTTTCGGAGCGCCAAACACTCAACAAAAACCGGCGGCGGTGCTCTCTGGTCAGGCGCGGACGGTCCGCGGCACAGGGCCGGACGGTCCGCGACCTGGCGCAAGGGCTAAGGTTCCCTGCTTGATGGCCGGACGGTCCGCGCCCTGGGGCCGGACGGTCCGCGCGTGCGCAGGGGCGACGGAAGGTCGCCGGCGGCGCCTAGATCTCGCTCCCGGGAGGGATCCCGTCGGGGAGGAGAGATCCTAGGTGGTGTCTAGGCTCGGGTAGACCGACCTAGACTCCTCTAATCGACGTAGAGTCGAAGAGAGACGGAGAATTTGGGGATTGGAAGGCTAAACTAGGGCTAAATTAGAACTAGACTAGAACTACTCCTAATGCAGAAGGTAAAAACGAGTAATAGACTTGATTTGATCGATTGTTGGGGGGTTCAATCGGTCGTAGCCCTTCATCTATATAAAGGGGGAGGTCTGGATCCGCTTCCAACTGATTTCCGAGTTAATCCCGTGGTTTTAGGTAACCAATCCCACGAGAAACTAGGAACCCTAACTGATTCTGCGCACGCGTGGACCGTCCGCGCCACCACCGCGGACAGTCCGGACCGCGAACCGTCCGGCCTCAGGGCCGGACCGTCCGCGAGACACATTTGGTGTCCAACAATCATCAATGGCTCGTACTTGATATGACTGTGTTGCAATTACAACATCATCGATTTTGCGTACAATCAACCAGTGTTCATATTATTATAGAAGACAGTCCATGTTTGCATCCGGTTTTGATGACTAATAATGTACCAACAGTGTATGCAGTTCTAAAACCAGTGACGAAGATATCCATATGATCATAAACAGGAGGACATATCCTGTGCAATCACTCATTTTGGTGCAAGCGTGCAATCAAACTATCCAGAGCATCCAATCTAAATCTTACGGTTTCATATGGATGGGGTTAAAAGTAAAATAGGTACTATGTTTTAGGTGTAAGGGGTTAAATATAAAATAACAGTCATCATTAGATCTAGATTAGATGCACCAAACCGCTTGATTGCACGCTTGCACCAATATAAGTGATTGCATAAGATATTTTCCCCATAAACAGATGGTAAAAAAAGTTCTCTATTTTTGGTGGAACGCATGATTGAAAAAGAAACAACATAATTTTTTAGGGTCAACAAAGAACTGCAGTTCTGGTCACGCAGCTCGTGAAAGAGCACGTTGGTCGCTACAATGCCTAGTCTAGTTTGGTCGGTTTTTTTTACCATCAATGGAGACAAGATCAGGCTTGATGTCACCTTCTTGTGAGACAGGATTAGGTTTTTTTTTGCGTTTGCAAACACAAGGTTAGTTTATCCCTTGTGGTTTGAGTAGATGATGAGTGATTGTTAACGGGTAGCGTCTCGGGTTGAGTCGTGGACTAGCCGAGCCGTAAGTTATGTGTTTGTGCAACCATGTCTTTCAACTTGTGGTGTGCAGGTGTGGACCACAGGAACGATGGTCGACGACGAAGGTGAATGTCATGCGGGCTCGTGCCAATGGACCGGGAGAAGTGAAGGACGAGCGTTGAGACTTGACTGAGAGATCAGAGTCACCGAGTGACTAGTCGCATGCAATGGCTGACACCTGGGACATGCACCGACGCGAGGACGTGGCAGAGCAGGCTGTGTTGCCAGTGTGGTCGAGGACTGGCGAGACATGTGTCCAGGACGTGGGGGATGCGCACGCGTTGCGATACTCACGACGATTTTGGTGGTTGAGCCTCAAACCCACCCCACGCTACGGACGACGTGTTTTCATCCGGGTTTGGCCTTAAAACCTGGTCGTGGCCCGTTCCGGTGGGAATCGAAGGTGACATGTGGCATCATCACAGAGGGTGCGCCGAGGCAAAGCAACTTCGTGTGGAGCATGTGACCGTCAGATCAATATCCCAAGAGTTGGTCCATTTTGTCCACAGTGGAGTGGATAGACTCTATGTACATAGGGATAGTTTAGGAAGTAGTAATAACCCTCTATAAATAGAGTTGTAAGGTTGTTGTTACAACTATATCTTTGGCTTTGGGTTTTAGCACTTGATGTTTTCCATTCCCTGGACTGCTATAGTTTTATAGCCAGAGATCCTAAGTGCTTTGAACCTTTGCGTATGTGATTTGTAAGCTTCATCGTGTAATCCGAGTAAGGGTGGCCGGTTTCGCCCACGACTTCGGTTTGCTCTCAATCTCAGTTTTCATTCTTGCTGGAATTTTGAGTCTCTTTGATCTTGTGCTCTCCCTTTCCTCTCTTGTGGATTTGTGAAGAACCTTCGAGTTCTTTATTGTTTGGGTGCTATTGAGGATTGATTTGTGGGGAGATAAACTCTTTGGATCACTTGTGGAATATGATTCAAAATCATTGGAGGGCTGAAAGGGAAATGTGCCCTTGGGCCATTTCTAAGTGTTTTGGTGATTGAGTGCCAACACAAGTGCTTAAGTGTTAATCTATGCCAATTGATGGACAAAGTGCAAATCAAGAGTAAAGGTATGTTTCTAAGACTTAGTACATTGTTTTGGAGACTAATGTATTGTGTCTAAGTGCTAGAAACAGGAAAAGACCAATTTGGAAAAGACCTGGCTATGCAGCCAAGACTCTGCGCAGTCTGGGTGCACCGGACTGTCCGGTGGTGCATCGGACAGTGTCCGGTGCGCCAGGCTGGCGACTGTCAACTAGCTGCTCTCGAGAAGCGATCAACGGCGTATGGCTATAAATCACCGGACTGTCCGGTGAGCCATTCACAGGCGAAGTCGTCGCTCTCGGGAAGCGATTAACGGCGTACGGCTATAAATCACCGGACTGTCCGGTGGTGCACCGGACTGTCCGGTGAGCCAACTGTCGGCCAGGCCAACGGTCGACCGCATAATCCGCCCGCGACGAGTGGTCGAGCCAACGGTCAGAAGGGGGCACCGGACTGTCCGGTGTGCACCGGACAGTGTCCGGTGCACCAACGGCTCTGGATCTTCAACGGTCGGCTGCGCCACAGAAGGAAAGAAATCCGCACCGGACAGTGTCCGGTGGTGCACCGGACTGTCCGGTGCGCCAGTCGACAGAAGACAAGAATTGCCTTCCTAGATGCTCTCAACGGCTCCTAGCTACCTTGGGGCTATAAAAGGGACCCCTAGGCGCATGGAGGAGTATAACAAGCATTCTCCAAGCATTCCTAAGCACCAAGTCTCCAATTCCGCGCATTTGATTCTTTGTGATAGCAACTAGAGCTCCATTTGAGTAGATAACATGTCGAGTTGTGTTGAGAGCTCAAGTTGTGACTTGTGTGCGTGTTGTTGCTCTGATTTTGTGTCTTGTGTGCGTTGCTCATCCCATCCTTACTTCTGTGCTTCTTTGTGATAATCAAATTGTAAGGGCGAGAGGCTCCAAAGTGTGGAGATTCCTCACACGCGGGATATAGTAAAGTGAAAGCAAAACACCGTGGTATTCAAGTGGGTCCTTGGACCTGAAAGGGAATTAGGCTTACACCTATTTCCTAAACTAATTTTGGTGGTTGAATTGCCCAACACAAATAATTGGACTAACTAGTTTGCCCAAGTTTATAAGTTCTACAGGTACAAAAGGTCCACCATAAGCCAATAAAAAGACCAAGAGAAAGGGTTCAAACAAAGGAGCAAAGGGACAACCGAAGGCACCCTGGTTGGGCGCACCGGACTGTCCGGTGCACCACCGGACAGTGTCCGGTGCACCAGGGAAGATCGACTGCAAACTCTTCACCTTCAGGAATTCTCAGAGCCGGCGCGCTATAATTCACCGGACTGTCCGGTGTACACCGGACAGTGTCCAGTGCTCCAAGAAGGCACGGCTCCAAACTCGGCAGCCTCGGGAATTCGCATCGGCTGCTCCGCTATAATTCACCGGACATGTCCGGTGTAACTGCGGAGCAACGGCTACTTCAGGCGCCAACGGCTACCTGCAGCGCATTAAATGCGCGCCAGCGCGCGCAGAGGTCAGGCACGCCCATGCTGGCGCACCGGACACCCTACAGTTCATGTCCGGTGCGCCACTAGACATCCAGGCAGGCCCAGCGTCAGAGCTCCAATGGTCGGAACCCTAACGGCCTGGTGACGTGGCTGTCGCACCGGACATGTCCGGTGTGCATCGGACTGTCCGGTGCACCATACGACAGACAGCTTCCACCAAACGGCTAGTTTGGTGGTTGGGGCTATAAATACCCCCAACCACCCCACATTCAAGTCATCCAAGTTTTCCACTTCTCAACCACTTACAAGAGCTAGGCATTCAATTCTAGACACATTCAAAGTGATCAAATCCTCTCCAATTCCACACAAGGCTTTAGTGATTAGCGAGAGAGATTTGCCGTGTTCTTTTGAGTTCTTGCGCTTGGATTGCTTCTTTTCTTTCTCACTTGTTCTTGTGATCAAAACTCCATTGTAACCGAGGCAAGAGACACCAATTGTGTGGTGGTCCTTGCGGGGAAGTTTTGTTCTCGGTTTGATTTGAGAAGAGAAGCTCACTCGGTCCGAGGGACTGTTTGAGAGAGGGTAAGGGTTGAAAGAGACCCGGCCTTTGTGGCCTCCTCAACGGGGAGTAGGTTTGCGAGAACCAAACCTCGGTAAAACAAATCCGCGTGTCACACTCTTCATTCGCTTGCGATTTGTTTTGCGCCCTCTCTCTCGGACTCTTTATTATTTCTAACGCTAAACCGGCTTGTAGTTGTGATTATATTTGTAAATTTCAGTTTCCCCCTATTCACCCCCCCTCTAGGCGACTTTCAATTGGTATCAGAGCCCGATGCTTCATTAGAGCCTAACCGCTCGAAGTGATGTCGGGAGATCACACCAAGAGGGAGATGGAGACCGGCGACAAGCCCACTACGAGTCACGGGAGCACTTCATCGGAAGAGTCTCGCACCAAGAGGAAGGAGAAGAAGAAGAGCTCCTCCAACAAAGGGAAGGGGAAGGAGAAGAAATCCTCTTCCCACAAGTCGCATCGGAGAGGCGACAAGCACAAGAGGATGAGGAAAGTGGTCTACTACGAGACCGACACTTCATCAACGTCGACCTCCGACTCCGACGCACCGTCCGTTACTTCTAAGCGCCAAGAGCGCAAGAAGTATAGTAAGATCCCCCTACGCTACCCTCACACTTCAAAACGTACTCCTTTACTCTCCGTTCCATTAGGCAAACCACGGGTTTTTGACGGTGAAGATTATAATATGTGGAGTGACAAAATGAGACACCATCTAACCTCACTCCACACAAGCATATGGAATGTTGTTGAGTTTGGTGTACAGGTACCAACCGTAGGGGATGAAGACTACGACTCGGACGAGGTGGCCCAAATCCACCACTTTAACTCCCAAGCAACCACTATACTCCTCGCCTCTCTAAGTCGAGAGGAGTATAATAAGGTGCAAGGGTTAAAAAGTGCGAAGGAAATTTGGGACGTACTCAAGACCGCACACGAGGGAGACGAGGTGACAAAGATCACCAAGCGGGAGACGAGAGACAATCGAGAGGGAGCTCGGTCGCTTCATGCTTCACCAAGGGGAGGATCCACAAGCTATGTACAACCGCTTGAAGACCTTGGTGAACCAAGTGCGCAACCTCGGGAGCGAAAAATGGGATGACCATGAGATGGTCAAGGTTATTCTTAGATCCCTCGTATTTCTTAACCCTACACAAGTTCAATTAATTCGAGGTGATCCTAGATATAAGCTAATGTCTCCCGAGGAAGTTATAGGAAAATTTGTGAGCTTTGAGCTAATGATTAAAGGCTCAAAGAAAATCATCGAGCAAGGCATCTCCTCCACGCCCGAGGCACAACCGGTCGCATTCAAGGCGACGGAAGAAAAGGAGGAGGCTACTCCAAGCCGAACACCCATCGACGCCTCCAAGCTCGACAACGAGAAGATGGCGCTCATTATCAAGAGCTTCCGTCAAATCCTCAAGCAAAGGAGGGGGGAAAGACTACAAGCCCCGCTCCAAGAAAGTGTGCTACAAATGTGGTAAGCCCGATCATTTTATTGCTAAATGTCCATTATCTACTGATAGTGACAGGGGCGACAACAAGAAGGGGAGAAGAAAGGAGAAGAAGAGACATTACAAGAAGAAGGGCGGCGATGCCCACATGTGCCGCGAGTGGGACTCCGACGAGAGCTCCACCGACTCCTCCTCCGACGAGGACGCCGTCAACATCACCGTCACCAAGGGACTTCTCTTCCCAAACGTCGGCCACAAGTGCCTCATGGCCAAGGAGGGCAAAAAGAAGAAGGTAAAATCAAGATCCTCCACTAAATATGAAACCTCCAGTGATGAGGATGATGCTAGCAATGAGGAGGATAACTTGCGCATTCTTTTTGCCGACCTAAACATGCAACAAAAGGAAAAATTAAATGAATTGATTAGTGCTATTCATGAGAAGGATGATCTCTTGGACTCTCAAGAGGACTTCCTTATTAAGGAAAACAAAAAACATGTTAAGGTTAAAAATGCTTATGCTCTACAAGTTGAAAAATGTGAAAAATTGTCTAGTGAGCTAAGCACTTGCCATGAGACTATTGACAACCTTAGAAATGAAAATGCTAGATTAACTGCTAAGGTTGATTCACATGTTTGTGATGTTTCAATTCCCAATCTTAGAAATGATAATGTTGATTTGCATGCTAAGATTAAGGAATTGAATGATTCTCTTGCTAGCCTTAGGATTGAAAATGAAAAATTAATGGCTAAGGCTAAAGATTTAGATGTTTGCAATGTTACTATTTCTAACCTTAGAAATGAGAATGATATACTACATGCTAAGGTTGTAGAATTAAAATCTTGCAAACCCTCTACATCTACCGTTGAGCATGTTTTCATTTGCACTAGATGTAGAGATGTTGATATTAATGCTATTCATGATCACATGGTCTTAATTAAACAACAAAATGATCATATAGCAAAATTAGATGCTAAAATTGCCGAGCATAACTTAGAAAATGAAAAATTTAAATTTGCTAGAAGTATGCTCTATAATGGGAGACGCCCCGGCATCAAGGATGGCATTGGCTTCCAAAGGGGAGACAATGTCAAACTTAATGCCCCTCCTAAAAATTTGTCTAACTTTGTTAAGGGCAAGGCTCCCATGCCTCAGGATAACGAGGGTTACATTTTGTACCCTGCCGGTTATCCCGAGAGCAAAATTAGGAGAATTAATTCTAGGAAGTCTCACTCTGGCCCTAACCATGCTTTTATGTATAAGGGTGAGACATCTAGCTCTAGGCAACCAACCCGTGCTAAGTTGCCTATAAAGAAAACTCCTAGTGCATCAAATGATCATAGCATTTCATTTAAAACTTTTGATGCATCTTATGTTTTGACTAACAAATCCGGCAAGGTAGTTGCCAAGTTTGTTGGGGGCAAACACAAGGGCTCCAAAACTTGTGTTTGGGTACCCAAAGTTCTTGTTTCTAATGCCAAAGGACCCAAAACCGTTTGGGTACTTAAAGTCAAGAACTAAACTTGTTTTGTAGGTTTATGCATCCGGGGGCTCAAGTTGGATCATCGACAGCGGGTGCACAAACCACATGACACGGGAGAAGAAAATGTTCTCCTCTTATGAGAAAAACCAAGATCCCCAACGAGCTATCACATTCGGGGATGGAAACCAAGGTTTGGTCAAAGGTTTGGGTAAAATAGCTATATCTCCTGACCATTCCATTTCCAATGTTTTTCTTGTTGATTCTCTAGATTACAATTTGCTTTCTGTATCTCAATTATGTCAAATGGGCTACAACTGTCTATTCACTGATGTAGGTGTCACTGTCTTTACAAGAAGTGATGATTCAATAGCTTTTAAGGGAGTGTTAGAGGGTCAGCTATACTTGGTGGATTTTGATAGAGCTGAACTCGACACTTGCTTAATAGCTAAGACTAACATGGGTTGGCTCTGGCACCGCCGACTAGCCCATGTTGGAATGAAGAATCTTCATAAGCTTCTAAAGGGAGAGCACATTTTAGGATTAACAAATGTTCATTTTGAGAAAAACAGGATTTGTAGCGCATGCCAAGCCGGGAAGCAAGTTGGTGTTCATCATCCACACAAGAACATCATGACAAGTGACAGGCCACTGGAGCTCCTACACATGGATTTATTCGGCCCGATCGCTTACATAAGCATCGGCGGGAGTAAGTACTGTCTAGTTATTGTGGATGATTATTCTCGCTTCACTTGGGTATTCTTTTTGCAGGAAAAATCTCATACCCAAGAGACCTTAAAGGGATTCTTGAGACGGGCTCAAAATGAGTTCGGCTTAAGGATCAAGAAAATTAGAAGCGACAACGGGACAGAGTTCAAGAACTCACAAATAGAAGGCTTCCTTGAGGAGGAGGGCATCAAGCATGAGTTCTCTTCTCCTACACCCCACAACAAAATGGTGTAGTGGAGAGGAAGAATCAAACTCTATTGGACATGCAAGAACCATGCTTGATGAGTACAAGACACCGGACCGGTTTTGGGCCGAGGCGGTCAACACCGCCTGCTACGCCATCAACCGGTTATATCTATACCGAATCCTCAAGAAGACATCCTATGAACTCCTAACCGGTAAAAAGCCCAATATTTCATATTTTAGAGTTTTTGGTAGCAAATGCTTTATTCTTGTTAAGAGAGGTAGAAAATCTAAATTTGCTCCTAAAACTGTAGAAGGCTTTTTACTAGGATATGACTCAAACACAAGGGCATATAGAGTCTTTAACAAGTCCTCAGGACTTGTTGAAGTTTCTTGTGACGTTGTGTTTGATGAAACTAACGGCTCTCAAGTAGAGCAAGTTGATCTTGATGAGATAGGTGAAGAACAGGCTCCGTGCATCGCGATAAGGAACATGTCCATTGGGGATGTGTGCCCTAAGGAATCCGAAGAGCCTCCACATGCACAAGATCAACCATCCTCCTCCACACAAGCATCTCCACCAACCCAAAATGAGGACGAGGCTCAAGTTGATGAAGGAGAAGATCAAAGAGATGAGCCACCTCGAGATGACGACAATGATCAAGGGGGAGATGCAAACGATCAAGACAAGGAGGATGAAGAACCAAGGCCGCCACACCCAAGAGTCCACCAAGCAATCCAACGAGATCACCTCATCGACACCATCCTCGGCGACATTCATAAGGGGGTAACCACTCGATCTCGTGCTGCACATTTTTGTGAGCATTACTCTTTTGTTTCCTCTATTGAGCCACACAGGGTAGAGGAAGCACTCCAAGATTCGGATTGGGTGATGGCGATGCAAGAGGAGCTCAACAACTTCACTAGGAATGAGGTATGGCATTTAGTTCCATGTCCTAATCAAAATGTTGTAGGAACCAAGTGGGTCTTCCGCAACAAGCAAGATGAGCATGGTGTGGTGACAAGGAACAAAGCTCGACTTGTGGCCAAGGGATACTCCCAAGTCGAAGGTTTGGATTTCGGTGAAACCTATGCACCCGTAGCTAGGCTTGAGTCAATTCGCATATTATTAGCCTATGCTACTTACCATGGCTTCAAGCTTTATCAAATGGACGTGAAGAGTGCCTTCCTCAATGGACCAATCAAGGAAGAGGTCTATGTTGAGCAACCTCCCGGCTTTGAAGATAGTGAGTACCCTAACCATGTCTATAGGCTCTCTAAGGCGCTTTATGGGCTCAAGCAAGCCCCAAGAGCATGGTATGAATGCCTAAGAGATTTCCTTATTGCTAATGGCTTCAAAGTCGAAAAAGCCGATCCTACTTTATTCACTAAAACTCTTGACAATGATTTGTTTGTATGCCAAATTTATGTTGATGATATCATATTTGGGTCTACTAACGAATCTACATGTGAAGAATTTAGTAGGATCATGACACAAAAATTCGAGATGTCTATGATGGGGGAGTTGAAGTATTTTCTAGGATTCCAAGTCAAGCAAGTCCAAGAGGGCACCTTCATTTGCCAAACCAAGTACACTCAAGACATTCTAACCAAGTTTGGAATGAAGGATGCCAAGCCCATCAAGACACCCATAGGAACCAATGGGCATCTCGACCTCGACACGGGAGGTAAATCCGTCGATCAAAAGGTATACCGGTCGATGATTGGTTCATTGCTTTATTTATGTGCATCTCGACCGGACATTATGCTTTCCGTTTGCATGTGTGCAAGATTCCAAGCCGACCCTAAGGAATCACACCTTACGGCTGTAAAACGAATCTTGAGATATTTGGCTTATACTCCTAAGTTTGGGCTTTGGTACCCTCGGGGATCCACATTTGATTTGATTGGTTATTCGGATGCCGATTGGGCGGGGTGTAAGATTAATAGAAAGAGCACATCAGGGACTTGCCAGTTCTTGGGAAGGTCCCTGGTGTCTTGGGCTTCAAAGAAGCAAAATTCGGTCGCTCTTTCAACCGCCGAAGCCGAGTATATTGCCGCAGGCCATTGTTGCGCACAATTGCTTTGGATGAGGCAAACCCTGCGGGACTATGGTTACAAATTAACCAAAGTTCCTCTTCTATGTGATAATGAGAGTGCAATCCGCATGGCGGATAATCCCGTTGAGCATAGCCGCACTAAATACATAGCCATTCGGTATCATTTTCTTAGGGATCACCAACAAAAGGGGGATATCGAGATTGCATATATTAATACTAAAGATCAATTAGCCGATATCTTTACCAAGCCACTTGATGAACAAACTTTTACCAAACTTAGGCATGAGCTCAATATTCTTGATTCTAGGAATTTCTTTTGCTAAACTTGCACACATAACTCATAAATATACCTTTGATCATGTCTCTTTTATATATGCTATGACTAATGTGTTTTCAAGTGTATTTAAAACCAAGTCATAGGTATATTGAAAGGGAATTGGAGTCTTCGGCGAAGACAAAGGCTTCCACTCCACTCTACTACTCATCCTTCGTTGTCGCTCTGCTTCACTCTCCGTCTTTGGTATAATCTTCACTCCTATGTTTTATTTACCAAAGGGGAGAAAGTAGTTAGACAAGGGCCTATATTTCATTCCAAGTATCCGTTTTTGGCGATTCATGCCAAAGGGGGAGAAAGTATTGGCCCAAAGCAAAAGGACCGCACCACCACCCTAATTTTAAAATTAATGATTTTCAATTGGTAAATTTCAAATTGGTATCTCTTTGTGTTCTAAAGAGGGAGAAAGTAGTATTTTCAAAATTGATATCTTAAAACCCTCTTGAACACTAAGAGGTGAATTTATTGAGGGGGAGTTTTGTTTAGTCAAAGGAAAAGCATTTGAAACAAAGGGAGAAAATTTCAAAACTTGAAAATGCTTCTCAAAATCTTATTCATTTACCTTTGACTATCTTGCAAAAGAATTTTGAAAAGAATTTACAAAGGAATTTGCAAAAACAAAACTTGTGGTGCAAGCGTGGTCCAAAATGTTAAAAATAAAGAAACAATCCATGCATACCTAGTAAGTAATATTTATTGGCTCCATTCTAAGTAACATTTGCACTTACACTTTGCAAACTAGTTCAATTACGCACTTCTATACTTGCTTTGGTTTGTGTTGGCATCAATCACCAAAAAGGGGGAGATTGAAAGGGAATTAGGCTTACACCTATTTCCTAAACTAATTTTGGTGGTTGAATTGCCCAACACAAATAATTGGACTAACTAGTTTGCCCAAGTTTATAAGTTCTACAGGTACAAAAGGTTCACCATAAGCCAATAAAAAGACCAAGAGAAAGGGTTCAAACAAAGGAGCAAAGGGACAACCGAAGGCACCCTGGTTGGGCGCACCGGACTGTCCGGTGCACCAGGGAAGATCAACTGCAAACTCTTCACCTTCGGGAATTCTCAGAGCCGACGCGCTATAATTCACCGGACTGTCCGGTGTACACCGGACAGTGTCCGATGCTCCAAGAAGGCACGGCTCCGAACTCGGCAGCCTCGGGAATTCGCATCGGCTGCTCCGCTATAATTCACCGGACATGTCCGGTGTACACCGGACTGTCCGGTGTAACTGCGGAGCAACGACTACTTCAGGCGCCAACGGCTACCTGCAGCGCATTAAATGCGCGCCAGCGCGCGCAGAGGTCAGGCACGCCCATGCTGGCGCACCGGACACCCTACAGTTCATGTCCGGTGCGCCACCAGACATCCAGGCGGGCCCAGCGTCAGAGCTCCAACGGTCGGAACCCTAACGGCCTGGTGACGTGGCTGTCGCACCGGACATGTCCGGTGTGCACTGGACTGTCCGGTGCACCATACGACAGACAGCTTCCACCAAACGGCTAGTTTGGTGGTTGGGGCTATAAATACCCCCAACCACCCCACATTCAAGTCATCCAAGTTTTCCACTTCTCAACCACTTACAAGAGCTAGGCATTCAATTCTAGACACATTCAAAGTGATCAAATCCTCTCCAATTCCACACAAGGCTTTAGTAATTAGCGAGAGAGATTTGTCGTGTTCTTTTGAGTTCTTGCGCTTGGATTGCTTCTTTTCTTTCTCACTTGTTCTTGTGATCAAAACCCCATTGTAACCGATGCAAGAGACACCAATTGTGTGGTGGTCCTTGCGGGGAAGTTTTGTTCCCGGTTTGATTTGAGAAGAGAAGCTCACTCGGTCTGAGGGACCGTTTGAGAGAGGGTAAGGGTTGAAAGAGACCCGACCTTTGTGGCCTCCTCAACGGGGAGTAGGTTTGCGAGAACCGAACCTCGATAAAACAAATTCGCGTGTCACACTCTTCATTCGCTTGTGATTTGTTTTGCGCCCTCTCTCTCGGACTCTTTATTATTTCTAACGCTAACCCGGCTTGTAGTTGTGATTATATTTGTAAATTTCAGTTTCCCCCTATTCACCCCCTCTAGGCGACTTTCAGGACCGCTTGAAAGGGGTTGAGTGCAACCCTCGTCCGTTGGGACGCCACAACGTGGAGTAGGCAAGTGTTGGACTTGGCCGAACCACGGGATAAACCACTGTGCCATCTCTGTGTTGATCTCTTTGTGGTTATTGTGTTTTGCAAGAACTCCTCTCTAGCCACTTGGCTTTATTGTGCTAACGCCTAATCAAGTTTTGTGGGATTAAGTTTCAAGTTTTTACAGGATCACCTATTCACCCCCCTCTAGATGCTCTCAAGGGCGCTCTTGTTGAAAACTTAAATGGGATGCAAACACAAAAAAAATCATTGTTGTCGTCAAAGCTTATGGTTTCAAAGCTACTAACTAGGTACGAAAAATCATTTTTGTTGTCAAAGCTTAGTCATTTGTCAACTTGAGCTAGGTGAAATCTGCTTTTTTGTTCTATGATTTCAAGCATTAGCCATGATGAAATGTTATCGTAATGCTTGTTTTTTAATGAAAGGCCACGATACAATATAGACCTTGTTATTAGAGTCTAACTGTCCAAATAATATAATAGTGTTATGATACACATTCTCATATAAATTGCAATAGGTGTGTCATATTTAAGAATATGGAGCAACTACTATGTTATGACCAATAAATAGTAAGATTGAGCCAAATTTTGGTCGTTTAACATTTGTTATAATTGTTGAGTTGATTCTATATCATCACTAAACAATGACTAATACATGTATAAGTGTCTCCGTTGTAACACACGGGTATATACCTAGTTTACTATATAAATTTAGTTAATTTTAAGTTAGATTAATCAACATTCGACAAGTATAAACTGATAGAATTATGTCATGCAATTAGATTCAAACATGACCTAAGTTTTTTTTATATATTTTGGTTCACCCGTGGAGGCTTCCCCATATCGCATATATTGTGCGGTTGTGCCAAACGTAGCAGGCCACACGTGTGTAGAAGCTGAGGAAACATTTCCGTCCTGGCTGACGGCTGACGGCTGACGCCCAGGCAGCCAGCCAGGTAGGGCTTCTAGAGAGTAAAGACCTCACTCAGTCACCCGTTAGTTGCTTGGTCCTTGTTGCCACGGCCACACAGTCAGTGACGGATCCACGTGTTCTTGTGCTGATCTAGACAAACCCGATCCGTAGACCTGTACCCAGGCTACATCCACTACACCCCGTTCAATCCCTGGACCAGCGGTACTTACTCCTGACAGCTCTCTAGGATCATATATCGTCCCCACAGATAAATACATATCTTTTGTCTACACTTTGTCCTCACTCATGCGCATCCAAGAAAACTTCCCGGTCGATCATCCATCCCAAATTGCTCCAAGCCAAACACGCTTACCTTAAAGGTTCTTTCGAGACAGGCTTCCGAAAAAGAAGATGCACCTTATTGGTATGGATACTCTATTAATTCTATTAAGCCTTGAGCCAGGATATCATCATCCCAGGGGCCAGGATATCACAATCTACCCCCTTAGAAGATTGACATCCTCGTCGGTCAACCCAATCCAGGAACCTCCCCTCTTAGCCACGCCTGCGTGTCTAGTGTCGTCATATGTCATGTCATGTGACCACTCTGGGCCCACATACGGCATGCGCCATATACCCGAACCCCTAACCCACACATGATACCACTTGTAACACCCTGTCCAATCCATGTACCAGCAGTACTTACTACTGACAGCTCTCTAGGATCATATATCGTCCCCACAGATCAATACGGGTCT
This sequence comes from Zea luxurians, assembly GCA_029449295.1. Taxonomy (NCBI): domain Eukaryota; kingdom Viridiplantae; phylum Streptophyta; class Magnoliopsida; order Poales; family Poaceae; genus Zea; species Zea luxurians. Next base: position 313,576 of record JAOPSE010000411.1, on the reverse strand, counting down.
TTTGTGCACACTTTATCCTCACGCATGCGCATCCGAGAAAACTTCTCGGTCGGTCACTCATCCCAAATTGCTACAAGACAAGCACGTTTAACTTGGAGGTTCTTTCGAGATAGGATTCTGAAAAAGAAGATGCACCTTATTGATATGAATACTCTATTAATTCTATCAAACTTTGGACCAGAATATCACTATCCAAAGGGCCAGAATATCACACCATACAGCCCCACACGACGTTATATGCAGATGAGTTTGGGAATGACCTTGTAGGGCTAGTTTGGTGGACAGGAAAATGGAGGATATCCATGAAGAAATAATTAACTTGCTATTTATTTTTTGCCCACCAAATCAGCCTGTAGCGTGGATAAGATCGGAGGGACTTCGGTTTACGAGAAGAGGGAAGGGCCACGAGAAAGCAAGGGAGGAGAGGTGGGGCCCACGTCACGGGTCTCTCGAGTCTGACTAGTAGAATCGAATCGAGCGGGTCGGGTGGCTCATCCATCCGCCCGCACCCAACATCGGCCAACCGGATCTCCTGTGGCGCGCACAGGCACTGAGGCACGACCGCACGGCGCATGGCTGCCCGCGATCACCTCACCTGCTCACCACCTCGGAGTACCCGTACGCACGGGCCAATTCAGGAGTTGATCTGTTCCTCTAGAAGGTTCGCGTCGGGGATTAGTAGTATCTTAGTGGCAGTGCTGTATGTTTCACATCTTTATTTCATTTATTGCGCCCACGACCCGCCATTAGCCTCCACCGTCACAACATGTACATCTTCCATAATTTCATTACGTCCTCCGTTAGAAAAAAACATTAATCACTCATGTGTACAAAGTGTCTATTGTATTCTTTAAGGGCATATACAACTTTGAACCCCTTACACGGTATCACAAACACAAAACACCGTGTGATACAGTAGATGTATCTAAAATTTATGTAAATCCAGCACACCAATAAACTGTCTTGTATCTGGGATACAATAAATATGTCTAAAACCTATGTAAATTCAATGCACCAGTCAACTATGTCTTGTATCTTAACATAAAGTATAGTGATGTGTGTCGTCAAGAGACATGTCCTAATTTTTTTTAATATTCATCTCATAGATACACGTGAAGGCATAGCTCAAGTCAAGGTAATCTCTAGTAAATACTTCCTTGGTCCCAAGATATGCCATTCTGAAATTCTAAAATAGATCTTAAATTTTATTAAATTTATATTTAAATTTATTAATATATATCATACTAACAAGTTATTATATATTTTTATTGTGGATTGAATACTCTGAAAATATATCCATTTGTAATATTAAATTACAAATTAAGATCATACTAAACAATTAAGATTGAGTTATTGCAACTCTAACTAAGCATATAACTGCACTTTTCGAGTCTTCCTGTACAAATAGATCCTTTATGGGCATGTGTAAAACACGACGAAATTAGACGTAATCAAGGGCCATCTGATTCGACCCACCCCAAAAAAATCCGATCCAATCAATACGACGGGCGGGTACGGGCTATAGTTTTTGACCCACAACAATCCACATGCTAAGTACGAGTCATGATTTTTTACCCAGAAACCGATCCAACCCAAAAAACCGATCCAAAGCCAAAAAACCTGATCTAACCTGAAAAAACTTCGACCTGACGCGTCCAATCGAGAGACACATGTCAACCTGATCCAACCCGACACTATGCACGGAACACGCGCCGTTCTAAACACCCTGATGCGACGTTTGGATAGGTATAGGTGGAATGATCATAGAAGATCATGCCTTACCGATGCCCCATCCCAATTTCAAAATCTTCAAACCATCCACCACCAAAAACCTACACAAAGACAAGCTAATAAAAACAACCACACAGATCAACAGAAAAATGTTCAAAAAGCAAAAAATAGTCTACATTAACACAACTAAAGAAACAATTAATTAGTAGCTTTAACAAATCTATCCAAGAGTGCTTTACCTACCTGTTCTTATCGGTAAACATGAATGAATATATACAGAGTATTACTATAGTACTGTAGACGAAATACAATTTAAAATAAGTGGTGAAATACTCCAGTCCTGCTAGCTCGCTTCTCCCCCTCCGCCGCATTCGCCTTCCATTTCACCTCGCTGCGGTTTACCTCTCCCTTTCTCTCACCTTCCTCGCCCACCTCCATCGCCTCGTCCTTAAGCAAACGACGCGGCGAGCGACCCGCGACCCTAACCCTAGACAGAGAGAGACCAGCAGCTGGGCCGACCGCACGCACGCGCACCCACTCAGCGGCGCAATGGCGGGGCGCCCCCTCACCTCTCGCTCGTCGGCGGCGGCCGGCCGGGATGCGTGAGATCGCGGCGCCGGATGGGGAAGGATGCCGGCGAGGCGCAGCAGCCGCCGGACGGGGCGGGCGGCGGCGCAGGCGGAGGCGCAGGAGGAAGCAGGGGTGGCCGCTTCTGCTGCTGGTGCGGAAGAGGAGGAGGAGCAGCGAGGGTGATTCGGCTGCAATGCGTTGCGGCACTCGTGCTCGGGGTGGCCGTGCTGCTGTCGGCGCTCTTCTGGCTCCCGCCCTTCGCGGGGCGGGGTGGCGGCAAGGAGGGCCCGGATCCGGGCGACGAGTTCGGAGGTGAGCTCCTTCCCCCCGCATTGCGAGATCTCGGTTCCATTCGCCCGTGGTCGCCGAGTGCCGGTTCTATGCTCGATCTGCGTCTGCTTTGCGCTGGGGTTCGTTGGTGAACGCTCAGCTTCGGATCTGGATGTGCGAGGTGAATAGTTGCGGTTTCGGGCTGGAAATTTGAATTACCTTTGACTGCGAGGAACCTTGTGGAGACGTTGCGTGTTGGGGCCGCAAGCTGGATCTTCTGGTGGAGCTCCGAGCTCTCTGTTGGTGCGCAGATGTAGTCGCATATGGCTCGTTTCTGCTTAGGCTGTTGGACAAGTGTCGGTGCTCTTTTTTATTCAGCCGAAACAAGTGAGTCGTTATGCGTTTGCATAAAATTCAAATCAACTGGAACGAATGGGTCTGTTTTGGCATGTGTTAGTGCTATTTTTGTAAACATAGTAGGTTTATACAGGCAACAAAGCTTTATGCTAAAACGGGGCTACTATTCTGCGCTGGTCTGTGGTATTAGGTAATAGCTGGAGTGCGGTCACAACTCACCAGCTATTTTGTGTTGCATATTAGATTCCGCGTTTCATCAAATTTGATGATGCCAGGGCCCAAGGATATCGATTCTGTGTGCCCGACTAGATTTAGTGTTGCCACCTAGCATTCTGTTAGCATTCCTTGGTTAGCTCAGATAATCAGTAGACAGGAATTTTCCCTATTGCCTATTCTTAAACCATATGAAATACAATCTTGCACTGGGCACATAGCAACGAACATTCCATTATAACCTATCTTTACTAATTAACCTTTTTTTTTGCAGCTGCTATAGCGGCAAGCTTTAGGCTACACAAGACAGTTCCTGAGCTAAGTGGAAATAAATCCCAGCTCGTATTGGATATCTATGAGGAAGTTGGCATTCCTAATTCCACGGTAGGCCCTCTGATTGCCTTGATCTACACATTGCTTGATATTTGTATCCAGTTGCCCTAAAGTGATGTTCAAAGTTCTATACAGGTGGTTGTGAATAAGCTACATCCATTAGACGGATCAAACTGGACAAACATCATCTTCAGCATTGTCCCTTTCCCAGAGAACGCAACTATATCATCAACATGGTTGAGCATTCTTAGATCAAAGTTCATGTCCTTGGTTGTACGGCAGTCAACAATCCACTTGACTAAGCCTCTATTCGGGAATTCATCATACTTTGAAGTAATTAAATTCCCAGGAGGAATAACAATTATCCCGCCACAAACTGCTTTTCTTCTTCAGAAGCCTCATGCGACATTTAATTTTACTCTGAACTATCCGATCTACAAATTACAAGACAGGACTAATGAGTTAAAGGATCAAATGGAGGCAGGACTACTACTCAATCCATATGAGGTTAGTTGTACCTTCTGGCCTTGTTTCTTTGTGTTTGTCTGCATTGTCTGTTCAATTTTATAGCATCAAAGGAGGAAACATATGTACATGTAAGATTTGTTCATTTGATTCTTCTAGCAACCTTAATTATGCTAAAAGCGTATAGACATTTGGTGTTTCTGGCACTTCACAAGTTATGCATATTTCTACGAAATTTGCATGCAAGTGATGCATATAATCTTGCAGACATATTGCAATCTCTAATGGAAGTTTATGTCATTTATTAATTTGCTGGGCATGTGTTCAAATATTACTGTGAACATGGAATTCATGTACTGTAGGCATACGGCACCAGTTCACATAGTATCACAAATAAAAGTCCATCCAGGGTTGCCATTAGTAAAAAAATAGTTTTAACAAGCAATATGCCAATATCAATAAAAATACATCATCATTAATGAAATTGTTTTTTCATCATAAATATAGTAATGTTAATATTTTGCTGTCAATCCATATAGCCAAAGTTATAAAAAAAGAGTTCACTGAGGACAAACCTAGATAGAGTTGTATTTGTGATCTCAAGAAGTAAAAAAAGAACAGAGCATAGATAGTTGTTTGCACCTTCTTTTTTATTTGTGTGTGGTGCTTTGGACTTGTCATTCTATTCTAATCCAAAAAGAAAATTGAGAAGGGAGGGGTCGCCTAGTAGTGGTGTACCTTCCTCTTTCCTTGTCCTGTCATTTGAGTTTCAAATATTTTGCATTGCAGAATCTGTATATCAAATTGACAAATTCGGAAGGTTCGACGATTCTGCCACCAACAATCGTTGAGACCTCCATTGTCCTCGAAGTTGGAAATCACCAGCCATCTGTACCAAGGATGAAGCAATTGGCACGCACAATTACCAATTCATCTTCATCCTCGGGAAACCTGGGTCTGAATCATACAGTATTTGGAAGGGTAAAGCAGATTAGCCTTTCATCCTATCTTAGGCATTCTTTGCATACTGGAGGTGGTTCTGATGCACCGAGTCCTGCACCCATGCATCACCATAGTCATCATGGCGATCGTCACCATCACCACAGTCATGACGACAACAGGCATCTAGTTCCTGCTCCAGCTCCAGTACATTTTGCTATGCCGCAACCCAGATATGGTGCTCCACCTCCATCTGGGTGTCCATACAGCAAAAACAAGCCAAATAAAAGAGGACCTGTTACAATTACACCAGCTGCTGAGCCTGCAGCTAATGATCACCGATCTACTTCCATTGCTTTACCACCACATCCATCGTCACATTCATCTGCTAGTCGCTCTCGACATGGTCCCAGTATGCAGGGTGGAGCTCCTGTTCCTCACCCTCCTGCTCTACCAGAGCCACCTTTGCCCACCGTTTCTTTTGCTCATCCACATCCTCCAAGTGAACGTGGAACAGGGATAAGTCCTGCTCCAAGTGAAGAGGCGGCAACACTAGCAGATCCTGCTGGGATGTCACAAGTGGCACCTGCACCTCATGCATGTGAGTTCCTTTTCCGTTTACGCTTTTACAACTGTTGTAGATTGTTATCTGGAAAAAAAGCACTTAGTTTATCTGCTCTAGAGTATGCACATTGGAAGTAAAACACTGTGCAAAGGTTAACAAGTCTAACGTTATGATAATAGTCACGGATAAGGTGATATATTCCCTTTACTTAATCCAACATCTGACCTTATTGCCAGTATAATTAGTTGAGGTTAAATTGGCAAATTCTTTTTTTAAATTTTCCTATGAATACTGTTTGCATTGCTTCATACTTCTGTTAGGAAGAGTAACTTTATGTTTTCCATTACAAAGCGGATCTGTTTTTTTGGTGGGTGGGTGGGTGGAAGAGGTTTGCATAGGGCGAGATAGTTATGGTTAGTTCAACTACCGGAGAATAATCCAGTGCTCCATTTATTTTCCAACAACTTACAACTACAGGTAGGAAATCCTATCGCTGACGAGCTAACAGTAACACAGCATGGAGTTGTCATATGGTACAATCATATACTAGTAGTTGAGAGCCCATCAGGCCATGAAACCGCTCATACGATACCAAAATAGCCTCTTGGATGTCTACATGATGTTTGTCGTATTGCAGCTTACGCCGCCAGGATGCAGGGCGATGCTCCCTGCCGCTGGATCCTTTTTCTCCTCGCGCTATGCACCATAACGAGCCTGCTAGTACGATGAAAGGAGTACACGGCCGGCCAACATCAGCAACCGCCGCCGCTGTTTGTACGTGCTAAAGAGGACCGACCGCACGGGTCTCCCACCGGCAAGGCGACCATCAGAAGACCATAACGAGCTCGCCCCTCGTTGCTAGTAGCTGTCAGTTTGTCACTGTATGTAAATATTGGATGGGTTTACAAAACCGCGAGACGCGTGGTGGTCAAAGCCACAGGGGGTGGCAGGCCCTTGTCCAGCGTGTGTGTAGTGCTGCTGCTGCTGCTGATGATTCTCAAGTCTGAACTCGGCAGACGCGGCCTCGTCAAAAGTGTAAAGAACCTCCAGTTCCGGAGGGTTCGTTCCGCATCTATCCACGCGCTCAGTTTTGCTGTGGCGGTAGTTCATGTGTCTGTGCTTACCGTGTCGTATAAAGTTGTAATATCAGCTAAGAAAGATCGTGGAGTCGTAGAATCAAGCAAAATAGAAGTACAAACGACAGAATTGAGAATTTTTTTTGTCCCTTTTTGTTTTTGTCGGCCATGCTACCGGTGCAGCAACATCAGCAGCAGGTATAGATCCAGCGCAGCACCAAACCAACAAACAGTGCGGCGCGGGCGTGGCAGCTATAACTGGCCTCTGCCTCTTTACGGCGTTAACTCGCTGCAGGACAAGTAGGACACCCGGGGAACCCGAGTACTGACCATCTTTCATCAGGTTAAAAAAGTGGTTGCCTGCGAAATGACCACCACGCCCTCACTCCCCGGCTACCTATCGTGCGCCTTTGCTCCTGCTCGCCTGCCGGCTGCCGTCGGCCAGCTGCATTAACGCCGCCCTCTCCTATCAGGGTTATGCATACCATTTTTTATACGAATTTCGCCCTGCGCCGAAAACGGTATTTCTTCCGAATTTTGCATTTCTCGATCGATTTACGTTTTCAAATTTGACTAACCGAATTTTGCCTTTTCCAAACGGATTTCGGTGATTTTTTTACCGGAAAACGCAGTTTGGTTAGGAAAAATTTAAAAAATTTGGTCGGATTTGTCTATATTTTATTCAAATTATGTTGCACAATAAATAACAATATATTCACAAATAATTTGATGTACAAAAACACATAAAACATACATCTGCAAATAGAAAACCGTAATTTGAGTGTAGCACACATCAATAGAAGGTTACAGTTGTGTCATACAAGTAAATATAAAGTTTTACATAACACAGATTGCCCAATACATACAAAATTACAACGCAAAGCAATAGTCGAATGATAGTGCATCCACATATTCAGCTGGAGCCATAATATTCAGGCATGTTTGTATCATCTCGGTGTTAGCCAATTTCATATGCATATTCCTATATAGTTATAAAATAAAATTAGCTAGATAATATGAACAACAAACAAATATTTTATGGTCAAGAAAAAACTAACACACCTGGAAACTGTACAAGTATATGGATCCAAGTTTGTGACATCGAATGACGTCGTTGTGAATGATGTCGTTGTGAAAAGTTACACACTTGGAGCATAATATTTTCATCAACAGGTTCGGTAACCGAATGACGTCGTTGTGAATGAGGTGCTCCATAACTTGAATTGGGAGGCATAGCTACCACCAACACCATATGCTCCAGCACCATATGCTTCAGCGTGGCTACCCCACCATCATATGCTCCAACGTCACCTCTACCACCCTGTGGCTACCATCACCGTCATCTCCATCTTCCCATGGCTACCATCACCAAAGTTGCACAATTAATTAAATAGCTACACAATATTTTCATGACATATAAATGATGTATTTAAGCATTTATTTACTAATTGAGTGGGTTGCAACAAAGAACAACAAATAATTCGTCGTAACTACGAAGGCCGGACTATGATGTACTAAAACTATTATTACTGGTAGAATCCATGAAATAAATCATCTAAAGGGATGAGATTCTCATTGAAGATAAGTAAATTTGCTGGAAGATCACGGTTTCTGGGGTGAAACCATCACCTTTCCGCTCGAAAAACAGTAGAAAGCCATCACGTCAGACAAAAATATTATTTTTTACATTATATGATCTTGAATTTGAGCAAGTGCTATAGCAAAAGGCTCATAAAAATATCTAGTTTTTATTATATTTTCTCTGATTTTAGATAAATTATTATAGTTTTTAAATTTTAAAACGAAAATTACCGGAAAATAGCTTTCAGAGCGAGCCTGTAACGAAAAAAAAAAATACCAGAAACCGTCGATTTTCGGTCAGGAAATTTAACTCTGCTGCCTATAGCGCTTCCGGTCCCGTCACTTCGGTTACTAATTACACCATCACGAGAGCCACATTAACATTATATCAATTTTTCTTTGCATACTTTTATTTAAAATAAAAACACGATGTTTTGTTGGGAAAATTCACCCTATCACATAACTAACAAAAAACACATAATTTAAACAAAAAAATAAAATGTATTTTTCAGAAAATAAATATGTAGTTAGTAAAAAACGATGTAATACTACTCATCATCGTCATCCTTTCCTTTCATCCCTTTTATATTACAGTCGGCGTTTCGACCCTGAGGGGTCCCTGGACCGACGAGTAAATTGTCGCCGTGTGCCCTAGCCCAGATGGGTCGGCGCGAGACAGAACGCGAAGGGGGGAGAGCAGCCGGAGGGAGACAGGCGTGGGAGGTGGAACCCGCGGCCTTCGTATTAGCCCCGCGCCCAGGTCGGGTGCGCTTGCAGTAGGGAGTTACAAGCGTCCACGCGGGAGGGAGCGAGCGGCCTTGCGCGAGCGCCGTCCCGTCCTTCCCCGCGCGGCCAACCCTCTGTAAGAGGGCCCTGGACCTCCCTTTTATAGGCGTAAGGAGAGGATCCAGGTGTACAATGGGGGGTGTAGCAGTGTGCTAACGTGTCTAGCGGAGGAGAGCTAGCGCCCTAAGTACATGCCATCATGGCAGCCGGAGAGGTTTTGGCACCCAGTTCGTGTGGTGTCATGGCCGTCGGAGGAGCGCTGGAGCCTGGCGGAAGGACAGCTGTCGGGGCTGTCGAGTCCTTGCTGACGTCCTCTTGCTTCCGTAAGGGGGCTGAGAGCCGCCGTCGTCATAGAGCGTGCGGGGCGCCATCATTACTCGTATAGTGGAGCGAGCCAGATGGGACGCCGGTCTTGTTCCCCGTAGCCTGAGTCAGCTCGGGGTAGGGTAATGATGGCGCCTCCTGTTGACGTGGTCAGTCCGTGCCCTAGGTTGGGCGAGGTGGAGGCTCCTCCGAGGTCGAGGTCGAGTCTGTCTTCCAAGGTCGAGGTCGAGTCCGAGCCCCCGGGTCGGACAAGGCGGAGACCGTCGGCTGAGGCTAGGGCTGAGTCCGAGCCCTGGGGTCGGGCGAAGTGGAGTTCATCGTCCTTCGGGGCTGAGCTCGAGTCCGAGCCCTGGGGTCGGGCGAAGCGGAGTTCGTCGTCTTCCGGGGCTGAGCCTGAGTCCGAGCCCTGGGGTCGGGCGGAGCAGAGTTCGTCGTCTTTCGGGGCCGAGCCCGAGTCCGAGCCCTGGGGTCGGGCGGAGCGGAGTTCGTCGTCTTCCGGGGCTGAGCCCGAGTCCGAGCCCTGGGGTCGGGCGGAGCGAAGTTCGTCGTCTTCCGGGGCTGAGCCCGAGTCCGAGCCCTGGGGTCGGGCGGAGCGGAGTTCGTCGTCTTCCGGGGCCGAGCCCGAGTCCGAGCCCTGGGGTCGGGCGGAGCGGAGTTCGTCGTCTTCCGGTGCTGAGCCCGAGTCCGAGCCCTGGGGTCGGGCGGAGCGGAGTTTCCCATGGCGCCTAGGGCTGGACTTGGCTGCTGTCAGCCTCACTCTGTCGAGTGGCTCAGCAGTCGGAGCGGCGCAGGCGGCGCTGTCCTCTTGTCAGACCGGTTAGTGGAGCGGCGAAGTGACTGCGGTCACTTCGGCTCTGTCGACTGGAGGGCGTGCGTCAGGATAAAGGTGTCAGGCCACCTTTACATTAAATGCCCCTGCGATTTGGTCGGTTGGCGTGGCGATTTGGCCAAGGTTGCTTCTTGGTGAAGACTGGGCCTCGGGCGAGCCGAAGGTGTGTCCGTTGCTGAAGGGGGTCCTCGGGCGAGACGTAGATCCTCCGGAGTCGGCTGCCCTTGCCCGAGGCTGGGCTCGGGCGAGGCGTGATCGCGTCACTCGAATGGACTGATCCTTGACTTAATCGCACCCATCAGGCCTTTGCAGCTTTGTGCTGATGGGGTTACCAGCTGAGATTTAGGAGCCTTGAGGGTACCCCTAATTATGGTCCCCGACAGTAGCCCCCGAGCCTCGAAGGGAGTGTTAATACTCGCTTGGAGGCTTTTGCCGCACTTTTTTTTTGCAAGGGGACCAGCCTTTTTTGGTTGCATTTTGTTCCGGTGGGTGCGCGCGAGCGCACCCGCCGGGTGTAGCCCCCGAGGCCTTAGAGGAGTAGTTTGACTCCTTCGAGGTCTTAGTGCGTTTCGCAACACTTCGGCTGGTCTGGTTGTTCCCTCATGCGAGCTGGCCGTAGCCCGGGTGCACGGTCGGGTCCCAAGTTCTCGGGCTGGTATGTTGACGCTGTCAACGGTTTGGCCGGAGCCGGGTTTGCGAGAGCAGCCCCCGAGCCTCTGCACAGGGCGAGAGGATGGTCAAGGACAGACTCGACTTTTTTTACATACGCCCCTGCGTCGCCTTTTCGCAAGGAGGAGGGGGGAAAGCGCCATGTTGCCCTCGGAGGGCGCCGAACATGGTGTCTCCGGTGAGCTGCTGGCGGGTAATCCGAGTGGACGCCCGTGCCCCATTTGTTAGGGGTCGGCTAGAGGCCCGGAGGTGCGCTCCAAAAGTACCTGCGGGTAATCTGCCGGACCCGGTCCCCTTTTGACGGGGTCCGAGTGCTCGATGCCTCCCTCTGATGGGATTCCGTTACAAGATCGTTATCGCTGGTCTCAGAAATGTCCTAGGGTACCTCGAGAGCGTAGCCCGAGCCTTGGTTATGTATCGAACGTACCCAGGGTCATCCCTCGCTCTGTGTCTGAGGCGACTGTGAACCCTTCGAGGGCCAGCCTACGAACCCCTGATCAGTAGTGGGCGCGGAGCCCGAGTGGCCTGAGGCGGCCGTTGAACCCTTCCGAGGGGCCGGCCGTCGAACCTCTGACCAGTAGTGGGCGCAGAACCCAAGCGCTCTGAGGCGGCCGTTGAACCCCACCGAGGGGCCAGCCTTTGAACCTCTGATCAGTAGGGAGGCTCGGGGCCTGTTTCCTTCACGGAGAAGGATCCTTTTCGGGGTATCCCCCTTTCCCGGTCCCTGTTGTAAGAGAGAGAAAGAGGAAAAGGAAAAGGATACGAAATCGAATGACGTGGCGTACCTTTTTCGACGCGGTCATTATGGCGAAGGCGAAGCGTCACTTGCTTCTCCTGCCTGAGGCGCCGCTTGTCCCGCCGTGGAGTTAATGCGACGGGGCGAGTGGTTCGCGAGGCGGCTGTTGCGCGTGTGCGAGCTGTTCGAGGAACGGAACACGGGCCCGCCGTCTTCACGCCGTGAGAGAGGGTTCTCTCGCTGCCCCTGGATGGGACGTAAGCTTGGCTGACGACGTGACCGCTGCTCCTGCCCGCCTGCCACCGCCATTACTGCCGGCCCATTTTTGACCGTATTGACCGTCGTGCCTAGCTGGCACTGCTGGGTCATACACAGGGTTGCCTCGAGTCGCGGTACTGGTTCCGCAGTCGAGGAGGCGCGGTAGTGGTGCGAGTGGCGGTGCAGTTGCTCGCACGTAGCAACCGGCGTGCCGGTTGCATGACGTGTGGGCCTGGGCCACCATGCTGGGTGCGTTGGAAGTCGGAGGGGCGCGCCCACTTGGCGCGGTTGCATGCCGCCTGCATGGTTGTCCGCCCTTTCACCCGCTGGTCTGGGCAAAAGTGGAGGAATGCTTGTAACCACCGGGCGGTTGCATGCACCGCGCGCCGCGGTTTGGCTTCTTCTGCCCTGGGCCAGTTTGTATGACGCGTGGGACCCAGCCCCCGCGCCGTAGGGGGAGGACCTTGGAGCGCGTTGGAGAAGACTCAGCCCACGACGGCTGGGGACGCAAGTAGGGAGAGTCGCCTTTAAAAGGAGGGTGACCCCCTTGAAAAGCGACCATGTCTTCGCGTTCCCTTATGCATTGCGTCTTTCCACCTTCCGAGCCCCCAGATGGGGGACGCCCGCAATCCTTCCGCCTTGTCGTTGGAGGGATGCAACTTCGAGGAAGTCGGTACCTTTCAGCCATCGTTCGGCTTCAAGGGTTTTCATCAGGCAGCCCGACCGCATCCCCTCACCGGTGGTCACCCAAGACGGTGACCTCCAGCTTGATGGCGGGGAGAAGCGAACCGGGCTGCGACCTCTGCCCCGCCCTCAGCTCCAAGGATCTTCATCATCCTTGCTGGGGCGGAGGGTGAGGTGAGCTGGGGGGCTGCCTCCGCGTGGGTCGATAACCCTTTTCTTCCCCCGGCGTCTGGGGGAGAAAGGCATCTTCCAGGCCCGCGGAGGCTTCCCTCAGCCACGCCGGGGAAGGCGGACTGCCGCTGCCCAACTAGGGTGCAGCATTCCGTCCTTCGTCCGGACGATGGTCGCGCCGCGTACGGGCCGGCCACGTCCAGGTCTTCCTCGCGCCGACAGCCGCGTCAGAGGGTCGCCCAGCACGTCGTGCGCCTCGAGGGCGGTGCTCATGTTCTGGGTGGCTCCGGCGAGGGCGAGGACTTGCCGGTGCGCCTTGAGGCGCCCGGCGCCCGCTGGCGCGGTGTTGAGGTGGTGGCAGGCGGAGAAGGCTTCTCTGCCGACGAGATTGCCAACTCCGCCTGCACCCCTGGACCTCCGTCCCCCGGCTTGAATGGCTGGTTCTCGTCCTTCGTGGGCGAGAGCCCTCCTGCCGTAGCACCCGCCCGGAAGCCGTTGCTGAAGCTGCTTCGCCGCCCGGGGCGGAGGTCGTTGTCGCTGCTGCCGGAGCGGGTGGCGGTGGGCCAGCTGTTGGCCTTCTATTGCTCCGCAGGCCCTCCAATCGTGTGGGGTTGTTCGTACCCGCGGAGGTGGAACCGGGGTTCCGTTTGTATTGGCACCTTGTGTGCCGGTCTTTTGTTTATTGTGGCTGTCGGGGCCTGAACATGTATGTATTTTCGGCGCGGAGCCGTGTTTTTTCCTCATTTTCGAGCACTAAGACTCGCCTGTTGGTTATCTGAACCGCTTCACCAAGCGTGAGTTGCCTCGTGCGAAGGTGACGAGTGAGGTATCCGTATCCCGGAGGCATAGGAGTCCCTCGGCTCGGTCGGCCTTGCTGTCCGAGGCTTCTCTTGCTTAGTTAAAGGAACCCTCGGCCGCCCTTCGATGAGCCGAAGCCGGAGGTAGCGGTGTCAGCACGGACAGAGGCAGAGTTGGCTCGAAAAGAAGATTTGGTCGGCCAGAGCCTGGCCGGGTCGTCCACTGGCGGGACCGACGCTGGAGTTGAGCTGCCGAGGCCACAAGCCGGGCTGATGTCTTCGGGGGACAGCTGGCCGAGGCCTCGGGGTGGCCGGTCGAGTCGTCTGCTCGAGCCGGATTCCTGGAGAAGACCCTAGCGGCGATGGCCCGGGTGTGGTGCTGATGTCGTCCTTCAGAGTGGAGATCCTCCAACCGCGTTGCCGTCCGAGGCTAGGTCAGACCCCACCGAAGGTGCAGTTGACGCCGAGGGTGCTGCTGCCCCCTTCAACTGTCGACGTCCGAGCCTGCAGGATCAGGTTGTCTTGTAGTGTGTGTATGTTTTCTGCGGCCGCCGAGGCCCAAACACACTATCGTCATGTTGTGAAGCTGTGTCCCTTTTCCTCTTGTTTCGAGTATCCGGACTTATTTGTCGGTAATAGAATTGTTTGTGTGGGCGAGAGTTTCTTTTCACGGAAGGTGATGAGTCAGGTATCCGTATCCCGGAGGCGTAGGAATCCCTCGGCTCGGTCGGTCTTGCCGCTTACGCGCACTCTTACTCGTCCATAGGGTTCTGTCACCGACGCAGTCGAGAAGGCCCGAAAAATCGTTCCGGCAGAGGAGCTTTCGAGCGTGAAGACTTGTTCGGTCCGCGGAATCACTTATCGGAGCGCGAGTTACTTATCGCAGAAGGTGATGAGTGAGGTATCCGTATCCCGGAGGCGTAGGAGTCCCTCGGCTCGGTCAGCCTTGGCTGCTTACGTGTACTCCGTCGTTTTCAGGATCCACTTTCGAAGTAGTCGAAAAGCACGAAAGGCATTCTGGCAGAAAAGATTTTTTTCTTTTTTCGAGGAAAATTTCGACGCAGAGGGGGTTCCCCCCTTCTAGCCCCCGAGGGAGGGTCGGGCTTTGCCGAGGCAAGGCTGACCCTTCCTTGACGACCAGACTTTGTGTGTGAACGGGGTGTACGAATAACTTGGAAGCATCTTAAGGGTAGAAGCGACGTAGCTGTTGGATGTTCCAAGCGTTGCTGTAGACCTCGCCTTGACTGTTGGCCAGCTTGTATGTTCCGGGCTTCAGAACCTTGGCGATGACAAACGGCCCTTCCCAGGGAGGCGTGAGTTTGTGTCGCCCTCGGGCGTCTTGTCGCAGCCGAAGCACCAGGTCGCCCACCTGGAGGTCTCGGGACCGAACCCCTCGGGCGTGGTAGCGTCGCAGAGACTGCTGGTACCGCGCCGAGTGTAGTAAGGCCATGTCCCGAGCCTCTTCCAGCTGGTCCAGTGAGTCTTCTCGGTTAGCTTGATTTCTTTGGTCGGCGTAGGCCCTCGTCCTCGGGGAACCGTATTCTAAGTCTGTGGGCAAGATGGCCTCGGCCCCATAGACTAGAAAGAACGGTGTGAAGCCCGTGGCTCGGCTCGGCGTTGTCCTCAGACTCCAGACCACCGAGGGGAGATCCTTCATCCATCGCTTGCCGAACTTGTTGAGGTCGTTGTAGATCCGCGTCTTGAGCCCTTGCAGGATCATGCCGTTAGCCCGCTCTACTTGCCCATTCGTCATGGGGTGAGCCACGGCGGCCCAGCCCAACCGGATGTGGTGATCCTCGCAGAAGTCCAGGAACTTTCTGCCGGTGAACTGGGTGTCGTTGTCGGTGATGATGGAGTTCGGGACCCCAAAGCGATGGATGATGTTGGTGAAGAACGCCACCGCCTGTTCGGACCTGATGCTGTTTAGGGGTCGGACCTCGATCCACTTGGAGAATTTGTCGATGGCAACCAACAGGTGCGTGTAGCCCCCAGGTGCCTTCTGCAAGGGGCCGACGAGGTCTAGACCCCACACAGCAAACGGCCAGGTGATGGGTATGGTCTGCAGAGCCTGAGCGGGCAGGTGGGTCTGCCTCGCGTAGAACTGACACCCTTCGCAGGTGCGGACAATTCTAGTGGCGTCGGCCAGTAGAAACCTTGTCGGAAGGCGTTTCCAACAAGGGCTCGAGGTGCTGCGTGATGGCCGCAAGCCCCCGAGTGTATCTCTTGTAGGAGCTCCTGGCCTTCGGCGATGGAAATGCTGAAAGGGAAATGTGCCCTTGGGCCATTTCTAAGTATTTTGGTGATTGAGTGCCAACACATGTGTTTAATTGTGAATTTGTATACATGGATGAACAAGGTGCAAATCATGAAGTAAAGGTATGTTTCTAAGCCTTAGTACATTGGTTTTGTGGACTAACATATTTGTCTAAGTGTTAGAAACAGAAAGAAGAAAAAGAGAAAAGGGGAGAGAATGACTTGGCTGTGTGCAGCCAAGTCCCAGCTCGGTCTGGAGCACCGGACTGTCCGGTGTGCACCGGACAGTGTCCGGTGCGCCAGGCTGACTCGGCTCGAACTGGCCGCTCTCGGGAATTCGCCGACGGCGTACGGCTAAAATTCACCGGACTGTCCGGTGTGCACCGGACTGTCCGGTGAGCCAACGGTCGGCCAGGGCCAACGGTCGGCCGCGCAATCCGCGCGAGACACGTGGCCGAGCCAACGGTCGGAAGACGGCACCGGACTGTCCGGTGTGCACCGGACTGTCCGGTGCGCCAACGGCTCGCAGATCCACGGCAGTCTTCCAACGGTCGGAAGCGCCAGAAAAGGAAACAAATCGGGCACCGGACAGTGTCCGGTGTGCACCGGACTGTC
The DNA here is from genome assembly GCA_029449295.1 of Zea luxurians. Taxonomy (NCBI): domain Eukaryota; kingdom Viridiplantae; phylum Streptophyta; class Magnoliopsida; order Poales; family Poaceae; genus Zea; species Zea luxurians. The sequence goes on along the minus strand of JAOPSE010000411.1, from coordinate 297,354 downwards.
CGGTGCCCCCGTCGACAGAAGGCCAGGATAGCCTTCCAGAATTGCTCTCAATGGCTCCTAGCTGCCTTGGGGCTATAAAAGGAGCCCCTAGGCGCATGGAGGAGAAACAAGCAACTCTTGAGCATTCTTGATCATCCACACAAGTTCTTTGCGCATTCGTTTGTGATTCTAAGTGATTCGAGCTCTGTTCTAGCGTGAACTCTGAGATAGTCATTCGAGCTCGAGTCTTGGCCGTGTGTGTGCGCTTTTGTTGTGGATTTGTGTGTGTTGCTTCCCTCCCTTACTCTGAGCTTTCTTTGTGATCATTTACTTGTAAGGGCAAGAGACTCCAATTTGTGGAGATTCCTTGCAAACGGGATAGTGAAAGGAACAACAAAACAACGTGGTATTCAAGTGGGTCTTTGGACCGCTTGAGAGGGGTTGATTGCAACCCTCGTCCGTTGGGACGCCACAACGTGGAAGTAGGCAAGCATTGGCTTGGCCGAACCACGGGATAAACCACTGTGTCCCTCTGTGCTTGATTCTTGTGGTATTGTGTTTTGTTGAGACTTCACCTTAGCCACTTGGCAATACTCGTGCTAACACTTAACAAGTTTGTGGCTTAAGTTTGAAGTTTTTACAGGATCACCTATTCACCCCCCCTCTAGGTGCTCTCAATTGGTATCAGAGCCGTTCTATTCACAAAGGGACTAACCGCCCGAATAGATGGATCCTAAGGGGAAGGGTATAGTGATCAACGACAAAGAGAAGGAATCCTTCGTCAACGAGCCGAAGGACGATAAGCCTACCGACTCCGGCTCGGGCCAAAGACGAAAGGAGGGGAAGAAGAAGAAGACCAGGCGCATCAAGGAGATCGTCTACTACGACAGCGACGAGTCTACTTCTTCCCAAAAGGACGAGGACCACAACGACTACGAGAGGAGAAAACCGGTTAATTCGAACTTTTCTTTTGATTACTCTCGTATTCCGCAAAGTTCACATTCTCATTTACTCTCCATTCCACTCGGCAAGCCCCCACACTTTGATGGAGAGGACTACGGATTTTGGAGTCACAAAATGCGTAGTCACCTATTCTCTCTCCATCCTAGTATTTGGGAGATTGTAGAGAGTGGAATGCATTTTGATAGTTCGGATAGTCCCATGTTCATTAATGAACAAATTCATAAGAATGCACAAGCTACTACTGTTCTTCTAGCTTCCTTGTGCAGGGATGAATACCATAAGGTGAGCGGCCTGGATAACGCCAAGCAAATCTGGGACACCCTCAAGATTTCTCATGAGGGGAACGACGTCACCTTACTCACCAAGATGGAGTTGGTGGAGGGCGAGCTTGGACGGTTCGCAATGATAAGGGGCGAGGAGCCGACGCAAACATACAACCGGCTCAAGACCCTTATCAACAAGATAAGGAGCTACGGGAGCACGCGATGGACGGACCACGACGTCGTCCGCCTAATGCTCAGGTCCTTTACCGTACTTGATCCTCATCTCGTGAACAATATTCGTGAGAATCCCAGGTACACGATGATGACGCCCGAGGAAGTACTTGGAAAATTCGTAAGCGGGCGGATGATGATCAAGGAGGCAAGATACGTCGACGAAGCGTTGAACGGTCCGATCAACGAGCCGCAACCCCTTGCTCTCAAGGCAACACGAAGCAAGGAGGCGCTACCTAGCAAGGTGGCACAGATTGAGGCGGCTGGCCTTAATGATGAAGAGATGGCTCTCATCATTAAAAGATTCAAGACGGTGCTTAAAGGTCACAAGGGACAACCAAGCAAGACCAAAGCCAAGGGGAAGCGCTCATGCTTCAAATGCGGTAAGCTTGGTCATTTCATTGCTAACTGTCCCGATAATGAAAGTGACCAGGAAAAGGGGAACAAAAGAGAGAAGAAGAAGCAATACAAGAAGGCAAAGGGCGAGGCGCATCTAGGAAAGGAGTGGGACTCGGATTGCTCCTCCTCCGACTCCGACAACGAAGGACTCGCCGCCACTGCCTTCAACAAATCGGCTCTCTTCCCCAACGAGCGTCTCACTTGTCTTATGGCAAGAGAGAAGAAGGTAAGTACTAAAGACTCCACTTATGCTTCTTCTAGTGATAGTGAGTCTAGTGATGATGATATAGATTATTCTTGCTTGTTCAAGGGCTTAGATAGATCTAAGATAGATAAAATCAATGAATTGATTGATGCATTGAATGAAAAGGATAGGCTTTTAGAAAAGCAAGAAGATTTATTGTATGATGAACATGATAAGTTTGTAGAGGCACAAAAATCATATGCTTTAGAAGTAAAAAGAAATGAAATGCTTTCTAGTGAAATATCTTCCTGTCATGAAACCATTTCTACCTTAAGAAGTGTTAATATTGATTTAAGTGCTAAACTAGAAGTAGCTAGTAAATCAAATTCTTGTGTTGAACATGTTGAAATTTGTACTAGGTGTAAGGATTTTGATGTTAATGCTTGTAGTGAACACCTAGTTCTAATTTCCAAATTAAATGATGAAGTGGCTAGTCTTAATGCCCAACTTAAGACTAGCAAGAATGAAGTTGATAAAATAAAATTTGCAAGGGATGCCTACACGGTTGGTAGACACCCCTCAATTAAGGATGGGCTTGGCTTCAAGAGGGAAGCCAAGAACTTAACAAGCCATAAGGCTCCCGTCTTTGTCAAGGAGAAAGGGAAGGCCCCTATGGCTAATAGTGCTAAAAAGAACCATGCTTTTATGTATTATGATAGGAGACATGCTAGAAATGCTTATAATCATTTTGATTCACATGTTTATGATTCTCATGCAATGTTTGCTTCTAGTTCTTCTTATAATCATGGTAGAGATATGTGTAGGAGAAATGTTGTACATATGCCTAGGAGAAATATTGCTCATGTGCCTAGAAAGAATGTTATTCATGCTCCTAGGAAAGTAGTGAATGAACCTTCTACCATTTATTATGCTTGTAATGCTCCTTTTGCTATTTGTAGAAAGGGTAAGAAGGTTGTTGCTAGGAAATTAGGGGCTAGATGCAAGGGAGATAAATCTTGCATTTGGGTCCCTAAAGATATTTGTGCTAACCTTGCAGGACCCAACATGAGTTGGGTACCTAAGACCCAAGCCTAAATTTGCCTTGCAGGTTTATGCATCCGGGGGTTCAAGCTGGATTATCGACAGCGGATGCACAAACCATATGACGGGGGAGAAGAAGATGTTCACCTCCTACGTCAAGAATAAGGATTCCCAAGATTCAATTATATTCGGTGATGGGAATCAAGGCAAGGTAAAAGGGTTAGGTAAAATTGCAATTTCTAATGAGCATTCTATCTCAAATGTATTCTTAGTGGAGAGTCTTGGATATAATTTGCTATCTGTTAGTCAATTATGTCAAATGGGATACAATTGCCTTTTTACTAATGTAGATGTGTCTGTCTTTAGAAGATGTGATGGTTCACTAGCTTTTAAGGGTGTACTAGACGGCAAGCTTTATTTAGTTGATTTTGCAAAAGAAGAGGCCGGTCTAGATGCATGCTTAATGGCTAAGACTTGCATGGGCTGGCTGTGGCATCGCCGCTTAGCACATGTGGGGATGAAGAACCTCCACAAGCTTCTAAAGGGAGAACACGTGATAGGTCTAACAAATGTTTATTTCGAAAAAGATAGACCTTGTGCAGCTTGTCAGGCAGGTAAACAAGTAGGAGGAGCACATCACAGCAAGAATGTGATGACCACGTCAAGACCTCTGGAGCTGCTGCATATGGACCTCTTCGGACCCGTCGCCTATCTAAGCATAGGAGGAAGTAAGTATGGTTTAGTTATTGTTGATGACTTTTCCCGCTTCACTTGGGTGTTCTTTTTGCAGGATAAGTCTGAAACCCAAGGGACCCTCAAGCGCTTCCTCAGGAGAGCTCAAAATGAGTTTGAGCTCAAGGTGAAGAAGATAAGGAGCGACAACGGGTCCGAGTTCAAGAACCTTCAAGTGGAGGAGTTTCTTGAGGAGGAAGGGATCAAGCACGAGTTCTCCGCTCCCTACACACCACAGCAAAATGGTGTGGTAGAGAGGAAGAACAGGACGCTAATCGATATGGCGAGGACGATGCTTGGAGAGTTCAAGACCCCCGAGTGCTTTTGGTCGGAAGCCGTGAACACGGCTTGCCACGCCATCAATAGGGTCTACCTTCATCGACTCCTCAAGAAGACTTCGTATGAGCTACTAACCGGTAACAAACCCAATGTATCGTACTTTCGTGTTTTTGGGAGCAAGTGCTACATTCTAGTGAAGAAGGGTAGAAATTCTAAGTTTGCTCCCAAAGCTGTAGAAGGGTTTTTATTAGGTTATGATTCAAATACAAAGGCGTATAGAGTCTTCAACAAATCATCGGGTTTGGTTGAAGTCTCTAGCGACGTTGTATTTGATGAGACTAATGGCTCTCCAAGAGAGCAAGTTGTTGATTGTGATGATGTAGATGAAGAAGATGTTCCAACGGCCGCTATACGAACCATGGCGATTGGAGACGTTCGGCCACAGGAACAAGATGAACGAGATCAACCTTCTTCCTCAACGACGGTGCAACCCCCAACTCAAAACGATGAACAGGTTCATCAAAAGGAGGCGTGTGATCAAGGGGGAGCACAAGACGATCATGTGATGGAGGAAGAAGCGCAACCGGCACCTCCAACCCAAGTTCGAGCGATGATTCAAAGGGATCATCCCGTCGACCAAATTCTGGGTGACATTAGCAAGGGAGTAACTACTCGGTCTCGATTAGTTAATTTTTGTGAACATTACTCTTTTGTCTCCTCTATTGAGCCTTTCAGGGTAGAGGAGGCCTTGCTAGATCCGGATTGGGTGTTGGCCATGCAGGAGGAACTCAACAACTTCAAGCGCAATGAAGTTTGGACGCTGGTGCCTCGTCCCAAGCAAAATGTTGTGGGAACCAAGTGGGTGTTCCGCAATAAACAGGACGAGCACGGGGTGGTGACGAGGAACAAGGCTCGACTTGTGGCAAAAGGTTATGCCCAAGTCGCAGGTTTGGACTTTGAGGAGACTTTTGCTCCTGTGGCTAGGCTAGAATCCATTCGCATCTTGCTAGCATATGCCGCTCACCATTCTTTCAGGTTGTACCAAATGGATGTGAAGAGCGCGTTCCTCAACGGGCCAATAAAGGAGGAAGTGTACGTGGAGCAACCCCCTGGCTTCGAGGATGAGCGGTACCCCGACCACGTGTGTAAGCTCTCTAAGGCGCTCTATGGACTTAAACAAGCCCCAAGAGCATGGTATGAATGCCTTAGAGATTTCTTAATTGCTAATGCTTTCAAGGTTGGGAAAGCCGATCCAACTCTTTTCACTAAGACTTGTGATGGTGATTTGTTTGTATGCCAAATTTATGTCGATGACATAATATTTGGTTCTACTAATCAAAAGTCTTGTGAAGAGTTTAGCAGGGTGATGACGCAGAAATTCGAGATGTCGATGATGGGCGAGTTGAACTACTTCCTTGGGTTCCAAGTGAAGCAACTCAAGGACGGCACCTTCATCTCCCAAACGAAGTACACACAAGATCTGCTAAAGAGGTTTGGGATGAAGGACGCCAAGCCCGCAAAGACTCCGATGGGAACCGACGGGCACACCGACCTCAACAAAGGAGGTAAGTCCGTTGATCAAAAAGCATACCGGTCAATGATAGGGTCTTTACTTTATTTATGTGCTAGTAGACCGGATATTATGCTTAGCGTATGCATGTGTGCTAGATTTCAATCCGATCCTAAGGAGTGTCACTTGGTGGCGGTGAAGCGAATTCTTAGATATTTAGTCGCTACGCCTTGCTTCGGGATCTGGTATCCAAAGGGGTCTAACTTTGACTTGATTGGGTACTCAGATTCCGACTATGCTGGACGTAAGGTCGATAGGAAGAGTACATCGGGGACGTGCCAATTCTTAGGAAGGTCCCTGGTGTCATGGAACTCTAAGAAACAAACCTCCGTTGCCCTATCCACCGCTGAGGCCGAGTATGTTGCCGCAGGTCAGTGTTGCGCGCAACTACTTTGGATGAGGCAAACCCTCAGGGACTTTGGCTACAATCTGAGTAAAGTCCCACTCCTATGTGACAATGAGAGTGCTATCCGAATAGCGGAAAATCCTGTTGAGCACAGCCGCACAAAGCACATTGACATCCGGCATCACTTTTTGAGAGACCACCAGCAAAAGGGAGATATCGAAGTGTTTTATGTTAGCACCGAGAACCAGCTAGCCGATATCTTTACCAAGCCTTTAGATGAGAAGACCTTTTGCAGGCTGCGTAGTGAGCTAAATGTCTTAGATTCGCGGAACTTGGATTGAATGGTAGCATACATGTATTCATGCCTTTGATCATGTTCATTCTGCATTTTGTTGCTTATTATGGTGCTCAAGTTGTACAAACACTCCCTGGACCTCACAAGTCCGTTGCAAAGTGATGCACATGTTTAGGGGGAGATGTGTTACAACTTGACCCTTTGAGACTAACCATATGTTGAGTTTGTCTGATTTAGTCTCAAAGGAGAATTGAAAGGGAAAAGGTGGACTTGGACCATGCAAGACTTCCACTGCACTCCGATGAGGGGTAACTTACTCCAAGTCCATCTCATTAACTTTTATTGCCATTTGCTCTTAAGTGAAGATTTTGGTGAGGCAATGGGGTTAAAGGGCCAAAATTGATCCCGTTTTGGTGCTTGATGCCAAAGGGGGAGAAAATAAAGGCCAAAGCAATAAATGGATCAGCTACCACTTGAGAGATTTTGAAAATAGTAGAATAGAGTTTTTGATTTGTCAAAATTCTTAAGTTGTCTCTCTTGTCAAAAGTTGGCTTCTTGTGGGGAGAAGTATTGATTATGGGAAAAGGGGGAGTTTTTGAAATCCTTGATCAATCTCTTTTTGAATGACTCTCTTTATGCTTAAACATGTGTGTTTAACTTAGAGATAGAGATTTGTGTTTGATTTGCAAAAACAAACCAAGTGGTGGCAAAGGATGATCCATATATGCCAAAATTGATTCAAAATAAATTTAAGTGTTATTTGAATTGAGTTTGCACTTGTTCTAGTGGCTTTATGTAGTGTTGGCATAAATCACCAAAAAGGGGGAGATTGAAAGGGAAATGTGCCCTTGGGCCATTTCTAAGTATTTTGGTGATTGAGTGCCAACACATGTGTTTAATTGTGAATTTGTATACATGGATGAACAAGGTGCAAATCATGAAGTAAAGGTATGTTTCTAAGCCTTAGTACATTGGTTTTGTGGACTAACATATTTGTCTAAGTGTTAGAAACAGAAAGAAGAAAAAGAGAAAAGGGGAGAGAATGACTTGGCTGTGTGCAGCCAAGTCCCAGCTCGGTCTGGAGCACCGGACTGTCCGGTGTGCACCGGACAGTGTCTGGTGCGCCAGGCTGACTCGGCTCGAACTGGCCGCTCTCGGGAATTCGCCGACGGCGTACGGCTAAAATTCACCGGACTGTCCGGTGTGCACCGGACTGTCCGGTGAGCCAACGGTCGGCCAGGGCCAACGGTCGGCCGCGCAATCCGCGCGAGACACGTGGCCGAGCCAACGGTCGGAAGACGGCACCGGACTGTCCGGTGTGCACCGGACTGTCCGGTGCGCCAACGGCTCGCAGATCCACGGTAGTCTTCCAACGGTCGGAAGCGCCAGAAAAGGAAACAAATCGGGCACCGGACAGTGTCCGGTGTGCACCGGACTGTCCGGTGCCCCCGTCGACAGAAGGCCAGGATAGCCTTCCAGAATTGCTCTCAATGGCTCCTAGCTGCCTTGGGGCTATAAAAGGAGCCCCTAGGCGCATGGAGGAGAAACAAGCAACTCTTGAGCATTCTTGATCATCCACACAAGTTCTTTGCGCATTCGTTTGTGATTCTAAGTGATTCGAGCTCTGTTCTAGCGTGAACTCTGAGATAGTCATTCAAGCTCGAGTCTTGGCCGTGTGTGTGCGCTTTTGTTGTGGATTTGTGTGTGTTGCTTCCCTCCCTTACTCTGAGCTTTCTTTGTGATCATTTACTTGTAAGGGCAAGAGACTCCAATTTGTGGAGATTCCTTGCAAACGGGATAGTGAAAGGAACAACAAAACAACGTGGTATTCAAGTGGGTCTTTGGACCGCTTGAGAGGGGTTGATTGCAACCCTCGTCCGTTGGGACGCCACAACGTGGAAGTAGGCAAGCATTGGCTTGGCCGAACCACGGGATAAACCACTGTGTCCCTCTGTGCTTGATTCTTGTGGTATTGTGTTTTGTTGAGACTTCACCTTAGCCACTTGGCAATACTCGTGCTAACACTTAACAAGTTTGTGGCTTAAGTTTGAAGTTTTTACAGGATCACCTATTCACCCCCCCCCCTCTAGGTGCTCTCAAATGCATCGCTGGAGGATGCCCGAGGGGCTGCGGTGGTAGAGCTCCTTCCCATCTCCCAGCAAGACGAACGACTTGGCGCGCCGCGCCAACCGCCGAGCTTCGGCTTGGTCGAGGGGTAGCTCTCCTCGGTGGAGATATTGCAGGTACAGGGTCTGCCGGTTTCGATTAGGCGTGACCTCGCTCCGCTCCCCCTCGATGCGCAGTGCCTCACCCTCGGGGGCCGAGGGTGCCTCGGGCCGAGCCGAGGGTGCCTCGAACTGAGCCGAGGGTGCCTCGGGCTGGGCCAAGGCCTTCTCGGGCTCGGGCATGTCGTCGGTCTTGACGGAGGGTTGATGCAGGTCTTGGGAGAATACGTCCGGGGGAACCGTTGTTCGCCCCGAGGCTATTTTAGCCAGCTCGTCCGCAGTCTCGTTGTAGCGTCGGGCGATGTGGTTGAGCTCGAGCCCGTAGAACTTGTCTTCCAGGCGCCGAACCTCATCGCAGTAGGCTTCCATCTTCAGGTCGCGGCAGTGGGAGTTCTTCATGACTTGGTCGATGACGAGCTGCGAGTCACCGCGAGCGTCGAGGCGTCGGACCCCTAGCTCGATGGTGATTCGCAACCCGTTTACCAGAGCCTCGTACTTAGCCACGTTGTTGGACTCCGGGAAGTGGAGGCGTAGCACGTAGCGTAGGTGCTTCCCGAGGGGCGAGATGAAGAGCAGGCCCACGCCGGCCCCCGTCTTCATCAGCGACCCGTCGAAAAACATGGTCCAGAGTTCCGGTTGGATCGAAGCTGTTGGGAGCTGGGTGTCGACCCATTCAGCCACGAAGTCCGCCAAGACCTGGGACTTGATGGCCTTCCGGGGGGCGAACGAGATCGTCTCGCCCATGATCTCCACCGCCCACTTTGCAATTCTACCCGAGGCCTCTCGGGACTGGATGATCTCCCCCAGGGGGAAGGATGACACCACAGTTACCGGATGAGGCTCGAAGTAGTGTCGCAACTTCCGCTGCGTCAGGATCACTGCGTACAGCAGCTTCTGAATTTGTGGGTAGCGGATCTTGGTCTCAGACAGTACCTCACTGATGAAGTAGACTGGCCTCTGGACGGGCAATGCATGCCCCTCTTCTCGTCTCTCAACCACAATCGCGGCGCTAACCACCTGAGTGGTCACGGCGACGTAGATCAAGAGGGCTTCTCCGGCAGCGGGAGGCACCAAGATGGGCGCGTTCGTGAGGAGCGCCTTCAGGTTCCCGAGGGCTTCCTCGGCCTCAGGGGTCCAAGCGAAGCACTCGGCCTTCCTTAAGAGGCGGTACAGAGGTAGGCCTCTTTCGCCGAGGCGCGAGATGAAACGGCTCAGAGCCGCGAGGCATCCCATGACCCTCTGTACGCCTTTCAAGTCCTTGATGGGCCCCATGCTGGTGATGGCTGCGATCTTCTCCGGGTTGGCCTCGATGCCCCGCTCGGAGACGATGAACCCCAAAAGCATGCCTCGGGGAACTCCGAAGACACACTTTTCGGGATTGAGCTTCACGCCTTTTGCCTTGAGACATCGGAATGTCACTTCAAGGTCGGAAAGGAGGTCGGAGGCTTTCCTCGTCTTGACTACGATGTCATCGACGTAGGCCTCGACCGTTCAGCCAATGTGTTCGCCGAACACATGGTTCATGCACCGTTGGTACGTTGCACCCGCATTCCTCAAGTCGAACGGCATGGTAACATAGCAGTACATGTCGAAGGGTGTGATGAAAGAAGTCGCGAGCTGGTCGGACTCTTTCATCCTGATCTGGTGATACCCTGAGTAGGCATCGAGGAAAGACAGGGTTTCGCACCCAGCAGTGGAATCCACGATTTGATCGATGTGAGGCAGAGGGTAGGGAACTTTTAGACATGCTTTGTTTAGACCGGTGTAGTCTACACACATCCGCCATTTCCCCCCTTTCTTTCTCACAAGCACAGGGTTGGCAAGCCATTCGGGATGGAATACCTCTTTGATGAACCCTGCCGCCATTAGCTTGTGGATCTCCTCGCCTATGGCTCTGCGCTTTTCTTCGTCGAATCGGTGCAGAGGCTGTTTCACGGGTCAGGCTCCAGCTCGGATATCCAGCGAGTGCTCGGTGACTTCCCTCGGTATGTCGGGCATGTCCGAGGGACCCCACGCGAAAATGTCGGCGTTTGCGCGGAGAAAGTCGACGAGCACTGCTTCCTATTTGGGGTCGAGCTCGGAGCCGATCCGGATCTACTTGGAGGCGTCATTGCAGGGGTCGAGAGGGACGGACTTAACCGTCTCCGCTGGCTCGAAGTTGCCGGCGTGGCGCTTCACGTCTGGCGCCTCCCTAGAGAGGTTCTCTAGGTCGGCGATGAGGGCCTCGGCGTACTCCACGCACTCCACGTCGCATTCGTACGCGTGTCGGTACATGGGCCCGACGGTGATGACCCCGTTGGGGCCCGACATCTTGAGCTTGAGGTAGGTGTAGTTGGGGATGGCCATGAACTTGGCGTAGCATGGCCTCCCCAACACTGCGTGGTAGGTTCCTCGAAACCCGACCACTTCGAACGTGAGGGTCTCCCTTCGAAAGTTGGAGGGCATCCCAAAGCAGACGGGTAGATCGAGTTGTCTGAGGGGTTGGATGCGCTTCCCGGGGATGATCCCATGGAAAGGCGTAGCGCCCGTCCGGACCGAGGATAGATCGATCTACAGGAGCCCGAGGGTCTCGGCGTAGATGATGTTGAGGCTGCTGCCTCCGTCCATGAGGACCTTGGTGAGCCTGACGTTGCCGATGATGGGGTCGACAACGAGCGGGTATTTCCCCGGGCTCGGCACATGGTCGGGATGGTCGGCCTGGTCGAAGGTGATGGGCTTGTCGGACCAGTCTAGGTAGACTGGCGCCGCCACCTTTACCGAGTAGACCTCCCGACGCTCTTGCTTGCGGTGCCGAGCCGAGGCGTTTGCCACTTGCCCACCATAGATCATGAAGCAGTCGCGGACCTCGGGGAACTCTTGAAAGTCGCCTAGAGGGGGGGTGAATAGGGCGAAACTAAAATTTACAAAATTAATCACAACTACAAGCCGGGTTAGCGTTAGAAATAATAATGAGTCCGAGAGAGAGGGCGCAAAACAAATCGCAAGCGAATGAAGAGTGTGACACGCGGATTTGTTTTACCGAGGTTCGGTTCTTACAAACCTACTCCCCGTTGAGGAGGCCACAAAGGCCGGGTCTCTTTCAACCCTTACCCTCTCTCAAACGGTCCCTCGGACCGAGTGAGCTTTTCTTCTCAATCACTTGGAACACAAAGTTCCCACAAGGACCACCACAAGATTGGTGTCTCTTGCCTCAATTACAAGTGAGTATGATCGCAATGAAGAATCAAAGAAGGAAGAAAGCAATCCAAGCGCAAGAGCTCGAAAGAACACAAGCAAATCTCTCTCACTAATCACTAGGGCGTTGTGTGGAGTTTGGAGAGGATTTGATCACTTTGGTGTGTCTAGAATTGAATGCTAGAGCTCTTGTAAGTAGTTGAAGTGGGAAAACTTGGATGCCTTGAATGTGGGGTGGTTGGGGGTATTTATAGCCCCAACCACCAAACTAGCCGTTTGGTGGAAGCTGTCTGTCGTATGGTGCACCGGACAGTTCGGTGCACACCGGACATGTCCGGTGCGCCAGCCACGTCACCAAAGCCGTTGGGTTCCGACCGTTGGAGCTCTGTCTTCTGGGCCCGCCTAGATGTCCGGTGGCGCACCGGACATGTACTGTAGAGTGTCCGGTGCGCCAGTATGGGCGTTCCTGACTTCTGCGTCCGCTGGCGCGCAATAAATGCGCTGCAGGTAGCCGTTGGCGCCGTCGTAGTCGTTGCCCCGCAGTTACACCGGACAGTCCGGTGTACACCGGACATGTCCGGTGAATTATAGCGGAGCAGCCGTTGCAGTTTCCCGAAGCTGGCGAGTTCCTAAGGCCGCTCTTCTTTGGAGCACCGGACACTGTCCGGTGTACATCGGACGGTCCGGTGAATTATAGTGGAATTGCCTCTGGATTTTCCCGAAGACGACGAGTTTGAAGTCGACCTTCCCTGGTGCACCGGACACTGTCCGGTGGTGCACCGGACAGTCCGGTGCACCAGTCCAGGGTGCCTTCGGTTGGCCCTTGCTCCTTTGTTTGAACCCTTTCTCTTGATCTTTTTATTGGCTTATGGTGAACCTTTGGTACCTGTAGAACTTATAAACTTGGGCAAACTAGTTAGTCCAATTATTTGTGTTGGGTAATTCAACCACCAAAATTAGTTATAGGAAATAGGTGTAAACCTAAATCCCTTTCAACTCTCCTGCCCTGTGATCTTCCTTCTTAGCGTCGTCGAGAGCCTTGCCACCCTCCGCGGGTGGCCCGACCTTGTGAAAGTGGCGTCGAAGCATGGCACACTCCTCAAGGGTGTGCTTGATGGGCCCCTGATGATAGGGGCACGGCTCCTTGAGCATCTTGTCGAAAAGGTTGGCGCCTCCGGGAGATTTCCGAGGGTTCTTGTACTCGGCGGCGGCGACAAGGTCCACGTCGACGGCGTCGCGTTTCGCTTGCGACTTCTTCTTGCCTTTCTTCTTGGTGCCGCGCTGAGTTGACGCCTCGGGGACATCTTCCGGTGGGTGGCCCTAGGGCTGCTTGTCCTTCCGGAAGATGGCCTCAACCGCCTCCTAGCCAGAGGCGAACTTGGTGGCGATGTCCATCAGCTCGCTCACCCTGGTGGGGGTCTTGCGACCCAGCTTGCTCACCAGGTCGCGGCAGGTGGTGCCGGCGAGGAACGCGCTGATGACATCCGAATCGGTGAAGTTGGGCAGCTCGGTGCGCTTCTTCGAGAATCGCCGGATGTAGTCCCGGAGAGACTCTCCCGGCTGCTGGCGACAGCTTCGGAGATCCTAGGAGTTTCTAGGGCGCACGTACGTGCCTTGGAAATTGCCGGTGAAGGCTTGGACCAGGTCGTCCCAGTTGGAGATCTGCCCCGGAGGCAGGTGCTCCAGCCAGGCTCGAGCGGTGTCGGAGAGGAACAGGGGGAGGTTGCGGATGATGAGATTGTCATCGTCCGTTCCACCCAGTTGGCAGGCCAGCCGATAGTCCGCGAGCCACAGTTCCGGTCTCGTCTCCCCCGAGTACTTTGTGATAGTAGTCGGGGTTCGGAACCGGGTCGGGAACGGCGCCCGTCGTATGGCACGGCTGAAAGCCTGCGGACCGGGTGGTTCGGGCGAAGGACTCGGATCTTCCCCGCTGTCGTAGCGTCCCCCACGCCTGGGGTGGTAGCCTCGGTGCACCCTCTCATCGAGGTGGGCCCGACGGCTGCGGTGATGGTGCTCGTTGCTGAGGCGACCCGTGGCCGCAGGCGCTGTGTTGCACGTGCGCCCAGTGTGGACCGAGGCTTCCCGCATGAATCGGGAAGTCGCAGCGCGATGTTCCGAGGGGTACCCCTGCCTTCGGGAGGCGGAGCTTTCGGCCCGTCGGACCGCGGCGTCCTCCAGGAGATTCTTGAGCTCTCCCTGGATACGCCGCCCCTCGGTGGTTGATGGCTCCGGCATCGCGCGGAGAAGTATTGCCGCTGCGGCCAGGTTTTGGCCGACTCCACTAGAAACTGGTGGCGGCCTTACCCTGACGTCGTCGGTGATGCGGTGCTGGATGCCTTGGGGGAGATGACGCGCTTCTCCGGCCAGAGGTTGGCCCGCCCATTCCTGCCCGATGTCCCGGCGGATCGGCTCAAGCGTTCCTGCTCCCTCGTCGAGCCTGGCCTGCATCTCGCGGATTTGCTCGAGCTGTGGGTCATGACCCCCCGCCGGGACGGGGACCACAGCTAGCTCCCAAAGGATGTCAACGCGAGGCACGGGCCTAGGGGGATCACCGTTCTCCAGTATACCAAGATGGTTGCCTTCGCCAGGACCCCCTAGATCGACGTGGAAACATTCGCGACTTGGACCGCAGTCCTTGTCGCCGAGGATGCGGCTACCGTCGGAACAGTCGGAAAGGCAGTAGTCGCATGCGGTCATGAAGTCCCGCGCGACACTGGGGTTACCAAGTCCGGAGAAATCCCAACAGAGGTCGGGCTCGCCATCTTCCTCGGACCCCGAAGGCCCATAGGTCGAGACGGCCGTCAGTCGGTCCCAGGGTGACTGCACACGATACCCCAGAGGGTTTGGACTCGCCTCTATGAGAATGTCCACCGAAGCGGAGTTGCTTGGCGGGTCGAGGCCGAATCCAAAAGGCGCGAGATGGGAATCGGTCGGTACCTTTTGGTCGACGGGCGGTGACGAAGTCACGTCAGGGACTGACTGCACCGTCGTCTCAGGTACGAGGGTGACGCCCAACAAGTCCTTCTTGAGCGTGCTGGCATCGTCTGTTTGCTTGAGGTTGGTGTGTTGCGGGGAGACGGCGCTCGTCTTTGTCTCAGACGCGAGGCCGATGCCCGACGCGCTCTCCGTTGGGGCGCCGGCGCCGTCGACTCGCTCGACAGCCAACGAGGTGTCACCTCCCGCCTAGCCTTGGTTGCCCCGCCTCCTCCTCCGTCGGTGGGGGAGGGGACGGGACAAGCCCGAATGCCGTCCTTCCACCACGTGGGGAAGGCGTCGTCGATTTCCCCGCCGGCGGGCGGGTTGTCGACCGCCATTGTCGCTATCGCGCGGCGGGGGAAGGAGTATCATGTCGTAGCTGCCGTCGAGGGACATGAACTCAAGACTCCCAAAACGGAGCACCGTCCCGGGCTGGAGAGGTTGCTGGAGACTGCCCATCTGGAGCTTGACGGGAAGCTGTTCGTCAACACGCAGCAGGCCCCTACCTGGCGCGCCAACTGTCGGCGTTTCGACCCCGGGGGGTCCCTGGACCGACGAGTAAATTGTCGCCGCGTGCCCCAGCCCAGATGGGTTGGCGCGAGGCGGAACGCGAAGGGGGAGAGCAGCCGGAGGGAGACAGGCGTGGGAGGTGGAACCCGCGGCCTTCGTGTTAGCCCCGCGCCCAGGTCTGGTGCGCTTGCAGTAGGGGGTTACAAGCGTCCACGCGGGAGGGAGCGAGCGGCCTTGCGCGAGCGCCGTTCCGTCCTTCCCCGCGCGGCCAACCCTCTGTAAGAGGGTCCTGAACCTCCCTTTTATAGGCGTAAGGAGAGGATCCAGGTGTACAATGGGGGGTGTAGCAGTGTGCTAACGTGTCTAGCGGAGGAGAGCTAGCGCCCTAAGTACATGCCATTGTGGCAGCCAGAGAGGTTTTGGCACCCAGTTCGTGTGGTGTCGTGGCCGTCGGAGGAGCGCTGGAGCCTGGCGGAAGGACAGCTGTCAGGGCTGTCGAGTCCTTGCTGACGTCCTCTTGCTTCCGTAAGGGGGCTGAGAGCCGCCATCGTCATAGAGCGTGCGGGGCGCCATCATAACTCGTATAGTGGAGCGAGCCAGATGGGACGCCGGTCTTGTTCCCCATAGCCTGAGTCAGCTCGGGGCAGGGTAATGATGGCGCCTCCTGTTGATGTGGTCGGTCCGTGCCCTAGGTTGGGCGAGGTGGAGGCTCCTCCGAGGTCAAGGTCGAGTCTGTCTTCCAAGGTCAAGGTCGAGTCCGAGCCCCCGGGTCGGACAAGGCGGAGACCGTCGGCTGAGGCCAGGGCTGAGTCCGAGCCCTGGGGTCGGGCGAAGTGGAGTTCATCGTCCTTCGGGGCTGAGCCCGAGTCCGAGCCCTGGGGTCGGGCGAAGCGGAGTTCGTCGTCTTCCGGGGCTGAGCCCGAGTCCGAGCCCTGGGGTTGGGCGGAGCGGAGTTCGTCGTCTTCCGGGGCCGAGCCCGAGTCCGAGCCCTAGGGTCGAGCGGAGCGGAGTTCATCGTCTTTCGGGGCTGAGCCCGAGTCCGAGCCCTGGGGTCGGGCGGAGCGGAGTTCGTCGTCTTCCGGGGCTAAGCCCGAGTCCGAGCCCTGGGGTCAGGCGGAGCGGAGTTCGTCGTCTTCCGGGGCCGAGCCCGAGTCCGAGCCCTGGGGTCGGGCGGAGCGGAGTTCGTCGTCTTCCGGTGCTGAGCCCGAGTCCAAGCCCTGGGGTCGGGCGGAGCGGAGTTTCCCATGGTGCCTAGGGCTGGACTTGGCTGCTGTCAGCCTCACTCTGTCGAGTGGCTCAGCAGTCGGAGCGGCGCAGGCGGCGCTGTCCTCTTGTCAGACCGGTCAGTGGAGTGGCGAAGTGACTGCGGTCACTTCGACTCTATCGACTGGAGGGCGTGCATCAGGATAAAGGTGTCAGGCCACCTTTGCATTAAATGCCCCTGCGATTTGGTCGATTGGCGTGGCGATTTGGCCAAGGTTGCTTCTTGGTGAAGACTGGGCCTCGGGCGAGCCGAAGGTGTGTCCGTTGCTGGAGGGGGTCCTCGGGCGAGACGTAGATCCTCCGGGGTCGGCTGCCCTTGCCCGAGGCTGGGCTCGGGCGAGGCGTGATCGTGTCCCTCGAATGGATCGATCCTTGACTTAATCGCACCCATCAGGCCTTTGCAGCTTTGTGCTGATGGGGGTTACCAGCTGAGATTTAGGAGCCTTGAGGGTACCCCTAATTATGGTCCCCGACAATTTCCTTCGTCATCTATTTTTTGGTCAACTTGTGGACCATTTTCATATCATTGTCCATGTTGGTGGCAGACTAATTCAATAACTTATTGAATTGCTCAAACAATTTTGATTCAATTATCCTCTGGCTGATCTTGCAGAGCTTGTTCAATATGCCCTTCTCCATGACAGGTGGCTTGTTGCTACTCGTTGCTGACCATGTCCCTTTGCATTGTGCTCTTGCTCTATCATGGTCAATAGGCCGTGTTGGTTCAACACTATCCAATGATGTGGAGCTATAATTGCCGTCCAAGTTAAGATGGAATCGTTTCCTTCCATCGCTAGAGTCGTCGTCACCATATGTCCTGTGCACCACTTGGGATGATGGTGAAGCGCGGGCCACATGTGCTCCAGGTTGAAGTATGTTTCACCAGACCAACTGTGAAAGCTCTCTTTTGCCGCTTCAAGGATCATAACATCATTTGCTCCCTTTGTTGAGCCACAGACAATCGATTGTATGTGCCATTGAAGAGGGAGATTGTCGTGGTTTCGGAAAATGGGGGACAATAAGAATTATGTTCGGAGGGGATTCTAGCATGGACTCACTCCGAATGGTGAATCTCTGGGACTTGAACAAAAAACTTGGGACACAAGGTTTATACTGTTTCAGGTCGGAGCCCTAGTCTAGTGTAGTGCTGATCGTAGTATTGCAATGGATTGTGTTATAGTTCGTGTGCTCGTGTGTAAGAGGAAGGAGAGCCTGCTCTTTTATAGCTCAAGGGCAGGACCTTATAGAGGCAACCTGTTCTCTACGGGCATGTGGGCGATCTGTTGCCCTAGTGTTGCGTAGTGCTCCTTACGTCCATAGGGTCATGTGTAGCCATACTCCTGATACGTCGTATCGCCTTGCTCGTTCATCATAAGGGTCCCTGTAGCGAGTCCTCTACTAACATCTTTGGGGTAGTTCGTCCGCTTTGCCTCGCAAGATTGCTCAGAAAGGACCTTGTCAGTACCCTAAAACTAGGGTACCGCTTACTACTGTATGAAGACGCAGTACTGACGCGGCTATCTTTAGTCGCATGGTGATGGAGCTGTGCGTTAGGCCAGGCCGTGACTCGCCCCGGCTTTGGGTGACTACTCTGGGCCAGCGACAACTCCCGACCCCACCACGTGGACGGCTCCGGGGCCACCACGTGACCAGAATAGGTAATATACTCCAAGGCATCATCAGCGGGTCCGGACCCCCTCGGGAGAGTGACGAACCCCTGTATACACAACCCGGGCCTCTGAGTATGGTCCAGGACCTCCACGTGAGCAAACCGGACCCCTCGAATGGGATTCGGACCCCTTTGTGTGGGGTCTGGGCCGCTCTCAGCAGGGTCCCAGGATCCTATGACAGAGAATACCCAAGCCTTGGTCGAGGCCAGGCAGGGGTCTAGAGCTGACACGTGTCCGGACCTTATCATATACGCTTTCGCTCCCCGCCCAGGCGGAGACCTGATGCTGCCACGTGGCCTACTGCACGTGACGTAAGCCAACGGGCAGAGCCTGACGTAAGGCCTCTGGGCCGCGCGACCTCTGCATTTATTGAGGATAAGACGCGCCGCCTGTCCATTCCACTGGCAGGCGATGTGCCGCCTCGGCATTTAATGAGCCCTGTCCATTCCACTGGCAGGCGATGTGCTGCCTCGGTATTTAATGGGCCCTGTGAAAGGGAATTAGGCTTACACCTAGTTCCTAAATAATTTTGGTGGTTGAATTGCCCAACACAAATATTGGACTAACTAGTTTTGCTCTAGTGGATAAGTTGTACAGGTGCAAAAGGTTCACTCTTAGCCAATAAAAAGATCAAGTTTTGGATTCAACAAAGGAGCAAAGAAGCAACCGAAGGCACCTCTGGCTGAAGGCACCGGACTGTCCGGTGTACACCGGACAGTGTCTGGTGTGCCCAGAGGACTCCAACTCAAACTCTTCGCCCTCGGGAATTCTCGGAAGCCGGCGCACTATAATTCACCGGACTGTCCGGTGTACACCGGACAGTGTCCGGTGCTCCAAGGAAGCGCGGCCTCCGGAACTCGCCAGCCTCGGGTTCGCGCGGTAGCCGCTCGGCTATAATTCACCGGACATGTCCGGTGTACACCGGATTGTCCGGTGTACCAGCGGGGCAACGGCTATTTCGGCGCCAATGGCTACCTGCGGTGCATTTAATGCGCGCGCAGCGCGCGCAGACGTCAGGCGCGCCCATACCGGTGCACCGGACAATGAACAGTTGTTGTCCGGTGTGCACCGGACACCCAGGCGGGCCCAGAAGTCAGAAGCTCCAACGGTCTGAATCCAACGGCATTGATGACGTGGCAGGGGCACCGGACTGTCCGGTGTGCACCGGACTGTCCGGTGCGCCATCGAACAGAAGCCTCCAGCCAACGGTCATGTTTGGTGGTTGGGGCTATAAATACCCCAACCACCCCACCATTCATTGCATCCAAGTTTTCCAACTTCCAACTACTTACAAGAGCTAGGCATTCAATTCTAGACACACCAAAGAGATCAAATCCTCTCCAATTCCACTCAAGCCTTTAGTGACTAGCGAGAGAGATTTGCCGTGTTCTTTTGAGCTCTTGCGCTTGGATCGCTTTCTTTCTTTCTCACTTGTTCTTGTGATCAAAACTCAATTGTAACCAAGGCAAGAGGCACCAATTGTGTGGTGGCCCTTGCGGGGAAGTTTTGTTCCCGTTTGATTGAGAAGAAGAAAAGCTCACTCGGTCCGAGGGACCGTTTGAGAGAGGGAAGGGTTGAAAGAGACCCGACCTTTGTGGCCTCCTCAACGGGGAGTAGGTTTGCGAGAACCGAACCTCGGTAAAACAAATCCGCGTGTCACACTCTTCATTTGCTTGCGATTTGTTTTGCACCCTCTCTCGCGGACTCGTTTATATTTCTAACGCTAACCCGGCTTGTAGTTGTGATTATTTTTAATTTTCAGTTTCGCCCTATTCACCCCCCCTCTAGGCGACTTTCAATTGGTATCGGAGCCCGGTGCTTCATTAGAGCCTAACCGCTCGAAGTGATGTCGGGAGATCACACCAAGAGGGAGATGGAGACCGGTGACAACAAGCCCACTACAAGCCAAGGGAGCACTTCATCGGAAGAGTCCCGCACCAAGAGAAGGGAGAAGAAGAAGAACTCCTCCAAGCGGAAGGAGAAAAGATCTTCCTCTTCTCACCACAAGGAGAAGAAGGAAAAATCTTCTTCTCACAAGCCGCATCGGAGTGGGGACAAGCACAAGAAGATGAGGAAGGTGGTCTACTACGAGACCGACACTTCATCAACATCTACCTCCGACTCCGATGCACCGTCCGTAACTTCTAAGCGCCAAGAGCGCAAGAAGTTTAGTAAGATCCCCTTAAACTATCCCCGTACATCTAGACATACTCCTTTACTTTCCGTTCCATTAGGCAAACCGCCGACTTTTGATGGCGAAGATTATGCTAGGTGGAGTGATTTAATGAAATTTCATCTAACCTCACTCCACAAAAGTATATGGAATGTTGTTGAGTTTGGAGTACAGGTACCATCAATAGGGGATGAGGATTATGACACAGACGAAGTGGCCCAAATCGAGCACTTCAACTCCCAAGCCGCAACCATTCTCCTTGCCTCTCTTAGCAAGGAGGAATACAACAAAGTGCAAGGGTTGAAGAACGCAAAAGAGATTTGGGACCTACTCAAGACGGCGCACGAAGGTGATGAACTCACCAAGATCACCAAGCGGGAAACGATCGAGGGGGAGCTCGGTCGCTTTCGTCTTCGCCAAGGGGAGGAGCCACAAGACATGTACAATCGGCTCAAGACCTTGGTGAACCAAGTGCGCAACCTCGGGAGCAAAAAATGGGATGACCACGAGGTGGTTAAGGTTATTTTAAGAGCACTTATTTTCCTTAACCCCACTCAAGTTCAATTAATTCGTGGTAATCCTAGATATCCACTAATGACCCCCGAGGAAGTTATCGGGAATTTTGTGAGCTTTGAATGCATGATTAAGGGCTCAAAGAAGATCAACGAGCTTGACGAA
The DNA here is from genome assembly GCA_029449295.1 of Zea luxurians. Classification (NCBI taxonomy): domain Eukaryota; kingdom Viridiplantae; phylum Streptophyta; class Magnoliopsida; order Poales; family Poaceae; genus Zea; species Zea luxurians. Next base: position 276,403 of record JAOPSE010000411.1, on the reverse strand, counting down.
CCTTCCACATTCGAGGCGCAACCGGTGGCCTTCAAGGCCACGGAGGAGAAGAAGGAGGAGTCTACACCAAGTAGACAACCAATTGACGCCTCCAAGCTCGACAATGAGGAGATGGCCTTAATCATCAAAAGCTTTAGGCAAATCCTCAAGCAACGGAAGGGGAAGGATTACAAGTCCCGTTCCAAGAAGGTTTGCTACAAGTGTGGTAAGCCCGGTCACTTTATTGCAAAATGTCCTATGTCTAGTGACAGTGACAGGGGCGACGACAAGAAGGGAAAGAGGAGAGAAAAGAAGAAGTACTACAAGAAGAAGGGCGGCGATGCCCATGTTTGTCGGGAGTGGGACTCCGATGAAAGCTCAAGCGACTCCTCCGACGACGAGGACGCCGCCAACATCGCCGTCACCAAGGGACTCCTCTTCCCCAACGTCGGCCACAAGTGTCTCATGGCCAAGGACGGCAAAAAGAAGGTAAAATCAAGGTCCTCCACTAAATATGAAACATCTAGTGATGAGGATGATGATAAAAATGAGGAGGATAACTTGCGCATTCTTTTTGCTAACCTCAACATGCAACAAAAGGAAAAATTAAATGAATTGATTAGTGCTATACATGAGAAGGATGATCTCTTGGATTCTCAAGAGGACTTCCTTATTAAAGAAAATAAGAAGCATGTTAAGGTTAAAAATGCTTATGCTCTAGAAATAGAAAAATGTGAAAAATTGTCTAGTAAGCTAAGTACTTGCCATGAGACTATAGACAACCTTAGAAATGAAAATGCTAATTTGTTAGCTAAGGTTGATTCTCATATTTGCAATGTTTCAATTCCAAATCCTAGAAATGATAATGATGATTTGCTTGCTAGGATTGAAGAATTGAGCATTTCTCTTGCTAGTCTTAGATTAGAAAATGAAAATTTGATTGCTAAGACTAAAGATTTTGATGTTTGCAATGCTACTATTTCTGACCTTAGAAGTAAGAATGAAATATTGCATGCTAAGGTTGTAGAATTAAAAACTTGCAAACCCTCTACATCTACTGAGCATATTTCCATTTGTACTAGGTGTAGAGATATTAATGTTGATGCTATTCATGATCACCTAGCCTTAATTAAAAAACAAAATGATCACATAGCACAACTTAATGCTAAGATCAGTGAGCATGACTTAGAAAATGAAAAATTTAAATTTGCTAGAAGCATGCTCTTTAATGGAAGACGCCCTGGCATTAAGGACGGCATTGGCTTCCAAAGGGGAGACAATGTCAAACTTAATGCCCCTCCAAAGAATTTATCTAACTTTGTTAAGGGCAAGGCTCCCATGCCTCAGGATAACGAGGGTTACATTTTGTACCCTGCCGGTTATCCTGAGAGCAAAATTAGGAGAACTCATTCTAGGAAGTCTCACTCTGGCCCCAATCATGCTTTCATGTATAAGGGTGAGACATCTAGTTCTAGGCAACCAACCCGTGCCAAGTTGCCTAGAAAGAAAACTCCTAATGCATCAAATAATCATGCCATTTCATTTAAAACTTTTGATGCATCTTATGTTTTAACTAACAAATCTGGCAAGGTAGTTGCCAAAATTGTTGGGGGCAAACACAAGAGCTCCAAGACTTGTGTTTGGGTACCCAAAGTTCTTGTTTCTAATGCCAAAGGACCCAAAACCGTTTGGGTACCTAAAGTCAAGAACTAAATTTGTTTTGTAGGTTTATGCATCCGGGGGCTCAAGTTGGATACTCGACAGCGGGTGCACAAACCACATGACTGGGGAGAAAAAGATGTTCTCCTCATATGAGAAAAACCAAGATCCCCAACGAGCTATCACATTCGGGGATGGAAATCAAGGTTTGGTCAAAGGTTTGGGTAAAATTGCTATATCACCTGACCATACTATTTCCAATGTTTTTCTTGTAGATTCCTTAGATTACAATTTGCTTTCCGTATCCCAATTATGTCAAATGGGCTACAACTGTCTTTTTACTGATATAGGTGTTACTGTCTTTAGAAGAAGTGATGATTCAATAGCATTTAAGGGAGTGTTGGAGGGTCAGCTATACCTGGTTGATTTTGATAGAGCTGAACTCGACACTTGCTTGATTGCTAAGACTAACTTGGGTTGGCTCTGGCACCGCCGACTAGCCCATGTTGGAATGAAGAATCTTCACAAACTTCTAAAGGGAGAACACATTTTAGGACTAACCAATGTTCATTTTGAGAAAGACAGGATTTGTAGCGCATGCCAAGCCGGGAAGCAAGTTGGCATCCATCATTCACACAAAAACGTCATGACTACCGATAGGCCACTGGAGCTCCTACACATGGATTTATTCGGCCCGATCGCTTACATAAGCATCGGCGGTAGTAAGTATTGTCTTGTAATTGTGGATGATTATTCTCGCTTCACTTGGGTGTTCTTTTTGCAGGACAAATCTCATACCCAAGAGACCTTAAAGGGATTCTTGAGACGGGCTCAAAATGAGTTCGGCTTAAGGATCAAGAAAATTAGAAGCGACAATGGGACGGAGTTCAAGAACTCTCAAATTGAAGGCTTCCTTGAGGAGGAGGGCATCAAGCATGAGTTCTCTTCTCCCTACACTCCACAACAAAATGGTGTAGTGGAGAGGAAGAATCGAACTCTATTGGACATGGCAAGGACCATGCTTGATGAATACAAGACACCGGATCGGTTTTGGGCCGAAGCGGTCAACACCGCTTGCTACGCCATCAACCGGTTATATCTTCACCGAATCCTCAAGAAGACATCCTATGAACTCCTAACTGGTAAAAAGCCCAATATTTCATATTTTAGAGTTTTTGGTAGCAAATGTTTTATTCTTGTCAAAAGAGGTAGAAAATCTAAATTTGCTCCTAAAACTGTAGAAGGTTTTTTACTAGGATATGACTCAAACACAAGGGCATATAGAGTCTTTAACAAGTCCTCAGGACTTGTTGAAGTTTCTTGTGACGTTGTGTTTGATGAAACTAACGGCTCTCAAGTAGAGCAAGTTGATCTTGATGAGATAGGAGAAGAACAGGCTCCATGCATAGCGCTAAGGAACATGTCCATTGGGGATGTGTGTCCTAAGGAATCCGAAGAGCCTCCACATGCACAAGATCAACCATCCTCCTCCATGCAAGCATCTCCACCAACTCAAATTGAGGATGAGGCTCAAGATGTTGAACAAGAAGATCAAGAAGATGAGCCACCTCAAAATGACGGCAACGATCAAGGGGGAGATGCAAATGATGAGGACAAGGAGGATGATCAACCAAGGCCGCCACACCCAAGAGTCCACCAAGCAATACAACGAGATCACCCCGTCGACACCATCCTCGGCGACATTCATAAGGGGGTAACTACTCGATCTCGTGTTGCACATTTTTGTGAACATTACTCTTTTGTTTCCTCTATTGAGCCACACAGGGTAGAGGAAGCACTTCAAGATTCGGATTGGGTGATGGCGATGCAAGAGGAGCTCAACAATTTCACAAGGAATGAGGTGTGGCACTTAGTTCCACGTCCTAATCAAAATGTTGTAGGAACCAAGTGGGTCTTCCGCAACAAGCAAGACGAGCATGGTGTGGTGACAAGGAACAAAGCTCGACTCGTGGCCAAGGGGTATTCACAAGTCGAAGGTTTGGATTTTGGTGAAACCTATGCACCCGTAGCTAGGCTTGAGTCAATTCGTATATTATTGGCCTATGCTACTTACCATGGCTTCAAGCTTTATCAAATGGACGTGAAGAGTGCCTTCCTCAATGGACCAATCAAGGAGGAGGTCTATGTTGAGCAACCTCCCGGCTTTGAAGATAGTGAGTACCCTAACCATGTTTATAGGCTCTCTAAGGCGCTTTATGGGCTCAAGCAAGCCCCAAGAGCATGGTATGAATGCCTTAGAGATTTCCTTATTGCAAATGGCTTCAAAGTCGGCAAGGCCGATCCTACTTTATTCACTAAGACTCTTGACAATGATTTGTTTGTATGCCAAATTTATGTTGATGATATTATATTTGGGTCTACTAACAAATCTACATGTGAAGAATTTAGTAGGATCATGACACAAAAATTCGAGATGTCAATGATGGGGGAGTTGAAGTATTTTCTAGGATTCCAAGTCAAGCAACTCCAAGAAGGCACCTTCATTAGCCAAACGAAGTATACTCAAGACATTCTAAGCAAGTTTGGAATGAAGGATGCCAAGCCCATCAAGACACCCATGGGAACAAATGGGCATCTCGACCTCGACACGGGAGGTAAGTCCGTGGATCAAAAGGTATACCGGTCGATGATTGGTTCATTGCTTTATTTATGTGCATCTCGACCGGACATTATGCTTTCCGTATGCATGTGTGCAAGATTCCAAGCCGACCCTAAGGAATCACACCTTACGGCTGTAAAACGAATCTTGAGATATTTGGCTTATACTCCTAAGTTTGGGCTTTGGTACCCTCGGGGATCCATTTTTTATTTGATTGGTTATTCGGATGCCGATTGGGCAGGGTGTAAGATTAATAGGAAGAGCACATCGGGGACTTGCCAGTTCTTGGGAAGATCCTTGGTGTCATGGGCTTCAAAGAAGCAAAATTCGGTCGCTCTTTCTACCGTCGAAGCCGAGTATATTGCCGCAGGCCATTGTTGCGCGCAATTGCTTTGGATGAGGCAAACCCTGCGGGACTACGGTTACAAATTAACCAAAGTTCCTCTTCTATGTGATAATGAGAGTGCAATCCGCATGGCGGACAATCCCGTTGAGCATAGCCGCACTAAACACATAGCCATTCGGTATCATTTTCTTTGGGATCACCAACAAAAGGGGGATATCGCGATTTCTTACATTAACACTAAAGATCAATTAGCCGATATCTTTACCAAACCTCTTGATGAACAATCTTTTACCAGACTTAGGCATGAGCTTAATATTCTTGATTCTAGGAATTTCTTTTGCTAAACTTGCACACATAGCTCATAAATGTACCTTTGATCATGTCTCTTTTATATGCTATGACTAATGTGTTTTCAAGTGTATTCCAAACCAAGTCATAAGTATATTGAAAGGGAATTGGAGTCTTCGGCGACGACAAGGCTTCCACTCCACTCTACTACTCATCCGTCGCCGTCGCTCCGCATCACTCTCCAACATTGGTATAATCTTCACTCATTTATTTGATGACCAAAGGAGGAGAAAGTACTTAAAAGGGCTTATATCTCACTCAAAGTATCCGTTTTTGGCGATTCATGCCAAAGGGGGAGAAAGTATGAGCCCAAAGCAAAAGGACCGCACCACCACCCTAAATTTTAAAATTAATGATTTTCAATTGGTAAATTTCAAAATTGGTATCTCTTTGTGTTCTAAAGGGGGAGCAAGTAGTATTTTCAAAATTGATGTCTTAAAACCCTCTTGAACACTAAGAGGAGACTTTATTTGAGGGGGAGTTTTGTTTAGTCAAAGGAAAAGCATTTGGGTCAAAGGAAGAAAATTTCAAAACTTGACAATGCTTTGCAAAATCGTATTCATTTACCTTTGACTATCTTGCAAAAGGACTTTGAAAAGATTTTTCAAAAGAATTTGCAAAAACAAAACTTTTGGTGCAAATGTGGTCCAATATGTTAAAAACAAAGAAACAATCCATGCGAATCATGTAAGTATTTATTGGCTCAATTCCAAGCAACCTTTGCACTTACCTTATGCAAAATAGTTCAATTATGCACTTCTATATTTGCTTTGAGTTGTGTTGGCATCAATCACCAAAAAGGGGGAGATTGAAAGGGAATTAGGCTTACACCTAGTTCCTAAATAATTTTGGTGGTTGAATTGCCCAACACAAATATTGGACTAACTAGTTTTGCTCTAGTGGATAAGTTGTACAGGTGCAAAAGGTTCACTCTTAGCCAATAAAAAGATCAAGTTTTGGATTCAACAAAGGAGCAAAGAAGCAACCGAAGGCACCTCTGGCTGAAGGCACCGGACTGTCCGGTGTACACCGGACAGTGTCCGGTGTGCCCAGAGGACTCCAACTCAAACTCTTCGCCCTCGGGAATTCTCGGAAGCCGGCGCACTATAATTCACCGGACTGTCCGGTGTACACCGGACAGTGTCCGGTGCTCCAAGGAAGCGCGGCCTCCGGAACTCGCCAGCCTCGGGTTCGCGCGGTAGCCGCTCGGCTATAATTCACCGGACATGTCCGGTGTACACCGGACTGTCTGGTGTACCAGCGGGACAACGGCTATTTCGGCGCCAACGGCTACCTGCGGTGCATTTAATGCGCGCGCAGCGCGCGCAGACGTCAGGCGCGCCCATACCGGTGCACCGGACAATGAACAGTTGTTGTCCGGTGTGCACCGGACACCCAGGCGGGCCCAGAAGTCAGAAGCTCCAACGGTCTGAATCCAACGGCATTGATGACGTGGCAGGGGCACCGGACTGTCCGGTGTGCACCGGACTGTCCGGTGCGCCATCGAACAGAAGCCTCCAGCCAACGGTCATGTTTGGTGGTTGGGGCTATAAATACCCCAACCACCCCACCATTCATTGCATCCAAGTTTTCCAACTTCCAACTACTTACAAGAGCTAGGCATTCAATTCTAAACACACCAAAGAGATCAAATCCTCTCCAATTCCACTCAAGCCTTTAGTGACTAGCGAGAGAGATTTGCCGTGTTCTTTTGAGCTCTTGCGCTTGGATCGCTTTCTTTCTTTCTCACTTGTTCTTGTGATCAAAACTCAATTGTAACCAAGGCAAGAGGCACCAATTGTGTGGTGGCCCTTGCGGGGAAGTTTTGTTCCCGTTTGATTGAGAAGAAGAAAAGCTCACTCGGTCCGAGGGACCGTTTGAGAGAGGGAAGGGTTGAAAGAGACCCAGCCTTTGTGGCCTCCTCAACGGGGAGTAGGTTTGCGAGAACCGAACCTCGGTAAAACAAATCCACGTGTCACACTCTTCATTTGCTTGCGATTTGTTTTGCACCCTCTCTCGCGGACTCGTTTATATTTCTAACGCTAACCCGGCTTGTAGTTGTGAATATTTTTAATTTTCAGTTTCGCCCTATTCACCCCCCCTCTAGGCGACTTTCACCCTGTCCATTCCGTGGGCAGGTGGCGACCAGACCGTCCCGCAGGCGGCATGCCTGTCCATTCCATTGGCAGGCAGCACATCCATACTGACGCATGCACTACACTCATTGTGACTCGCGCGTTACCGAGGAAGCAGCCACGGCATATCAGTACTGTATGGACTACGGACATTATGGCACTCGGAGATCGCCCAGGCGTTACAGGCATTAGTTACTTCCTCCCATTTTGCTCCTAGGCCCACATGTCGGGCTCAGCATCCTTGTATGTGCCACTCTTAACCTATAAAAGGGAAGGCATACAACGTTACAAGACAAGCTCACACAGACACTCAAGCTCTCAAGTTCATCTCAATACAATACATAGACAGTGGAGTAGGGTATTACGCTCCAGCGGTTCGAACCACTCTAAATCCTCGTGTCCTCTTGTGTGTTCTTGAAAGGGAAATAGGCTTACACCTTCTCCTAATTAATTTTGGTGGTTGAATTGCCCAACACAAATAATTGGACTAACTAGTTTGCTCTAGATTATAAGTTTTACAGGTGCCAAAGGTTCACAATAAACCAATAAAATGACCGAGAAAGGGTTCAAACAAAGTGAGCTAAAGACAACCCAAAGGCACCCTGGTCTGGCGCACCAGACTGTCCAGTGTGCCACCGGACAGTGTCCGGTGCACCAGGGAACTCGACGCTGAACTCGCTACCTTCGGGAAAATGGAGGCCGCTCCGCTATAATTCACCGGACCATCCGGTGTATGCACCGGACAGTGTCCGATGGCACACCGGACTGTCCGGCGTGTCAGCGGAGCAACGGCTACTTCACGCACAACGGTAGACTGCAACGCATTTAATGTGCGCCTGCGCGCAGAGGTCCGAGAACGCGCAACAGGCGCACCTGACAGTCTACAGTACTTGTCCGGTGCACCACCGGACAGCCAGAAGACCCCACCTGTCAAAGCTCCAATGGTCGAACCCTAACGGCCGGGTGACGTGGCTGGCGCACCGGACAGTGTCCGATGGCGCACCGGACTGTCCGGTGCGCCATTCGACAGCAGCCTCCACCAAACGGCTAGTTTGGTGGTTGGGGCTATAAATACCCCAACCACCCCACCATTCATTGCATCCAAGTTTTCAGACTTCTACACCTTACAAGAGCTATAGCATTCAATTCTAGACACAACCAAAGAGATCAAATCCTCTCCCAAGTCCGGAATCACTCCAAATCAATAGTGACTAGAGAGAGTGACATCTGTGTTCATTTGAGCTCTTGCGCTTGGATTGCTTCTTTTCTTTCTCATTCTTTCTTGTGAACATCTCAATTGTAACTGAAAGTCGCCTAGAGGGGGGGTGAATAGGGCGAATCTGAAATTTAACAACTTAAACACAACTACAAGCCGGGTTAGCGTTAGAAATAGAAACGAGTCTGAGAGAGAGGGCGCAAAACAAATCGTGAGCAAATAAGGAATGAGACACGATGATTTGTTTTACCGAGGTTCGGTTCTTTCAAACCTACTCCCCGTTGAGGAGGCCAAAAAGGCCGGGTCTTTTTCAACCCTTTCCCTCTCTCAAACGGTCCCTCGGACCGAGTGAGCTTCTCTTCTCAAATCAAACCGGGAACAAAACTTCCCCGCAAGGACCACCACACAATTGGTGTCTCTTGCCTCGGTTACAATTGAGTTTTGATCACAAGAACAAATGAGAAAGAAAGAAGCAATCCAAGCGCAAGAGCTCAAAAGAACACAACAAATCTCTCTCGCTAATCACTAAAGCCTTGTGTGGAATTGGATAGGATTTGATCACTTGGGTGTGTCTAGAATTGAATGCTAGAGCTCTTGTAAGGTGTAGAAGTGTGAAAACTTGGATGACTTGAATGTGGGGTGGTTGGGGGTATTTATAGCCCCAACCACCAAACTAGCCGTTTGGTGGAGGCTGTCTGTCGCATGGTGCACCGGACAGTCCGGTGCACACCGGACAGGTCCGGTGCGCCAGCCACGTCACCAGGCCGTTAGGGTTCCGACCGTTGGAGCTCTGAATGCTGGGCCTGCCTGGATGTCCGGTGGCGCACCGGACATGTACTGTAGAGTGTCCGGTGCGCCAACTCACGCGTGCCTGACTTCTGCGTGCTCTGGCGCGCATTTAATGCGCCTGCAGGTGACCGTTGGCGCCGAAGTAGCCGTTGCTCCGCTGTCACACCGGACAGTTCGGTGTACACCGGACATGTCCGGTGAATTATAGCGGACTAGTCGTTGTGGATTCCCGAAGCTGGCGAGTTCAGAGTCGCGTCCCCTTGGAGCACCGGACACTGTCCAGTGTACACCGGACAGTCCGGTGAATTATAGCGCGACGGCTCTGAGATTTCCCGAAGGTGCGAAGTTCAGTTTGGAGTCCCCTGGTGCACCGGACACTGTCCGGTGGTGCAGCGGACAGTCCGGTGCGCCCGACCAGGGTGCCTTCGGTTGTCCCTTTGCTCCTTTGTTTGAACCCTTTCTCTTGATCTTTTTATTGGCTTATTGTGAACCTTTGGTACCTGTAGAACTTATAAACTTGGGCAAGCTAGTTAGTCCAATTATTTGTGTTGGGCAATTCAACCACCAAAATCAATTTAGGAATATAGGTGTAAGCCTAATTCCCTTTCAGTCTCCCCCTTTTTGGTGATTGATGCCAACACAAACCAAAGCAAATATAGAAGTGCATAGATGAACTAGTTTGCAATATGTAAGTGCAAAGGTTACTTAGAATTTGAGCCAATAAATATTACTTACTAGATATGCAAGGATTGTTTCTTTATTTTTAACATTTTGGACCACGCTTTCACCACATGTTTTGTTTTTGCAAATTCTTTTTGTAAATTCTTAAAGTCTTTTTTTTTGCAAATAGTCAAAGGTAAATGAATAAGATTTTGCGAAGCATTTTCAAGATTTGAAATTTTGTCCCCTTGTTTCAAATGCTTTTCCTTTGACTAAACAAAACTCCCCCTCAAATAAATTCTCCTCTTAGTGTTCAAGAGGGTTTTTAAGATATCAATTTTGAAAATACTACTTTCTCCCCCTTTTGAACACAAAAATATACCAATTTGAAATTTACCACTTGAAAATCATTAATTTTAAAATTAGGGTGGTGGTGCGGTCGGTCCTTTTGCTTTGGGCTCATACTTTCTCCCCCTTTGGCATGAATCGCCAAAAACGGATACTTTGAGTGAAATATAAGCCCTTTGCTAACTATTTTCTCCCCTTTGGCAAATAAAACATATGAGTGAAGATTATACCAAAGACGAAGAAGTGCTTGGAGCGACGACGAAGGATGAGTGATAGAGTGGAGTGGAAGCCTTGTCTTCGCCGAAGACTCCAATTCCCTTTCAATATACCTATGACTTGGTTTGAAATACACTTGAAAACACATTAGTCATAGCATATATAAAAGAGACATGATCAAAGGTATATTTATGAGCTATGCATGCAAGATATCAAAAGAAATTTCTAGAATCAAGAATATTTAGCTCATGCCTAAGTCTGGTAAAAGTTTGTTCATCTAGTGGCTTGGTAAAGATATCGGCTAATTGATCTTTAGTATTAATGTATGAAATCTCGATATCCCCCTTTTGTTGGTGATCCCGAAGAAAATGGTACCGAATGGCTATGTGTTTAGTGCGGCTATGTTCAACGGGATTATCCGCCATGCGGATTGCACTCTCATTATCACATAGAAGAGGAACTTTGGTTAATTTGTAACCATAGTCCCGCAGGGTTTGCCTCATCCAAAGTAATTGCGCGCAACAATGTCCTGTGGCAATGTACTCGGCTTCGGCGGTAGAAAGAGCGACCAGATTTTGCTTCTTTGAAGCCCAAGACACCAAGGATCTTCCCAAGAACTGGCAAGTCCTCGATGTGCTCTTTCTATTAATCTTACACCCTGCCCAATCGGCATCCGAATAACCAATCAAATCAAATGTGGATCCCCGATGGTACCAAAGCCCAAACTTAGGAGTAAAAGCCAAATATCTCAAGATTCGTTTTACGGCCGTAAGGTGAGATTCCTTAGGGTCGGATTGGAATCTTGCACACATGCATACGGAAAGCATAATGTCCGGTCGAGATGCACATAAATAGAGTAATGAACCTATCATCGACCGGTATACCTTTTGATCGACGGATTTACCTCCCGTGTCGAGGTCGAGATGCCCATTGGTTCTCATGGGAGTCTTGATGGGCTTGGCATCCTTCATTCCAAACTTGCTTAGAATGTCTTGAGTATACTTCGTTTGGCTAATGAAGGTGCCCTCTTGGAGTTGCTTTACTTGAAATTCTAGAAAATACTTCAACTCCCCCATCATCGACATCTTGAATTTCTGTGTCATGATCCTACTAAATTATTCACATGTAGATTCGTTAGTAGACCCAAATATAATATCACCACCATAAATTTGGCATACAAACAAATCATTGTCAAGAGTTTTAGTGAAGAGAGTAGGATCGGCTTTGCTGACTTTGAAGCCATTAGCAATAAGGAAATCTCTAAGGCATTCATACCATGCTCGTGGAGCTTGCTTGAGCCCATAAAGCGCCTTAGAGAGCCTATAGACATGGTTAGGGTACTCACTGTCTTCAAAGCCGGGAGGTTGCTCAACATAGACCTCTTCCTTGATTGGTCCATTGAGGAAAGCACTCTTCACGTCCATTTGATAAAGCTTGAAGCCATGGTAAGTAGCATAGGCTAATAATATGCGAATTGACTCAAGCCTAGCTACGGGTGCATAGGTTTCACCGAAATCCAAACCTTCGACTTGGGAGTATCCTTTGGCCACAAGTCGGGCTTTGTTCCTTGTCACCACACCATGCTCAGCTTGTTTGTTGTGGAAGACCCACTTGGTTCCTACAACATTTTGGTTAGGATGTGGAACTAAATGCCATACCTCGTTCCTTGTGAAATTGTTGAGCTCCTCTTGCATCGCCATCACCCAATCCGAATCTTGAAGCGCTTCCTCTACCCTGTGTGGCTCAATAGAGGAAACAAAAGAGTAATGCTCACAAAAATGTGCAACACGAGATCTAGTGGTTACCCCCTTATGAATGTCGCCGAGGATGGTGTCGACGGGGTGATCTCGTTGGATTGCTTGGTGGACTCTTGGGTGTGGCGGTCTTGGTTCTTCATCCTCCTTGTCTTGATCATTTGCATCTCCCCCTTGATCATTGTCGTCATCTTGAGGTGGCTCATCCTTTTGATTTTCTCCTTCATCAACTTGAGCCTCATCCTCAATTTGGGTTGGTGGAGATGCTTGCGTGGAGGAGGGTGGTTGATCTTGTGCACTTGGAGGCTCTTCAGATTCCTTAGGACACACATCCCCAATGGACATGTTCCTTAGCGCGATGCACGGAGCCTCTTCCTCACCTATCTCATCAAGATCAACTTGCTCTACTTGAGAGCCGTTAGTTTCATCAAACACAACGTCACAAGAAACTTCAACTAGTCCGGAGGACTTGTTAAAGACTCTATATGCCCTTGTGTTTGAATCATATCCTAGTAAAAAGCCTTCTACAGTCTTAGGAGCAAATTTAGATTTTCTACCTCTTTTAACAAGAATAAAACATTTGCTACCAAAGACTCTAAAATATGAAATGTTGGGCTTTTTACCGGTTAGGAGTTCGTATGATGTCTTCTTGAGGATTCGGTGTAGATATAACCGGTTGATGGCGTAGCAGGCGGTGTTAACCGCTTCGGCCCAAAACCGATCCGGCATCTTGTACTCATCAAGCATGGTTCTCGCCATGTCCAATAGAGTTCGATTCTTCCTCTCCACTACACCATTTTGTTGTGGGGTGTAGGGAGAAGAGAACTCATGCTTGATGCCCTCCTCCTCAAGGAAGCCTTCAATTTGTGAGTTCTTGAACTCCGTCCTGTGGCCGTTTCTTATTTTCTTGATCCTTAAGCCGAACTCATTTTGAGCCCGTCTCAAGAATCCCTTTAAGGTCTCTTGGGTTTGAGATTTTTCCTGCAAAAAGAATACCCAAGTGAAGCGAGAATAATCATCCACAATAACTAGACAGTACTTACTCCCGCCGATGCTTATGTAAGCGATCGGGCCGAATAAATCCATGTGTAGGAGCTCCAGTGGCCTGACAGTCGTCATGATGTTCTTGTGTGGATGATGAACACCAACTTGCTTCCCAGCTTGGCATGCGCTACAAATCCTGTCTTTCTCAAAATGAACATTTGTTAATCCTAAAATGTGCTCTCCCTTTAGAAGCTTATGAAGATTCTTCATTCCAACATGGGCTAGTCGGCGGTGCCAGAGCCAACCCATGTTAGTCTTAGCAATTAAGCAAGTGTCAAGTTCAGCTCTATCAAAATCTACCAAGTATAGCTAACCCTCTAACACTCCCTTAAATGCTATTGAATCATCACTTCTTCTAAAGACAGTGACACCTACATCAGTAAATAGACAGTTGTAGCCCATTTGACATAATTGAGATACGGAAAGCAAATTGTAATCTAATGAATCAACAAGAAAAACATTGGAAATGGAGTGGTCAGGAGATATAGCTATTTTACCCAAACCTTTGACCAAACCTTGGTTTCCATCCCCGAATGTGATAGCTCGTTGGGGATCTTGGTTTTTCTCGTAGGAGGAGAACATCTTCTTCTCCCCTGTCATGTGGTTCGTGCACCCACTATCGATGATCCAACTTGAGCCCCCGGATGCATAAACCTACAAAATATGTTTAGTTCTTGACTTTAGGTACCCAAACGGTTTTGGGTCCTTTGGCATTAGAAACAAGAACTTTGGGTACCCAAACACAAGTCTTTGAGCCCTTGTGTTTGCCCCCAACAAACTTGGCAACTACCTTGCCGGATTTGTTAGTCAAAACATATGATGCATCAAAAGTTTTGAATGAAATGCTATGGTCATTTGATGCATTAGGAGTTTTATTCTTAGGCAACCTAGCACGAGTTGGTTGCCTAGAACTAGATGTCTCACCCTTATACATAAAAGCATGGTTAGGGCTAGAGTGAGACTTCCTAGAATGAATTCTTCTAATTTTGCTCTCGGGATAACCGACAGGGTACAAAATGTAACCTTCGTTATCTTGAGGCATGGGAGCCTTGCCCTTAACAAAATTAGACAATTTCTTAGGAGGGGTATTAAGTTTGACATTGTCTCCCTTTGGAAGCCAATGCCATCCTTGATGCCAGGACGTCTCCCACTATAGAGCATACTTCTAGCAAATTTAAACTTTTCATTCTCTAAGTTATGCTCGGCAATTTTAGCATCTAATTTTGCTATATGATCATTTTGTTGTTTAATTAAAGCCATATGATCATGAATAGCATTAATATCAACATCTCTACATCTAGTGCAAATGGAAACATGCTCAACGGTGGATGTAGAGGGTTTGCAAGAATTAAGTTCAACAATCTTAGCACACAAAATATCATTGTTATCTCTAAGATCAGAAATTGTAACATTGCAAACATCTAATTCTTTAGCCTTAGCAATTAATTTTTCATTTTCAATCCTATGGCTAGCAAGAGAGGTGTCTAATTCTTCAATCTTAGCAAGCAAATCATCATTATCATTTCTAAGATTGGGAATTGAAACATCACAAACATGAGAATCAACCTTAGCAATTAATTTGGCATTTTCAATTCTAAGGTTGGCAATAGTGTCATGGCATGTGCTTAGCTCACTAGATAATTTTTCACATTTTTCAACCTCTAGAGCGTAAGCATTTTTAACCTTAACATGCGTTTTGTTCTCCTTGATTAGGAAGTCCTCTTGGGAGTCCAAGAGATCATCCTTCTCATGGATGGCACTAATTAGCTCATTTAGTTTTTCCTTTTGTTACGTGTTGAGGTTGGCAAAAAGGGTACGTAAATTATCCTCCTCATCACTAGCATTATCATCACTAGAGGATACATATTTAGTGGAGGATCTGGATTTAACCTTCTTCTTTTTGCCGTCCTTTGCCATGAGGCACTTGTGGCCGACGTTGGGGAAGAGAAGTCCCTTGGTGACGGCGATGTTGGCGGCGTCCTCGTCGGAGGAGGGGTCAGTGGAGCTCTCGTCGGAGTCCCACTCGCGGCACACATGGGCATCGCCGCCCTTCTTCTTGTGATATCTCTTCTTCTCCTTCCTTCTCCCCTTCTTGTCGTCACCCCTGTCACTGTCACTAGAAATAGGACATTTGGCAATAAAGTGACCGGGCTTACCACACTTGTAGCAAACCTTCTTGGAGCGAGGCTTGTAATCCTTCCCCCTCCTTTGCTTGAGGATTTGGCAGAAACTCTTGATGATGAGCGCCATTTCCTCATTGTCGAGCTTGGAGGCGTCGATGGGTTGTCTACTTGATGTAGACTCCTCCCTCTTCTCCTCTGTCGCCTTGAATGCCACCGGTTGTGCTTCGGGCGTTGAGGAGGTACCTTGCTCGATGATTTTCTTTGAGCCTTTAATCATTAGCTCAAAGCTCACAAATTTTCCTATAACCTCCTCGGGAGACATTAGCTTATATCTAGGATCACCTCGAATTAATTGAACTTGTGTAGGGTTAAGAAATACGAGGGATCTAAGAATAACCTTGACCATCTCATGGTCATCCCATTTTTTGCTCCCGAGGTTGTGCACTTGATTTACCAAGGTCTTCAAGCAGTTGTACATGGCTTGTGGGTCCTCCCCTTGTTGAAGCATGAAGCGACCGAGCTCTCCCTCGATCGTCTCCCGCTTGGTGATTTTTGTCACCTCGTCTCCTTCGTGCGCGGTCTTGAGTACGTCCCAAATTTCCTTCGCACTCTTTAACCCTTGCACCTTATTATACTCCTCTCGACTTAGAGAGGCGAGGAGTATAGTAGTGGCTTGGGAGTTAAAGTGGTGAATTTGGGCCACTTCGTCCGAGTCGTAGTCTTCATCCCCTACGGATGGTACCTGTACACCAAACTCAACAACATTCCATATGCTTGTGTGGAGTGAGGTTAGATGATGCCTCATTTTGTCACTCCACATGTTATAATCTTCACCGTCAAAAACCGGTGGTTTGCCTAATGGAATGGAGAGTAAAGGAGTACGCTTTGAAATGCGGGGGTAGCATAGGGGGATCTTACTATACTTCTTGCGCTCTTGGCGCTTAGAAGTTATGGACGACGCATCGGAGTCGGAGGTCGATGGTGATGAGGAGTCGGTCTCGTAGTAGACCACTTTCCTCATCCTCTTGTGCTTGTCGCCTCTCCGATGCGACTTGTGGGAAGAGGATTTCCTCTCCTTCCCCTTCCCTTTGTTGGAGGAGGCTTTCTTCTCCTTCCTCTTGTTGTGGGACTCTTCCGATGAAGTCTCCCCGTGGCTTGTAGTGGGCTTGTCGCCGGTCTCCATCTCCTTCTTGGTGTGATCTCCCGACATCACTTCGAGCGGTTAGGCTCTTAATGAAGCACCGGGCTCCGATACCAATTGAAAGTCGCCTAGAGGGGGTGAATAGGGCGAATCTGAAATTTAACAACTTAAACACAACTACAAGCCGGGTTAGCGTTAGAAATAGAAACGAGTCCGAGAGAGAGAGGGCGCAAAACAAATCGTGAGCAAATAAGGAGTGAGACACGATGATTTGTTTTACCGAGGTTCGGTTCTCTCAAACCTACTCCCCGTTGAGGAGGCCACAAAGGCCGGGTCTTTTTTAACCCTTTCCCTCTCTCAAACGGTCCCTCGGACCGAGTGAGCTTCTCTTCTCAAATCAAACCGGGAACAAAACTTCCCCGCAAGGACCACCACACAATTGGTGTCTCTTGCCTCGGTTACAATTGAGTTTTGATCACAAGAACAAATGAGAAAGAAAGAATCAATCCAAGCGCAAGAGCTCAAAAGAACACAACAAATCTCTCTCGCTAATCACTAAAGCCTTGTGTGGAATTGGAGAGGATTTGATCACTTGGGTGTGTCTAGAATTGAATGCTAGAGCTCTTGTAAGGTGTAGAAGTGTGAAAACTTGGATGACTTGAATGTGGGGTGGTTGGGGGTATTTATAGCCCCAACCACCAAACTAGCCGTTTGGTGGAGGTTGTCTGTCGCATGGTGCACTGGACAGTCTGGTGCACACCGGACATGTCCGGTGCGCCAGCCACGTCACCAGGCCATTAGGGTTCCGACTGTTGGAGCTCTGACTGTTGGGCCCGCTTGGATGTCCGGTGGTGCACCGAACATGTACTGTAGAGTGTCCGGTGCGCCAACTCGTGCGTGCCTGACTTCTGCGCGCTCTGGCGCGCATTTAATGCGCCTGCAGGTGACCGTTGGCGCCGAAGTAGTCGTTGCTCCGCTGTCACACCGGACAGTCCGGTGTACACCGGACATGTCCGGTGAATTATAGCGGACTAGCCGTTGTGGATTCCCGAAGCTGGCGAGTTCAGAGTCGCGTCCCCTTGGAGCACCGGACACTGTCCGGTGTACACCGGACAGTCCGGTGAATTATAGCGCGGCGGCTCTGAGATTTCCCAAAGGTGTGAAGTTCAGTTTGGAGTCCCCTGGTGCACCGGACACTGTCCGGTGGTGCACCAGACACTGTCCGGTGGCACACCGGACAGTCCGGTGCGCCCGACCAGGGTGCCTTCGGTTGTCCCTTTGCTCCTTTGTTTGAACCCTTTCTCTTGATCTTTTTATTGGCTTATTGTGAACCTTTGGTACCTATAGAACTTATAAACTTGGGCAAGCTAGTTAGTCCAATTATTTGTGTTGGTCAATTCAACCACTAAAATCAATTTAGGAATATAGGTGTAAGCCTAATTCCCTTTCAGTAACCGAGGCAAGAGACACCAATTGTGTGGTGGTCCTTGCGGGGACTTAGTGTCCCGTGTGATTGAGAAGAGAAGCTCACTCGGTCTAAGTGACCGTTTGAGAGAGGGAAAGGGTTGAAAGAGACCCGGTCTTTGTGACCACCTCAACGGGGAGTAGGTTTGCAAGAACCAAACCTCGGTAAAACAAATCCTTGTGTCTCACTCTTTATTTGCTTGCGATTTGTTTTTCACCCTCTCTCTCGGACTCGCTTATATTTCTAACGCTAACCCGGCTTGTAGTTGTGATTAACTTTGTAAATTTCAGTTTCGCCCTATTCACCCCCCCCCCCCCCCTCTAGGCGACTTTCAATTGGTATCATAGCACGGTGCTTCATTAGAGCCTAACCGCTCGAAGTGATGTCGGGAGATCACGCCAAGAAGGAAATGGTGACCGGCGACAAGCCCGCTACAAGCCACAGGAAGGCTCCATCGGCAGAGTCCCGCAACAAAGGGAAGGAGAAGGAATCATCTTCCCACAAGTCGCATCGGAGTGGCGACAAGAAAAAGAAGATGAGGAAGGTAGTCTACTACGAGACTGATTCTTCATCGCCATCCACCTCTGGCTTCGACGCGCCATCCATAACTTCTAAGCGCCATGAGCACAAGAAGTATAATAAGATTCCCCTACGCTACCCTCGTATTTCTAAACATACTCCATTACTTTCCGTTCCATTAGGCAAGCCACCAACATTTGACGGTGAAGATTATGCTAGGTGGAGTGATATGATGAAATATCACCTAACCTCACTCCACAAAAGTATATGGGATGTTGTTGAGTTTGGAGTACAGGTATCATCCGTAGGGGATGAGGATTACAATGAGGACGAGGTGGCCCAAATCGAGCACTTCAACTCCCAAGCCACCACTATACTCCTCCAATGTCTAAGTCGTGAGGAGTATAACAAGGTGCAAGGATTAAAGAGCGCCAAGGAGGTTTGGGACGTGCTCAAGACCGCGCATAAAGGAGACGAGGTGACCAAGATCACCAAGCGGGAGACGATCAAGGGGGAGCTCGGTCGCTTCATGCTTCACCAAGGAGAGGATCCGCAAGCCATGTACAATCGCTTGAAGACCTTGGTGAACCAAGTGCGCAACCTCGGGAGCACCAAATGGGATGACCATGAGATGGTCAAGGTTATTCTTAGATCCCTCGTTTTTCTTAACCCTACGTAAGTTCAATTAATTCGAGGTGATCCTAGATACAAGCTAATGTCTCCCGAGGAGGTTATAGGGAAGTTTGTAAGCTTTGAGCTAATGATCAAAGGCTCAAAGAAAATCATCAAGCAAGGCACCTCCTCCACGCCCGAGGCACAACCCGTCGCATTCAAGGCAACGGAGGAGAAGAAGGAAGAGTCTACACCAAGTAGGCTCCCCATCGACGCCTCAAAGCTCGACAATGAGGAGATGTCTTTAATCATCAAAAGCTTTCGACAAATCCTCAAGCAAAGGAGGGGGAAGGACTACAAGCCCCGCTCCAAGAAGGTTTGCTACAAGTGTGGTAAGCCCAGTCACTTTATAGCAAAATGTTGACAGGAGCGACGACAAGAAGGGGTGAAGAAAGGAAAAGAAGAGGTACCACAAGAAGAAGGGCGGCGATGCCCATGTGTGCCGCGAGTGGGACTCCGATGAGAGCTCCACCGACTCCTCCTCCGATGAGGACGCCGCCAACATCGCCGTCAACAAGGGACTCCTCTTCCCCAACGTCGGCCACAAGTGCCTCATGACAAAGGACGGCAAAAAGAAGAAGGTTAAATCTAAATCCTCCACTAAATATGCCACCTCTAGTGATGAGGATAATTTGTTTACTCTTTTTGCCAACCTTAACATGCAACAAAAAGAGAAGTTAAATGAATCGATTAGCACTATTCATGATAAGGATGAACTCTTGGATAGCCAAGAGGACTTCCTAATTAAGGAGAATAAGAAGCATGTTAAGGTTAAGAATGCTTATGCTCTAAAGATGGAAAAATGTGAAAAATTAACTAGTGAGCTAAGCACTTGCCATGATTTGATTGCTAACCTTAGAAATGAAAATGCTAGATTAATTGCTAAGGTTGATTCAAATGTTTGTGATGATTCATATGCCAATCTTAGAAATGATCATGATATTTCTATTGCTAAGATTGAAAAATTGAATGCCTCTCTTGCTAGCCTTAGGATTGAAAATAAAAAATTGATTGCTAAGGCTAAATATTTAGATGTTTGCAATGCCTCCATTTCCGATCTTAGAAGTGAAAATGACATTTTACATGCTAAGATTGTCGAACTAAAAACTTGCAAACCCTCTACATCCACCATTGAGCATGTTTCTATTTGCACTAGATGTAGAGATGTTGACATTGATGCTATTCATGATCACATGATTTTAATTAAACAACAAAATGATCATATAGCAAAATTAGATGCTAAAATTGCCGAGCATGAACTAGATAATGAAAAATTTAAATTTGCTCGTAGTATGCTTTATAGTGGGAGACGCCCTGGCATCAAGGATGGCATTGGCTTCCAAAGGGGAGACAATGTCAAACTCAATGCCCCACCTAAAAAATTATCTAACTTTGTTAAGGGCAAGGCTCCCATGCCTCAGGATAACAAGGGTTACATTTTGTACCCTGCCGGTTATCCCGAGCATAAGATTAGGAGAATTCACTCTAGGAAGTCTCACTCTGGCCCTAATCATGCTTTTATGTATAAGGGTGAGACATCTAGTTCTAGGCAATCAACTCATGCTAAATTGCCTAAGAAGAAAACTCCTAGTGCATCAAATGAACTTAGCATTTCATTTAAAACTTTTGATGCATCTTATGTTTTGACTAACAAATCCGGCAAAGTAGTTGCCAAGTATGTTGGGGACAAACACAAGGGTTCGAAGACTTGTGTTTGGGTACCCAAAGTTCTTGTATCTAATGTCAAAGGACCCAAAACTGTTTGGGTACCTAAAAACAAGAACTAAATTTGTTATGTAGGTTTATGCATCCGGGGGCTCAAGTTGGATCATCGATAGCGGGTGCACAAACCACATGACAGGGGAGAAAAAGTTGTTCTCCTCCTATGAGAAAAACCAAGATCCCCAACGAGCTATTACATTCGGGGATGGAAATCAAGGTTTGGTCAAAGGATTGGGTAAAATTGCTATATCACCTGACCATTCTATTTCCAATGTTTTTCTTGTAGATTCTTTAGACTACAACTTGCTTTCCTTATCTCAATTATGTAAAATGGGCTACAACTGTCTTTTCACGGATACAGGTGTTACTGCCTTTAGAAGAAGTGATGATTCAGTAGCTTTTAAGGAAGTATTGGAGGGTCAGCTATACTTAGTTGATTTCAATAAAGCTGAACTCGATACTTGCTTAATCGCTAAGACTAACATGGGTTGGCTCTGGCATCGCCGACTAGCCCATGTTGGGATGAAGAATCTTCACAAGCTTCTAAAGGGAGAGCACATTTTGGGACTAACAAATGTGCATTTTGAGAAAGACAGGATCTGTAGCGCATGTCAAGCAGGGAAGCAAGTTGGCGCTCATCATCCACATAAGAACATCTTGACGACTGACAGGCCACTTGAGCTCCTCCACATGGACCTATTCGGCCCGATCGCTTACATAAGCATCGGCGGGAGTAAGTACTGTCTTGTTATTGTGGATGACTATTCTCGCTTCACTTGGGTATTCTTTTTACAGGAAAAATCTCAAACCCAAGTGACTTTAAAGGGATTCTTGAGACGGGCTCAAAATGAGTTCGGCTTGAGGATCAAGAAAATTAGAAGCGATAATGGGACGGAGTTCAAGAACTCTCAAATAGAAGGCTTCCTTGAGGAGAAGGGCATCAAGCATGAGTTCTCTTCTCCCTACATGCCACAACAAAATGGTGTAGTGGAGAGGAAGAATAGAACTCTATTGGACATGGCAACAACCATGCTTGATGAATACAAGACTTTGGATCGGTTTTCGACCGAGGCGGTCAACATCGCTTGCTACGCCATCAACCGGTTGTATCTACACCGAATCCTCAAGAAGACATCCTACGAACTCCTCACCGGTAAAAAGCCCAATGTTTCATATTTTAGAGTCTTTGGTAGCAAAGTTTTATACTTGTTAAAAGAGGTAGAAAGTTCAAATTTGCTCCTAAGGCTGTAGAAGGCTTTTTACTAGGATATGATTCAAACACAAGGGCATATAGAGTCTTTAACAAGTCCACTGGACTAGTTAAAGTTTCTTGTGACATTGTGTTTGATGAGACTAACGGCTCCCAAGTGGAGCAAGTTGATCTTGATGAATTAGATGATGAAGAGGCTCTGTGCGTCGCGCTAAGGAACATGTCTATTGGGGATGTGTGTCCTAAGGAATTCGAAGAGCCCATTCAAGCACAAGATCAACCATCCTCCTCCATGCAAGCATCACCACCAACTCAAGATGAGGATGAGGCTCAAGATGATGAAGAAGAAGATCAAGAAGATGAGCCACCTCAAGACGACGACAATGATCAAGGGGGAGATGCAATTGATCAAGACAAGGAGGATGAGCGAGTTGCAAGGCCGCCACACCCAAGAGTCCACCAAGCAATTCAACGAGATCACCCCGTGAACACCATCCTCGGCGACATTCATAAGGGGGTAACCACTAGATCTCGTGTTGCACATTTTTGTGAGCATTACTCTTTTGTTTCCTCTATTGAGCCACACAGGGTAGAGGAAGCACTTCAAGATTCGGATTGGGTGATGGCGATGCAAGAGGAGCTCAACAACTTCACGAGGAATGAGGTATGGCATTTAGTTCCACGTCCCAACCAAAATGTTGTAGGAACCAAATGGGTCTTCCGCAACAAACAAGATGAGCATGGTGTGGTGACAAGGAACAAAGCCCGACTTGTGGCCAAGGGATACTCACAAGTCGAAGGTTTGGATTTCGGTGAAACCTATGCACCCGTAGCTAGGCTTGAATCAATTCGCATTTTACTTACCATGGCTTCAAGCTTTATCAAACGGACGTGAAAAGTGCCTTCCTCAATGGACCAATCAAGGAAGAGGTCTATGTTGAGCAACCTCCCGGCTTTGAAGACAGTGAGTACCCTAACCATGTTTATAGACTCTCTAAGGCGCTTTATGAGCTCAAGCAAGCCCCAAGAGCATGGTATGAATGCCTAAGATATTTTCTTATTGCTAATGGATTCAAAGTCGGAAAAGCCGATCCTACACTCTTTACTAAAACACTTGCAAATGATTTGTTTGTATGCCAAATTTATGTTGATGATATCATATTTGGGTCTACTAACGAATCTACATGTGAAGAGTTTAGTAGGATCATGACACAAAAATTCGAGATGTCTATGATGGGGGAGTTGAAGTATTTTCTAGGATTCCAAGTCAAGCAACTCCAAGAGGGCACCTTCATTAGCCAAACCAAGTACATTCAAGACATTCTAACCAAGTTTGGGATGAAGGATGCCAAGCCCATCAAGACACCCATGGGAACCAATGGGCATCTCGACCTCGACACGGGAGGTAAATCCGTAGATCAAAAGGTATACCGATCGATGATAGGTTCTTTACTCTATTTGTGCTTCACGACTGGATATTATGCTTTTCGTATGCATGTGTGCAAGATTCCAAGCCGATCCTAAGGAAGCTCACCTTAGGGCCGTAAAACGAATCTTGAGATATTTAGTTTATACTCCTAAGTTTGGCCTTTGGTACCCTAGGGGATCCACATTTGATTTAATTGGTTATTCTGATGCCGATTGGGCAGGGTGCAAAATTAATAGAAAGAGCACATCGGGGACTTGCCAGTTCTTGGGAAGATCTCTGGTGTCTTGGGCTTCAAAGAAGCAAAATTCTGTGGCTCTTTCAACCGCCGAAGCCGAGTATATTGCCACAGGCCATTGTTGCGCGCAATTGCTTTGGATGAGGCAAACCCTTAGGGACTATGGTTACAAATTAACCAAAGTTCCTCTTCTATGTGATAATGAGAGTGCAATCCGCATGGCGGATAATCCCGTTGAGCATAGCTGCATAGCCATTCGGTATCATTTTCTAAGGGATCACCAACAAAAGGGGGATATCGAGATTGCATATGTTAGCACTAAAGAACAATTAGCCGATATCTTTACCAAGCCATTGGATGAACAAACTTTTACCAAACTTAGGCATGAGCTAAATATTCTTGATTCTAGAAACTTTTATTGATGTTTTGCACACATAGCTCATATGTATACCTTTGATCATCTCTTTCATGTGCTATGACTAATGTGTTCTTTCAAGTCCATTTCATGCTAAGTCATAGATTGAAAGGGAAAAGGAGACTTCGGCGAAGACAAGGCTTCCACTCCACTCCATCGAATCATTCATCCTTCACCGTCGCTCCGCACATCTCTCCAACTTTGGTATAATCCTCACTCCTATACTTCTATCCAAAGGGGGAGAAAGTAGTTTCAAAGGGCTTATATTTCACTCAAGCATCCGTTTTTGGCGATTCATGCCAAAGGGGGAGAGAGTATTAGCCCAAAGCAAAAGGACCGCACCACCACCAATTTCAAAAATGCAGTCTTTTATTTGGTATTAAAAAGAAGTTTTTTCAATTAGTATCTTATTTTGATATAATTTCAAATTGGTATGCCCTCTTCAAAATTAATATCTAAAACCCTCTTGAACACTAAGAGGAGGATTTCATTAAGGGGGAGTTTTGTTTAGTCAAAGGAAAAGCATTTGAAACAGGGGGAGAAAATTTCAAAACTTGAAAATGCTTCTCAAAATCTTATTCATTTACCTTTGACTATTTGCAAAAGAACTTTGAAAAGAATTTCCAAAACTTTTTGCAAAACAAAACATGTGGTGCAAGCGTGGTCCAAAATGTTAATAAGAAGAAAAACCATCCATGCGCATCTAGTAAGTAATATTTATTGGTTTCATTCCAAGCAACCTTTGCACTTACATTATGCAAACTAGTTCAATTCTGCACTTCCATATTTGCTTTGGTTTGTGTTGGCATCAATCACCAAAAAGGGGGAGATTGAAAGGGAAATAGGCTTACACCTTCTCCTAATTGATTTTGGTGGTTGAATTGCCCAACACAAATAATTGGACTAACTAGTTTGCTCTATATTATAAGTTTTACAGGTGCCAAAGGTTCACAATAGACCAATAAAATGACCGAGAAAGGGTTCAAACAAAGTGAGCTAAAGACAACCCAAAGGCACCCTGGTCTGGCGCACCGGACTGTCCGGTGTGCCACCGGACAGTGTCCGGTGCACTAGGGAACTCGACGCTGAACTTGCTACCTTCGGGAAAATAGAGGCCGCTCCGCTATAATTCACCGGATCGTCCGGTGTATGCACCAGACAGTGTCCGATGGCACACCGGACTGTCCGGTGTGTCAGCGGAGCAATGGCTACTTCGCGCGCAATGGTTGACTGCAACGCATTTAATGCGCGCCTGCGCGCGCAGAGGTCAGAGCACACGCAGCAGGCGCACCGAACAGTCTACAGTACTTGTCCGGTGCACCACCGGACAGCCAGAAGACCCGACCTGTCAAAGCTCCAACGGTCGAACCCTAACGGGCGGGTGACGTGGCTGGCGCACCGGACAGTGTCCGGTGCGCCATTCGACAGCAGCCTCCACCAAACGGCTAGTTTGGTGGTTGGGGCTATAAATACCCCAACCACCCCACCATTCATTGCATCCAAGTTTTCAGACTTCTACACCTTACAAGAGCTATAGCATTTAATTCTAGACACAACCAAAGAGATCAAATCCTCTCCCAAGTCCGGAATCACTCCAAATCAATAGTGACTAGAGAGAGTGACATTTGTGTTCATTTGAGCTCTTGCGCTTGGATTGCTTCTTTTCTTTCTCATTCTTTCTTGTGAACATCTCAATTGTAACCGAGGCAAGAGACACCAATTGTGTGGTGGTCCTTGCTGAGACTTAGTGTCCCGTGTGATTGAGAAGAGAAGCTCACTCGGTCTAAGTGACCGTTTGAGAGAGGGAAAGGGTTGAAAGAGACCCGGTCTTTGTGACCACCTCAACGGGGAGTAGGTTTGCAAGAACCGAACCTCGGTAAAACAAATCCTTGTGTCTCACTCTTTATTTGCTTGCGATTTGGTTTTCACCCTCTCTCTTGGACTCGCTTATATTTCTAATGCTAACCCAGCTTGTAGTTGTGATTAACTTTGTAAATTTCAGTTTCACCCTATTCACCCCCTCTAGGCGACTTTCAGTTCTTCCACAATCTAGCAGACAGGCAAAACACTTAGGCCCCTCCTCATCTTAGGATTTAGGGTGGGTGCGTTCCGCCACCCGGCTAGAGAATTTCCTCTCCGACATTTGGCGCGCGAGGTAGGGGCCTTAGGCTTTAGGTTTTTGCTTGTATTCCTGCTCGACACAATGGTCCAGATCGTCGAGCACCGCGCCGAGACTTCTGAGGATTTCCTGATAGAGGAAGAGGCTGCGTCTTCCATGCCGCGGGCCTCCAACCGCCTTGCGCCAGGTGCTTCTGCTGTGTGCATTGCGCAGCAGCACACGCCTGTACAGACATCCCGAGCTCCGTCAGGAGCTGCACCAGGGACGCTGTCTATAGCCAGGGAGTTGCTACGCCACCCTCCAAGTTTCACGACCTCGCCGGGGGCCATGAAGCAGTGGCGTGACGATGTCGATCGTCTCCTTGGCATGGCGCAATCTGGCTCGGCCAGGCCCAGGTCTCGGTCATTCCGGCGTCAGCATGAGGCATCGGCGTCGGTGCGCTCACCCTCGGTGAAGGCCGCACCGACTGAGGACCTGCGGGCGAAACTCAACCGCAGGCGTGCTGGACAGGAACCCCCAGTCTCTCTGGAGAGGCCTGATGACCTACAGGCAGAACTCAACCGTAGGCGTGCGGGCGAGGATGCCCGAGTCTCTCTGGAGAGCGCGTGTGAGCGCTAGCAGAACGTCAAGGGTCGCAACCTCGACCTAGACTTCACCGCGGTTGCGCCGCAAACTCCAAGGGGTGCCTGAATTTAGGCGGGTGTCCCATTGGCCAGCGTGGGCTGCGCCGCACTGGCGAATCACCTCCGCGGGACGACTTGGCCATCCAAGTTCCGACCACACCTACCGGAAAAGTACAACGGTACGTCAAACCCGTCAGAATTATTGCAGGTATACGTCACTACTGTCAGTACCTTCAATCAGGGGTACCCTCTACTACAGTATAAAGACGCCGCATGGAAAATGGCACCCTGACCCCACCACACAGGCAGGTTCAGGGGAACCACGTGACAAGGAAAGATAACACACCCCAGGGTGCATTATCGGGTCTGGACCCCCGCAGAGGAACACTGGACCCCTGTACGCATAGCCCGAGCCTCTGACTATAGTCCGGGACTCCCAGAAAGCTATACCGGGTCCCTCTGTCGGGCCCCAGGTCCCTCCGAGTAAGGTCTGGACCTTACTCAAGGACCCGGGATGGAGGGAACCACGACATGAGTGAGGGTCCGGTGCTAGCATGTGTCCAGGCCTTGCCATACGCTCCCCGCTCAGGCGGAGACCCGCTGCTGTCGCGTGGCTTGTGACCCGTGACATATGCCAACAGGCGGAGCCTGACGTAAGGCCCCTAAAGCCGTGCAGTCTCTGCATTTAATACGGAAAGGACGCGCCGCCTGCCACCACGCTGATAGATGATGTGCCCTCTCAGCATTTAATGCGTCCTATCCACTCCGCTGGCAGACAGCGTCAGAGTAGCCTTGCAGGCGGTGTGCCTGTCAAGTCTGTCACCGAACAGTGCGCCTGTGCTATGCAGCGCACTGTGGATATCATCCCTTGTACAAGAAGCTTCCCCGGTACGCCTGAGAGCACCTAGAGGGGGGGTGAATAGGTGATCCTGTAAAACTTAAAACTTAAGCCACAAAAACTTGGTTAAGCGTTAGCACAATGATCGCCAAGTGGCTAGAGAGCAGTCTCAACAAAACACAATAACCACAAGAGATCAATCACAGAGATGGCACAGTGGTTTATCCCGTGGTTCGGCCAAGACCAACGCTTGCCTACTCCACGTTGTGGCGTCCCAACGGACGAGGGTTGCAATCAACCCCTCTCAAGTGGTCCAAAGACCCACTTGAATACCACGGTGTTTTGCTTGCTTTACTATATCCTGTTTGCGAGGAATCTCCACAACTTGGAGCCTCTCGCCCTTACACTTGAAGTTCACAAAGAAGCACGGAGTAAGGGAGGGATGAGCAACGCACACAAGACACAAAATCAGAATGTCAACACTCACACAAGTCGCAACAAGAGCTCGCAACACAACCCGATGAGTTCACAACTCTAATAGAGCTCTAGATGCTATCACGAAGAAACAAATGCGTGGAGTCGAAGTCTTGGTGCTTAGGAATGCTTTGAGTATGCTTGTTGTCCTCCTCCATGCGCCTAGGGGTCCCTTTTATAGCCCCAAGGCAGCTAGGAGCCGTTGAGAGCATTCCAGGAAGGCTGATCTTGCCTTCTGTCGCCTGGCGCACCGGACAGTCCGGTGCACCACCGGACACTGTCCGGTGCGGATATCCTTCCTTATTTGGCGAAGCCGACCGTTGGGGTTTAAGAGCCGTTGGCGCAATGGACACTGTCCGGTGCACACCGGACAGTCCGGTGCCTCCTTCTAGCCGTTGGCTCGGCCACGTGTCCCGCGCAGATCGCGCGGCCAACCGTTGGCCCGTTCGACCGTTGCACCACCGGACAGTCCGGTGCACCACCGGACAGTCCGGTGAATTTTAGCCGTACGCCGTTAATCATCTTCCGAGAGCGACGAGTTCGCCTGTGAACGGCTCACCGGACAGTCCGGTGTGCCACCGGACAGTCCGGTGTGCCACCGGACAGTCCGGTGAATTATAGTCGTACACCGCCGTCGAAGTCCCGAGAGCGGCAAGTTCGCCAGAGTCAGTCTGGCGCACCGGACACTGTCTGGTGCACCACCGGACAGTCCGGTGCACCCAGACTGAGCAGACTTTGGCAGAACAAAGCCATCTCTTCTCTAACTTGATTTTTCCTGTTTCCAGCACTTAGACACAATACATTAGTCCATAAAACAATGTACTAAGTCTAGAAACATACCTTTTGACATGATTTGCACTTTGTCCACCACTTTGCATAGATTAACACAAAAGCACTTGTGTTGGCACTCAATCACCAAAATACTTAGAAATGGCCCTAGGGCACATTTCCCTTTCAACGCCGAGGATACGCAGATCTCGGGTGTCGGGGCACGGGAAGATTGCCCCAGCAGTGAACATTAGTTGCTCCAAGTGCTATATACATTTTGTCCCTGGGCCCACATGTCGGGGCTCAGTACCTTTGTGCATGCCCTCCTTCAGCTATAAAAGGGGAGGCATGCGACGCTACAAAACAAGTTCACTCAGACGCTCAAGCTTCTACATCAATCCAACACATAGTGGAGTAGGGTGTTACGCTTCGGCGGCCCGAACCACTCTAAACCCTCACGTGTTCTTGTGTTCATCCATCCATATCGCATAACAGGAAAAACGCTTAGGCCCCTCCTCGTCTTAGGATTTAGGGCAGGTGCACTCTGCCACTCGGACGGAGATTTCCTCTCTGACATTTGGCGTGCCAGGTAGGGGGCTAGGCTTTAGGTTTTTGCCTGTGTTCTTATTCGGCATGATGGTGCGGATCATCGAGCATCGCACTGAAACGTCGGAAGATTTTGCGATGGAGAAAGAAGTTGCATCCTCTGTGCCATGAGTACCCGACCGCCCTGACTCTGGGAATGTTGTTGTACACGCCGTGCAGCAGCACACGACTACACAACCGTCCCAGACTCCGTCAAGGGCAGCGCCTACGGTGTTGTCTGTAGCCAGGGAGTTGCTATGCCACCCCCTAGCTCCACGGCCTCACCAGGGGCCATGAAGCAGTGGCGTGACGACATCGACTGGCTACTCGGCATGGCACATTCTGCTTCGACCAGGTCCAAGCCTCGGTCATCCCGGCGCCAACGCGAGGCGACGGCGTCTGTGCGTTCGCCCTCCATAAGGGGTGCACAGACCGACGACCTCCGGGCAGAACTCAACCGCAGGCGTGCGGGGGAAGATGCTCGAGTCTCCCTGGAAAGGGCGCGTGAGCGCCGACAAAACATCGAGGGCCGCAACCTCGGCCAAGATTTCGCTGCGAAAACGCCGCGAACCCCAGTGGGTGCCCGGTTCCAGGCGGGTGTCCCCCTAGCCGGCATGGGGTGTTTCGCTCTCGCGGATCATCTCCGCGTAGCATCTGGCCACCCAAATTCAGGCCGCACCTGCCGGAGAAATACGACGGTACATCAAATCCGTCAGAATTCCTGCAGGTATACGTCACCGCCATCACAGCAGCAAGTGGGGACACCGCTGTGATGGCAACTTATTTTCATGTTGTCTTGTCTGGGCCCGCCCGGACTTGGCTCATGAACGTCGCCCCAGGATCAATCTACACCTAGGAAGAGCTCTGCGCGCGGTTCGTTGCAAACTTCGCCAGCGCATACCAGCAACACGGCGTGAAGGCCCACCTACACGCAGTGAGGCAGGAGCCCAGAGAGACCCTCCGGACGTTTATCTCCCGCTTCACCAAAGTACGAGGTACTATATCTCGTATTTTCGATGCCTCCATCATCACGGCCTTCCGACAGGGAGTACGTGATAAGAAAATGTTGGAGAAGCTAGCCACGCATGACGTGGAGACTGTCCCCACGCTCTTCGCTCTGGCTGACAAGTGCGCCAGGGCCACCAAGGGTCGTGCATGGCACTCGGCCCCACAAACCGGGGCTACCTAGACGGGTGGCTCGGGTGCCGCCCCCTAGGACGGCAAAAAGAAAAAGAAGGGCCGCGGCTACGAGAGGCCGCAGTCTACCGCGCTGGTCGTCGCAGCTACGACCGGGGGCCAAGGCGATCGCAACAAGCGCCCACGGCCGCAGAGGGGTAACAGCTGCTCATGCCCTGTCCACCCCAACGATCGCCACAGCGCCACGGAGTGTCGCGAGATCATTGATCTCGTGAAACGCGTCAGTGAACACGTCAGCGAGCGGCGTGAGCAGTCTTCCAAGGACGGCTCCCCACCTCGTCGCCGTCATGGCAAGGAAAAGGTCGACGACGGTGAGGTGGCCGCGGCTGAGCGAGACCTCGGGTATCAGTCACCTGAAGGGGACCTGAAGGACGTCTTCACTAGAGACTCCCACTCCGACGACGACGACTAAACGGACCAACGGAGGGACCCCGTGTCCCCCGATCTACGGGGCCGAAGTCTGTCTTCCCCCGGAAACCCTACTGGACTCCCCACGGGTCCAGTCCTCAGATGGGGCCACAACCAAGGACGAGGGCTCCTCCGACAAATGCAGATGGGAGCCCAGGGTCGGGACCTAGTCCTACGGCAAGTACCAAACCAAGAAGGGCTCCACAAACACTCCCCTAGCTAGGAAGGACCCAGGTAACAGAAACACGCCGACCCAAGGGTGACCATCCTGCTACAACAAAAGGAGTACCCCTTCCTAACCTCTGTAAGTTCTATCCATAGGAGCAAGTCCGAGGGGTCGAACCTTTCTCCATTTTTTAGCTAAGTAATGCACACGTGTACGCCAGCCCGGTGAGGTTCGCACTCATAAACCCGGCCTGTTGGCCTACATCCATGCATGTCACGTTAAACGGGGAGGATTTACCCCCTCGGATGCGCTTCTATGATAGCTTTATCCTACTGCTTCAAGGTCTTATCCTGCAGTTTCCGGATTGTATTCTATCTAACCCACCCGATCAGTTCTCATCCTATCAGGCATAATGACATCTGAATTAAACAGCCAGGCTTGCAGTTTAGGACCTCTATGCGAAAGCAGGAGGGCCCGACAACCTGGGGGCCGGCTCTGAAGAATGGGAGCCCGTTCCATGGGGTGGTCCAGAGCCTGTGTGGCCGGTTAGCCTGGTTCCATACTCGAAACCCTGCACACTCCACCACTCCGTGACGGGTGCCCTAGTATTTGGAGCTATAAGTCCTGTGGGTCTGACAACCTGGGGTCCGAAACTAGAGAAGAGACACTTGTCTCCTGGGGTGGTCTGGAGCCGTGTAGCCGCTCAGCCTGGTCCTGTACCGTGGGCCTGCATGCTCCACCACTCCGTGATGGGTGTCCTAGTACCTAGAACCACCATCCAGGGGGTCTGGACGCACAACTTGGCTCCCCAAGACTAAACCCAGTAAGTCCCGAGCATGTATCAAAGGATGGCTAGTGCCAGATGACGGGCCCTACGGGTGTATTACTAACGCTCCTTAGCTAAAGCTGTGTACAGATCCGGGTCTCGGCGAGGCTGCCTCCCGAGAGTCGTTGACAACTCTTTCACACACGATGGTATCCAACCTCGACACATCAAGCCTGCATCCCAGGCAGGGGGCCAGCCACCAGGGCGAGTCAACAGCGTAACGTCGCACACAGCAGGAACGAACGATACACAGATAAGTATTAACACTGTTTTATAAATAATACTCAGGAGTACCTTACAAAAACAGGGAAAAGCCTGTGGGTCGGTTCTAAAGAACGGGTGCCCGTTCCATGGGGTGGTCCGGAGCATATGTGGCCGGTTAGCCTGGTTCCGTACCCAAAATCCTGCACACTCCACCACTCCGTGACGGGTGCCCTAGTATTTGGAACTATAAGTCCTGTGCGCCCGACAACTTGGGGTCCGGAACTAGAGAAGAAATGCTTGTCTTCTGGGGTGGTCCGGAGCCATGTAGCCACTCAGCCTGGTCTCGTACCGTGGGCCTGCACACTCCACCACCCTGCGGCAGGTGTCCTAGTACCTAGAACTACCATCCAGGGGGTCTGGACACACAACTTGGCTTCCCAGACTAAAATCCTGCGTACATATGTTATTACATTCTGCTTCCAAGCAAACATATGTTATTACATTCCCTTACAAACGGGGCCCTAGCTCCATTTCTGCAGGAATGAACTGCGCTGCACCAGTAGGAGTCACGCTGGAAGCGGGCTCCGGGCAACCTCACCGGCGGCGGCGACCACCTCTGCACCAGCAGCGACAACCACCTCCGCTTCGAGCGGCTTACCGGCGGTGGCGACCACCTCAGGGTGTGCGCCATTGCAAGGAGGTCCTCGCCCCCGTCCTCCTACGGGGGGTGACAACGAGGCCATTAAAGCCAAAGAGTCAGGGACTCGGCGGCAGGTGGCTTTGATGGTCTCGCCAGCGGAGGCAACCACCTCTACAATGGGTAACCTCACCAGCGGCGGCGACCACCTCAGCACCGACGACAGCGGCCACCTCTGCACCAGTGGACGACGGCTGCCTCAGCACGCACGAAGGGGTCCTCGCTCCCGTCCTCCCACGGGAGTGAGGACAAGACCATCCAAGAACATGGCCGCCACCCCCACGGCGTACGACGTCTTGTACGACCCCCCAGTGCGGCCGGCAGGCAAGAGAAGCCGTGGATGTGGCGGATCCGCGCATGGCGCGACCGTCGCCCGTGCGGTGGACGGACAGCCACGCCCCGGCCAAACAGCAAGAGGCAGCATCAGAGGTGGCACCAAAGCCATCCAGCCCAAAGGGCTAGACACGCTGTAGCTGACGGCCTGCAGCCAGCAGGCCCCGCATAGCCGAGGTTCGCCTCCTCCGCAAGGCTGGTGAACGTCCTTCTCTTCCGAATGCTGAAGGAAGAAGCGGGTCATCAGCCCATGCAGAGGGCAGGGCCCTGACTCGGCTCGCCCTCCACCCCAGCGAGGATGATGAACATCCTTGAAGCTGAGAGTGGGGGAGAGGCCGCAGCCCGGCTTGCTTCTCCCCACCATGAGGCTAGTGGTCATCCTTCTGGAAGGCCACTGGCGGGGGACTGCAGCCGGGCTGCATGATGAAAATCCTTGAAGCCGAGCGACGGCTGAAGAGTGCCAACCTCCACGTGGTCGTGCTCCTCCAACAGCAGCAGCAAGAAGAAGACAAGATCGACAGCCCCACTGCGAGCATGGTCTCTCCGACGATGAGACCGCCGGAGGGGATGGCTCTGACGCGTTTCCCTCTAGCGAACACCGACGTGCCCCATTCGGAGGCCCGGAAGGCAGAAGGGCGCGAAGGATGCAAGAGGAGCAAGGCATGGCTACTACCCGAGAGACCGATCCCTTTTTAAAGGGAGATTTGCCCTCTTGCGCCCTGGAGCGTCGCGGGAAAAGTCTCCCTCGGTGCGCACCGAGGATCCCGCCCTATGACACGGGGGCCGGGCCCCACGTGTCATAGAGGTCGTCCCGAAGCACGAAGAAGGCAAACCACCACACAGGGAGCGTGCAACCGCCCTGTGGTTATACGCCCCTTCACTTTCGGAGCAACCAGCGGTCGGGAAGAAGAACCGCCGCGCAAGGAGCATGCAACCGCCCCGCGGTTATGTGCTTCTTTATTTTCGCCAAAACCAGCGGTCAAGAGGGCGAACCATCGCGTAGAAAGCACACAACCGCCCCACGGTTGTGCGCCCCCTCAGCTTCGCTACAATCGGCGGTCCAACACCAGGGCCCAGGCCCACATGTCATGCAACCGGCGCACCAGTTACTGGGTGCGGGAAAATCGCACCGCTGCTTGTGCCAATGCCGCGTCCCCTCGCAGCCGTCACAGGAGACTAGAAAGATAAGTTTTTAGAACCAATGCAGCGACTCGAGGCACCCCGCGCATGGCCCAACAGTGACATTAAAGGACACGGGCCAGTCAGCCGTGGGAATGGGCATGGCAGTCGGCGTAGCCATAGACGGGCCGGCAATAATTGCATCAATAGGTGCGCAGGAGCAGCAGGAAAACCGCCAATCAGACTCTGGCCTCACCTGCAGGCTCGCGCCCTCCCCTGAGGCGGGCCCGAGGGCCACTGTCAGTACCTTCAATCAGGGGTACCCTCTACTACAGTATAAAGACACCGCACGAAAAATGGCACCCTGACCCCACCACACAGGCAGGTTTAGGGGAACCACGTGGCAAGGAAAGATAATACACCCCAGGGTGCATTATCGGGTCCGGACCCCCGCAGAGGAACACCAGACCCCTGTATGCACAGCCCGAGCCTCTGACTATAGTTCAGGACTCCCAGAAAGGTATGTCGGGTCCCTCCGTCGGGCCCCTGGTCCCTCCGAGTAAGGTCCGGACCTTACTCAAGGACCCGGGATGGAGGGAACCACGGCATGAGTGAGGGTCCGACGCTAGCACGTGTCCAGGCCTTGCCATACGCTCCCCGCTCAGGCGGAGACCCGCTGCTGCTAGGGATGAAAACGGTTTCGGAATTTTTCGGAATTCCGGAAACCGATTTCGAAATTTTTCGATCGGATTCACCGGTAACGGTATTTTTCGAAAACGGAATCGGTTTTCGGAATTTTCTATCGGAATCGGTATCGGAATCGGCGTTGTGTTTTACTGACCGTTTCCTTCGGTTATCGGTATTTGTCGGAAATTACCGGATTTGTGTCTCGAAAATTTCCGGAATTTTTTTTGGAATTTTCCAGCATGTGATTTTTTCACATCGCCTGTACGTCTCTGGATAAGAATTACTTATTTTTATATTTTTTGAACGTTTTAAGATTTATTTTGGGATAGATAGTGTTGGAAGGCAGTTGAGATTAATCATTTGGTCTCTCAAACGAATCCACCCTTTTCTATGCACATGTTATGTATTAGTAATATATAATGATATAGAGCCGACAGTCTGTCTTTTCCACACACTAGATTTTATGGCTTTTTTGTGAGGCTGTGAAAAACTCTTTATGTGAGGAAAAAAATATTTCATGAGTAAGCATGTCATGTCAGCTAAATCTAGTGGATATTGTAAATTGTGAACTTTGAGTCTGTGAACTTGTGATCTTTATGAACTTGTTATACTGTGAACTTGTGATCTTTGTAAACTTTTTATATTATAAATTTGTGATCTTTGTGAACTTATTGTATTGTAAACTTGTTATATCATGAATTGTGAACTTGTAGTTTTTGTGATCTTTTGTCAACTTTGTTGTATTATGAAGTTTGATATGTTTACCGATCGTATTTTAAATTTCGACCATTACCGGTGTATTTTCCGCACCGAACTTTCGTTTCCGATGTTTCCGAAATACCGATATCGTTTCCGTTTCCGGAGTTACCATTTTCGATTTCGTTTCCGATAAATAATATGAAAACGGTAATGGTTTTAGTGTTTACCGACCGTTTCCGACCGTTTTCATCCCTAGCTGCTGCCGCGTGGCTTGTGACCCGTGACATAAGCCAACAGGCGGAGCCTGACGTAAGGCCCCTAAAGCCGCGCGGTCTCTGCATTTAATATGGAAAGGACGCGCCGCCTGCCACCACGCTGACAGACGATGTGCCCTCTCAACATTTAATGCGTCCTATCCACTTCACTGGCAGACGGCATCAGAGTAGCCTTGCAGGCAGTGTGCCTGTCAAGTCTGTCACCAAACAGTGTGCCCATGCTATGCAGCGCACTGTGGATATCGTCCCTTGTACAAGAAGCTTCCCCGGCACGCCGAGGATACGCAGATCTTGGGTGTCGAGGCATGGGAAGATTGCCCCAGCAGCGAACATTAGTTGCTCCAAGTGTTATATACATTTTGTCCCTGAGCCCACATGTCGGGGCTCAGTACCTTTGTGCATGCCCTCCTTCAGCTATAAAAGGGGAGGCATGCGATGCTACAAAACAAGTTCACTCAGACGCTCAAGCTTCCACAGCAATCCAACACACAGTGGAGTAGGGTGTTACGCTCCGGTGGCCCGAACCACTCTAAACCCTCGCGTGTTCTTGTGTTCGTCCATCCATCTCGCATAACAGGCAAAACACTTAGGCCCCTCCTCATCTTAGGATTTAGGGCGGGTGCACTCCGCCACCCGGCCGGAGATTTCCTCTCCGACAACTACTATTACGGCAGCAGGTGGAGACACTACCGTAATGGCAACATACTTCCATGTAGCCTTGTCTGGGCCGGACCGGACCTGGCTCATGAACCTTACCCCGAGATCGATCTACTCCTGGGAAGAGCTCTACGCGCGGTTCATAGCGAACTTCGCCAGCGCTTATCAACAGCATGGCGTGGAGGCACACCTCCATGCAGTGAGGCAGGAACCCAGGGAAACTCTTTGGGCTTTCATCTCCCGCTTCATCAAGGTACGAGGCACTATACCTCATATTTCCGATGCTTCCATCATCACCACTTTCCGCCAGGGGGTACGTGATGAGAAGATGCTGGAGAAGTTGGCCACGCATGACGTGGAAACTTTCACCATGCTATTCGCTCTGGCTGACAAGTGTGCCAAAACTGCCGAGGGTCGTGCATGGCACTCGGCACCATAGACCAGGGTTGCCCAGACGGGTGGCTCGGGTGCCGTCACCCAAGACAGCAAAAAGAAGAAGAAGAACCACGGTCACAAGAAGCCGCAGTCTGCTGCTCCGATCGTCGCAGCTGTGACTGGGGGCCGGAGCGAGCGCAACAAGCGCCCCCGGCCACAGGGAGGCAACAGCGGCACATGCCCTGTGCACTCCAACAGTCGCCACACCACCTCGGAGTGCCGCGAGATCATCAAGCTCGTGAAGCGCGTCAGCGAGCGGCGCAAGCAGACTTCCAAGGATGGCTCCCCACCCCGTCGCCGGCCTGGCAAGGAGAGGGTCAACGACGGTGATGTGGCCGCGGGAGAACGGGACCTTGGGTATCAGTCCCCCGAGCAGGTCCTCAAGGACGTCTTCATTGGAGACTTCGACTCTGGTGACAACGATGACCACCACAAGAAGTTGTACGTGATGTACGGCGGGAGCTGGGAGCTCACCTCCCGCAGGAACGTCAAGTCCCTGCACCGAGAGGTTCTTTCGGCGGTCTCGGGGGTCCCGAAGGCTGTTCCACATCAGCGGTGGAGGAGCACCACTATCTCTTTTGGGGCATCCGACTGCCCCGAAAACATGGCAGGGGCCGGTATACTACCGCTCATCACCGCCCCTGTCATTGCCAACATGCGGCTGCACCATGTGCTGGTCGACGGTAGGGCTGGCCTCAACGTCATCAGTCATGCTGCATTCAAGCAGCTGCAGATTCCAGGGTCCCGACTGGGTCCCTCTCGCCCATTCTCCAGAGTGGGCCCACAGCCGGTGTATCCCCTTGGGAGCATCGCACTCCCGGTAACATTCGGGACCGAAGAAACTTCCGCACCGAGAACATCCAGTTCGACGTTGCGGAGGTGAACCTCCCATTCAATGCCATCATTGGCAGGCCGACCCTATACCGATTCATGGCCATTGCCCATTACGGGTATTTGGTCCTTAAGATGTCGTCCCTAGTCGGGGTCCTCACCGTGCGGGGCGACCACGTCGCTGCGCTTGCGACTGTGGAGAAGTTGCATGCCCTGGCGGCGGAAACTGCTTGCCCAGACGACGGAGGGAGGAACCCCTTGACCTCCGGTACCAAGGCACCTACCAAGGTGCCAAAGGTGTAGCCATCCGGAGCAGACGACATCCCCGTCAAGACCATCCGACAGCTCACCGCGGATTCCCCCTAGACCACTCGCATTGCGGGTGATCTGGACAAAAAATAGGAACTCGCGCTCGTCGCCTTTCTCTAGGCAAATGCCGACATGTTCGCATGGGAGCCATCGCAGATGCCTGGGATCCCTAGGGAGGTGATCGAGCACCATCTGAAGATCCACCCTGACGCCACACCGGTGAGTCAGAAGCCTCGCAGATAGTTCGTTGAGCGACAGGACTTCATCCGTAAGGAGGTCCGGAAGCTGCTAGACGCAGGCTTCATCGAAGAGGTTCATCACCCAGTATGGTTGGCCAACCCAGTCATCGTTCCAAAGGCGAATGGGAAGCTTCGGATGTGCATCGACTACACCAGCCTGAATAAGGTCTGTCCCAAGGACCCGTATCCACTTCCACGTATAGATCAGATCGTGGATTCTACCTCCGGGTGTGACCTCTTGTCCTTCTTAGATGCTTACTCTGGTTTCCATCAAATTCAGATGTCTAGGGAATATAGGAAGCATACCGCTTTTGTAACAGTGGACGGGCTTTACTGCTATGTTGTTATGCCTTACGGTCTGAAAAACGCCTTGCCGACATTTGTGCGGGCGATGAGTAAGACTTTCGGGGACTTGATTAGGGACAAGGTGGAGGTGTACATCGATGACATCGTAGTCAAGACTAAGAGAAGGTCGACCCTAGTGGAAGACTTAACCCTGGTCTTCGACAAGCTGCGGGCAACCCGCACAAAGGTGAACCTAGACAAGTGCGTCTTTGGTGTCTCCGCAGGAAAGTTGCTGGGATTCCTGGTTTCATACCGGGGCATTGAAGCAAACCCGGAGAAGATCAAAGCGATTGAGGTGATGAGGCCTCCAGCCCGTATCAAGGACGTCCAGAAGCTTACGGGATCATTAGCCGCCTTTAGCCGCTTCATTTCAAGGTTGGCTGAGAGGGCGCTACCCTTCTTCAAGCTGTTGCAGAAGTTCGGCCCATTCTCTTGGACCGAAGAGGCGGAACAAGCCTTCCAAGAGTTGAAGCAACACCTGGTGTCCCTACCAATACTGGTAGCTCCAGAACCTGGGGAGCCGTTGTATTTATATATTGAGGCGGTTGCAGAAGCGGCGAGCATGCTGCTGATCGTCGAAAGGACGACACAAGAAGGCTAGGAACCTAAGGACTTGGGACCGGCTACAGGAGCCTGGACCATTCAGAGGCCGGTCTACTACGTCAGCGAGGTCCTCCATGAAGCACAGACCAGGTATCTTGAGACGCACAAACTTCTCTATGTTGTGCTTGTTGCGTCCAGGAAGCTGCGCCACTATTTCCAGGCACACAGGGTCATGGTGGTGACCTCCTTTCCATTAAGGGCCATCCTCCACAACTTTAACGCCACAGGCAACATCGCTAAGTGGGCCGCGGAGCTCGCTGAGTTCTAGCTGGACTTCGCTTTGCATTCACGCTCTCCTGCTCCGGAAGCACGTCAAGATATACTCGACTACCGCCCGGCAGAGCCTACCGCCCTCAGCCTCCAGGCGAGCGCCAAGAATCTGGTCCAGGCATCGGAGGCGGTCGACGGTGGAGTCCAGCACCAGGAGCGCGTCGGAGATGGATGTCGGTAGCTCCGACATCGGGATGGGACTCATCCCTAGCGGCACCAGTGTCGTGCTCGCCTCGCTGGCCCATGAGGCGATGCGCTGGACCCCAGCGCGGTGCTCTGCCTGGAGATCTTCCAGGGCCTTCTTGGTGGCCTCCGTCGCTTGGGGACCTGGCGCCGCCTGCACCGCTTCGAACTAGCGGACCCGCTCCTCCAGCTGCCGCTCCTTCTCCTTCGCCTCGAGCTCATGCTCGGCCAGCAACTTGCCCCACATTTCAAGCATTTCCTCCTGGAAGGCGAGATCTGTCTCTCGCCTGGCGAGATCCGCCTCCCGCCTACCCAAGGACTCCTCCATCGCCTTGAGGTTCTCCTCGGCGAGGGCGATGTTGATAGCCTTGTCCTCCAGCTCTTGCTCCCACTTTTGGATCTTCTCTATGGCCTCTGCTTGCTGGGTCCGCTGGGCCTCCAAGATCTGGTCCAGGGCTTTCAGCTTGGCCTGGAGCTCTGTCGTGAGAGCCTCCCTCTGGTTCAAGGCCTCCTCCCTCTTGGCCAGCCTCTTCTCCTTCTGGCTCGCCTCCAGCTCCCGAGCGTACACCTTCTGGAGGTCCCTCTTGTAATCCTTGCGGTCCGGCGCGCACCCGGACCGCTCGGAGGCGAACTGGCGGGACACCGCCTTGGTGCGCTCCTCAATCTGGGTGTGCTAGTCGCTGAGGCGCTGGTGCTCGACCTCGAGCACGTCCCACTCCCGCAGGATCGCCGCCTCAGTCTCATGAAGAGCCTGATGGGCACAAGACAGCACCCGGGGGAGGGCAACTGGCGCTACTTCTGGCTCGGCGCCGGACCAGAGCCGCCGCCCAAGAACCACCTCCGTATCTTCCAGAGTGGGCGGCGAGATGGAGCGAGACGCGCCCCCCCGCGTCCCCCGCCACTACCGACGGTGTACTCGACGGCATCGCCGTCGTTGAGGCTGCGGTAGCCGTCAGCGGCACTGCTGCTGCCGGACCCCCAGCTGGAGCATGGGAGCCCGGTGGCGCTGTCTTGGCGGCAGCAGCCAGGGCGGATCGCCGGCACCACTCCCAGCAAATGCATGCTGCTGAGCGCCAAACCCGCCGGTGGGCACAACCTTGGGAGCAGAGGGGGAGGAAGCCCTGACAAGCAGAGGATGGGTTAAGACCCGTCGGCATGATAACTAGACTAGTAAAAAAAGAAGGGCTACACTTACTTGGGGCCCTGGACCTTCCAGTGACCCTAGAAGCGGGACGACCGCCGCTCCTGCTGCTGCTGCTGTTGTTGTTGTTGTTGCCCCTGAGGTGGTGGTGGCGGGCCCGATGGTGGTGGCGGTTGCGGTGGCGGCGGACCCGATGGTGGTGGTGGCAGAGGACTGACACGCCTCTGCGCGCCCTGGGCCTGGGAGCCGGCCTTCTTGGCCCCACCGGCAGTCCTCTGACGCTTCTGAGAGCCGGCCTCCTCGGCCCCACTGGGGGGTCCGAACCAAGCGATCCGTCGGCGCGACGTAGCCGGCGTCGCCTCTCTTCCACCGACCCCCGGTGCCACGTGGGGCGGAGGAGTTGCTTGCAGGCCCCTTGCCCCTGTCCAGGGAGCTGGGGGCCACGGTGGGACTGGCGCTGGGAGCCCCACTAGCGGGCTAGGGACCCCCAGCCGGTACACCAGGGATCTGGATCCCGCAAAGGGGGTCCCGACCACCGGTCTGACGAACTGCCACGCCGCTCTCATCGAGGGTCGGCAGCGAGGCCAGCATCGCCGATCGCAGCCCTAGATCATCACAGAGCGCCGGGATGCCCTAGGGGAGTATCAAGGATTCAGGGATAAAGGACTCACCAGTAATCCCCTTCACCAGGAGTTCCAGCTCCTCCTAGGACAGATCGGTTCCCGGCCCGCGCTGGATCCTGCCGATATCGTTCGGGCTAGTGAACCAGCAGCACAGGCGCGGCCTCCTCTGCAGCGGCATGACCTGGCGCTTCAGGAAGTCACCGACCACATGCATGGAGGTCAGACCACCAGATGCCAAAGTCCCAATCATGTCCAGTACGGGCAGGAGCTCTGGCGATAGTGACGGCTGGGTCCTCCAGAGCTTGCGGTCGAGGGTTGGCCCGTTGCTCGGCAGGACGAGGCGGTCGTTGGCTTCGGCGCTGGCGATCACCCAGTCGGCGCGCCAGCTTTCCCACCTTACGCCGCCGAGGGTGGAGATATAGGACATGGCCGAATCCGGCCTCGTCTGGAAGTAGTAGGCACCAAGATGGTCCCTAGCCTTCCCAGATTTGACTAGCACGAAGAAATGGCGGAAGAGGGAAGTGCAGGGGGGCACCCCCACGAACATCTCGCAGAGGTGGACGAAGATAGCCGCCTGGAGGATGGAGTGGGGGTGAGGTGCTGAAGTTGGAGCCTGAACTCCTCCAACAGCAGCAGGAAGAAAGGCGAGATCGGCGGCGCCAACCCACATGAGATGTAGGAGACGAACAAAACAAACTCTCCGGCGGCGAGGTTGCCGAGGGGGACGACGCCAGCGCAGATTCTGCCGGCGAGCCCCGGCGCGCGCCACCCGAGCAGTCCGCGCACCACATTGAGTGTTGCCTCGTACTGGAAGCGGTCGGGTTGGCCAAGTGAAGTCATGGCGTCGGTGGTGGCACAAGTGTGGAGCAGGAGAGCGTGAATGCAAAGGGGGCGCAAAGAGCTCGAAGGCGAAAGGGCGCAACGATTGGGAGAGAATGTGAAAGCGTAACTGCTGCGCTCAGGGTGAATCCCTTTTTAAGACAGACTCTCCCGCTCGTGCCCCGAGACGCTACGAGAAATCTCGTTCGATGCGCACCTGATGCCCCGGCGGCCCAATCTCTGACATGGGGGCCTGGGTCCACAAGTCATGCACCTGGCGTGCTGGCCTCCGAGTGCGGAGAAAGCGAATCGCCATGCGGGGAGCGAACCGCCGCGCACGATCGCGCGCCGCTTCGGAGCCGCTGTGGGGAGATATTTTTTAACCAAGGCGGTGGCAACGAGGCGCCCCACGCGCGGCCCAATGGAATCACCAGACGTGGTGTAATACCCACTTGGTAAGAAAATCTAAAAGAAGAAATTATCTTCCTTTAGGGATTTGTGTGTCATCTCTATGTATCATCTCATGAGGACACCTCACTTACACAGATAAACAATTAACAAAAGAACACTCAAATAAATCATGCATCATGCTGGGATTTTATTTTGTGTGCATGTTGTGACAAAATAACAATAACAGTGCTAGTAGAAATAAAACAATGACTTTGGATGAAGTTTGAATCCTAAATGGAGAATTAGGGTTT
Source organism: Zea luxurians (assembly GCA_029449295.1). Taxonomy (NCBI): domain Eukaryota; kingdom Viridiplantae; phylum Streptophyta; class Magnoliopsida; order Poales; family Poaceae; genus Zea; species Zea luxurians. Next base: position 233,184 of record JAOPSE010000411.1, on the reverse strand, counting down.
GAATTAGAGGGGGAAGGAGAAAATAGTACACACTACCAAAAATAAATTTATAAATGAATAAAAGTTATTTACATAATAATTTATTCAAATCATATATTCAAAAGTTTGATTACAAATTTGTCACAAAAGTTTGAATTCAAATCCTAGATTTAAAATTTGAAAGGAAAGAAAAGAAAAGAAAAAAAAAGAGAAAAGCACTCCTCGTGTTGGGCCCAAAGTGACCAGGGCCGGCCTACCTCCATCAACCACGCAGGCCACCGTTGGAATAACGCGCCTGACGTGTGGGCCCACCTTCTAGTCGCTTCTCCTCACGCGTGGAACGGCCGATCTCGGGCTCGGCTTGTCACTGCTACGTGGGTCCCACGTGTCTGTCTCACTCGTGCGCGCGCTTAGTAGTGGCGCTTGCAGACAAGCGGGCCCCCGTCTGCCTCACGCACCGGCGCTTGGTCAGTATGTCAGGTGGACCCATGCGGTCAGAGCCTTCCTCCCCGAAGAACTCGCGCGAACGGAGACATGTTCCTCTCTCTCTCTTCTCTCCGCGTGCACACCCACCACCGCGATTTTCCCGGTTCAGCTGGTCAGCTCAACGAACCCCGAAACCCTCGGACCCCATCACTGCGGTGCATAAATATCATCCGCCGCCCTTAGGCGCGGCAAACCCTTGCCCCGAAGCCATATTTTCCCCGTAGTGTAGAAGGATAGCGGCGCCGTTGGTCGGGTCTCGTCTCCGACGCCGCTCGGACCGGGAGCGTTGGTTGCGAAGCTCCTTCTAGGTGCGGCGGGGGTATCCTCAACGTCGCTGGGGGAAAAGAACCCGCGGTGCGCGGTGAATTCCTCAACGGAGCCGCTCACCGCCGTTGAGCCGCTTCACGCCGGGGTCAGGCCATTTCACTGCTCCAACCACTGGTGAGAAACCCTCTTCGTGATCGCCTTTACTTCAATTTCAAATTCGCGCACCACCGTGGGGATTTTGTTGCCGAGGCTGGGCGGAATTCCTCGTCGACGTTGTCTGCCGCCGTGTGACAGCTGCCCCGACGTGAGCGACGCCCTGGGCACTTCGAGTTGGGGTAACAAACCCGTAAGCCGATTCGCTTTATCGTGAATTTGCCCTAGCCGTGAGAATCATCGCGAATTGGGTCCGGATTACGTAGTCGCCGCGGTCTCCGGCATGCGGCCGCCGTGGAGGACGGCGCTGCTTCATCTGGATGGCTCTGGGTAGAAGAAAGTGTAGGTGTCGTCCGATGTGGTTTGAACGGTGGAGATTAGAAGCAGCGGTGTCCGTTCGGGGATGAATCGTGAACCGTTGGTGGTAGATCGGATGGCGGTGGGAGGTTCAGATTTCATTAAATCTGGGTCGTCAGATTGTGATCCAACAGCCAGGGCGGCGTACCGGTTTGATAAAGTGATGAATTAATCTGGTGCGTCCGGTGATGATCGGACGGCCCTGTGATCCCGATACCCCTTCGCCATGCCTATTTCGCTAAAGAGCCCCTGAAGTATTTGGTAAATAACCCGCCGTCCCATGCTACAGCTCTCTAGGTCTCAGGATCTTTTGCGCCTGGGCCCCTGCTGTTCTCGGATTTTGACGCCTAGTCCAGATAGTGAGAAAACTTATAAAATAATTTAGAAAATAGATTTTTATGTGTAAAAATAATCCTAGAACTTGTTTAATCCATAGAAAATCCATTTTTAGTCCAAATTGATCCATTCCACTTTCTAAATTTTTGTAATAATATTGTCTACCCATTAGTGCCTCTGTTCTGACATGACAAACACATTAAAAATATTCTTTCACTTAATCTTATATCAAATACATAAAACCTTAGGAAATTCATAACTCCTCCGTTTTAACTCCGATTTGATCCGTTCAAATTGCGTTAGTCTCGCAGCAGCGTGTAGATCATTATTATGCTGTATATTCCATTTGCATGTTTGATGTGATGTTAATTTATGCTATACTATGTATGTATTGTGTTGATGCGAGTAGACGAGCAAGCCACTGTGGATTCTGTGGTTCAACAAGTAGAGATAGCTGAGCAGGAGCTCATTGAAGGCAAGTTGTGCCCTTGATCACTTCTTTTACCCATTCATGTTCTTATTATTCATAATGGTCTGCATAGGATAATTTTGCTGGGACCCAATAGGATACCCTAGATTTGACTATCTTTATACCTTGCTTCACCACTGGTTTTACTACTAAAGTTTTGGGTAGTACATGCTATTGCTTTATGTGGATTTGGGTATAGAGATATTCATCACTCATTGTTATACTATTTATTGTTGTCTGTTTTATTATTCCTTGTTCATGTTAAGATCATTATGTTAATGGGAACATGGAGCGACCACCCGGGAAAACAGTGCTACCACAAGGGTGGAATGGGACGCCCTTGGCTGATTAACTAGGAAAGCTAGGGGAGGGCTACCTTACCCGAAAGGGGCAAGGGCAGTAGGGGAGAGGTCAGTGCGGGGAGGTCCCTGGTTGATTTTGCTGCGATGGCGGTCAGTCAAGAACCCTGTACTGGATCTTCCCATAAACTGTAGCGGGTAGTCTGAAGCTAGTGGAACTTTGTAAAGGCCTCGTAGTGTTACCCTGCCTCGCCTCCTCGGTAGAGGTGTATGGGATTGGCCATCTCTTGGCAGATGGGTAACATGACTTGTGGGTAAAGATGCGCAACCTCTGCAGAGTGTAAAACTGGTATACTAGCCGTGCTCACGGTCATGAGCGGCTCGGACCCTCACATGATTAATTTATGGAACTTAAACTTAATCTGTCATTTCATTGCATTTGGGATTATTTTATTATTACTTTCACTTATTATTACTATGGTTTGGTATTTACTTACACTTAGTAACTGCTAATAAAATTTTGACCAACTTATAAAAGCAATGCTCAGCTTCAGCCTTTATTCCATTGATCAGCCTTACACTTCATGAACTCCCACCTTTGGTGAGTTCATGCCACATTATTCCCCACGACTTGTTGAGCTATGATCGTATGTGAGCTCACTCTTGCTGTCTCACACCCCCCCCACAGGAGAAGAACAGGTGGTTTCAAGTGGAGTCAAGTATCGAGGAGTTTGATCTGATCTGGGTGGCGTTTCTCAGTCGACATTGGCGCCGACGATCCTTAGTTTGTTTTATCTTTATTACTTTATTTTGTAATAAGTCTTCCGCTATGTAATAAATACTCTGATGTTAATGACATTTATCTCTATACACTCTGTTATTATATATGTTGTCTTCTTGGCGCATGTATGAGATGCACCCGACTTTGTCCTTTAAAACCGGGTGTTACAGAAGTGGTATCAGAGGAAATGTTGACTGTAGGACGAGACCTAGATAGAAATGGACAACCCTTACCTACTTATCTTATTCTGATTCATTCTACACTTACCTTACTCTGGTTCTTTCTATACTTATCTAAATCCTGTCTCACCTTCTACTGTTCTACTCTGATCATTCTTACCTTTTCTACTCTAAGACAAGACGGATTTCACACCTTGGAATCCCTACCCCTATGACAATTTAAGAGATAGGAGGCCTAAGACCAAATCAAAACTATTTTCTCTATTAAAAATATTGGTTGATTGTTCTGATGATCAATGCCTGATTTGCTTCTTTGATTGATTGAAATAGTATAGATGGGCATTTTAGCATGTACCACTATAATGTATTGTATTAGCTTTAGTAGGTGACACACTAATCTACTTAGCTAATAAGTTCCCCAAGGTAACATGATTGTAATTACTGCCTTGTCTACTGCTCTTTCTTACCTTATGTATCTAACTCAGATGGTCAATACCAGGAAAGGAAAGATTATCACGCAACAGCAAACAGAAATGAATCCTCCAAACCCTCCACCTGTTGAAACCGATCAAGTGATTGCAACCCAAAGGCTGGTAATACAGCAATTGACAGACATGATGACCGGAATGCAAAACCAGATAAGACAAGAACGCGAGGAAATACGTCAGGCCCGTCTGGAGATACAGCAAGAAATAAGGCAATCACGGTTGGAGAGACAACGACAAGAGCAACCACCATCTCCACCACCACCGGCTCCACCAAGCTACATAAACATATATGTAAATTACTACTATTTGTAGGATCTACATGTTCTTTTAGTTAGTATTCGGTATGATACCATTTTAGGAGGAATAAAAAGGTCTATTTGACCTCGTGTGTTGCTAATAAAATTTATGCGTCATGCTGAGATTTTGGTTTGGGCATATGTGTTGGACAATATGAGAAAACCCATGAGAGTAATTTCACCTAAAGGGCCTGTTGTGGCGAATCAAATGACACGTAGATTGACATTGACCATTAAGGGTAGAGAATTTGGAAGTTACTGCTATAATATTGGAGCCAAGCAGTATAGAATGTCTGTAGAAGAGTTAAAAGAACTCAAGAAGCACTTAACGGGGTTGCAAGAGGCTGAGTACATTCGTCCGAGTCTTCACCTTGGAGAGCACCAGTTTTGTTTGTAAAGAAGAAAGATGGATAGCAAGGGATGTGCGTGGATTAAAGGTCCCTTAATGATGTCACTGTGAAGAACAAGTTTCTGTTACCCCGCATTAAGGATTTATTTAATCGGATAAGAGGAGCCAGGGTACTCTCGAAGATTGACCTCCGATCGGGTTACCATCAGATGAAGATTGGACCATCAGATATTCCTAAGACGGCTTTCTCGACTCGATAGGGATTGTATGAGTTCATCGTTATGTCGTTTGGATTAACTAATGCACCAGCTTATTTTATGGATCTAAAGAATAAGGTGTGCATGATCTGGACAGATTCGTCGTGGTTTTCATGGACGATATTTTTATTTATTCCAAGAGTGATAGTGATCATGAGGAACATATGTGATTGGTACTACAGAAGCTTTAAGATAATCAACTCTACGCTAAGTTTAGCAAGTGCGAGTTTTGGATTGACAAGGTGCCATTTCTTGGACGTACCATTTCTAATGGAGGGATGTCAGTGGATCCTGCTAAAGTCAAGGAGATAGTGGTGTGGAGCATACCCACTACGGTTACGGAGGACCGAAGTTTCTTGGAACTTGCAGGATATTATTGGAGGTTTATTGAAGGATTTTCTAGGATTGCTAAGCTTATGACCTCGCTTTTGGTGAAGGAAAGAGAATTCAAGTGGGACGAGAAGTGCCAAGTATATACGGATCATAAGAGTTTGAAGTATATATTCACTCAGAAGGATCTCAACCTTAGGCAACGTCGTTGGTTGGAGCTTATTAAGGATTATGATTTGGAAATTCACTATCACCCGGGCAAGGCAAATTTGGTTACAGATGCCTTGAGTCGAAAGGAGCATGTTCATTTAGCTGTTGTTGCCTAGCTACTCGATGAGATTGTTGAGAATTTCAGGAGACTTAACCTGGGGATAGTTACTCACACTAAAGGAGTTATTATTGGTGTGGAAACTACTTTGGAGCAAGAGATCCGCAAAGGACAAATTGGTGATGCTAAGATACAAGAGATTAAGGATCTGATTACTGAAGATCGAGTACCGGAATTTATGGAAGATGAGCAAGGTGCCATATGGTTCAAGGACAAGATATGTGTCCCCATGACTTGGATTCATCCTAGTAGTACCAAGATGTATCAGGATTTAAAGCAGAAGTGCTGGTGATATGGAGTAGAGAGAGATATGGCTGCACATGTGGTTATGTGCGATGTGTGCCAAAGAGTTAAGACCGATCACCAAAGACTAGCTGGACTATTACACCCACTAAAGATGTCCAAGTGGAAGTAAGAAGAAGATTGATATGGATTTCATTACTGGATTGCCTCGCACCCAGAAAGGATATGATTCGATATGAGTTATTATGGATAGATTGACCAAAGTGGCTCATTTCATTCCGGTCAAGACTACTTATAAGGTATCTCAGTTGGCAGAGTTATATATGGCTCGTATTGTGTCTCTACACGGTGTACCAAGAAGATCATTTTGGATAGAGGATCACATTTTACCTCCAGACTTTGGAAAAGTTTTCATGAGAATATGGTTACGAAGTTGAATTTTAGTTTGGCCTACCATCCTCAGACTAATGGACAGACTAGAAGGACTAATCAAGTATTGGAGGACGTGTTGAGAGCTTGTGCCCTTCAGCATGGTAGTGGTTGGTACAAGAGTCTACCTTGTGCTAAGTTCTCGTATAATAATAGTGACCAGGCCAGTCTGAAGATGTCACTGTTCGAGGCTCTATATGGCAGAAAATGCAGGACTCCTCTATATTGGGATAAGACTAGAGGAAGACAGTTCTTTGGACCTGAGCTTATTCAAGAGGCGGAAGAACAAGTTCGAATGATAAGAGAAAATTTGAAAATTGCACAATCAAAGCAAAAGAGCTATGTTGATAACAGAAGAAGACCATTGGAATTTGAGGAAGGAGATCATGTGTACCACAAGATGTCACCACTTCGTGGAATGGGGAGATTCAAAGATTAGGGCAAATTGTCCCCTCGCTTTATTGGACCATTCAGAGTTTTTAGGCGAGTTGGAGAGATGGCCTATCAACTCGAACGACCTGATAATCTATCTGATGTGCATAATGTATTCCATGTGTCTCAACTTAAGAAGTGTCTCCGTGTCCCTGAGGAACAGTTACCAATGGAAGAGCTCGGTGTTCAGGGTGAGTTGACTTACGCGGAGTACCCGATCAAGATTTTGGATACTTTGACTCGAGTCACAAGAAATATGGTTATTAAGAGATGTAAAGTGCAATGGGACCATCAGGAAGAAGATGAAGCTACATAGGAAGGAGAAGAAGAGCTTCGCATAGATTTTCCCCACCTTTCCTCTAGTTCTTCTTAAATCTCGAGGACGAGATTATTTTTAAGGGGGGTAGGATTTTGTAATACCCACTTGGTAAGAAAATCTAAAAGAAGAAATTATCTTCCTTTAGGGATTTGTGTGTCATCTCTATGTATCATCTCATGAGGACACCTCACTTACACAGATAAACAATTAACAAAAGAACACTCAAATAAATCATGCATCATGCTGGGATTTTATTTTGTGTGCATGTTGTGACAAAATAACAATAACAGTGCTAGTAGAAATAAAACAATGACTTTGGATGAAGTTTGAATCCTAAATGGAGAATTAGGGTTTGAATTAGAGGGGGAAGGAGAAAATAGTACACACTACCAAAAATAAATTTATAAATGAATAAAAGTTATTTACATAATAATTTATTCAAATCATATATTCAAAAGTTTGATTACAAATTTGTCACAAAAGTTTGAATTCAAATCCTAGATTTAAAATTTGAAAGGAAAGAAAAGAAAAGAAAAAAAAAAGAGAAAAGCACTCCTCGTGTTGGGCCCAAAGTGACCAGGGCCGGCCTACCTCCATCAACCACGCAGGCCACCGTTGGAATAACGCGCCTGACGTGTGGGCCCACCTTCTAGTCGCTTCTCCTCACGCGTGGAACGGCCGATCTCGGGCTCGGCTTGTCACTGCTACGTGGGTCCCACGTGTCTGTCTCACTCGTGCGCGCGCTTAGTAGTGGCGCTTGCAGACAAGCGGGCCCCCGTCTGCCTCACGCACCGGCGCTTGGTCAGTATGTCAGGTGGACCCATGCGGTCAGAGCCTTCCTCCCCGAAGAACTCGCGCGAACGGAGACATGTTCCTCTCTCTCTCTTCTCTCCGCGTGCACACCCACCACCGCGATTTTCCCGGTTCAGCTGGTCAGCTCAACGAACCCCGAAACCCTCGGACCCCATCACTGCGGTGCATAAATATCATCCGCCACCCTTAGGCGCGGCAAACCCTTGCCCCGAAGCCATATTTTCCCCGTAGTGTAGAAGGATAGCGGCGCCGTTGGTCGGGTCTCGTCTCCGACGCCGCTCGGACCGGGAGCGTTGGTTGCGAAGCTCCTTCTAGGTGCGGCGGGGGTATCCTCAACGTCGCTGGGGGAAAAGAACCCGCGGTGCGCGGTGAATTCCTCAACGGAGCCGCTCACCGCCGTTGAGCCGCTTCACGCCGGGGTCAGGCCATTTCACTGCTCCAACCACTGGTGAGAAACCCTCTTCGTGATCGCCTTTACTTCAATTTCAAATTCGCGCACCACCGTGGGGATTTTGTTGCCGAGGCTGGGCGGAATTCCTCGTCGACGTTGTCTGCCGCCGTGTGACAGCTGCCCCGACGTGAGCGACGCCCTGGGCACTTCGAGTTGGGGTAACAAACCCGTAAGCCGATTCGCTTTATCGTGAATTTGCCCTAGCCGTGAGAATCATCGCGAATTGGGTCCGGATTACGTAGTCGCCGCGGTCTCCGGCATGCGGCCGCCGTGGAGGACGGCGCTGCTTCATCTGGATGGCTCTGGGTAGAAGAAAGTGTAGGTGTCGTCCGATGTGGTTTGAACGGTGGAGATTAGAAGCAGCGGTGTCCGTTCGGGGATGAATCGTGAACCGTTGGTGGTAGATCGGATGGCGGTGGGAGGTTCAGATTTCATTAAATCTGGGTCGTCAGATTGTGATCCAACAGCCAGGGCGGCGTACCGGTTTGATAAAGTGATGAATTAATCTGGTGCGTCCGGTGATGATCGGACGGCCCTGTGATCCCGATACCCCTTCGCCATGCCTATTTCGCTAAAGAGCCCCTGAAGTATTTGGTAAATAACCCGCCGTCCCATGCTACAGCTCTCTAGGTCTCAGGATCTTTTGCGCCTGGGCCCCTGCTGTTCTCGGATTTTGACGCCTAGTCCAGATAGTGAGAAAACTTATAAAATAATTTAGAAAATAGATTTTTATGTGTAAAAATAATCCTAGAACTTGTTTAATCCATAGAAAATCCATTTTTAGTCCAAATTGATCCATTCCACTTTCTAAATTTTTGTAATAATATTGTCTACCCATTAGTGCCTCTGTTCTGACATGACAAACACATTAAAAATATTCTTTCACTTAATCTTATATCAAATACATAAAACCTTAGGAAATTCATAACTCCTCCGTTTTAACTCCGATTTGATCCGTTCAAATTGCGTTAGTCTCGCAGCAGCGTGTAGATCATTATTATGCTGTATATTCCATTTGCATGTTTGATGTGATGTTAATTTATGCTATACTATGTATGTATTGTGTTGATGCGAGTAGACGAGCAAGCCACTGTGGATTCTGTGGTTCAACAAGTAGAGATAGCTGAGCAGGAGCTCATTGAAGGCAAGTTGTGCCCTTGATCACTTCTTTTACCCATTCATGTTCTTATTATTCATAATGGTCTGCATAGGATAATTTTGCTGGGACCCAATAGGATACCCTAGATTTGACTATCTTTATACCTTGCTTCACCACTGGTTTTACTACTAAAGTTTTGGGTAGTACATGCTATTGCTTTATGTGGATTTGGGTATAGAGATATTCATCACTCATTGTTATACTATTTATTGTTGTCTGTTTTATTATTCCTTGTTCATGTTAAGATCATTATGTTAATGGGAACATGGAGCGACCACCCGGGAAAACAGTGCTACCACAAGGGTGGAATGGGACGCCCTTGGCTGATTAACTAGGAAAGCTAGGGGAGGGCTACCTTACCCGAAAGGGGCAAGGGCAGTAGGGGAGAGGTCAGTGCGGGGAGGTCCCTGGTTGATTTTGCTGCGATGGCGGTCAGTCAGGAACCCTGTACTGGATCTTCCCATAAACTGTAGCGGGTAGTCTGAAGCTAGTGGAACTTTGTAAAGGCCTCGTAGTGTTACCCTGCCTCGCCTCCTCGGTAGAGGTGTATGGGATTGGCCATCTCTTGGCAGATGGGTAACATGACTTGTGGGTAAAGATGCGCAACCTCTGCAGAGTGTAAAACTGGTATACTAGCCGTGCTCACGGTCATGAGCGGCTCGGACCCTCACATGATTAATTTATGGAACTTAAACTTAATCTGTCATTTCATTGCATTTGGGATTATTTTATTATTACTTTCACTTATTATTACTATGGTTTGGTATTTACTTACACTTAGTAACTGCTAATAAAATTTTGACCAACTTATAAAAGCAATGCTCAGCTTCAGCCTTTATTCCATTGATCAGCCTTACACTTCATGAACTCCCACCTTTGGTGAGTTCATGCCACATTATTCCCCACGACTTGTTGAGCTATGATCGTATGTGAGCTCACTCTTGCTGTCTCACACCCCCCCCCCACAGGAGAAGAACAGGTGGTTTCAAGTGGAGTCAAGTATCGAGGAGTTTGATCTGATCTGGGTGGCGTTTCTCAGTCGACATTGGCGCCGACGATCCTTAGTTTGTTTTATCTTTATTACTTTATTTTGTAATAAGTCTTCCGCTATGTAATAAATACTCTGATGTTAATGACATTTATCTCTATACACTCTGTTATTATATATGTTGTCTTCTTGGCGCATGTATGAGATGCACCCGACTTTGTCCTTTAAAACCGGGTGTTACACGTGGGGCCATGGGATAGTCTGCCGCGAGGACAGATATGGCAGTTGGCGTGACCAAAGGCGGAGTGACGGTGAGTGCGTCAGCAGACGCACTGAAACGGCGCACCAATCACCAAACAAGCCATGTTGAGGTGAAGCTCAAGCTCTGGCCCCACCTGCAAGCTCGCATCATCCCCTGAGGTGGGTCCGGGGGCCACTGTCAGTACCCTAAAACTAGGGTACCCCTTACTACTGTATGAAGATGCAGTACCGACGCGGCTATCTTTAGTCGCGTGGTAAAGGAGCAGTGCGTTAGTCCAGGCCGTGACTCGCCCCGGCTTCGGGTGACTACTCTGGGCCAGCGACAGCTCCTGACCCCACCACGTGGACGGCTCCGGGGCCACTACGTGACCAGAATAGGTAATATACTCCAAGGCATCATCAGTGGGTCCAGACCCCCTCGGGAGAGTGACAGACCCCTGTATACACAACCCAGGCCTCCGGGTATGGTCCAGGACCTCCACCTGAGCAAACCGGACCCCTCGGATGGGATCAGACCCCTCTGTGTGGGGTCCGGGCCGCTCTCAGCAGGGTCCCGGGATCCTAGGACAGAGAATACCCAAGCCTTAGTCGAGGCCAGGCGGGGGTCCGGAGCTAACACGTGTCCGGACCTTATCATATACGCTTCCGCTCCCCGCCCAGGCGGAGACCCGATGCTGCCACGTGGCCTACTGCACGTGACGTAAGCCAACGGGCGGAGCCTGACGTAAGGCCTCTGGACCGCGCGGCCTCTGCATTTATTGAGGATAAGACGCGCCGCCTGTCCATTCCACTGGCAGACGATGTGCCACCTCGGCATTTAATGAGCACTGTCCATTCCACTGGCAGCCAATGTGCCGCCTCGGCATTTAATGAGACCTATCCATTCCGCGGGCAGGCGGCGACCAGACTGTCCCACAGGCGGCGTGCCTGTCCATTCCATTGGCAGGCAGCACATCCATACTGCCGCATGCACTACACTCATCGTGACTCGCGCGTTACTGAGGAAGCAGCCGCGGTATATCAATATTGTATGGACTATGGACATTATGGCGCTTGGAGATCGCCCAGGCGTTACAGGCATTAGTTACTTCCTCCCATTTTGCTCCTGGGCCCACATGTCGGGGCTCAGCATCCTTGTATGTGCCACCCTTAAGCTATAAAAGGGAAGGCACACAACGTTACAAGACAAGCTCACACAGACACTCAAGCTCTCAAGTTCATCTCAATACAACACACAGACAGTGGAGTAGGGTATTACGCTCCGGCGGCTCGAACCACTCTAAATCCTCGTGTCCTCTTGTGTGTTCTTCCACAATATAGCAGACAGACAAAACGCTTAGGCCCCTCCTCATCTTAGGATTTAGGGCGGGTGCGTTCCGCCACCCGGCCCGAGAATTTCCTCTCCGACAGACTTGGTCGTCCGCTCCGCCTCGCAAGGTTGCTCGACAGGGATTTGGTCGTCCGCTTTGCCTCGCAAGGTTACTCGATAGGGACTTGGTCGTTCGTTCCACCTTGCGAGATTGCTCGGCAAGGACTTGATCAGTGGGTCGTTTTGAAATAGCTTCTTGGGCTTTCTTTGGGCACCCTGTTCCTGGGTGCCCGACAAAGACTTTGCGGTTGTTTGTGGACCACTAATTCTTCATCTATTTGGGGTACGGTGGCGAGAAGGTTACATCGTGGAGTTGTATGTACTCTCTATTTGGCCTTAAAAGGTCGACCCTTTTATTGTTGCCCTCAACAAGGCAAAGAGAGTGCAGTAGGAACATATGGACCTATAAATTTATGAACTAAAAAATATCATCGATCTAAAATTTATGTCCAAATCATAAAATATATGTGCATTACGAGTCTTTCGTCATCTATCTTAGTCCAGTGCCTTCATCGTTGAAATTGAGTCACACACTTGAGTACGTGGAGTGGTTGGAGGCGGTGTCGTTGTGTTTTTTGGGTGCACAACCGTGTATGTGGGAGGATGAAAAGGAGTACGAGCACCATATGCAGAAGGATCACCATATGAGGGAGGGAACGGAGGAGGAGCACAATATAGAGCATGATCATACGATCCATAAATATGAGCGACATATGGATACCTATATGGATATGAAGGAGAGTACAAGTAAGTGAAAGGTTGAGGATGAGGAGTAGCATCGGTGGTGGGAGCTTTAGTGGTACGAGGAAGGACGTCGGTGGCAGGAGGTTCAGTGATAGGATCGGTATGGATACAATATATGGAAATAGAGGTTGTGGACTTAGCGAATGGGGATGAGCAAGAATATCCTCTCGACAATGATGGACGGGGAAAGGCCATTGAAGATGATATGCCCCACGCCGGTAAGGATCCCGAGACGTTATTGAGATTGCACGTTGAGCAAGTCTGTGAATGTATAAAGTTCAGACTTCACTTTAATGAAACGGAGAGCAAAATGCTATAAATGGAGGAGAAGAGAGTGAGGGGTGTGAATGGACTTAGGCATCCCTCTATTTATATGATGAATTATTTTTTTGATTTTTTTATAAATGGATAAAATATTGTAAAGGGTTTATCACGTCAACATGAGACGATCGATATCGAATTGTCTAGTGACAAGCCACAACCACAAGCCCACCGATACACCGGACGAAACGACTGTATATTGGTCCGCGGCGGTTGGCGTCAGCGACCAGCAAGGGCACGCGCTGGACCAGCGTTAAATCGCCATCGCTCGCCTCCTGCTGTCATCCATCCATGTCCATCGTTACAGTGAAGCGTCCACCCACCATCGCACGGCGATCCATGCCCGCGTGGGCGCGTCGTCCATTCTATTCCACTCCCCCCTTCCTTCTCTCCTGCGCCAGCAGCGGCCCAGCATGCCGGCCGGCCGCTCGTCGTACCTAGCGACTATGGGCAGCCGGAGCTTCTCCTACCACAGGCTCAAGAAGCTCCCCGTCGCCGCTCCCTCTCCTCCTCCCGCCACGACGGCCCCTGCTAGCCGCGGCCTAGAGCATGAAGGCGACCCGCGGTGCGCCGCCGCCGCCATCGAGGACTCGTACCGGTCCTACTACCGCGCGCTGGTGGCGAGGGGTAGGCGGCAGCGGTGGCGGGACGGCGGCGGCAGGCAGCGGCCTCGGCCTCGGCCTCGGCGGCGCCTGAGGGCCTGGGGAGCCCTGGCGCGCGCGCTACGGCGGAGGGCGGCGGCCGCCGGGGCCCGGGTGCGCGCGTCGGTCGCCAGGGTGGCGCGGCGGCTCAGGGAGGGCCGGCCCTACGTCGGGGACCTCTTCGCCGGGAACTACATGTTCCTGCAGGTGGCGCCGTCACCGACGACGACCGCACCGCCGCGGGGCGCCGTGGTGCCCTTTGCGGACTACTACTACGGCTGCAAGGCCAAGGCCAGGGCCAGGGCGGCCGGGCAGGTGCTCTAGAAGGTGTAGCTGTAGCTGTATCGGACGTCCAGCTCGCACTGCCTGCCGGTTACTTCCATTGCTGATCCGGTGGCCGGGTGGGTCGTGCGAGCCCACTACATCTCCGTTCCGTTGTGCAGCCAGCGCTTCGTTTGCGTGCGTGATGTCGGAACGGCGGTGACATCATGAGTTGTTGTGTGCTGTCTCGAGTGACTGACCTGATGGTTACTTGTTTTTTAGTGTTGAAATATGGTAAATAAAGGGTTTGAAATGTTTCTTCTTTTTGTGTGTGGTGAAGGCTCTGCCGTACTAGGAGTCCAAAAAAAAAATCTAGACTCCGATATATAAATAGAGGAGCTGTTTGGGGATTTCGCTCGTCTTCCTTTAAATTATTTAAAGACTTCCACTCCTTATTTTTAATATGAATCTAGATAAAGTCTAAACTTTCACTGACTTGTTTAACCATCAATCTCCACAACTCCACGAAACTGATGTTAATGTGGGGAGACCTTCTTTAACGGTATTTCTCTCATACATCATCATGGAGAGGATGTTCTGTAGGATGAAAAGCTAGTAAGGACATATATATTTTCAAAGTCCACGTATTTTTAGGTCCATAATAGTTTTGTGACTTCATAAAATTTTAGGTCCACGTATGACCACTGCACGGATCCTATTTATGGCACTATAAGAACAAATCGATCTTCAGAGGCCAAGTAGCAACACGCTCTCTTCGCGGATCTGACTTTAAGTTGGAGCACATATTACACGCTCTCTTCGCCATCAGCCTAATGGGGGTGTTTGTGGACTGGTGCAGATAGAGATAGCCATGCATCGTCTGACTGCTCAGTTTAACTGACAAATGTGCAAGTGCAACTCATGGATGAGTCCGACTGGTGGTTAGCGGGCCGGCGGATGGCTTTGATTGTGCAAGAAAGACAACGATATGATCCAACTCCCCGCTGCTGTAGCCGACTTGGCACGCATCCGCCACCAAAGAGCTAAAGCTACCGGGATCATATCCACTGGCGACCATGGGCCATGGCATGCCACATCCATTCGTTGCTCGTCCGCAGTCCCTCCTCTGAGCTGTTCGTTTCTGTTCTGTTCTGTTCAGCCATCAAAATCAGCCAATGCCATGAAACGAACGCCTCTTTGAATAGACGTATTTCTCACATCCCTATCTTATTATGATTAGAATAAATATCAGTAATTATATCAGATCCTTTGGGATGGAATAGAAAGTATGAGTAGCTGTCTTGTCTTCTGGAACAGGTCACTCTTTCACTGAACCGTTTTTATCATATTATATGATTTTATGATCAGGTCAATGCAGAATACAAGTTATTTCTTTATGCTATTCCATTTAGTATCTTACGCTTTAACGTGTTATAAGCACCGCGCACTCGCTCGAAAGGAGCCATCATTCCATAGATGAACAAGTCTACCTGACTTCATTCGTCAGCAAATGATAAGGTTGTCACAGCGAATTATTCTAGGATGAAAAGCCGGCTGTCAGTAACAATTGAATGAATCATGTGTACAAGTGATCCTGATCATGGTACAAACTGCTGCTACGGCCTATGGCTGCTGCAATGAATTACACGAGCTGAGCTGAGCTGACTGACGAATCTCCAAGAATGTGAAGGTGAACAAAGAGGGTACACGGGTCTCTTCCCTCCCCAGGCCCTGAAGGCTGCTGCTGCAATGTGTTGATGGTCAATTAATATGTACCGGGTACCGGACGGCGGCTGCCTTGTCTGTCAAAACGGTTTACTACTGTGCTTGGTGTTGTTTTCTCTCTTCAGTTGTACCTTGAGTTTTTTACCGCCTAACTGGTAGCCGTTCATCCTGTTGATGGCTGCCTGCGCGGAGGCAGGAGAGTCGTAGCTCACGAAACCTGCAGCCAGGGCCAGGCCATATGAATCGCGATTAGAAAAAAAAAAAAACTACCATGCTGTGCGAGCTTGAAAGATAAGAGAAGATCTTACCGAAGCATTTGCTGACGCCCGTTGCTTTGTCCACGAACACCTTAGCGCTTACTACTCTTCCGAAACTCTGGAAGGCGCTGGAAAGCTCCTGGTCACCGTATTCTTGTGGGATATGATAAATAAATAGGTTGGCTCCAGGAGGACCTGTAACACCATAATTTTAGGTTATGGGTTTTAAAACACAATGCAGTATCAGCTATAAAAAAAACTGAAGCGGATTAGCTGATCACATGATGGGTTATGGTCCTTATGCATTTTCATAGCACAGCCTGTGTATGATAAGGGAGGGCATACACAGAATAGACATACATAGAGCATCAGATGTGGCTAACCTTCAACCTGCCCACCAGCATTGCTGCTGGGACTAGAAGAAACAGTGGAATTGGCATTCGAATTTGGAGCTTTAATCGGATTGTGAGAATTTCCCAAATGACGGTTGCCCATGGGACCACCGGGATATGATCCAGGATACTGCATACCAGGCATAGCAGGATAAGGGCTGCCTAGCTGCATTGCATTAAATGACCTTTGAACTGAACTGGGAGACACTTCAGGATTGACTCCTCTTATCGAGTTCCCTTGATTAAGAGGTTGAACCATATTCTGGAAGGGGCCTTGATTTTGCATAGGAGATAGAGGGTACTGCATAAGTCCGTATGTCCCTGTTGGCTGCACAGGAAATAAAACAAACTGCATTATATTTGTCATCATTTACAGCGGAGGTTTCAGCTTTTGGAGTTTCCACATATAACCTGTATTATTTAAGAATCAATATAATGAAAAAGGAGTAAAGCTAAGAGTTTCAAAATTTTGAATGGGATAGATCTTTTTATGTTTGCAGCATATGTTTACCAAAGACCAAGCAGGAAGCAATCCAAATACTGCAGATGATATGTTATAAGTGAGAAGAACAGAAGTTAACAAATCATATTGTTCTGAACAAGCATTGGTGGGGAGAATTTATGAAGAAAAAACTTGAAAGTAGAATAGCATCGGAAGACTGCTGCCCTTGGTATAACTATTGAGCATTTTCTATGATATGGCTGTAAAATGTAAAGAAGGCTAAAAGAACAGCAGAAGACACCTGATAACCAAATCCATTGTATTGAGGCATATATCCCATCTGTAAAGCACCAAATACTGAAGAGTGCTGCTGCATTGGACTTGCATTGGGTATATGAGATAGCTGTGACTGAGCTTTTTGTGCTTTCCGAGCCTGCCTTTCCTTTTCTGTATCAGCCCATTTGACAACCAACGGCACGCTAGAACCCTACAAAATATATTAGAGCTAGTTGGAATATGTACAAAGTTCATATAATAAGTGTCAAATGGGCTGTCTAAAATGAAAAAAAAGAGCTTTAACTCATATTTTTTTGTACAAATTGAATAACAACAACATAATAATTAAACAGCAACAAGATTCAGGCTGTGCTGCATCCCCAGCTATTCATGGCACCATAGGGAAGTTAGAATTCAAGTCAGGTAGGATTCTTGCTAAAAAAAAAGGCAAGCAGGATTTGCTAGGTAAATCCAGGACAACTTAAAGCAATTAAGGGTGAGTGCGAATAGATTTGCATACTTATTAGACAACCAAACTAAATGAAATAATTGCAGAAGTGACTGAAAACTGGATGGCTAAAAAAGTCCTGAATGACATCATTTGAACTTATATATATTTGACTAGAGTAAACTTAAATTGTTACTTCAGACTGTTGAACGGTAAATAAAATAAATAATCTAGTCTAAGCTACGAGCCTATATGCTATAAGATCTCAGTAATCTAAAAATATATTTCAAAAATGATTTGATATCCGAACCCATTTTTGACAGACCTCTATTTTGTGTTTCCCATTTAGAGCTTCAATAGCTGCCAATGCTTGATCTTTTGTTTGATATTTAATGAAGGCACAGCCAGCTGCAAAGAGCAAAGTTAACTAACAATATACACTTGAGGCAATGCTTATCATTCCATTCATAAGGAAAGCAACTTCTTTGCAGGATATTACCTTTGTTTGTTTGTTGTGAACCTCTCAAAATTTGCAAATCCGTGACATTCCCATATTTGGAAAACAAATCAGTCAACTCAGTGTCTGTAACATTTTTCGGAAGCATTCCAATGAAAAGCTTATGTTCTGAAAGTCATGACAAGTATAAATGAGTGCAGTGTTTGGATATCAGTAAAAAACAGGTAACAATGTCCTGAGCAAATATCCCCATACAAAATTGCTGGCAAAGAGAAAGTTCTACTTAAACAATAATCATACCAAGCCTCTCCAACTCCCCATCAGCATATTTTACTTGCAAAGGACTTGATGCCTGAGTTAAAGAGAAACATACAAGAGTGTAATCAGACTGTCAAAGCAGAGACAATTGTACAAGATCTGTATTTGATGAGTGTCATAGAAAAGTGTCACCCATATCACCATATCCAAACAAGGCATCAAAGTGTAGCTAACTGGTTATATGACTAAAAAAATCTCTACTATAAACCAGTTTCCACTGGTCCACCGTCGTCGTGCGTCACGCGCGAAGCGTGTATGTCTGTTTCTCCATTCGTGTGTCACCCCCTTCCTTCCCGCCTTTGGCAAAAATAAGGCAAAATTATGCATAAATATGGGGTTTAAACCATGGTTGTTGGCTCCACATTAACACCCACACCTAGCCAACAGAAAAAAACGTATTTTTGTTTTATATTCTATAGGAAAAAATAATAAAACCAGTCTGTACTGGGCCTAGCCTGCCATGTCGCACCTAAGGCCCAGACACAACACGATGATCAAGCCAGGCTGTCATGGGCTGAGTGGACAACGAGACGGGCCGTGCTCGAACCGGGCGAAACAAGGTCTAACTATGTGATATATAAACCGTAGCAATGCACGTACATCTAATTAGTATTAGTAATGAGCAAGTGTCTCGGACTCTCAATGGCTCAAAAAGTCCATGTTTGCCTACTACAAGCATTTCAAACTTTGTCCAAGATCAGGATATATACGTCTCTAACTACCAAGACTTGACAGCATGCTTTGTATCACCATCCTCATTTGGTGAATGTACTTTTGCCTCTGTTAGTGCTAGTCACATTGAAACGATGCAGTGTTACTTCATATCTGAACAAAAAACGCGTCTTAGCATGATTGAGAATCATGAACTAATTGGGTTTAATAGGTTCGTCTTATCGTTTAGTCCTCGTCTGTATAATTAGTTTTGTAATTAGACTATATTTAATACTTCTAACTAGCATCGACGCATCCGATGTGATAGGGACTAAAATTTAGCCCCGGGAACCAAACACCGATGTTTTGACTAGTTTCTGTCGATAGATGCTACATAGGATCATACTGCAGAGGACTGAGAAAAGAACTTCCACTTGAATCATTTCTATTAATTGGCACAAAAATTGCAGCTAAAACATTAATAGCCCCATGTAGGTATAAGCTACTTCAACATGTTTTATAAACATTTCCACATTTGGCAGGACCATGAACTGAAATCTCTATAGTTTCTCCTATCCTACGTAAGACCAACTCATTCCGCAGCTTACAAGTTACAGTGTTGGAAACCGTAGACATTATATGTTTGTACGAATGAAGCTAAACTGACTAGCTTTGATAAACACAATAATAGCAACCTGCAGATCACCAGGCACCAGCCTTACAGAAAGACTCAATAAGATGTATTTTACATCGCATTCATAATCCAAGTCTAATGGTCCTCCAGTTTATTCTAATCTAAGTAACAAAGAAAAGATTTAGCCAACCTAAAGGCTACTGATGAAGGGCTGTTGTATTACGTTTGCATATACTTTGTCTACTTAGCATGTTCTTAAAAGCACTACTACGTATCTGCATTAGAAAACAGATTCCGAGCAACTTCATTCAGCAAGAACTCATTCAAAATAAGTTAAAGTGCATATTCCTCTTATTGGAGTACAAAAGAAAGAAAAAAAAAAGAAACGATTGCCACTGGGCTTGACACTGCTAGGATGTATCCTTGAGATCAGAAATGAAACACTCCCCATAGAAGTCAAGCACTGAAACAATGGGACAAGAACTGAGAATGGCTTCGCACCTTGCAATCATTTGCGAGCACACTTTGACAAACAATTAGTGGTTAGAACTTGGAGCCCAAAATTTTGAAATAAATCTAATTCCAAAATTTTGAACCAACCACCAAAGTCGCAGTCACTAAATTCAGTTTCTCTGTAGTGGCCCACCAAAGACTCACCTAATCCCACCGGACAGCTAAAAGCAAACATTAGCTGACAATGTGGCCCCTGCCAACCAGATTATGGGATACTTTCATAATTAGCGACCCAGAAAGGAACTAAAGGTGCTACAGTTGGTTCAGTTACTGATAATTCCACCTAGGCTGTTGGCAAGAAGGAACCTGCTACCAGAACAAGGTTAGTAGTATGCTCGCATACCCCAGAGAGCGTTTGCTTGTTGTGGTAGGCATTCACCGCCTTGTCAGCTTCCTCCCTTGAGGGGCATATGACGAAGCAGCACCCTGCATTATGTTCCAGATCATGTAAATCTGAGGTGAAATAGAGAAGCAGATGGGCAAAATGACGGAAACACGGTCAGGTTAAGAGCAGAACAAGCCAAGGAGATAGCCTAGAGGTGGGAAACTATAGCATGTCAATGTGCGAAGTAACAAAAATAGGTTTCAGGCGAAACAGGGTAGCTTTTCTAATTCTTTTTTTGATGGAAAAGAGGCTTTCTAATTCTAGTTATGCAGAAACGCCAACGCAAACCAAGCAGCAAAATATAGCACACAGACTGTATGCCATTATGGCACGTTTAAGCATGCATTGCTCGAAATCGAAAACAAGCTCAAGCCACAGCCGAGACGCATTGAAGCTCGTGCCTGTGAAACTTTATCGAACTTACCTAGATTTATAGAAAATATTAATAAAAATTATATCTTTAAATAGATTTATTTTAAAAAAAATAGGTTACAAAATGAAAATATAGAGGGAGCGGACAGAATACGGTTTAAAAACCAGACACGGAAATGGAAGAGATTCAAAAGGCGCAATGGAGCAAATGCATGCTGAAACCCAAGCAAAACAATTCAGGCCAAGCAAAACAAAAACTCGAATCCATGCTGAAACCCAAGCAACCAGAGGACTCGACGCGAGATCTCTCCGCAGCATTGCAGCAAAATCGATACCACACAGGCAGGGGGGGGATCCAAGCAAAGCAAAAAAAAAAAACGCTACGAAAATTTCTAGCCCAGAAAGCTCAGATTTCTCCGAGCGGCGGGCGGCATTGCATGCTGGCAAACCCGAGCGGAGCGAGCAGTGGAGCTCACGGCGCGGCATTGCGGCGAAGCGAGCGGGGGGGAAGGGGAGAGGGGCGGCGAGGCCAGATCCGGGGGCCAGGCAGATCCGCGCACCTCGGGAGACCTTGGTGGCCTTGTCCTTGATGACGGTGACCTCGTCGACGGCGGCTACCTCGCGGAACAAGGCGAGCAGGTCGGCCTCGACCATGTGTTTGGGCACCTGGCCCACGAAGAGCTTGACGGTCCTCTCCTCGCCGCCCTCCTTGGCTCCTCCGCCTCCTGCCTCCGCCGCAGCCGCAGACGCCGCCGCGGCCTTGCCCCCGTCCTCCGCCATTGGACGCTCTGCCTCCCGCCGCTAGTGTTTCCGTCGGCCGGACCGGAGGATTGCTCGCCGCCGCCGCTACGGGGGGTTGGGTCGCCTCGTCACGAGCTGTGGGCGGTTGCGCTGCCAATTGTTTTTTTGGGTTTAGGTTGTGGTGGAGGAGGCGATGGAGTTGAAGGCGTCGGAAGCGGAGCAGTTTAACTAATAATAATTGCCTAGTGGATATGCATTGCCTGCAGTTGGACTGGACACTCCCCTCCCCTCCTCCCCCTACTTGCTGCAATGATGACTTGACTCTTGAGCCTCCTTCCCAGCTCACTTTTCTCTTCTCTCCCTTGCCAATGGTGTGTCAGTGTCTTTCCTTCCTACTCAGTACTAGTAGCTAGCTGCAACATGCATGGGTTTTTTCCCCTTCATGATTGATATATTCGTCGTCAGAAAAGAAAAAAAAGTGTGTGTTTTATTAAACACAGTCACACAGATGTGTGTATTCTTTGCAGGTTAATAACACAGCCTTGTTTGTTCTTATTATTATTAGTTACAACAGCAGTACAGGAGTGTTTGTTTAGGTGGCAATGGGCCAATGGCAAACAAGAACCTGGGTTCCACCGCGGCCTGGCAGATGGTAACAAAGGGAGGCACTGGACCCAAGGCAAGGCAAGGAATGAAGGGGAAGGGCGGACAAGACCGCATGCGGAGATGAGAGGAAAGGGTGAGGCAACAAGAGCAAGAGACGAGACAGAACCCTCGCTGTCCATCCTCCCACGACAGAGATGGCATGTCTGCCCCTCCAAGCTCCAACTCCATCCAGCGAGCTGGAGGAGACTGGACCCAGAGAGGGACATCATCAGACCAGACCGGAACAGGCGTGGGACCGTGGGTGCCGTTGCCTCGCCTTCATCACATGGTTACATACAAAGAAAGAAGATGTGGATGCTGGATGGCGAGCCAGCTAATAAACTTTCTTAAAGTATATAATATCTACATCTTATCAATAGATTTTCTGTAAAAATATATCCTATTTTAATCTAATAGTCCCTCTATACCAAAATAAAATTCGTTTTAGGTCAATGATAGATTCATTAGAGATTAGATTCATTCTCATTCGTTTGAAAACATAGACATTTGATCCGGGCTAATTTTTTTTTCTTCCTGAAGCGAGAATCACATTTCTATTTTTTCGACCGTGGGAGTATATAAAAAAGGAGAGGGAGGATCGAGACATGCGGGATATATATAACAAACATAGGAGGCTATGGAGGGCGCTGCGGGGCCAGCTAGAAAAGGTCGTGATTTAGACCCTGGATGGCTTTGCTTGATCTGCTTTTCGATGATGCCATTGGTCGTGTAATTAATAGACAGTAGGGCAGACGGTTTGCGGCATGCAGTAATGCAAAGCTTCTCTCATGATGCTTCGGTCTTTATCAGAAGCTAGCTGGTATAGCAGATCCGTACGATTGATGGATCGGTACTTGCTCATCCTCGATACCTTGGGACTGTTGTAGTGAGAAATAACGCAAAAATGCCCAAATTCGTCGATAGATCAATTTAGGATGTTCGATACCCTTCCTTGTTCCTTCACACAGTTCACGGTTACACAGCGCACGCCACATGCTCTCTAACGGGACGGACGGAGGATGTACAACTGCCACGGACAATGAACAGGGGAGGGGTGGGGGTTGCATGTGGCCAGCCTGTGTGCGAGCAATCAGAGGATGCACAATACTTGTCAGACTGTACGATTAGTCCTCTCCCAATCCGGCCGTTAATCCAAAAGCATTCCAACTCACACAGGGGCGCAGAGGAGAAAGAGACAGACAGGCAGCGAGAGAGAGAGAGAGCTCAAAGCAGGCAGGCAGGCAGGCTCGTCGGGCTCATGAGTTGCTTTGCGTTGCTTTCATTCAGTTCCTGACGAACTGGAGGCCGTTGGCCCGGGAGTACCGCTCCATGAAGCGCATGAAGCGGTCCCACTCCCGGGGCGTGCGCATCACGTACTTGGCCTCGATCCGCGCCGGCTTGCCGTTCACGAACTTGGCGCTCACGTCCACGGACTGCAGCACGCCCTCGTCGTCCACCATGTAAAAGCCCGTGATGTCGCCCAGCTCCGCCGACGAGTCGAACACCGACGGACGCTCGAACGCGAAGACGGCCACGCCGTTGGTGCCGTCGCGGGACTTGGTCAGCCGCACGTCCGGGACCGTCTGCTCGTCCGTGCCCTGGATGAACTGGATCGCAGGACGGCCCGCCATCGCCACCACCTGCGCCCGCCGCGATCGCCCAGGGCACTGAACCGACGACACGCCGTGGAACAACGACAAGTTCTGCTGTTCATGCTGCTGCCTAGGGCCACCTGAACGAATGAACCACCATAGTAGAGTACAGAGACAGTATTAGTAAATGGGGAACTTGACGGAACACATGCACATATTTGACTTGTTTCCCTGCTTTGGTGCGAGATAGTATACCTGCGACGTGGTACCGACGGGGATGCTGTGCTGCCCGTGCCGACACCGGCGAGGCGACAGCAAGAGCCTTCATCACTGCGGCCATCCCTAGCTAGGGGTGGTCTCTGTGACTCTCGAGTGAGAGGCAGGCTGCTAGCTGTCCGGGGAAGCTGCAGCCTGCAAGGGGCTGGCGTGGTGTCCGGGAGGAGGTCGAGGACTGGTGAAATGCAGAGGGGAGCAGCGGGTTTGAGTGGTGCAGAGTGGGACGAGATACTACGACAGTGATTGGGTGGCGGTGTGTTCAAAAGACAGCCATCCATCATCCAGACTCCAGAGGGATTCTATTGCAGGCAGGCCCGCTTCTTCTCCTCCTCCTCCCGAGTCCCGATGACAACTGCTTGCTTCTGCTCTCCGGTTTCGCATATTTGCACGTATGCTCCTGTTTCTTGGTGGGCCCGCCGCCCTTCCTTTTCTTCTCCTCACACATCTCAGCCTGTCTTCTTCCTTTCCTTGGACCATGAGAAGGCATGCATGCAGTTGTGGCTGTGTGGTGCCCTCGTGGCCCATGGAGGCACCAGGAATGACAACCGCCGCTTGAGCGGCCAGCAGCTTTGGCGGGGGTAACTCGCAAGCAGTATCGGCTGCCAGCAGTTCCTATATTATCTGCAGCCGAAAGGCCGTTCATCTCTGTTCCTCTCTGCCCTTCATCTCCGTTCCTCTCTGCCCTTCATCTTCTTTGCCGGCCCAAACACCATCCAGCTGCCCAGCACACCATGTTGGATGAAGGCACCCTTTATAAAATTACCATGTTCTGGCACTAATTTTCAATTAGTGAAGTGAAACATACACGGCCTGGAGTTTTTCCTCCGCAGTTGTATGTTTTGCACAGTTAGTTAAAAAAAACTGGTCAGAAACAGCAGTGGAATTTAAGTACTAGTATTGCATAATTTGCATTTGAAGAAAAAGGAGAAGTACAAAAGTTATGCCATGTAGGATTTGGATCATGGTCTAGCTAAACCTTATGAACACAGGGTACAAAGAGTAGACAGCGTACTTACGAATAAGATACCACTATACCAGCGTGCAACTTGCAGCTCATAACTGAGACGGCTTGTGAGAAGAACTTGGGAAGTTGACAAACATTCATGGCGATTCCTCATATTGTATGGCTTCTACGGTTTATGACCCACCGCTTAACCAACAGTGCTATGACCATGGGGCTTCACCAGCCCTTTATCTTGCAAGACGCTCCTAACTTGGGCCGCACCACTCCACATGTCTTTGTATGCATAAAGGTTTGCTGCAGTTACATAATAACCGCTATTTCCAGGCTCCAAATGTAGCAAATGCTTTGCGATGGATTCGCCCATCTTGAGTTCACTCCTGCTACTGCAAGCATTTAACAGTGCGCCCCAAATTCCGTGTGTTTGTTGAGACGGCAAGCTCTCCACAAACTTGTGCGCTTCCTGCAGCCGACCAGCCCGCCCAAGCATGTCTACAATGCAAACATGGTGCTCTGGGGCTGGTGTGATCCCAAACTTTTCTGACATAAGGCAATAATACTTCCACCCTTCATCAACAAGTCCGGAGTGACTGCAAGCTGACAGTAGAGCAATAAATGTGCTTTTCGTTGCTTTCATTCCAGAATCATGCATCTTCCAGAAAAGATCTATAGATTTCATCCCATGGCCATGGAATCCAAAAGCTGATATCAAGGAGTTCCACCCGGCAATCGATTTTTCGGCAGAAGCTTCAAATACTCTGACAGCAATGTCCAGCCTCCCACACTTGCAATACATATCAACAAGTGATGCTGAAATAAAAACATTATTGTGCAGAACAGACCTGAACACATGCCCGTGTATGCTCTTTCCTTGTCTATAACCACCAAGCTGTGTGCAAGCACAGATGATACCGACAACAGATATTTCATTAGGTTCGAAATCCTCCATCTTCTGATAGAACTGCAATGCTCTCCAGCCTTTGTTATTCTGTGCAAAGCCAGAGATCATACAGTTCCAGGAGCACAAATTTGTGTCTCCCATGCTATAAAAGACTAACTCAGCACTTCTAGTATCTCCAAAGTGGAAATACATGGTCAATAATGAATTTTTCACCCTCAAATTGGAAGCAAACAAGTGCTTCAGGATCATGCAATGGATGGATTTCCCTAGTGCTAGTAGATTAAGATCTCCACATGCTGATAAGACACTAACTATTGTAATACTGTCAGGGTTTATGGCCAAAGAACAATACATGAACCGAAAGATTTCCAATGCATCTTTATGGAGTTCATTTTGCAGACACCCAACTATGACCGTATTCCAGGAAATGATATCTGATACCGGTATTATTCTTTCAATAAGCGAAAAGGCGGCCAGTGGATCACCACAGCTCATATACATGTGTATCAAAGCATTAACAGCCGAAACCCCACTAGATGTAAATCCACACTTCAGGCTGAAAGAGTGAAGTGCTTTCCCAAAGCTAAGTTCTTCCGGGATGGAGCATGATGGTATGACAGCTAGCATAGTGGCCAAGCTGCACGATGAACCTTCAGAAAGTAATCCTTTGAACATTAACTGAGCCTCTTCTCTCAGTGGGCCATATCTCGAGTAACCAGAAATCATTGTGTTCCATGATATCAAGTCCCTTCTTGGCATTGTCATAAACAACAGGCCTGCAGTAGATGGTTCGTCACATTTCAAATACAGATCGAGTAAGCTATTTCCCATGGAAGGCTCCTCACGAAGAAGTCCTTTTCTGATTACGTATCCATGGAGTGTTTCCCCTTCAGAAAGTAGGCCTTTATCAGCACAGCCTGAAACTATGGTCACCAAAGTGGCGACATCTGGCTGGTTCTCCAATCTCATTTGCCTCAAAACAGCAAGGGCCTCGGTTACTCTTTCATTCTGGACTAGCCCCTTGATCATAGCATTCCATGATACCAAATTCCTGTTCAAATTGCTGGCGAAGACCTTCTTCGCAGCCTCTGGCATTCCAAACTCAGAGTAGAACGTCACGAGAGAATTCGCTACTGAGCAAGACGCGGTGTCCTCATAACCGAGTTTGACTGCACAGCTATGCACAGACTCCCCAAAGGAGAAGAGATCATCCAGACGAGAGCAGGCTGAGAGGACAGAAGAGAGGCTCACCTCATCTGGCTGGAAGATGGAGCGACTCATTTCCCTGAAGTAGCACGCTGACACCTCAGCGAGCCCGTTAAAAATGCTCCCACTTATGACAGAGTTCCATGAGGTGGTGTCCCTGCACGGCATGCTATGAAACACAACCTCTGCGGACCTAAAATCACCACACTTTGCATACATGTCAACGAGAGCGTTCCACGCGCTGAGACAATGAGCGCCGAGACAACTCTTGGCCGCCATGCCATGGAGCTCCATTCCACGCCGAAGGTTACCCGCGCGGGACGCCCCCGACAGCATGACGACCACGGTGGTGGAGTCAAACTCCCCGAGCTCGCGCGCCATCCGCCGGAACAGAGCCGCGGCGTCGTCGTACCGGCAGCTCGTCGTCAGGGCGCCGACGGCCGCGTTCCACAGGATCACGTCGGGCGCGACGGCCTCGCGGAAGAGCGCCAGGGCGGCGCCCGCTCCCGCGCCGCGGCCGGCCCTGGCGTACGCCGCGAGCAGGGACGTGCGCACTGGCGGGTCCAGCACGGCGCCTGACTTGAGGGCCGCGCAGTGGAGGCACGCGATGCAGGCCGTGTCACCGGAGGAGGAAGAGGGTGCGGACGTGAGGGCACGTACGATGGCGGCCGCCCTCCCGCGCGGCGTTTCGTCGAGCAGGCGGTGGGCGTCGTCCGGCGCATGGTGGAGCAAGGCCGCGCGGGCGGCGAGGACGGACGGGGGTCTGAGGAGCGACGAGGCGCGGAGGAGATTGGCGGCGAGAAGGCCGGGGGTGTGGCGTCGCATCCACCGCCGCGGCGCGTCGAGCTTGGGCGGCGGCTGCGGCGCCGCTCCTGCATTGGAAGGCCGAGGCCGGTTGTTTGTGATCGTTGAGAATTGACAGCTCAGAAGAGGAAAGGCCGGCGAAGAAAAGCTACGGATTTTGGGCCAGCCCACCAGGATGGAAAGGGATTAAGGGAGTCCAACTTGTTGCCTGTGCCAGTTATGGACTATAATAATAAGCTGGATTTTGGGCCTAAATTTGAGGTTTATTAGAAATTAGGGCACCTGTGATGTGTAGGAGGTGGCCCTCCACGCCAGATTGCCTTTTTTTCTCACTTGGCGGTTGGCGCTTTGCAACGAGCCGAGGAACCGATTCTCTCGGTCCCAAGACACGACACGGAGTAAGAAAGCAAAACGAAGGGAGAAAGCAGTCTCTGTCGCCGCGCCGTTACGTTAAGATTTAGGAACAGGAGGAGGAGGTTGAGCCGAGGGATCCTTCCTTCCGCTGCCGGCGGCGACCCCGATTAGCAGACGAGGGGCGGGCACGTGACTGCCTACTTAATCCGTTGGCGTCTTCCTCCTCCGACAGCCTACCCTACCCTGGAGCTGGAGCGGCAGAGAGCAGAAGGCAGAAGCAGGAGCAGGAGAATCTTCTCATGGCTCGTAGCTGACAATGGCAGGCAGACAGCTCACGACGCACGAGGCAGGTAGGGTCGTTCATCTCGTCTAGCTTCTTGCTCGCGCTGGCTGGACGGACCGCTGTGGAGGGAGCTCAGCTTCAGATTCAGATTGAGCAGCCTCTCCGGTCCAGTCCACAAGCTCGCACATCCACAGTGAAATCCTAGCCATAGCTGGTAGCCTGGTACTAATAATACTCCCGGTAACTGGCTAACTAAAAACCAAGCCAGATTTACCCTTGTCCCATTTATCCATGCATAATTGCCTGGTAATCGTGGAGATCGATCGTCAGACTGATCTCGATGATGGAATGGACACTGCACGTGATCGAAGAAGGTCGTGTAGCCTGACGACGAAATGGCCGGCCGGGCGATCCCATCTTCGTCGCGCGGGGTGTCTTCTTCCTATCATTGGATGCCCGACCCACCGTCACGAGCGCACGTCACATGTGTCCATCTCGTTTCATCTTCAATTAATCCGGCGAGTTCTTTTGTTGGGCATCGCCATAGCCTGCTGCCTGCTAGCTAGATCACATGCCCGCAGCACAGCAGCAGCAGCTGGTTGTGTCTTGGAAGCTAATTCCTTGGCGAAGTGGCAATGCCAGAGGCTTTACGCTGACAATCATGGGATGGAGCAAAGAAAGCGTGGTACGTACGTACGTGGGTATAGAATTTCGGCCGGTGTGGAGTTCTTTCTGGTGAATTATCGTGCCTGCCCGCTTTCTTTTTCAGAGCTTTCTGTTCATTCATGAACTGATCAGTGGTACTAGAAAGGAAACAATCATCGCACACTTTTCCAGGTGAATGCTCATGTGCAGAAAGTTAGCAGTAAAAAAATATTCCTAGACTACCAGTGATCTTGCCATGATTGGCTGGATAGGGCTTATGGAATCAGCAGCAGGCAAGTATGAGGTGAGCATGTAATTGAGGACCAAATTCGAGCTTCACGCAAGGTAGTAAGCACAGTGCTTCGTAGATGAGCAATCAACTAGCACGAATACGGAACCACCCGTCCAGTTTTACTGCAAGAATCACCCAAATAATAATCTCCGCTGAACAAAAGTTACAAAACAAAAAACAAAAAAAAGTCTATAGCGAAATCGCCGGCCGTAACCCCACCCGAAAAGGAAGCTAAGATTTACAGGAGATATAGAGAAGTAAAAGCTGATGAGATGTAGCAGCAGAAGCAGCAGTTCTTCACGAGGACGCAGAGAGTAGTGGCGCCATGGCGAGCTGCAGAGCCAGCCAGCCAGCCCGGCCGAGGCCGACCAACCCGCGAGGGCCACCTTTTCCCGTGCACCCTGCACGCCTGCCGCCGAGACATGCACATGACATGGTCCACGAGGAGCAGCTGTGTGGAGAGGCCGGCGTGGTCCACGGCAGGCAGGTCGCGCACGCCGCTAGACCGGACCGCTACACCAGCAGCAGCAGCAGCAGCAGCCACGGCACGGCCAGCAGCAGGAGCGCCGACGCCGGGGCCGGCGCGGAGGCGGGGGACTGCGCGGCGACGGCGGGCGCGGAGCCGAACGGCGCCAGCGCCCACGCGGGCTCCAGCGCGTCCGGGTTGGGCGGGCTGGGGCTGGACGGGATGGTGGGCTCCTCCGCGTCGGGCGGCGGCGCGGCGCCGTCCTCGGCCGGAGACGGCAGCACGGGCATTATGTCCGGCGCCAGCGCCTGCGACGGCGGCAGCGCGGAGGGGCGCTGGCGCTGGCGCTGGTTCGGGAGGCGCGGGAGCGGCGCCCCGTACTCGGGCGCCGCGGAGATGGACGGCGACGCCCGGGGCGCGGACGCGGGCGCGGGCGCGGCGTGTCGGGCCGCCGCGGAGCCTGCGCCGGCGAGGAACGCCACGAGGAGGAGGAGGAGGAGAGGGAGGCGCGCCCTCGCCATCGGTCGTTGTGGCTCCCGGAGCGCGCGTGTGGTGCCGGCGGCCGGGTGGGAGAATAGAGATGGGGGGAGTGACCGAGTGAGTGGTGTTCTGGTTGTGGGGGTTTTGGAGAGGTTGGTTGGGGTGGGGAAGCAGGTGGGCAGGGTACAGCACCCGCACATGCTGTATGGCTTGGCTTGGCACCATGGCCATGGCTGACGCTGCACCTGCACGGCTTCGCACGGACGCCAATCATCTGCTAATAGCTTCTCATTATTATTTACACAGAGTAATCAGATCAGCTTAAACTTCTAAAACAAATAGTAATAATACTCACTCCTGTACCGAGGATTGTTGAGGACTTCAATGTTTGGTTTGGATCTCCAGTGCTGGCTTTTCCTATAGAAAATAGGATATTAGCTACATTTCTCGCATAGAGCATTTTGAAAGGAAAAAAAAATGCCTACACTTAAACATGTTGAGGGAATACTCTCACATGAACCCAACAGAGTTAATATAGTCTGAGAGAGAGTTTACATTGTGGAGTTCTGATGGAACAAAACAAACAACAACAACAACCTGTGGAGTCAGATATTGTGGAGCTCGAGAAGACGACCAACGATCAAAGGTGTTGAGAACATAACACCAACCATTCAGCTGGTGTGGAGCAAGGTAAACTATCCAACAACTCAAAGCTTATGAGGCTGTTTCTAAGATGGCAACATATATGACCAACGACACTCTGGCATAAACTTCGAACCACTTCAGATTTCGATGGGAATATTCATAGTTGGCTACTATATATAAGGCTTCCTGGTAAACTGATGATTGTTTTTAATTAGTACTGTCCCAAAGTGTATCCTTATTGTCTAGCCGCGCTATTTTGGAAGCGCCATAGCAGATTTCTATTGCTTGCATTTTTTTTTTCTTCCTTATATTGCACACAAGAACATTCAACCGTAACCTGATGCATGCAGCGATGGCCATGCAATTGCTTCGGAAGGCTGGAAGTGTGGGGGGGGGCCGAGTGCGAGGAGCCGAGGAGATAGCACTTGCTCGACGAGAGAGAGAGGAAGGAGTGTGGCTCGACTCAAATCATTTTATATTTTTTAACGAGCTGAACCAATATCTTACTCGTGCAAGATCACGAGGCAACCGATTTTTTTGTTTTTTAGCCCCTTTCGAGACAAAAATTTACGTTTGGACCCCCAGAAATTTTATTTGCACGTTTGGACCCGAAGCTCGGCGCCATAGGCTATGGCGCCGAGGTAACACAGCTCGGCGCCACAGCCTATGGCGTCGAGCTGTGACGTGGCAGCAACGGCTACTTGCGCCTAGGGCTGACCTGGCTCTGACGTGGTGGCGGCGCGTGTCGGTGTTTTGGGTCCGACCGCACACCCGGGGTTTCCCCTCAAGGTGTTTTAGGAGTAGGACGGTGTCGACAACTGTAGCAAAATGGTTCGTGTCGATCGCACGAAGGACAGTGGACAAGGTTTACAGGTTCGGGCCGCTTAGAGATGCGTAACACCCTACGTCCTGATGAGTATGCTTGGTGGATATGATTACAAGAGAGCTCTCTGGATCGAGAATTCAGAGAGTTGATGTGGGTGGCTAAGTAATGGGTCGATCGTTCTGAAGGGGTGCCCCCTAGGCCTTATATACTCGACCGTGGGGCAGTACACGTGGATAAGATAACAACAAGTAGCTAAAAGATAGTGAACCTCTTGAGATTATCCCTACGTAACCCTCGCCGACTTATCCTCGCATGACTTCGTTGCATGGAGGCTCCAGCGCGGGAAAGTCGGATCTCTGTTGCGGTCACTCGCTCGACGCTGTGGGCCGTCCGGGTTTGCACCAATCCGTCCTCATGTCGTTCTGCTTTGCTGGTTGTTTCTCCCCAGGCCCACGAAAGAACGACCTTACGATTTATTGGGCCCTTGGGCCTTTCGTGAGGTCCTTTACTCTTTTAGTGGACCCGGGGGATATCTATCCCCCACAAGCCCCCGATCTTTGGGTTAATTTAGAGGTAATCAACCCGAAGATCCCAGGTCCAGCTTGCAGGTGATTTGAAGAAAAATGGCTTCCTGTTGTCCTCTCCTGCTCCGATCACTCGTTGACCAAAGCCTAGTTTTGTGTCTGTGCCTTAGAGATCGGCATTCCAATTTGTAGGATTCTGAACTTCATTGGGTGCACCGGAGGTGCACCCAATGGGTGTAGCCCCCGAGCTTCGAGTAGATTTTAGAAAATAATCTACTCGAAGGTCTTCAGTAGAGATTATTTCCATTTGTGTTCCTTTATTTCGGTTGAGGGTTGGCTTTTTAATCTTGTCCCATGCTTTAGAAATCGGCACTATCTCGGCTTGGAATGATAATCCATGGGGTGCACCAGAGGTGCACCCAATGGGTGTAGCCCCCGACCTTCAAGTGGATTTTTGAGGATAATCCACTCGAAGGTCTTCCTTTTGTGTCCTTTTGCTGAAGATTATCCTTTCTGCTTGTAAAAAATTGGCATGATGTCATCCGCACTATGTCATCAATATTATGCTTCAGAGGTCAGCATGTATTTTGTCTTTTGCAGCCGAGTTCGCAATCCATCCATATCTTGCTAGGTAGTGCAATTTATTTGCTCTGTGACTGATTGGACATTTGATGGACGTTCTCTGTCTAGTCTTCAAGTCGTTTCTGTCGACCATATTTTGTACTCCACTGGCTATATTTGGCTTCCCTCTAATTCTCACTGATATCTCATTTTTGTCTTGAAGTATTCACTGCGTGCCCTGCACAGATGTGACCATTTTGAAAAATATACTGATAATTCCTGGGCGTCCCCCCCCCAATGGGTGTGGGCAAGGGACGGCTTGGTACGCTGAGTGTTTTAGCCGGCTGCTTCTGAGTAGTAATGTGATGGGACGGCGAGTGTAATCATATCCTTTGCGCTGTTGACTGGAGTCCCAATGGGTGTAGTGTTGCATGAAACGGCGTCAGCCGCCTGACGTGTCTCCAGACGGGTGGAAGTGTTTATTGAATGCATTGCGACTGTTCAGTGACCGCGGTTGGAGGTGAGCGGTTGCCTTTCCCTTCTATAAATAACGCTGTTGCCCCTCTGGTTTTTTCACATCTCTTTGCTGTTCTTTACTGCTTCCTTCCCTTCTCTCCCGTCTGTTTCCGCCATGGGCAAGTAATGATGCAGAAATAAGTGCCATGCTTGATATGCTGGCTGAAGATTCTTCTGATGCTACTCCTGCTGGGACATTGGCGGTGGCGCCTCTCCCAGAGGTTGGTACAACCTTGGATGTTCAGAGACCTGTCCGTGTTCGCCCGAGGCGTCCTTGCCGAGCCAATCAAACTGATCTTTCTGCTGATGAGCAGAAAAAGAAAAAGAGACGTCTTCGGCAAGTATCTAGTTTGGATCGGGGCGCTGGTCCCTCGGTTCCTGCTGCTGAGGAGGTTCCTGTGCCTGAATTTACTGATGCTGATCCCAATGGGTGTGGTATGTCTGTTGCTGATCCCAATGGGTGTACTCCATCTGTCGTTGATCCCAATGGGGGTGTTGCCTGTGTTGCTGATGAAGACGACAGAGAGGAAGAGAATGAGGTCCCTCTGACTCGGAAGAACAGTCGGCAATTCCTCGCCAGTGGTGAAAGTAGTGGAGTTCCCTCTCCTGCTTTATCTGCCCTCGTTGGTCTGCAAGAACTGTCCCTGGCCAACTTTGATCAAACTCTTGAGGATATGGTCCCAGAGGACTTGTTATCAGAGCCAGTGGATGATGATGCGACGGAGGCTTGCGGTGCCGTGCCTGATGTTGGGTTGAGGTCATCCCGTGCCTCGTCGACCTTAGAGCGCGATCTCGAGGGTCGGGATGCTAACTTGGATTGTCCTGGTTCCATGGAAGTAGCCGAAGGCCCGTCAACCTTAGAGGTGGTTACTGCGGAGAGTCTGGACCTCAAGAATGGTGCTGACACATGCCCAGCCCCCGAGGGTGTCGTCGGGGATGACTTAGCTCGGTTGAAGAGTGCAAGCCACTGCCCAGCCCCCGAGGGTGCTGCCGGGGATGATCCGGCTCAAGTGGGCAGTGCCAACTATGACCCAGCCCCCGAGGGTGCCCAAACAGGGTCTCCTTCCGGCACTTCCATGGACGTTCACGCGGGATCACCTCCACACTCTGGCTGCATGGTGGTGGCCCAAACTTTGGACCAGGGCGTCGCTTTAGAGGGCAGTGTCCCCGCTGATCGGGCGTTCGGCTCTGTTGAAGGCGCTGAGCTGATTCCTACTGTTCCATTGCAAACTGCTTCGGGTGGTGACCTTGCGCCTGGTTATCAGCTGATTTCTCCTAATTTGGGGATCCCTTCGTTCTTTTCCAACCTCCAGGTACTGTGCTGTTTTTAGCTTTATTTTTACATTGCATGAGCTTTTGTCATTATGCTCATCTGTTCTTCTCATCAGGTTTTGGTGGATGGGATGGCCAGCCAGCTGAGATCGCAGGGTGCTTCCGTCCCAGAAGTGGCTTCGTCTCTTACGTGTTGGAATCCAGTGTTACTTCATCGTCGTGTATCCGAGTTGGAGGCGACTAACACTGGTTAGTGCCCCTTTTTCTTTTCTTCGCCTTTGTTGTGGACTGTTTTACCTTCTGACCTCGCTTTGTTTGATTACCTCTTGCTAGGAATGACTCGGCAGATTGTAATTCTTGAGGAAAAACATTCTCGAGATCAGACTGAATTGGCCCAGCGATGCACTGATTTTGAGGAAAAGTACTCACAAAGTCAGATTGAGCTGAGTCAGGTCTCCGCTGCCTTAGATGATGCCAATGCACTAAGTTCTTCTCTTCATGCTCAGCTCGACTCTGAAAAGGTGATACACGAAACTGTGCTTTGCCTTGCTGTGCTCCTATTAATTGCTTGGTTTTTTGAAGGAACTGACTTGTGCTTGCAGGAAGAAAAACGTATCCTTGCTGCTTCTTGTGACAATCTTGACAGGTTGTATCGAGATTCTAGCAATTCGCTGACCATCTTGGAAAGAAGTCATCGCTTCACCATGGAAGAATTAGACCTCCAACGTCGTAAGCTGCAGGAATCCATGGAGGAGGTAACTCGGCTTAAGCAGTTGATATCAGCGAAGGATGCTACTATCAAAGGGCTCCGAGCTTCCAAAAAATCCATTGCTCAGGAGTTAGAGAGCGCTCGACTGGCTGCTAAAACTGCTGAAGAAACTTCTGTTATTCTCAAGGCCCAACGCGACAAAGCCTTGGACAAGGCTATTCGGGCGGGACGAATCTTGATGAGGAGACCCGGCGTGGTTGTTCCTGAAGACATAAGGGCTGACGTGAACGCCGCTCCTGATTCCTCGAGTCGCCCTTCTTCGTAGGTTGCTCCTGGGAAAGACGTTGCAAAATAGAAAAACATTTTGCGTGCTCCAAGCGCGCGGTTTGCATGATCGAGTGTTTGTTAGAGGACACCAGTTTACCGTTCGAATGACATAATTACTCTTTCATTGTGTCAGAATTTATTAGTTAACGAGTTAGCAGTAATGACGCATGATGATTATGAAATTTGTTTGCGGGATATGGAAGTCATCCCCTGAATTATATAGGCGCGAGCATGTTGCACCGGTCTTAAGTTGCTGCCAACTTAAGTCGATCGCTGCGTTCGTAGGGCATAGTGGTCACCCTAAATTAAGTGAGCGTGAGCATGTTGCACCGTCTTAAGTCGTAGCCGACTTAAGTCGATTGCTCCGTTAGCAGGGCATAGTGGTCACCCTGAGTTAAGTAAGCGCGAGCATGTTGCACCGCCTTAAGTCATTGCCGACTTAAGTCGATTGCTCCGTTAGCAGGGCATAGTGGTCACCCTGAGTTAAGTAAGCGCGAGCATGTTGCACCGTCTTAAGTCATTGCCGACTTAAGTCGATTGCTCTGTTAGCAGGGCATAGTGGTCACCCTGAGTTAAGTAAGAATGCAAGTCAATCGTAAATAAATTGAGTATCCTTGAGACCTCTTTTTTATTGATGACATATTTCCACTTTACAGAGTACATCACCATTATCCCAGCAGTTTTGAGGTACAGCTAGGGATAAAACTTTCTGAGGTGTTCTATGTTCCAGGAGTTCCCAACTTCTGTGCCATCCATCTGAGTGAGGCGATACGATCCGGGCCGAGTGACTTCTGCTACCATGAAGGGTCCTTCCCATGAGGGTGATAACTTGTGTCGTCCTTCTCCCGTTA
Source organism: Zea luxurians (assembly GCA_029449295.1). Lineage (NCBI taxonomy): Eukaryota > Viridiplantae > Streptophyta > Magnoliopsida > Poales > Poaceae > Zea > Zea luxurians. Next base: position 196,652 of record JAOPSE010000411.1, on the reverse strand, counting down.
GAATTCGGCGGAGGACGAGATCTCCTACTGAGAAGGATTGTTGTCGCACAGCCTTATCGTGATAGCGTCTTAAAGTCTGCTGGTACCTTGCTGATTGGATTACTGCGTTTAACCGTTCTTCCTCGAGTACGTCTATGTCCTCCAGCCTGGTGGTCTCAGCTTCTGCTATGCTTTCAAAGATCAGCCTTGGCGCCCCAAACTTGAGATCAGCAGGCAGCACTGCCTCCGACCCATAGACCATGAAGAAAGGAGTGTTTCCATGCAAAGCTCGGCTAGGTTGGGTTCTTAGGCTCCAAACAACATAGGGTAATTCCCTTATCCACTTTCCTGCGAATTTTTCATTCTTATCGAAAATCTTTTTCCTGAGTGCATCCAATATCATCCCGTTGGCTCGCTCAACTTGCCCGTTGGCTCTTGGATGGGCTACAGATGCATACTTGATCTGAATGCTCTTTTGCTCGCAGAAGTCAAAGAATTCTGAACTCGTGAAGTTGGATCCTAAATCAGTTATGATGCTGTTTGGTATCCCGAATCTGAATATTATGTCTTGTATGAGTTCCACGGCCTTAGCAGAGGTTAGGGAGGCAATGAGCTTGAATTCTATCCATTTAGTGAACTTGTCAATTGCTACCAATACATGAGTGTATCCCCCTTGAGCTTTGTAACACCCGGTTTTAAGGAACAAAGCCGGGTGCATCTCATACATGCGCCAAGAAGACAACATATATAATAACATAGTGTATAGAGATAAATGTCATAAAACATCAGAGTATTTATTACATAGCGGAAGACTTATTACAAAATAAAATAATAAAGATAAAATGAACTAAGGATCGTCGGCGCCAATGTCGACTGAGAAACGCCACCTAGATCAGATCGAACTCCTCAGTGTTAGGCGGCTCCTCCTGAACCACCCGATCTTCTCCTGTGGGGGGGTGTGAGACAGCAAGGGTGAGCTCACACATGATCATAGCTCAACAAGTTGTGGGGAAACCAGTGGACATAAACTCACAAAGGTGTGAGTTCATGTGATGTGTAAGGCTAATCAATGACAGGGGTTAAAAGCTGAGCATTGCTTTTAAATAGTTGGTCAAATTTTATTAGCAATTACTAAGTGTAAGTAAGTACCAAACCATAGATAAAGTAATAGAACACAATTTATAATAAACCCATGCAATGCAAATGACAAAATTGAATTTAAGTTCCATAATTTAAACATCAGAGAGTCCTGAGCTGCTCATGACCGCGAGCACGGCTAGTATACCAGTTTTACACTCTGCAGAGGTTGTACCCTTTACCCACAAGTCATGTTACCCATCTGCCAAGGGGTCGCGAATCCCATACACCTCTACCTAGGAAGCGCGGCAGGGCAACACTACGAGGCCTTTACAAAGTTCCACTAGCTTCCGAAAACCCGCTACAGTTTATAGGAAGTTCCAATGCAGGGTTCCTGGCTGACCGCCATCGCAGCAAAATCAACCAGGGACCTCCCTACACTGACCACTCCCCTACTGCCCTTGCCCCTTTCGGGTAAGGTAGTCTTCCACTAGCTTTCCTAATTAGTCAGCCAAGGGGTCCCATTCCTCCCTTGTGGTGGCACGTGGTTCTCAAGTTAAGCTCTATGTTCCAATTAACATTAATGATCTTAACATGAACATAAACAGAATAACAAGAATAATTGGAACATAGATATAATAAATGATTATCCCAAAACCATGTAAAGCAATAGCAAACTACCCAAGTGATTCAGGGGTAAACAAGGTAATGAGATAAACAATCTAGGGTGACCTATTGGGTCCCATCAAAATTAACCTATGCATGGATAAGTGATATTAAAGAACATTATTGGGTAAAAAGTGGTCAAGGGCACAACTTGCCTTCAATGAGCTCCTGCTCAGCTACTTCAACCTGCTGCTCACCAGGATCTTCAACAACGGGCTCTTCTACTCGCCACATTACAAACAAGCACAGTGCATAGAGGAAATTAACATCACACCAAACATGTACACAAAATACACAGTAATAATCTACACATTAAAATAAAATCCTAGGAACAGGAATCATAATTTTCTGAGTTATGGATTTTAAGTTATGCATTTTCAAAGGTTTTATGTGCTTTAAATAGGATTAAGTGATAAATAAATTTCTTACTGTTTTCATGACATAACAGAGGCTCTAGGTGATAGAGAATTAAATTACAAAATTTTAGGAACTGGAATGGATTAATTTGGAGTTCATATGTATTTTCTATGAATTATCTAAGTTCTAGCAATTATTTTGTATTAAAAAGTAAATTCTATAATTAAATAACTGAATTTAAAGAGCTATGGACTGGGCCTCAATTTCTGGAAATGCCAGGGGCTAAAGCGCGAAAAGCTTCAAGACTCAGAGCGCAACTATGTGGACTGCGGGTTGAATCAGTAATAACCTAGGGTCTCATATGCATATTTACTCGGCCGAAAGGGTATCGTGATCCGAGGACCGTTCGATTCCCATTCGAGGGCCCAGATTAGATGTAATTCTATACCGAACGGGTACGCGCCCAGAGCCGTCCGATCAGAGATCAAGCGCCCGGATTAGATCGAGCTGGTTATGTACTCTAATGCGCCAGCAACCGTTGGATCCCAAATCTGCGGTCCACGTCTCCTAGCGCGAAGGGGTATTCTTACGATCTAATCTCGACCGTCCGTGCACAAATCTACGGCCAGTGAGTTTCTTCCCCGTGAACCCGAGCAAAGTCACGGCGTCCACGACAGCCCGCGGCGGACCATCGCCGGCGTGGCCTGTTCTAGCCCCCAGGTACCCGCACGAAGGTGTAACAAGGTGCAAAATGATCCCGTACGCATATATAACTCGTAGGGAGGATCCATACCGGCATCAACGTGACGACGAGTGCTGGCCACGGTGAATGGCGGCTTGAGGGTACCCTGCACACTCCGGTGAGCAATTAATGGTTGTGCGGTTGCCGATCCCGCCCGACAGCGCCACGGAAAGCTTCACTACGACTCGGGGATTCCGATTGGCAGTGCGTCAAAGGTGGGGAGCTGGTATGGAGGCGGGTTACCGGTGGCGGCCTCCAAGCTCCACCCCGGTGGGTTCGGGACGTCGATTTCTCCCACCCTGGGCAGGATTTGAGAGGGGTTCTGTGTGGTATGGATAGAGGGCACGTAGAAGGGGCGAATCCATCCATTAATAGGGGCCCAGAAGTCGCCCTGTACGCCCGGCATGCTCGGAGTTTGTTGCGAGGTGAGCGGGAGTTCGGCGCTTGGGGAAGAACGGGCTGACGGCGTGGACCCACTCGGAAGCGACCCGGCGTATCAAGCGCGCGCGGATGAGACTGCCAAGCCGGGCCCGCCAATCAGTTGTGGAGCTCGCGCAGGAGGGAAGGGAGTCACGGGTCGTGCGTTGGCAATTGGTAGGTGGGCCGGATGGCATGAAGTCGGCCCAGCTGCAGGTTTTTCCCTTTTTATTTTATTTCCCTTTTTCTTATTTTGTCCTCCAAATTCATGTTTTAAACTTCCATTCAAATTTTGAATCCAAACAGTGTTATGAACCTGTACTCTAGTTAAGGTACAATATATTTTTACTTACTTATTTTTCTCTTCATAATATTCATTTCTTCTCTTTTCTAAATTCTAGAATCCCCTTTAAATCTTGAATTCTCATCTAGGTACTAATATTCTCTTTATTTTATTTTATTATTTTTTTTGTATAGTCACAAAATGCACTCCACAAAAAAAATATCCAGCATGATGCATACTTTCAATGGCATATATTCTTTTATTAATTATTTGCTTTTGAAGATGGTGTCCACATGGGATGATGCACACAGGTTAAACCCACATAAGGAGAAATTGTTTTCTCTATTGGTATTCTTTCTAGCAAATTACAAAGTGGGTGTTACAAATCCTACCCCCCTTAAAAATAATCTCGTCCTCGAGATTTAAGAAGAACTAGAGAAAAGGTGGGGAAAATCTATACGAAGCTCTTCTTCTCTTTCCCAAGTTGCTTCATTTTCACCGTGGTGACTCCATTGTACTTTACACATCTTTATCACCTTATTTCTCGTAACCCGAGTCAAAGTATCCAAAATCTTGATCGGGTACTCCGTGTAAGTCAAATCACCTTGAACATTGAGCTCTTCCATTGGTAACTGTTCCTCAGGGACACGGAGACACTTCTTAAGTTGAGACACATGGAATACATTATACACATCAGATAGATTATCAGGTAGCTCGAGTTGATAGGCCATCTCTCCAACTTGCCTAAAAAAACTCAGAATGGTCCAATATAGCGAGGGGACAATTTGCCCTTAACTTTAAATCTCCTCATTCCACGAAGTGGTGACACCTTGAGATACACATAATCTCCTTCTTCAAACTCCAATGGTCTCCTTCTATTATCAGCATAGCTCTTTTGCCTGGTTTGAGCCACTCTCAAATTCTCTCAAATTATATGGACTTGTTCTTCTGCTTCTTGAATCAGTTCAGGCCCAAAGAACTGTCTTTCTCCAGTCTGATCCCAATATAGAGGAGTCCTGCACTTCCTCCCATATAAAGCTTCAAAAGGTGACATCTTCAGACTGGCCTGGTAACTATCATCATATGAGAACTCAGCACAAGGTAGACTCTTGTCCCACTACTACCATGCTGAAGGGCACAAGCTCTCAACATGTCTTCCAATACTTGATTAGTCCTTTCAGTCTTTCCATCAGTCTGAGGATGGTAGGCCAAACTAAAATTCAACTTCGTATCCATATTCTCATGTAAACTTTTCCAAGATCTGGAGGGTAAACTGTGATCCTCTTATCCAAAACGATCTTCTTTGGTACTCCATGCAAACACACAATCCGAGCCATATATAACTCTGCTAGCTGAGAACCTTTATAAGTAGTCTTGACAGGAATAAAGTAAGCCACTTTAGTCAATCTATCCACAATCACTCATATAGCATCATATCCTTTTTGGGTGCGAGGCAATCCAGTAATGAAATCCATACCAATCTCTTCCCATTTCCACTCGGGTATCTTCAGTGGATGCAATAATCCAGCTGGTCTTTGGTGATCGGTCTTAACTCTTTGGCACACATCGCACATAACCACATGTGCAGCCATATCTCTCTCCAGTCCATATCACCAGCACTTCTGCTTTAAATCCTGATACATCTTGGTACTACCAGGATGAATAGAATAATCCAAGTCATGGGCTTCCTTCGATATAGTCTCACGAAGGCTTTCAATCTCCGGAACACATCTCTTGTCCTTGAAGCATACGGTGCCTTGCTCTTCTTCCGTGAATTCCGGAACTCGATCTTCAGTAATCAGATCCTTAATCTCTTGTATCTTAGCATCACCATTTTGTCCTTTGCGGATCTCTTGCTCCAAGGTAGGTTCCATATCAATAATAACTCCTTTAGTGTGAGCAACTATCCCCAGGTTAAGTCTCCTGAAATTCTCAACAATCTCATCGAGTAGCTGGGCAACAACAGCTAAATGAACATGCTCCTTTCGACTCAAGGCATCTGTAACCAAATTTGCCTTGCCCGGGTGATAGTGAATTTCCAAATCATAATCCTTAATAAGCTCCAACCCACGGCGTTGCCTAAGGTTGAGATCCTTTTGAGTGAATATATACTTCAAACTCTTATGATCCGTATATACTTGGCACTTCTCGTCCCACTTGAATTCTCTTTCCTTCACCAAAAGCGAGGTCATAAGCTTAGCAATCTTAGAAAATCCTTCAATAAATCTCCAATAGTATCCTGCAAGTCCCAAGAAACTTCGGTCCTCCGTAACCGTAGTGGGTATGCTCCACACCACTATATTCTTGACTTTAGCAGGATCCACTGATATCCCTCCATTAAAAATGATATGTCCAAGAAATGGCACCTCGCCATTCCAAAACTCGCATTTACCGTACTTGGCGTAGAGTTGATTATCTTAAAGCTTCTGTAGCACCAACCTTAGATGTTCTTCATGGTCACTCTCATTCTTAGAATAGATAAGAATATCGTCGATGAACACCACGACGAATCTGTCCAAATACTCCAAAAACATCTTATTCATCAAATCCATAAAATAAGCTGGTGCATTAGTTAATCCAAACGACATAACGATGAACTCATATAATCCATATCGAGTCGAGAAATCCGTCTTGGGAATATCTGATGGTCCAATCTTCATCTGATGGTATCCCGATCGGCGGTCAATCTTCGAGAGTACCCTGGCTCCTCTCATCCGATTAAATAAATCCTTAAGGCGGGGTAACAGAAACTTGTTCTTCACAGTGACATCATTAAGGGACCTTTAATCCACGCACATCCCTTGCAATCCATCTTTCTTCTTTACAAACAAAACTGGTACTCTCTAAGGTGAGGAACTCGGACGTAAGCAACTAGCCTCTTGTAATTCCGTTCACTGATTCTTCAGTCCCTTTAGGTGTAATTACTCTCATGGGTTTTCTCATATTGTCCAACACATATGCCCAAACCAAAATCTCAGCATGACGCATAATTTTATTAGCAACTCATGGGGTCAAATAGACCTTTTTATTCCTCCTAAAATGGTATCATACCGAACACTAACTAAAGGAACATGTAGATCTTACAAATAGTAGTAATTTATATATATGTTTATGTAGCTTGGTGGAGCTGGTGGTGGTGGAGATGGTGGTTGCTCTTGTCGTTGTCTCTCCAACCGTGATTGCCTTATTTCTTGCTGTATCTCCAGACGGGCCTGACGTATTTCCTCGCGTTCTTGTCTTATCTGGCTTTGCATTTCGGTCATCATGTCTGTCAATTGCTGTATTACCAGCCTTTGGGTTGCGATCACTTGCTCGGTTTCAACAGGTGGGGGATTTGGAGGATTCATTTCTGTTTGCTGTTGCGTGATAATCTTTCCTTTCCTGGTATTGACCATCTGAGTTAGATACATAAGGTAAGAAAGAGCAGTAGCCAAGGCAGTAATTACAATCATGTTACTTTGGGGGACTTATTAGCTAAGTAGATTAGTGTGTCACCTACTAAAGCTAATACAGTACCTTATAGTGGTACATGCTAAAATGTCCATATATAATATCTCAATCAATCAAAGAAGCAAATCAGGCATTGATCATCAGAACAATCAACCAACATTTTTAATAGAGAAAATAGTTTTATTTTTATCTTAGGTTCCCTATCTCTTAAAATGTCATAAGGGTAGGGATTCCAAGGTGTGAAATCCATCTTGTCTTAGAGTAGAAAAGGTAAGATTGATCAGAGTAGAATTGCAAAATGTGAGAAAAGATCAAGATGAGATGAGTATAGAATGAGTCAGAGTAGGTAAGGGTTTGTCCATTTCTATCTAGGTTTCGTCCTACAGTCAACATTCCTCTGATACCACTTCTGTAACACCCGGTTTTAAGGAACAAAGCCGGGTGCATCTCATACATGCGCCAAGAAGACAACATATATAATAACATAGTGTATAGAGATAAATGTCATAAAACATCAGAGTATTTATTACATAGCGGAAGACTTATTACAAAATAAAATAATAAAGATAAAACGAACTAAGGATCGTCGGCGCCAATGTCGACTGAGAAACGCCACCTAGATCAGATCGAACTCCTCAGTGTTAGGCGGCTCCTCCTGAACCACCCGATCTTCTCCTGTGGGGGGGGGGGTGTGAGACAGCAAGGGTGAGCTCACACATGATCATAGCTCAACAAGTTGTGGGGAAACCAGTGGACATAAACTCACAAAGGTGTGAGTTCATGTGATGTGTAAGGCTAATCAATGACAGGGGTTAAAAGCTGAGCATTGCTTTTAAATAGTTGGTCAAATTTTATTAGCAATTACTAAGTGTAAGTAAGTACCAAACCATAGATAAAGTAATAGAACACAATTTATAATAAACCCATGCAATGCAAATGACAAAATTGAATTTAAGTTCCATAATTTAAACATCAGAGAGTCCTGAGCTGCTCATGACCGCGAGCACGGCTAGTATACCAGTTTTACACTCTGCAGAGGTTGTACCCTTTACCCACAAGTCATGTTACCCATCTGCCAAGGGGTCGCGAATCCCATACACCTCTACCTAGGAAGCGCGGCAGGGCAACACTACGAGGCCTTTACAAAGTTCCACTAGCTTCCGAAAACCCGCTACAGTTTATAGGAAGTTCCAATGCAGGGTTCCTGGCTGACCGCCATCGCAGCAAAATCAACCAGGGACCTCCCTACACTGACCACTCCCCTACTGCCCTTGCCCCTTTCGGGTAAGGTAGTCTTCCACTAGCTTTCCTAATTAGTCAGCCAAGGGGTCCCATTCCTCCCTTGTGGTGGCACGTGGTTCTCAAGTTAAGCTCTATGTTCCAATTAACATTAATGATCTCAACATGAACATAAACAGAATAACAAGAATAATTGGAACATAGATATAATAAATGATTATCCCAAAACCATGTAAAGCAATAGCAAACTACCCAAGTGATTCAGGGGTAAACAAGGTAATGAGATAAACAATCTAGGGTGACCTATTGGGTCCCATCAAAATTAACCTATGCATGGATAAGTGATATTAAAGAACATTATTGGGTAAAAAGTGGTCAAGGGCACAACTTGCCTTCAATGAGCTCCTGCTCAGCTACTTCAACCTGCTGCTCACCAGGATCTTCAACAACGGGCTCTTCTACTCGCCACATTACAAACAAGCACAGTGCATAGAGGAAATTAACATCACACCAAACATGTACACAAAATACACAGTAATAATCTACACATTAAAATAAAATCCTAGGAACAGGAATCATAATTTTCTGAGTTATGGATTTTAAGTTATGCATTTTCAAAGGTTTTATGTGCTTTAAATAGGATTAAGTGATAAATAAATTTCTTACTGTGTTCATGACATAACAGAGGCTCTAGGTGATAGAGAATTAAATTACAAAATTTTAGGAACTGGAATGGATTAATTTGGAGTTCATATGTATTTTCTATGAATTATCTAAGTTCTAGCAATTATTTTGTATTAAAAAGTAAATTCTATAATTAAATAACTGAATTTAAAGAGCTATGGACTGGGCCTCAATTTCTGGAAATGCCAGGGGCTAAAGCGCGAAAAGCTTCAAGACTCAGAGCGCAACTATGTGGACTGCGGGTTGAATCAGTAATAACCTAGGGTCTCATATGCATATTTACTCGGCCGAAAGGGTATCGTGATCCGAGGACCGTTCGATTCCCATTCGAGGGCCCAGATTAGATGTAATTCTATACCGAACGGGTACGCGCCCAGAGCCGTCCGATCAGAGATCAAGCGCCCGGATTAGATCGAGCTGGTTATGTACTCTAATGCGCCAGCAACCGTTGGATCCCAAATCTGCGGTCCACGTCTCCTAGCGCGAAGGGGTATTCTTACGATCTAATCTCGACCGTCCGTGCACAAATCTACGGCCAGTGAGTTTCTTCCCCGTGAACCCGAGCAAAGTCACGGCGTCCACGACAGCCCGCGGCGGACCATCGCCGGTGTGGCCTGTTCTAGCCCCCAGGTACCCGCACGAAGGTGTAACAAGGTGCAAAATGATCCCGTACGCATATATAACTCGTAGGGAGGATCCATACCGGCATCAACGTGACGACGAGTGCTGGCCACGGTGAATGGCGGCTTGAGGGTACCCTGCACACTCCGGTGAGCAATTAATGGTTGTGCGGTTGCCGATCCCGCCCGACAGCGCCACGGAAAGCTTCACTACGACTCGGGGATTCCGATTGGCAGTGCGTCAAAGGTGGGGAGCTGGTATGGAGGCGGGTTACCAGTGGCGGCCTCCAAGCTCCACCCCGGTGGGTTCGGGACGTCGATTTCTCCCACCCTGGGCAGGATTTGAGAGGGGTTCTGTGAGGTATGGATAGAGGGCACGTAGAAGGGGCGAATCCATCCATTAATAGGGGCCCAGAAGTTGCCCTGTACGCCCGGCATGCTCGGAGTTTGTTGTGAGGTGAGCGGGAGTTCGGCGCTTGGGGAAGAACGGGCTGACGGCGTGGACCCACTCGGAAGCGACCCGGCGTATCAAGCGCGCGCGGATGAGACTGCCAAGCCGGGCCCGCCAATCAGTTGTGGAGCTCGCGCAGGAGGGAAGGGAGTCACGGGCCGTGCGTTGGCAATTGGTAGGTGGGCCGGATGGCATGAAGTCGGCCCAGCTGCAGGTTTTTCCCTTTTTATTTTATTTCCCTTTTTCTTATTTTGTCCTCCAAATTCATGTTTTAAACTTCCATTCAAATTTTGAATCCAAACAGTGTTATGAACCTGTACTCTAGTTAAGGTACAATATATTTTTACTTACTTATTTTTCTCTTCATAATATTCATTTCTTCTCTTTTCTAAATTCTAGAATCCCCTTTAAATCTTGAATTCTCATCTAGGTACTAATATTCTCTTTATTTTATTTTATTATTTTTTTTGTATAGTCACAAAATGCACTCCACAAAAAAAAATATCCAGCATGATGCATACTTTCAATGGCATATATTCTTTTATTAATTATTTGCTTTTGAAGATGGTGTCCACATGGGATGATGCACACAGGTTAAACCCACATAAGGAGAAATTGTTTTCTCTATTGGTATTCTTTCTAGCAAATTACAAAGTGGGTGTTACAAGCTTTCTTGAAAGGTCCAATCATATCCAGTCCCCAGCATGCAAAAGGCCAAGTTACTGGTATGGTCTGCAGTTGCTGTGCTGGCATGTGTTGTTGCTTTGACAAGTATTGGCAGGCCTCGCACCTTCGAACTAACTCGGCTGCATCGTTCTTTGCTGTTGGCCAATAGAATCCTGACCTGAAGACCTTCCCGACCAGTGTTCTGGAGGCTGCATGTATTCCACATTGTCCAGCATGGACTTCCTCCAGGAGTTGCCTTCCAGTGGGTGGGAGAATGCACTTCATGAAGACGCCTGATGCACCCCTTCTGTATAATGTCTCTCTAATAAGTGTATAGTGAGCCGACTGTCTTGCAATGCGCTCTGCCGAATTCTTGTCGTCTGGTTCTTCTTCATTCTTTATATACTTAATGATCGGCCTTCTCCAGTCATCAGGGTCTGACTCGGGTTGATCTATGATGTTGCACTCTTCTGTTTGATCCATTGAGATACTCGGCTGCAGAATTTCTTGCACAAAAACCCCGGGTGGGACCTGAGTTCGACTGGACCCTAGCTTGGACAGTACATCGGCTGCCGTGTTCTGATCTCTTTCTACATGATGAAATTCCAGACCCTCGAATTTATCTTCCAGCTTTCGGACGACGGTGAAGTATTTTCCCATTGAATCGCTTGAGCAATCCCACTCCTTATTTATCTGGCTGATGACTACCAGAGAGTCTCCGTATACCATTAATCTTTTGACGCCCAACGATATGACAATGTTCAATCCATGGATCAAAGCTTCATACTCGGCTGCATTGTTGGAGGCCGGGAATAGCAACTGGAGGGCGTACTTGAGGTGTTCGCCTCCAGGTGCAGTGAAGAGAATCCCTGCTCCTGCTCCCTGCAGCTTTAGTGAGCCATCAAAATACATTCGCCATACTTCTGCAGTCTCCGGGTTGTCTGGTACTTGTTGTTCGGTCCACTCCGATACGAAATCAACCAGTGCTTGAGTTTTGATGGCGGTGCGAGGTCGGAACTCGATGTCATGAGATCCCAGCTCACAAGCCCACTTGGCTATTCGACCGATGGCTTCCTTGTTGTGAAGAATATCCCCTATTGGAAAACTTGTGACTACTATGACTTTGTGGTCGTCAAAGTAATGACGCAGCTTGCGGGCAGTTAGAAGTACTGCGTACAATAGCTTCTGAACTTGAGGGTACTTTTTCTTCGAGGGGCCTAGGACTTCACTAATGAAGTAGACAGGATGTTGTATTGGATAGGCATGTCCTTCTTCTACTCGCTCGACTACTAACGCGGTGCTTACCACGTGAGTCGTGCAAGAGATATACAACAGCAAATCTTCAGCTGGTTGAGTTGACGTGGCTCGCCGAGGTGGTTTCAGTACTGGTGGTGTTGTCAAGAATTTTTTTAGAGCATCTAGAGCTTCTTGCGCTTCTGAAGTCCATTGAAACTTATCCACCTTTTTGAGTAACTTGTAAAATGGCAAACCTTTTTCTCCCAGCCTGGATATAAATCTGCTTAGAGCTGCCATACATCCAGTAAGCCGCTGAACTTTTTTCTGCGATCGAGGTGCTTCCATCTTCATGATAGCTTCAATCTTATCTGGATTAGCTTCAATTCCCCGGTGGCTGACAATAAACCCGAGCAACTTTCCGGCTGGTACCCCGAAAACACATTTCTCGGGATTAAGCTTCCATCTATACCGCCTCAGGCTGTTGAAAACCAGTTGCAAGTCTTCGATGAAGTCTTTTGAGTCCTGTGTTTTGATCACCACATCATCCACATAGGCCTCCACACGCTTGCCCCAGTGATCGGCTAAGCATGTTTGAATGGCTCTCTGGTAAGTCGCTCCAGCGTTTTTGAGGCCAAACGGCATGGAGGTATAACAGAAAGCGCCGAACGGAGTAATGAATGCCGTTTTTTCTTCATCTTCCTTTGCCAGACTAATCTGATGGTATCCAGAATAGCAATCCAGGAAAGATAGCATAGAACATCCAGCGGTGGAGTCCACCACCTGATCTATCCTCGGGAGCCCAAAAGGGTCCTTCGGACAGTGTTTGTTGAGATCTGTATAATCAACACACATGCGCCAATCCACTTTATTCTTTTTGGGTACAAGAACAGGATTGGCTAACCACTCGGGATGTAATACTTCTCTAATGAATCCAGCCGCGACCAAGCGAGCTAACTCGGCGCGAATAGCCTCTCTCTTATCAGGCGTGAAACGACGTAGTTTTTTCCGAATCGGCCTTGCCTGGGGAAAAACCTTCAGTTTGTGCTCGGCCAGTTCTCTTGGGACTCCCGGCATATCCGCAGGTTGCCATGCGAATACATCTCGGTTATCTTGCAGAAACCGGACGAGCGCGCTTTCCTATTTGTCATCCAAGCTGGAGCTGATGATGGCCGTCTTGCGCTCATCAGCGAACCCCAGGTTGATTCTCTTGGTTTCTTCAGTCGGCCGCATAGAGGTCGCGGTCTGAGCTTCATTCGCCGGTATTGCGAGGTCCTCCTCAGGCTTAGAGTTCGCCATTGTGGAGGGAGCCGCCGATGGCTTGGCGGTGAGGGCTGCTTGAATAGCCACTCGAAAACACTCTGCGGCGCCTTGGAAGTCGGCGCGCACAGTTATGATCCCTTGCGGTCCTGGCATCTTCAGTATCATGTATGTGTAATGCGGAATGGCCATGAACTTGGCCAATCCCGGCCTCCCGATGATGGCGTTGTACCCGCAGTCGAAGTTCGCCACTTCAAACCTCAGGAACTCGGTTCTGTAGTTCTCCGGAGTTCCGAAGGTGACTGGCATGTAGATGTGGCCCAGCGGGTATTCCCCTTCCGTCGGCACGATGCCGAAGAAAGGAGTGTCCGACTCGTGGAGCTCTTTGAGGTGAACTCCCAAGCCTTGGAGTGTCCGGGGGAAGGTGACGTTGATGCTGCTCCCCCCGTCCACTAACACCTTCTTCACCCGGCTCTCTCGGATCACCGGATCGACGAGAGGCGGGTATTTGCCCGGGTGGTCGAAGTTGAGCCATTGATCTGCCCGAGTGAAAGTGATCGGGTGCTCCGACCACCGGTATGGGGCGGGAGGGCCGATGGCCGCCACCAGTATCTGGCGATCGTTGAGCTTTTGCTGTCTTCTGCTCTCCTGCGATCCGTGTCCGCCGAAGATGACGTTGACCTCCCTGTCAACGCGTGGGAAAGCTCCTCCTCCTCCTCCCTCCTCCTGCCGATGGGGTTGTCGTGGTTCATCTGGTCCTCCCCTCGGCGGAGGAGGAGGTAGAGGTTGGAAGGGTCGGCCGTGTCCGACGAAGTGCTTGAAGTCTCGGCAGTTATGAAGAGTGTGGCGCATGTCCTTGTGGTACGGGCACTGGGCGTCGAGGATGTCGTCCAACGTACGTTCGCCTCCACGAGGTCCTCCTCGAGCGCGAGAGGCAGGTGGTCCGGCAGCGTGCACTTCTTCGCGAGGCCTCTTCTCCCATCGCTTGTCGGGTTGTTGATTTGTGTCGCGTCGTGGTGCTGCTGGTGCGGGCTTTGCTCCTCCGATGAGGTCCTGGGCTCGCTCGTCGGCGGTGATGTAGAGGTCAGCTTCCCGGAACAGCTCCTCGGAGGTAGTCGGTGCCTTCTGTAGTATGGCTCGGACGAAAGCCGAATCATTGGATCCTCTGTAGAAGTCCTCGATCACGGCCGCCTCCGTGACCTCGGGGATACGATTTCTCATGGTTTGAAACCTCTTGAGGTACGACCGGAGAGTCTCGTCCCCCCGGCGCTTGATAGATTTGAGGTCCCACGGTTGCGCCGGCTTGTCGGAGAGGGACTGGAAGTTGGCGGTGAAGCGTCGACTGAAGTCGCCCCAGACGTCGATGCAGTGTCGGGGTAGATGTCGCAGCCATTGCAGCGCGTCTTGCCCAAGGACAATGGGTAAGTACGCGGTCATCACGTCTTCGGACGCCCCGGCAGCTCGAGCAGCGGTGGTGTAGACGGCTAGCCAACCCCATGGATCCTGCTTAGGTTCATATTTGTCAACATTGGATACCTTGAAGTTGGGAGGCCATTGGATGGCCCTAAGGCGCGGAGTGAGGGCGGACACTCCGCACGTGTCCTCCTGTCGTCGGGGACGATGTCTGTCCCGGGGAGGGGAGTTGTGATTGTGATTCCTCGACCGTCCCCGGGTGGTTCCGCCAGTTGAAGCCGTTGCCGACTCAGTCCTGGTAGCTTGGCTCTGAGTCGGGATGCCATGATCCCTGTCATACTCCTCCCGACGGCGAATCTCGTTCTCATGCCGCCGCTCGCGCGAAGCATTGATGGAGCTCCGCGCGTCTCGGCGACTGTTGATGGCGTGTCGTAGATCGTTCGGCGGGTGAGCAAGCGGTAGAAGGTGGTTAGCCGCCTGGGTAAACAGTCGTCGGTAGCCATCGGCGTTAGGAGTCCGAGGAAGTCCCTCAGCTATCCGAGCCAGTACCCCTCCGACTTCGCTCGGCGTGTTCATGGCTCGGGCGAAGTCGGGGTTCAGGTTGCGCCCGAAGAATGGATTCTCTCGACGCTGCCTTGCATCCTGCTCAGCTTGTTCCTGAGCTCGTCGGCGATCACGTCGTCGGGAGTTCCTTCGTTCTCTGAAGACGCGTTCTTCCGGAGTTTCTCCTACCTCCGAGACCTCGTCTCGCGAGACAGGTTGTTCCGGATTCCGCTCTCCGGCTGCGTGATGTCGTCGAACGTTCCTGCGCCGGTTCCTCCGTCGACGGGACTCTCGTTGAGGCGGTTCCTCCCCGGGTACAGTCGGCTC
Source organism: Zea luxurians (assembly GCA_029449295.1). NCBI lineage: Eukaryota > Viridiplantae > Streptophyta > Magnoliopsida > Poales > Poaceae > Zea > Zea luxurians. Next base: position 181,245 of record JAOPSE010000411.1, on the reverse strand, counting down.
GTCGTCGGAGATGATGGGCGACTCCGCTCTTCCGATGAAGAGGACGTCGGGGTAGAACGGTGCTGCCGTCGTGGTGATCTTCTTTCGGAGAGCCGGAGGTTGCGCTTCTCCGGTATTTTCGGAGTTCGTTGGGGGAGATTCCTTTTCCGGCGGATCCGCGATACGGTGCAGAATTCCTTCTTCGTCCGCTACGAATGAGATTGTTCCGAAGCAGAACACAGATCCGGGACATAGGGTGATCTTGCTGTAGAAGGAGATGGCCATTGAGCTAGCTTGGATTGTCGACACACCCCCTACCTGGCGCGCCAGCTGTCGGTGTTTTGGGTCCGACCGCACACCCGGGGTTGCCCCTCAAGGTGTTTTAGGAGTAGGACGGTGTCGACAACTGTAGCAAAATGGTTCGTGCCGATCGCACGAAGGACAGTGGACAAGGTTTACAGGTTCGGGCCGCTTAGAGATGCGTAACACCCTACGTCCTGATGAGTATGCTTGGTGGATATGATTACAAGAGAGCTCTCTGGATCGAGAATTCAGAGAGTTGATGTGGGTGGCTAAGTAATGGGTCGATCGTTCTGAAGGGGTGCCCCCTAGGCCTTATATACTCGACCGTGGGGCAGTACACGTGGATAAGATAACAACAAGTAGCTAAAAGATAGTGAACCTCTTGAGATTATCCCTACGTAACCCTCGCCGACTTATCCTCGCATGGCTTCGTTGCATGGAGGCTCCAGCGCGGGAAAGTCGGATCTCTGTTGCGGTCACTCGCTCGACGCTGTGGGCCGTCCGGGTTTGCACCAATCCGTCCTCATGTCGTTCTGCTTTGCTGGTTGTTTCTCCCCAGGCCCACGAAAGAACGACCTTACGATTTATTGGGCCCTTGGGCCTTTCGTGAGGTCCTTTACTCTTTTAGTGGACCCGGGGGATATCTATCCCCCACAGCGCGGTCTCGTAGCTCGGCGCCACAGATCTTGGCGCCGAGCTACGAATTCCTATAAAAACGCCTGCGCGGCTGGCCGAGAGCAGCGCATTTCATCTCATTTCATCATTTCCAAACTTCGTCAAAATTTGCTGGATTCAAAGATTTGAGTTGGTTACTTCGTAGACCAAGGTATGATGTCCAACTGATCCATAACCATGTTGCACCGGCTCCTTTTCCTACTACCACGTTTGTCCCATCGATGCGCTGGATCAGCAACGTATACCGGACCGGTGTACGTTGGCCATTGTGACTCATCAAGAAATGGCTCAAAACGAGGGCTCCAGGTACGTACTAAGCTCTCTACACTGGACTCAGAAGGTATTCTGCTCTCAAATGCAAAGTTATGATGACGTGCGGCCGCAACATAATGAGAACATGGAAAATGGTATTGTCTAGGTTTACCACATCCGCACGAGAATGCATCAAGTAACACGACATGTGTCCTCGAAGGTCGCACCTCACCGTCGGAAGTTATGTCGCCTAGTGTTGTTACCTCGTATTTACCCAACTCCTCATCAAAGCATTGTACCTCATGTCTATAGGCACGTTCCTTTGCATTATTAAGGTGTGATGTTGGTTTAGGTGCCCATCTCTGCCCTCGGGTCTGCATTGCCTTGGCCTGCGCGTGTCTATCATTAAACCAAGCCACAAGCCTATAAAAAGTGAATGTTACTATAGCATTGACTGGCATGCCCCGTATACCCTTGAGCACACTGTTAAATGACTCGGCCATGTTGCTAGTCTGAAACTCGAACCGCCAGCCACCTTCGTCGTAGGCCCTTGTCCATTTCTGCGGTTCCCTCAGCAATCCAGCAATCCAGTTCTTACCTTCAGCAGTTGTTGCATCTTTTAGTTCCTTCAACTTATCCTCGAAAAACGAAACCTCCAACTGTCGACATACCTCCTCAAAAAGGGGGAAGTTAGCCTTGCTATGATCCTTTCGAAGAAGATTTTCTGCTAGATGTCGAGTGCACCATCTGTGGTGCATGGGTGCGTAGCCAGGAATCTGCTCTTGCACTGCATTAAGAATACCTTGGTGTCTGTCAGATATGACACCAACCTCGCGTCCAGGGCCTACGACATGGATGCGTACAAGCCGCAAGAACCAAGACCAACTATCTCTGTTCTCCCTCTCCACCAAAGCAAATGCCAAAGGAACCAGTGCGTTGTCTGCGTCGCATGATATGGCAACCAACAATGTGCCCTTATACTTCCCAAGCAGAAAAGTACCATCAATAGAGAGCACGGGACGACAATGCCTGAAGGCCTCTACGCACTGCGAGAAACACCAGAAAGCACGAAAAAATATCTCTCTGTCGTTCCTCCATTCATTAGGTTTGGGGATGTACTCGTAATGCATGCCTGGGTTTTTTGCTTTCATTGCATTGAACAATGCTGGTAACTTCTCATAACCCTCCTCCCAATCCCCGTATATCATCTTCCATGATCGCTGCTTTGCCCTCCATGCTTTCCCATATTTGGTCCTGTAACCAAACAGCTCCGAAGTCATGGTCATAATTGACTTCACCTTCAAGTTTGGCTGACCCTTCAATATCCCCAATATCCTTTTCGCAATCAGGGTAGATGTCAACTGACGATGCTTAGAGCTCAGCTCTGTCTGGGCACAAGTGTGTGGACCTACAATTTTGGTGATCTTAAACTTTCCGGTGTCCTTCTGCCTTCGGGCACATACCCTCCAATTACATTCCGACACCTCGCACACAACAGTGTAACGACGCTGTGCATACGAATGTCTCACCTTGAACGGCCTCTTCCGGTTCACAGAATATTCCTGTAGTCATCGTCTCAGTGTAGGCAGGTCCTTGAAAAGTAAGCCTACCTTAATCTCAATGTTGTCGGCGTTATCCGGAGCCTCTAGCAGTTCATCGTCACGTCCTTCAGCATAAGCACGGGTGGAATGACTTAAACTGCTAAATTCATGTACTGCAGGGTCTCGCTCTGGACACAAACGTCTTATGAGTTCAATTTTTTGCTCGGTCATTTCTTGAACCGGACGATCATCATCAGAATCTAAGGCCCGTGCAGCCTCATATGGCTCCTCCTCATCCTCAATCTGAACATCAACACTATTGGATGCCCTGCATATGTTGTCCATATTATATGACACAGGCACATCAAGATAAGCAGCATTATCGATATGTGGAGATCCTGCATCGGGTCGGAGCAAGAAAAACCACATTAAAAAGTCTAATCAAACGAAATAACGATGGATACGAACAATGTGTCGAAGACACTTACTAGGATGATCGTGAACTGGATCCTGGGTCAATGGGATCTCTTGGGGGGGTACCGCCGCATTAGAAGCCCCACAAACGCCAGAAAGAGGACGAGAAATCCCATACTCGTGGGGACCCGATTGAGCATCGGGCACAACAACCACTTCTTTATGAAGCTCTACCAAAGGAGCTTCAATACGAGATGCATTTGGCATTTGTGGAGATAACCCGACTGGACCATCGCAATGACTAACAGGTAACTTTTGAACAACCACATCCAAACATGGTGGAACCATCGTCTTCACAATTCTTAAATATATCACCCAATCATCTTCTGAGGTAATGGAGATGAACCGTCGGACAACTGTTCCATATGTAATATGGGACAACAAACCCTGAATTGATATTCTAGGGTCGTTTATGTCGCAACTAATCTCCTCACAAGCTCGAGCCAAAAGCTTGTCAAAAGATGGTCTTTCATCGAACAACATGGTCACGATCTTCATACCATCAAAAGTAACACTCCCATAAGCATCTATCTCCACCCTTCCTCCATGGTATAGTGTTACTAGGCTGTCCATCTATTGCAAAAATGGATTACTAACTCAATAATGGCTATATACTTAAGCCTACTAACTTACTAAGTAATAAATATATATTAACTAATAACTATATAGTAAATATTAAATGAACACATCAAACGAAATTACATAATCTATAAATAATGTACGAAAACAATGTATACCTGAGAACGCGTACGAGTCCAGCTAACGGTGGAGAAGGTCAAGTCGGACGAACACCTACGTACAAAAAAACCTATTGTCAAAAAAAAATTTGGCAGCACCTCCCCTGTAAAGCGATGTTTATAGAACCTGCGAATAAACGACAACACGATGGTTGCCAACACAGAAAACATGTAATATCAATGCGCTAAACAAAATGCTAACTATATAATCACTAAGAATTTACTAAACACTAACAATATACTAAGCAAGAAATTAGCTAACTATTTTAATAAACACTAACAACAAAATATCTAACTATTTACTAAACAATAAATAAGTGGATAGCTAACTAATTACTAAACACTAACAATAGCTAACAGTTTACAAACTAAGAAATTTAAAAAAAATACCGGGCGGCAGTGGGGGCGGGAGCTGCCGGGGCCGGAGCGGGCGGTGGCCGACCGTAGCGCGGTGGCGAGCAACGGTCCCTAGCGCGCGGTGGCCGAGCGTTGGCCGGAGCCAAGCGGGCGGCGGCGAGCTCGGCGGCACTCCGGGCGGCGACGAGCTCGGCGGAACTCCGGGCCGCGGGGAACTCTGGGCGCAGGCGAGCTCCGGGCGGCAGGGAGCTCGGCGGCACTCCGGCCGGAGCGGGGCGGGCGGGCGGCGGCGAGCCTGGCCGGAGCTGGGCGGGCGGCGGCGATTTGGGAACGGCGGCGGCGTTTGCGGTAGAATGACTCGAACAGAGAAGAAACACGCAGAGAGAAAGGTAGTTTGCGGGTATTTCCTAGCTCGGCGCCAAGATCTGTGGCGCCGAGCTAGGTGCCACGCGGACTGCCACGTCACACAGCTCGGCGCCATAGGCTGTGGCGCCGAGCTGTGTTACCTCGGCGTCATAGCCTATGGCGCCGAGCTTCGGGTCCAAACGTGCAAATAAAATTTCTGGGGGTCCAAACGTAAATTTTTGTCTCGAAAGAGGCTAAAAAACAAAAAATTCGGACGAGGCAAAGCCCACCGTCCATCAAACAGGCCCGCATAGTCGCATAGATAGGAAACCGGCCCAATCAGCCCACGTGATCCACTTCCAGAAGAACTATAGCCCTCATCCGTCATCCGTGACCCGCGTCGCAAATGGAGGCGCGGAGCAGCTGCAGTTTGCATAGCCGGCGTTGTGGCCTGCTCGTGCTTCCGCCAGTCGTCAACGCTGTTGGCCAGGAGTTTGCGCATTGTCCTTCAATGGCCTCTATTTGCTTGTCCTTCAGGCATTCCGACAGAGTTTGCGCGTCATTGTGATCCAAGTATTTCTTTCGCTTGCGGTCAATTTCATTGTTGCAGTCCATATTTAAGAATGGAACACCATTGGGATTGGGACCATAAAATTCCTTCATAAATTCAAAGGCTTGTGTTGGCCTCATCCCAACTTCTTGTATTTGACTGATGAGCTAAGCTACCTATCTATTTGTTTCTATAACATCTCGTTGTGACCTTAGCACCCAAACGTCTTGTTTGGACTAGCTAGAATATGATTGTGTTCAAAGTTAGCCTTTTGAACTGTATGTATTCCCTCTCTGTTCACCCAAACATCAAATCAAAGAAATAGGTGCTTCTACCTGCATCATCTGTTGTCCTACAACTCCACGACCACGATCCCCAACCATTGCAGAGTGCTCTTTCAAAAAAAAAAGGAGCACAAGTTGTTTTTGCCATGTCCTTTGTATCCTCTTCCTACACGTGAGATGAGTTTTTTGTGGACTACTACACGATGGGCTATGATGTTCTCTGTGGCGTAAAGGTAAATCTTGTGTAGAGATGTCAATGGGGACCCGATACCCGCCAACCCGTGGGGAATTCCCCTATTAGGGTATGGGTATGAGACAAAGTTTATCCCCATGGATATGGATATGAGACAAAATCTCCACCTATTGGGTAAACGGGTATGGGTTTGGGAAGCAATAATCCGAACCCGATTATCCATGGTTATTTCATACGTGTATATCTGTCGTATTTGTATGAATGAGTTGAGGTCGAGCCGTCCACCAAGCCCAGCACGGCAACGCACCAGACCCCAGGTCCGCACCAGGCCCCAGGTCCTAGCCCAACAAGGCAACTAGCAGACTAGCAAAAAACAAAACCTTAAAATAACCAGCCATATGCTATGCCCTGCCCAGACGACGGTGACGACCATGGATTCTTAGGCGCCAACGAACTCAGATGGTGACCAAGAAAGGTGAGCAAACTCCATTTCTCCATGTCTTCTATCGGTCCCGAAATGTTTATTTTTTCTGATGGATGGATGAATGGATCATGGTTCATGGATGAGTACTTACCGATGTGGTGATGTCTAAAATCTAGATTGTTTATGCTACCTGTTAGTACCTAGTTATCCCTTAATTGGGGATGAGGACCCATTGGGGACCCGAAACCCGAATGGGGATGGGTATGGGATGAGTCTTGTACTCATGATGGGTATGGGGATGGGTATGAGGATAGATCAAATATGATGAGGATGAGTATGAGATGCTATAACCCGATGGGGAATTCCCCATTGATATCTCTAATCTTGTGCAACAGAGAAGAGAAGTATTTGGAAGGGAGGTCATGAATGAAGTATTGCCGGAACAGATTGTCGTCAGTGACGACGGTGGCGGCACATCGGTGATCCACCAAACACTTCTAATAAATACACCGGCGTGTGACGCCACGGCATGCATGCATGCTTCCGTTGACTCCTCTGCACACAGCCCACAGTCTCGTCTGTGCAAGTGCAACTCTCGAAGACCTCACTATTTTCTGTACCTGTGGAAAGATCTGTTTCAGAGAGAGAGAGAGAAGCCTGTATTCACCACCGACCATCTCGTGTGACAGCCTGACTGGTGAGCAACGTACTCGCTACATAAACAGCTGCAGCACGAGCAGACGAGCCCAACCAGATGCAATGCAAGCTCCTCCGAGGAAGATGCCGCGGCGCAACCCCCTCCCACTATTCCTCCTGCCCATCTCGGCGCTCGTGCTGGCGTGGCCGGCATCGTGCACCGCCGGCCCCGTCCCCGTGCTCTTCCCGGTGGCCAAGGACCCAGCCACCTCCCTCTACACCATCCCCGTCCGGGACGGCGCCAGCCACGTGATCGACCTCGCCGGCCCGCTCCTCTGGTCCACGTGCGGCGCCGACCACCTGCCGGCCAACATCTCCTGCCGCGACCGGCTCTGCAAGCTCGCCAACGCCTACCGCGCGCCGAGCTGCGGCGGCGGCGTCGCGGTCCACTCGTGCTCAAAGCGGTGCAAGGCGTACCCGTACAACCCCGTCACGGGGCGGTGCGCGGCGGCGGAGCTCGTCCACACCAGGCTCGTGGCCAACACCACCGACGGGCGGAACCCGCTGAGCCAGGTCCCGGTCCGCGCGGTGGCCGCGTGCGCGCCGCGGGCGCTCCTGGACCGGCTGCCCAGGGATGCCACGGGCGTCGCGGGGCTGTCGGCCGCCGGCCTCGCGCTGCCAGCGCAGGTCGCGACGTCGCAGCGCGTCGCCAACGCCAACGCGTTCCTGCTCTGCCTCCCCAGGTCCGGCTCCGGCGACGGTGTGGCGGTGTTCGGCGGCCGGGGCCCCTTCTTCCTCAAGCTCTTCGTCACCGGGGAGCCGTCGAGCGGGGACCTCACGCGGACGCTGCAGTTCGCCCCGCTCCGAAGCAGGCCGGGCAACCCTCTGTACTACGTCCCCGTGAGCGGCGTCGCCGTCGGCCGGGCACCGGTGCCGCTCCCGCCGCGCGCGCTGGCCGCCGGCGGCGTCGTGCTGTGCACCAGGGTGCCGTACACCGCCCTCCGCCCCGACGTGTACCGCCCCGTCGTGGAGGCTTTCGACAGGGGACTGGTACGGAGCGACATGAGGGTGGCCGCGGTGCCGCCCTTCGAGTTCTGCTACAACCGGACCCTGCTGCCGCCCACGCGGCTCGGCTACGGCGTGCCGGAGATAGCCCTGCTGCTGGAGGGCGGCAAGCAGGAGTGGACGTTCGTCGGCAGCAGCTCCATGGTGGACGTGGACGCGCGCACCGCCTGCCTCGCGCTCCTCGAGATGAAGGGGGTCAAGGACGGGGACCCCAGCGCGGCGGCGGTGGTGGTCGGGGGTTTCCAGATGGAGGACCACCTGCTGCAGTTCGACCTGGATAAGAAGCAGCTAGGGTTTGCCAGGGTGCCCATTGCTTCGGCGTGCAGCAACTTCAATTTCACCAGGGGGCGACAGTAGCAGAATAAAGAAGAGTAGGCAGTGTCGCCGCGCGCGCGCAGGTTCTAGATCATAGTCAACTGGACATTGCATGCTAGCGACCTCCCATGGATGTCATCGCCGGTTGCCCGGCCTGTTCAAGTCGTAGCTTGGTTTATAGTAATGATCACGTGCATCTTGATTCTTGACAGATTGCCACTACGACGGTACGACCACATTACGTGCTGGAAACTGTCACGTATTTAGGTGGTGTTTCGTTCGCAAAAAATAACATAAATGAATTACATGGGGTAATAGATATGCATAATTTTGTTTGGTTGAGCACGAAATTATAACTAGTAACCATTACCATCGGTAATAGATCCTATTATCATTTCCTTAACAAGGTCTCCACCAAACATATTGTGATTCATTTATCTTATCTTAATAACACTAGTACACAGAAGCTCTATAGTGGCGGTTCTAAACCTATTTACACAGGCGTTTTTCAGTACCGCCAGTGCTAGGGGTCAGTGGAAATCAGCATTTCCACTGGCGGTTATTTTGGAACCGCCAGTGAAAAGTGCATTTCCACTGGCGGCTGAATAAAGAAAACCGCCAGTGGAAATGCATTTCCACTGGCGGTTTTATAAAGCAAACCGCCAGTGGAAATGCATTTGGAAATGCACTTTTCACTGGCGGTTTTCTTTATTTAGCCGCCAGTCGAAGTTTTCCCGCCTTTTTTCAAAATTTCAAACAATACTGAATTATATATATATTTATTTACACACACACAAACATATATATATATAGATCTATATTGATATTGAAAGCAACATGAAATTAAATTCTATCATACATTTATATACATCAAAGTATTCTGTTTACAACCATATATGCTTCATGCATTCTATACATCATAAGTTTTCACCTAAGCTCTAATAACTATCTCGGCTAAGAGATAATCTACTAATTTCTGTTAGTATTCTGAACTCTGGCAAAGCTAATGTCCCGGAAGCATCGTGATATTTTCCTTCTGCGGGTATGACCTCTTTCAATATGAATGTGCAGAGGTCCTCGATTATGCCATACAATGCAGCTTTGGTCAAGTTCTCCGGGTTTCCTCGTTGAAATTGCTGTAAAGGAATTTTATAAACATCATCTATTTATACTCAATAATAACACATTTGCATCTTTAATGACATAAATACATACTTGACTATTACTAATAATACCTTGTCAGGGTTTGTGATGTATCGTCCGTTCACTCTCATGAACTCGCACGCATAGAATCCACATAGGACCGATCCTTGTGGTTGCTTGTGGCACTACATAACGGGAGATTGGTTATTTAGTTGCAACATTGTGTATGATATGTATTCATAAAATCACATACTTACCGGCCAGTGATGATGGATGTCTAGTGGCACGCCTTTTTTCGACAGGTCGTACTTTCCACCTCTCATCTTATAGAATCTATAAGCCCTGTGATCTCAAATAGAATCACCATGTTATTCTCAAATTTTAATCGATAAAAGTATGCATGCATAGAAAAGGCTTACAGCTCTAAGATGCTGAGGAATTCTGCATATGTCGAAGGGTCGAAGTTCAAGGAGTCGAGCACCAGCACCTTTCCAACCTTAGGATAAATGAGGAAGCATATCCAGTGGTCCCTGTACGAATCAAATTTGTGATGCATGTGTATTGAAATTATTAATTTTATTTATGCAAAATCACACTTACTTAAAGTTGTACGGGGCCATTATGGCTTCCCTGTCTTGAAATTGAAGCATTGCATGTCCTATATAGGTGGCGTATCGAGCTTCAAAATCCTTCTTCATATCCTTTATACGCTTCTCGACTTCTTCATCCGTCTTTCCCCGTAATTCATCGTTGTCTTTCCCGATTCTAAAAGTGTGGCTTTCCTCGGATATAAGTATTGGGTTGAGATACCCAACCCTTTTACTGGCACTAGCATTGGGCTTGGTACCGTAAAGAATCTCCTGCTGATCATGTTGCATTCTGCAAGTCACACGTGCATGTCAGATATTGAAATTTTATACAACTCACTAATAATAACACACATATGTGGAAGTATGAGCGACACTTACAATGCAAACATCGTTACAAGTTGCACGTCGAGTCTCTGAAGGTTCATCATTAACCACATGTCCTCGAATGTAACAACGGCCTTTTGGTCCGAACCAATAAAAGCATGGTCTGGTATATGCACACTGATGGTGTCTATGCCAACCGATGATGCCCGCATGTACCAGTCATGCAACCTTTTAACACCAGCCGGGACCTTTCTTAGTTTCTCAAGAGGTAGCAGAGGTCTGCCCGGCACTTCTACTTTGCAATGTCGTCCTCGGATCCTTGGACGACCGACGTCACTTCTACTTTGCAATAATCATCTGGAATATCGTTTCCATGGAACTTACGTCCTGGGATCGCAAGGCCTGTGGCTACTTTCTTTGTACGTTTATTGTTAATACCATATCTTATAACCAGTGTGCACTCCACAGGCCTTGTGATGTCATCAACTGGATAACGGTCCTTATTTCCCGTTGAAGCAACAGAGCTTGGTAATGTCGTACAATCTGTGGAAGCCGGCGGTTGAGCTGCTGGAATTATTTGTATTTGTGGAGTGGTCATCTGTTGAACAGACATCGCACTCGCCAACTGTTGCATCAATTCTGGAGGAGGATTCGATAGCATTTGAGACATCATGGCTTTGAACTCTTTCTTGGCCTCCTCCTTAAAATAATCCGCCATCTCTTCCTTGTATCGATCACGTTTCCTGTACAGACCTTCCCACTGTTGTCCGAATCCTTCCTTCCATCCTTCCTTAGACGAGATTCCTCGTACACAGCCAGGATGCTCAGGGTTACCGAGACCAGCCGTTAGGATGTCTCTTTCCCTTTGTGGCTTAAAAGTTCCTTCGCTCTGCTTAGCTGCCATTGTATATATGTTTTTTGCCGCTTCTTCGACAATGGGATCATCAAAAGATACACCGGTCTCGGTTTCCCTTGGTTTTCTAGCACGGAGCCAATTTGCCGCCCTTTCACCAAGTTGCTCGGACAGCGTCGGCAACCCTGCGGCCTTCTTCTCGGCGTCTTCTTGTCTCCATTTAGGAACCTGACGCTTGTAACCACCTGTGCCTAGGTGGTGGCGGTACTTGTTCTTCTTTGATAGTTCCGAATTTGCCTCACTTAGAGATATGAAATCAGGGCTGCTCCTCTGCTCTAGAAATACTGCCCACTGACCTGCTGAGATTTTATATTTTTTGGTCGGGTCCAGACCTTTCTTTGCAAACTTTGTGTTCATCTCAGACCTCCAGTTTCGGAAATTGATTGCAAGCTGCTTCATCGTGTATTCCTTCACGAGTTCTTCTGAACCCCGAGGCAGAACGAACCTCATTAATAGCTTATTCCATATTTGATTCTTGACATCATCTGACACATCTCTCCACTGTCGTATTGTTATGTCAAGATTATCTCTAACTAAAAACCCAAGTACATTCCGGAACTTAGGTAGTGCCTCTTCTGGAGCTAGGGGCTGACCTTTCGGGCTCACGTCTGAGATTTTGTATGTTTTGTCGGGAAACTTGTTCAGCCCCCTGTCACCTCTTTTTCGATCGCTCTGCTTCCTTTTCCTTGACGTCTCGGTTGTTGTCTTGGTCTGTTCCGGTGCGTCTTGGGTCGGCTCCGGTACGTCTTCGTTTCGTGCCACGGCTTCTTCGAGTATCGCACGAAATTCAGACGCGACCTCCTATTCATGTAATAAAATGCACAAGAGATCATGCATGTGAAATCAGTAGGGTACACATACGAAGCTAAAGATGCGTACTTTTACCTCAGCTTCTTGTGGATCATAAGTAGGGTCACGTTGCAACTCACGGAGAGCGGCCCTATCTATGCTAGTGGTAGGAAAAGGGTCGCTAGGCGTTTCATATCCTTCACTGCTGGATTGTTCTTGAGCAACACTCTTGTCCATGTGCTCGGGCACTAAATCTTGGTCCTTGATCGGAGAACTCATTGAGCTATATATATACAAATACATAAGCAATAATTAAATACATATTAACACATATTAACGTAAGCAATAATTAAATTCATATTAACAAATAGTATAATTAAATACATCCTCAGGCACTAAACCCTTAACCCTAACCCTAACCCTAAACCCTAACCCTAAACCCTTAACCCTAACCCTAACCCAAAACCCGAACCCTTAACCCAAAACCCGAACCCTTAACCCAAAACCCGAACCCTTAACCCTAAACCCTAACCCTAACCCTAACTATAACCCTTAACCCTAAACCTAACCCAAAACCCGAACCCTTAACCCAAAACCCGAACCCTTAACCCTAACCCTAACCCTAACCCTAAACCCTAACCCTTAACCCTAACCCTAACCCTAACTATAACCCTTAACCCTAACCCTAAACCCTTAACCCTAACCCTAACCCAAAACCCGAACCCTTAACCCAAAACCCGAACCCTTAACCCAAAACCCGAACCCTTAACCCTAAACCCTAACCCTAACTATAACCCTTAACCCTAACCCTAACCCTAACCCAAAACCCGAACCCTTAACCCAAAACCCTAACCCTAACCCTAAACCCTAACCCTTAACCCTAACCCTAACCCTAACTATAACCCTTAACCCTAACCCTAAACCCTTAACCCTAACCCTAACCCAAAACCCGAACCCTTAACCCAAAACCCGAACCCTTAACCCAAAACCCGAACCCTTAACCCTAAACCCTAACCCTAACTATAACCCTTAACCCTAACCCTAACCCTAACCCAAAACCCGAACCCTTAACCCAAAACCCGAACCCTTAACCCTAACCCTAACCCTAACCCTAAACCCTAACCCTTAACCCTAACCCTAACCCTAACCCTTAACCATAACCCTAACCCTAAACCGTAACCATATAGTATCGTATAGTCGTATAGTATCGTGTAGGACGGGGAGAGAGTCGCATAGGACGTATAAAGAGGGAGAGAGGGAGAATCGTATGGATATTATCGAGTTACGTATAGAGAGGGAGAGAGGGAGAGTCGTATAGGACGAGGAGAGGGAGAGAGGGAGAGTCGCATAGGACGTATAGAGAGGGAGAGAGGGAGAGTCGTACGGAAATTATCGAGTTCAGATCGAATTCGGATCGGATCGGATACGTATATTATCGAGTTGTGACGGATAAAATTACAATGTATATATTCAACATACATTTGAACACATATGAACACACATATATATATTGAACACATACATTTGAACACATATGAACACACATATATATTGAACACATACATTTGAACACATATGAACACATATATATATTGAACACATACATTTGAACACATATGAACACACATATGAATAAAAATAAGTATTGTATGAATACTCTCATCTCCTCTCCTCTCTCTATCTCTCTCCTCTCCCTCCTCTCTCTCTCACCCTCCTCTCCCTCCCTCTATCTATCTCCTCTCCCTCTATCTCTCTCCCTCTCTCTATCTCTCTCCTCTCCCTCCTCTCTCTCTCTCACCCTCCTCTCCCTCCCTCTATCTCTCTCCTCTCCCTCTATCTCTCTCCCTCTCTCTATCTCTCTCCTCTCCCTCCTCTCTCTCTCACCCTCCTCTCCCTCCCTCTATCTCTCTCCCTCTCCCTCCTCTCTCTTCCCTCTCCCTCTCCTTCCTCTCTCTTCCTCCCTCTCGGCGGCGGCGGCGCGTGCGCCCTCCTCTCTCTCACTCTCTGCAGAGACGCGCGCAGGGGTCTCCCTCTCTTCCCTCTTCCTCCTCTCTCTTCCCTCTCACTCTCTCACTCTTCCTAGCCCGAGACGGCGGCGGCGGCGTGCGCCCGCGTGCGCGCGGCGGCGGCGCGCATGGCGCCCGGCCGAGCCCAAACGATCATAGACGAAGAAAGGGAGAGAGAGAGAGAAGAACTTACCTACAGCGCGGGGACGATGACGTGGACGACGGCGTGAACGACGGCGGCGCACGGCGGAGAAAATCGCCGGGGAAAATTTTGGCAGCCTGACGGCGGGAAGATGGAAAGACAGGGCGCCAGAGACTTAGTGAAATTTTTCGGCCCCGCGCGCGCTCCTTTATATAGGAGATATTTCTACTGGCGGTTGACAATGAAAACCGCCAGTAGAAATCATTTCTACTGGCGGTTGTCATAGAGAACCGCCAGTAGAAATGCCATCCACAGACTGTGGAGGCCATTTCTACTGGCGGTTTTCATCGACAACCGCCAGTAAAAATTAATTTCTACTGGCGGTTTTCATTGTCAACCGCCAGTAGAAATGTTTTTAGTATATTATTTTTTATTGTATATTCATACATTAAATATATAAATTTTTGTACATATTAAATATATAAATATATATATTTAGTATACATAATATATATATTTATATATTACTTCTCTCTCTCTCCCCTCTCTCTCTCCTCTCTCTCCTCTCTCTCCCCTCTCCCTCCTCTCTCTCCCCTCTCCCTCCTCTCTCTTCCCTCTCTCTCCCTCCTCTATCTCTCCCTCTCTCTCTCCTCTCTCTCCTCTCCCTAGCTCCTCTCTCTCTCTCTATCCTCTCTCTCCTCTCTCTCCTCTCCCTAGCTCCTCTCTCTCCCCTCTCCCTCTCTCTCCTCTCTCTCTATCCTCTCTCTCTCCTCTCTCTCTCCTCTCTCTCCTCTCTCTCTCTCCTCTCTCTCTCCTCTTTCCCTCCTCTCTCTTCCCTCTCTCTCCCTCCTCTGTCACTAGAATGCCCGTTCTTGTAGTGTTTAAATACTACGTCGTCTCATGGCTTCGCGTCTCTCATCACCATTGGTGTGAAGTTCTTTCACAAGTATCAGATCTGGTAAACATCTTTCCAAGTTCTTTTACAACATGTTCTTTGAAGATGCTTGTTTCTTACTGCCTGATATGTATATATTAGTCGAATAGTCCTCCCTGCTTTTATTTTACCTCGTTTTAGGTGATAAACCATGACGGCGGCACTCCAAAGAAAGCCAAGGTGGTGGTGGAGGATGAGGAAGAGGCGGGGTTGGAGGATGAGGAAGAGGCGACTGTGACACTATCCATGGAGAAGGACGCGCTGGAGTGTGACATCTGCTGCCTACCCTTCCAGTGCGAAGTTTTCATGGCAAGTCAGATTACCATGCATGTATATATACAGTACATATTGATCGGTAGGCTCCAGCATGATGCTCTGCTCTGTGTAAAATCAGTGCAAGAACGGGCATTCTCGATGTGCAAAGTGCTGCATCCGCACAGACGGTAAGTGCTGGACCTGCTCCGAGCGCATTGGCAACAATAGCTCTCTCTCCCTCTCCCTCTCCTCTCTAGAAAGTCGTGTAAAATTACATGCTTCGGTTTGTCGCTAACAATAATCAATTACATGACATGTCCTAACAATAATCAATTACATGACAACTATATAATCTAGGGAGCTATTGTTCTGCCTTGTCCATCGTGGCGTACCCAGGGCATCGAATTGCGTGGGATGCTTCGCTCAACGTTCCTTATCTTGGTTGGATGGTCTATGAAAAGAGACATGTCATTGAACTGGTTAAAATCCTCTAAATCAGATACACCATCAACTCCTATAGCTTGTTGTTTTCCAGGAAAAACTACATGCTTCGGTTTGTCGGTGCTTTTCTTCTCATTGTTAGAAATGATCTGTTCAGCATAGAAGACCTGTGCAGCACGATTAGCAAGGATCCATGGGTCATCTTTGTAACCTACCTTACTTAGATCAAGAACTCTGACCCCATAGTTGTCTACCGTGACATGTTTGTCTTCAACCCATTGACATCGGAAAACCGAGATCTGAAATGTACCATAGTCTAGTTCCCATATGTCCTCAATAAAGCCAAAATATGTAATAATCTCACCAGTTTCATCATCTATGGCTTCGCATCGAACACCACTGTTTTGTGACATGCTCTTTTTGTCCTTGGACTTGGTACAAAATGTGAATCCACTAATGTCATAGGTTTGCCATGTTGTGACCTGGCGTGATGGTCTAGATGCCAAGCCCTTGATGATTTGTTCTTCTATTGTTTCTCCACGTGGAATGTCCTTCACCATTAGCCATGTGTTGAACCGCTGCTTATGTTGCTTCATTACCCAATCATCCGTATGCCCAGGATTTTGCTCGCGAAGCTCATTGATGTGTTGTTGGATAAATGGCTCCATTATCGTTAGCTGATGTAGGATGCTCTGATGTGCCTCAAGTACTATATCGTAATCCGGTGGGATGAAAGATTTCCGTCCCATCCTCCCGCTTCCATACAGTCTACCCTCGTGTCGTGACGGAGGCAGACCTATTGCAACCTGGTCTTTTAGGATACTATTGCAGAATGGACCTCCGGACTCAATGGCCTCTTCGGTACAGTACCCCTCTATCATGGATGCCTCGGGACGAGCACGGGTTGATACATAGCCATTCAGTATTGACATGAAACGCTCATACGTCCACATTTCATGCAAGTACATAGGACCCAATGCTTCTATTTGTGGCACCAAGTGCACCACAAGGTGCACCATAATATCAAAGAACGATGGAGGGAAACACATCTCAAACTGTGATATTGTCTCCACTGCGAATTCCTGAAGAGATGCCAACTCATCACGGCCAATTACCTTTTGTGAAATCCTGTTGAAAAAGTAGCACAACCGTGTGATTGCCATCTTTAAAAATAAAGGATTTATAGCCCTGATGGCAATAGGTAGGAATGTAGTCAGCATGACATGGCAATCATGTGAGTTGTAGTTGGTGATTGTCAGGTCTTTCATTGACACAATACTCCGTATGCTAGAGCAGAATCCGGATGGGACTTTCAAATTCTTGAGCCAAACACACATCGCATGTTTCTCATCTACATTGAGATTGTAGCTTGCTGCTGGGAGATGGTACTTCCCATTTTCTTGAAGAACAGGATGTAGTTCCTTTTTTATGCCTAAATCTACCAAGTCCATGCGTGAATTGAGCCCTTCTTTTGTTTTGCCCTTTATGTCTAGCAAGGTGCCCATTATGCTTTCAAACACGTTCTTCTGAACGTGCATACCATCGATCGCATGCCGCACATCTAACTCTTTCCAGTAAGGCAAGTACTCGAAGAAAATAGACTTCTTCTTGAATATAGCCCCCGAAGATGGTTTAGCATCCTTCCTTGTTTTTCCGTCTTTTGTCTTCTTCTCGAAAACAAACTTGATATTCCTGACTATTTCAAAAACTCTATGACCTCTATTGTTACCCGATGGAGCAGTAGAATGTAGTTCACCATTATTGTCGAAGTACTTATCCATCTTTCGCATGCGGTACCTGTGTCCTTCCAATAAAAAGCGTCTGTGCCTCATGTAAACTATCTTCCTAGATGCAGCAAGGGATACGTAAGCAGTTCCATCAATGCATACTGTGCAACCAACCTTTCCCTTAAACTGGCCTGATAATGTGAAGAGAGCAGGGTAATCGTTGATCGTAACAAAAAGAATTGCTCTCAGCGTGAATGAACCTTTACGATACTCATCCAACATTTGAACACCCGTTTCCCACAATATTTTCATATCCTCCATTAAGGGCTCCAAAAATACATCCATGTCAACTCCAGGTTGTGTAGGTCCAGAAATAAGGATGGTTAGCAAAATGTACTTCCGTTTCTGCATCAACCATGGAGGAAGGTTGTATATGGTGAGGATCACCAGCCATGTGCTATGCTTGCTGCTCCTCTCAGCAAATGGGTTCATTCCATCAGTACTCAGTGCGAACCTAACATTTCTCAGTTCATCGGCAAAGTCTCGGTGGTTGTCATTGAAATCTTGCCACTGCTTCCCATCGGCTGGATGTCGAAGCTTCCCATCGTTTTTGTGCTCATCAGAAGCATGCCAGCTCATAAGTCTGGCATCCTCAGGATTAGCGAACAAACACCTCAATCGATCGACGACGGGGAGGTACCACATCACCAAAGCAGGAATCTTTTTGAGCGCATAATAGTCTACTTCTTCTTTTTCTTTGCTCGTGGATTTTGAAGTCTTTTTTTGGGCTTTCTTTCGCTTCTTCCCTTTAGACACGGATGCAACACACTCTTCGTCCTCTCGATAGTCTTTATTCGTCTTGTACCTACTTGCACCGCACTTTGGGCAGCTCTCCAAGTCTTTATAATCATCACCTCGATAAAGGATACAGTGATTTCTACACGCGTGGATCTTCTCCACACCCATAGTGAGCGGACTGATTAGTTTCTTTGCATAGTACGTGTTAGCAGGCACATTGTTCTCCTTTGGAAGCATGTCTGCGATAATACTCAAGAACGCATCGAAGCCAGCATCAGACACACCATATTTAGCTTTTAACATCAACAGCTTTAGCACAGACCGGAGCGTCGTGAACTCTTTGGTACAACCCTTAGACTCGTCGTACAAAGGCTCTTCTGCTGCCTTCTTCAGGGACTCCATACCTTTCATTAAGAACATCGATTGATCTGTATGACGACGCAACATTGCCTCTAGCAACTCTGCATCTTCCTCATCCATAACACTTGGCAGAACATGAGGTCTATCATGTTCATTTCCTCCAGCGTAACCATGATCAGTAACATTTTGCACTACATGTTCGCTCTGTGGAAGAGGTTGGTGTGTCTCGTGAACGAACTGAAATCTGTCGTCGATGTTCTCAGGGTTTCCAGTCGTATAAGGCGAAGAGCTACCCTCTCCATGCTTTGTCCAAATTGTGTAATCCTTCATAAATCCTCGGCATACCAGATGAGATATGATTTGTTCTGTGTCATTAAATACAGCAGCATTTTTGCAGTCCATGCATGGACAATATATGTGTTTTGTCTTTGTTCTCCAAGCATGGTTCGTAGCGACATCAATAAACCTATGGACCTCGGATATGTATGATGGATCTAGCCTTGATAAGTTATACATCCAGGATGTCCTCTCCATCACCACCTGTAAAAAAGTAACATAAAAACACATGGTGAAACCCTATATCCACCTGTATGATGGATCGGTAGACTCCAGCATGATGCTCTGCTCTGTGTAAAATCAGTGCAAGAACGGGCATTCTGGATGTGCAAAGTGCTGCATCCGCACGAACGGTAAGTGCTGCACCTGCTCCGAGCGCATTGGCAACAATAGCTCTCTCTCCCTCTCCCTCTCCTCTCTAGAAAGTCGTGTAAAATTACATGCTGCACATGGAGGATGAGGAAGAGTCGGGTTGGAGGATGAGGAAGAGGCGACTGTGACACTATCCATGGAGAAGGACGCGTTGGAGTGCGACATCTGCTGCCTACCCTTCCAGTCCGAAGTTTTCATGGCAAGTCAGATTACCATGCATGTATATATACAGTACATATTGATCGGTAGACTCCAGCATGATGCTCTGCTCTGTGTAAAATCAGTGCAAGAACGAGCATTCTGGATGTGCAAAGTGCTGCATCCGCACGGACGGTAAGTGCTGCACCTGCTCCGAGCGCATTGGCAACAATAGCTCTCTCTCCCTCTCCCTCTCCTATCTAGAAAGTCGTGTAAAATTACATGCTGCACATGGAGGATGAGGAAGAGTCGGGGTTGGAGGATGAGGAAGAGGCGACTGTGACACTATCCATGGAGAAGGACGCGTTGGAGTGCGACATCTGCTGCCTACCCTTCCAGTCCGAAGTTTTCATGGCAAGTCAGATTACCATGCAAGTATATATACAGTACATATTGATCGGTAGACTCCAGCATGATGCTCTGCTCTGTGTAAAATCAGTGCAAGAACGGGCATTCTGGATGTGCAAAGTGCTGCATCCGCACGGACGGTAAGTGCTGCACCTGCTCCGAGCGCATTGGCAACAATAGCTCTCTCTCCCTCTCCCTCTCCTCTCTAGAAAGTCGTGTAAAATTACATGCTGCACATGGAGGATGAGGAAGAGTCGGGGTTGGAGGATGAGGAAGAGGCGACTGTGACACTATCCATGGAGAAGGACGCGTTGGAGTGCGACGTCTGCTGCCTACCCTTCCAGTCCGAAGTTTTCATGGCAAGTTAGATTACCATGCATGTATATATACAGTACATATTGATCGGTAGACTCCAGCATGATGCTCTGCTCTGTGTAAAATCAGTGCAAGAACGGGCATTCTGGATGTGCAAAGTGCTGCATCCGCACGGACGGTAAGTGCTGCACCTGCTCCGAGCGCATTGGCAACAATAGCTCTCTCTCCCTCTCCCTCTCCTCTCTAGAAAGTCGTGTAAAATTACATGCTGCACATGGAGGATGAGGAAGAGTCGGGGTTGGAGGATGAGGAAGAGGCGACTGTGACACTATCCATGGAGAAGGACGCGTTGGAGTGCGACATCTGCTGCCTACCCTTCCAGTCCGAAGTTTTCATGGCAAGTCAGATTACCATGCATGTATATATACAGTACATATTGATCGGTATATATACAAATGTAGTTAGACTACTTTATCTCTTCCAATAAAAGTAGTTAGACTACTTTATCTCTAACACATGGTGAAACCCTATATCCAAAATGTGGCTAAAATGGAGGAAAAATGAACAAAATTTGACAAAAGAAACATAAGCCAAACTTTCCTAGCAACTAATAAACAAAAAAAATTAATACCCAAACCTATCTTTAACACATGGTGAAAGCCTAGTTTCAAAATGTAGTTAAAATTGAGCAAAAATAAACAATAACTAACAATTGAAACATAATTAAACCAATCTTCCATACAACACATTCACCATTCATTAAGCAACTAAACATGAAAAAGGAGAGGGAATAGACAAAAACTAACCATCTTATGCAACCTCATTTGAGGAAATAGAGAAAATTACCTAGCTATACTCTTCTCTCTCACATGTAAAACCCTAGATCCAAAATGTGGCTAAAATTGAGCAAGAATGAACAAAAATTGACAAAGAAACATAAACCAACCTTTCTTATCCACCTTCTTCCAAGAAATGAAGACCAAAACCTCCCCCCTTATATTTTTGTGAAATCTGGACCTCCAAAATCGCCTCCAATGGAAGCTAGCTGCGAGCATACAGTTCACTGTCGCGGGGAAGAAGAGGGGTATTTATAACAGACAGTTCACTGGCGGTTGGCTTGAAAAACCGCCAGTGGAAACCTATTTCCACTGGCGGTTATCTTAACACAACCGCCAGTGTAAATAGGGTATTTACACTGGCGGTTCTGTTACACCAACCGCCAGTGGAAATTGCTTTCTACTGGCGGTTCTGTTACACCAACCGCCAGTGGAAATACCCTATTTCCACTGGCGGTTGTGTTAAGATAACCGCCAGTGAAAATGGGTTTCCACTGGCGGTTCCTAAGTCGGGTCCACCTTGTTTTTTTACTGGCGCGTGATAACTGAAACCGCCAGTGATAATTTATGGGTGCCGCAGGCTATGAGCTCTTTTCTACTAGTGTAATAGAGATGGGCCGTGCATTTCTTTTTTTCTTTGGTAAAAGTAGGGGTGGTAATGGATTGTGATCCAAATGGTTTTTTATAAAATGTCAAGGCCCTAAATAAATTTTAGTTAAAAATAAATAGAAATAGAGCCTGATCCTAACCCGATCCAATTCTTAAATCTTATAGTGTAAAATTTAGAGCTCATTGTCATTCCTAGACAAAAGGAATATTTAACTTTGACTAAATGTAAAAAACGTATTACTTCGTGGAATAAAGAAACATATAGGGGATGCTCCATCTTCCTTCTATCTCCATCCCTCTCTTCTACTTCGCTCTCCATCTTTTTTCCTCTTCTTTTTCATATCCCCTCTATGCACTCCTTGTAATCCAGCGTTCAGCATGTCTTCGCGCGTGGCCCTAGCATAGCGAGATGCACATTGTCGAGTTAAACCCTATCATGATACTCGTGACTAATTGTTTGCTAGTGGCTAAGGGCCTATTTGGATTCTTGTGACAAACAATTTGTCGACTAATTTTAACACCTTAACCTCCAAATAGACCGGTGAACAAATTTACTAATTGTTAGCCAGAGACCTCGTAAATTGTTTGCCCATTAGCCATTTAGGCCCTGTTTGGATCCTCCTAACTTATTATTTGCGAGTGGCTAATAATTAGCTAGCAAAAATTAGCCAGGGTATGTTTGGAGACCTGGCTAATAAATGTATTTTTCTCTTTATACGATCTATTAGCAGGGTCAAATAATTAATGGCCAAACAATTTGTCAGCCCTTTGGCTAACAATTAGCCAATCTATTTATAAGCTAGCTAAGGTACTAAAATTAGTCGGTAAAATGTTTGTCACACGGATCCAAACAGGGCCTTAGGTTGGTTCAAGCCGTGAGTCCATCAGGGCGGGCCGACTAGACTCATAGAAGCCAAAAAAGGGTTTTATGGTGCGCTCTTGTACATCTATATTCTTATTCATTTTATCAGATATAATAAGGTGATATGGGTGAGCGACAAAATATGTCACATCACATGTATAATGATATGGAAGAAATGAAAACAATGAGACAATAGAAGTAGTGTGCCGGATGCTTTCTAAGAGAAATATGTGAACGACTAAGTATTAGATACAGTTTATGTCATGAGAAAGATATTATATGACTATTTTTAGTTATGGCCAACTATTATAGAGACGACATCTGGCTGATAAATTATTATCGACGTTGTTTGACTAGAGACCTAGAACGAGGCAGACGATCAGATCCGATGTGTAGGCTGCTCGAACCCCGTCGTAATCGTCGTGGTCAGCAGCAGTGCTAGGTCAGACCTCAGAGTTGTGAATGCAGATTCAGGCCACGTTCGAGAAGACAGGAACTGTCTGCATGCAGGCATGCAGCTTCTGTGTTGGGCATGCCAGCTGTGACCTGGGAATGGATGCAATGCAAACACCCCTGGACGGCTGGACCTGGAGTACACATGCATGAGAGTGAGGGTACCAACGAATGCACATGCGATTAAGCGAGATATATACAGCTGATGCTTTCAATCCTGCTCTCCAAATAACAAACTCTGCGCGAGTTGACGAAGTGCAGAATCGAGGCCGCCTCCATCAAGTCCCCTCCTGCACTACAGTAAAAACAAACGCCTCCGACGGCCTTGTTATCTCCGACGGCCACGCAGGAGACCGTCGGAGGTAACCTTATGTCCGAGCGCTTGGGCTGACCGTCGGACATAAGACCTTATGTCCGACGACCCTCTGACAGCCGTCGGACATAAGGTTATCTCCGACGGCCCGTACTTCAGCTATCGGAGATAACACGATTTAACCGCGCGCGGCCAGGGAACACCCTTTCATTTTCCATCTTTTCAGCCACCGTCGTCCCCGACAGCTCCCGCCGCCGCCACATCCTTCCGGCCGCTGTGCTGCCAGCCCCGGCCGCCGCCGCGTTGCCCGCCGCGCTCGCCGCGCTGCTGCCCCGCCCGCCCGATGTGCTGCCGCCCCGCTCGCCGGAGCCCCGCCCGCCCGGTGTGCTGCCGCCCCGATCGCAGCCCCGCTCACGCCGGAGCCCCGCCCGCCCCGCACTCTCAAGTGAGTAGTTTAAGTATTATTTTGTATATGTTAATATTGTTTTGTAGTTGCAATTTTTGTTGTTAAATAATTAGTATGTTAAATATTGTTTAATTTATTGTGTGCGATGGCCGAAATTTGATTATGTAATTAATTTAATTTGTTTTCGTTTACTTAGTGGTGCTTAGATAATTAAAATTTTTAATTTCCGAGGGTAATTATTATACCCTCGGAAATAAGGTCATTTTATATGATTTGTCACCCGTGATAATGTTATGTAGTGGTGTCTATATAATTTAAATTATTAATTTCCAAGGGTAATTATTATGCCCTCGGAAATAAAGTTATTTTATATGATTTAGGGCCCCGTTAAATTATTTTCCTTGTATTAGTGTGGTTTATTAGATTAGAGGCGTGATTAACTTAACTAATCAAGTTAACATCTCGTATCTAGTATGGAGGATGATCGTCGATGGATGTATGAAGGTTGGAAGAAAAGAGGTGCTCTATCAAGTGAGTGAGTTGCCAAGACTGACGCGTTTCTCGACCGTGCTTTTTGCTCGGTCAGAGACTGGAACCGATGTTAGGTGCCCTTGTACCAAGTGTCGGAACATTTATTTCCTTGACAGGAGGACTATGTCGATAGATCTTTGCAAGAACGGTTATATGCCAGGCTATGAGGTGTGGGTGCACCACGGTGAGGACCCACCTCCTCGTATTGTATCGGAAGTTCAATCACATGAAGAGGAGGACTACGATAGGATGGAAGAGATGCTTGACGATGTATGCCATGAGCTTCTAACCGTCGATTCGGAGAACCCCGGTCAACCCACCGAGTTTGAGGATCTAGCTACACCTGAGGTTCAGAAGTTCTTCGAGCTCCTTAAAGCTGCCGAAGAGCCATTGCATGAGCACACAAAAGTGACCGTCCTTGTATTTGTGACTCGACTTATGGCTATTAAGTCTAAGTTTGCATTCTCAAACAACTGTTACAAGGAGATTTTGAACTTGATTAGTGATGTACTTCCGGAGAATCACAAGATGTCAAAGGACATGTATCAGTCTAAAAAGTTGTTATCTGGGCTCGGTATGGACTACGAAAAAATCGATGTGTGTGAAAATAATTGTATGCTTTTCTGGAAGGAGACCACGGGTGAGAAGAAGTGTACTGTATGTGGTGAGCGTAGATTCGTTGAGGTTGAAAACGACGATGGTTTGACCGTGACTACGAAGATTGCACGTAAGCAGCATCGTTACATGCCTCTTATACCTCGGTTGAAACGTTTGTTCATCTCCAAGAATGCAGCCAGACACATGAGGTGGCACAAAGAAGGGGTACGTGAGAATCCAAATGTCATGGTGCACCCAGCTGATATAGATGCATGGAAGGCACTAGATGCTTTTGATTCCAGCTTTGCTGATGAAGTGCGGAATGTCCGCTTCAGTTTGGCAACAGATGGTTTCTCGCCATTCAATCTAACTGCAACGTCCTACTCATGTTGGCCCGTCTTTGCTGTTCCATACAACCTTCCACCAGCTCTTTGCATGAAATATGAATTTATTTTCTTGTGTCTTGTAATACCTGGTCCGGATCATCCTGGAACAAAGATTGATGTGATGATGAGACCCCTGATTGAAGAACTGAAAATTTTATGGGAAGGAGTCGAGGCGTACGATTGTTACAAGAAACAGAAGTTCAACCTGAGAGCCACGTTTTTATGGTCTATTCATGATTTTATGGCTTATGGTATCTTTGCTGGATGGAGTTGTCATGGGATTTTGACATGTCCGATATGCGTTGAAGACACTTTATGCTTTCGACTAAAGTTTGGTGGAAATATATGTTACTTCGATTGCCATAGATGTTTTTTGCCAGAGGATCACCCGTTCAGGTTCGATAGGAACGCTTTTAAAAAGGACACGATTGTGACGAGGGGACCACCCAAGCGTCTAAGTGGTCTAGAGATTCTCGCGAGACTTAATGATTTGAAACTAAACGAACATGGAAATCGTTTTGAAGGTTATGGAACCGAGCATAATTGGACTCACAAATGTGGTCTATGGGAACTCCCTTATATGAAAGCCTTGATTCTAATGCATAACATTGATGTCATGCACCAGAAACGAAATATGGGTGAAAGAATAATCGGCACTTGCATGAATATCACTGACAAAACAAAAGACAACCCTAAGGCAAGGAAAGACTTGGCCTTAATCTGTAGAAGATCAACTATGGAGATAGGAGAGAATCAGAAGAAGCCACGTGCTCCTTTCAGTATTAAACCTAAAAGGAAGAAACAATTGATGAAATGGTTGAAAAACTTAAAGTTCCCAGATGGTTACGCCACGGGCTTTAGAAGGTCTGTGAATTTGAAGACGGGCAAGTTTTCTGGGTTGAAGAGTCATGACTACCACATAATAATGGAAAGACTCCTTCCTGTTATGTTTCGTGGTTTTGTAAAAAATGATGTCTGGAAAGCATTAGCGGAGCTAAGTTACTTTTATAGACATCTTTGTGCTAAAGAAATAAAGAAAGAGATGATGGAGAAGCTTGAGCAACAAATACCGATTTTGGTATGCAAACTTGAAAAAATATTTCCACCAGGTTTCTTCAATCCGATGCAACATCTACTTGTTCACCTACCATACGAAGCTAAGGTAGGAGGTCCTGTGCAATGTAGATGGATGTATCACATCGAAAGGACACTAAAGAAGCTACGTGCAATGGTTGGTAATAAGAGACGAGTTGAAGGGTGCATCGCTGAAGAATTCAAATACAAAGAGATAGCATCGTTCACGGGCCTGTACTTTGCAGAGGAACACAATGTCAATGCCCATACGTTGCGGTATCATGTCGACGAGCCCCCTATTAGTGATATTGAAATCTTTCAATGGAGGGGCAAAACTGTAGGACCCAGCACAACATATTGTTTCACCAACGACGAATGGAAGACTGCTTTACTCTACATGTATAACAACATGGAAGAGATGAGTCAGTTTCTCCTGTAAGTGTAAACTTTATTTTAGTCATTGCCACTAGAATTTTTGTTGTGATACTAAAAGGTTTGTTTCCTTGTACTAACAGGGAATTTGATTCTCAAAATTGCATCTCTGGCTGTGAACGTGACCAGATTCGTCGAGAGGGAAAAGATGGGGGACTTAATTTCTTGTGTTGGTTTCGAGATTATGTAGATAAAAATGACAATATACACCCGGACCTTCGACAATTATCCCTAGGGGCAGTAACTGGCAGACGTTATGGTCGGTATGATGTCAATGGTTTTAGATTCCGTTCCATAAGGTTCGAAGATGATCATCCTCTAGCAGCCACGACAAACTCCGGAGTTGTAACTAGAGCTGTCGATGATGAAGGGAAGGTGACTAATGATTATGGAGTCATTAATGATATAATCGAGTACAAGTTTTTTGGAGATAAACAACTCAAAGTGGTGTTCTTCGATTGTGATTGGTTTTCTCCAAATACAACACGAGAAAATCAATATGGCATGGTGGAAGTCAAACACAACGATAGATTAAAAGGCCACAACACTATAATCCTTGCCCACCAATGCGAGCAGGTGTATTATATGACATATCCATCTAAGAAAAATGGTTTGGTTGATTGGAGGGTAGTGTACAAAGTTAATCCTCGTGAACGACTATATGGTCCTGGTGATGCTGGTTATGTTGAAAGTCAAATCGAGCAGGAAGTGGGGGCTGCTGAGATTTTCCAAGACGAAGAACTTACAAGCACGTTTAATGTACAAACTGAAATGTTGGAAGAATCTTTATTAGGCAATCAAAATGATGTAGACGTTCCTCCAAAAAGAAAACGAGTGACGAGAAAGAAGAAAGCTACTTGGCGTCTATTAAATCGACGAAAGCAACTAGATCCTGATTTTGATTATGATTACGATTGACGAGTATGGATCATGATTTTATTGCATATTTTTATGATTTTATTGCATATTTTATTATTTTATTGTCGATTTATGTACTAACTTGTTTTTGTTAAAATAGGATGTCAAAGAAAATGAAGTCTTTTGCTCGTAGTTTGCTTGGGACGAGGAGCAGCTCGAGGAGCAGCTCGAGGGGTGAGGATTTAGTTTTTCAGGGCACAGGTTCTACCATGAGCAGACGGAGAGCGCTGACAGAACATTTGCCTCCACAAGATGTAAGTTAGTTGTTAAATTACATTATTTGAGTTACTTAATATTGTATGATGTAAGTTATTTGTTTCATAGGATGCTGAAATTGAGGAACCGGTGGTAGAGAATCATGCAAGAGATGATGTTGAAGATGATGGTGGAGATAATGTGGGAGATGATGCTGGAGACGACGCTGGTGGGGATTCTGGGGCTGGGGATTCTGGGGCTGGTGGAGATTCCGCAGCTGGGTCTGGAACTTCTTGAGTTAGGAGAACAAGGAAGCTGCATTTTGTTGGACCACCTCCAGAGCTTCCACCCGAATCTCGGGTTTTGATAAAGCCTAGTGGAAAGTGAGTGACATATCTTTGCTTAAATGTTATTGAAAGTTATGTTTTAATTTGTACATTGTTTTCTGTTTGCAGGACTTAGATCGACGACTCGTTCACAGGCACAGGACACTACAGGCAGGTGAACATGGTCCTTGGTAATCATGTTCGTCTGCACTGGCCTAGTCTTGTGACTTTGCCTACTGGCGAGTCTATCCCCGCCACCACTTGGGAGCATTATCGCTATGGTGTCTGTAGAACGTTTGGCAACACACAGGCACTAGTTTGGGATGCATTCTGGGTATGAATTGTTTATACTATTTTAGTTATTCCATATATGTTTGCTTTTATGATAACACTTAATTTTTTTTGCAGAAATGGTACAAGTTGCCGGACGATGGATCATATGATATGAACGCTCGTTACGTGTTTGAGTATAACGCGAACGATGTCGTTGCAGATGCAATGTACTATGCACGAATTCAGGCTATAAAGGCATGGTACAGAGCAAATGCTGATGATCGACTGATGCCAAATACCAAGGCCGAGTGGTCATCAATTTACTTGATGGAGGAGCAATACCTAGAGGTAAGCAGGTTGTTGCCTCTCATATCGCACGAAGCCATGTATTTGCTTGCTTTATTTAAAAAATTTCATGTAGGTGTCGGTGCCGTGGATGGCCACCCGATCAGACGGTTATCGGGCATTGTGCAGATGGTGGGCTT
Source organism: Zea luxurians (assembly GCA_029449295.1). NCBI lineage: Eukaryota > Viridiplantae > Streptophyta > Magnoliopsida > Poales > Poaceae > Zea > Zea luxurians. Next base: position 152,428 of record JAOPSE010000411.1, on the reverse strand, counting down.
CCCCCGAGTTTCGTGCCATTTTCGAAAGGAACAGGGGAAACCGTGGGACTGAGTCATTCCACAACTACGGCGGTGATGGTCATGTGCGCTTGGCTAAGCGAATGGTAAGTCACAGTTTGTCGTAACTTTGAATCACATAGAAATGTGTCATTATAACTTTTATGTACAGGAAGTCAAATCCGGCCGTACACCCACGGATGTGGAGGTGTATATGCAAGGGCATAGGGGTTCTGATCCTCAGAATCCTGATGTGTTATGTACTCAGACGGCCACCGACCGTCTAGTGAGTTTTTGGTACTCTATTATGTGTTTGATATTTTTTGCAAGGGCATAGGGGTTATGCACTTATATTTGATATTGTTTGCCTCCAGGCTTCGTATGGGCAGGAGATGGTTCAACGCCATGGGCAGGAGTACGATTGGAGGAGCCAGCCAATCGACCCTCAGGCAGCATATGCTAGCGCAGGAGGACAAGCTCATGGACGGTGAGATTATTTTGATTTGGTTTTCAAAATTGTCATCATATGCTTGCGATTCAACTGAGCCATGAGTTACTATACTAAGTGCATGGTTCACTCTTGTAGGTTGGGTATTTTTGATTCTATGATTGATTCCAGAGAGCTGAGACGCCGTGGACGATAGTCCACATCGTCGTCTTCACAGTCATCCCATTCACGATCATCCGCCCATGAGATAGAGCTTGCAGTGTTGCGTCAACAGGCAGAGTACCATCAATCAGTCTTGAGGGAACAATTGGAGTACTAGAGGCAACAATCTGAATACCAGAGACAACAAGCCGAGTACAAGAAGAAGAGGGACGAGTATTATGCAAGCCTCCAGGCCCAAAATCAAGCTCTTCTCTCGGTAAGTTGAAGTACCATTTTGTAGCTTATTTTGCAAAACACATGATGTGTATCTTATTTGCTCAACAATGACTTGTATATAATTTGTAGCAACTAGCCCAACAAGTGGGCGTCCCGATGCCGACATATGGAATGCCGCCTCCGGACTTTGCACTGCCAATGCCAATGTTGGCGCCTCCACCTCCGCCTCCGCCACAATTCCCTATGGTATGTACACATATGCGTGTGTGACATGTTCATAGTTGTCTTATGTGTTTAAATGAACATCTGAGTGGTTACTATTTCATGTGCTTGTGTTATAGGGATTTCAGACACCACCCCGCTACAGTTGCCGCACCTGGAGATGGGTCTGGTCAAGACGACACATCACATTCGTGGGTGAACAACCTTTTCAACACGCAGAGTCCAGCCGGAGGAGGTGGCGATGGATATGAGTGATAATGATGTAAAACACTTGTTGCAACCTTTCATGTGAAAGAATATCCGTCGAACAATGTTCATTTTGGATTTTGGACAACTATGTTGATGTAAACATTTGTTGCAACCATTTGGAACTCTATGTCGTTATGTTAAATTTGTGAATGTGAATACTTATGTGACTATATTTGTGAATGTGTATACTTATGTGAGTATATTTGTGATTGTGAATTTGTATATGTGTATGAAATCTGTTTTGTATTTGCAAATGTCAGATTTTTTAAAATTTAGAATTTTGTGCAATTTCTGAAATATGTTATGTCCGACGGCCTAGTGTAAGCCGTCAGACATAAGATATATATTATGTCCGACGGCTTACAACCGTCGGACATAAGGTATATGTTATGTCCGACGACTTAAAGCCGTCGGACATAGCAACAGTGGGCCCCACAGGCGACGGTTAAAACGGTTGCCACGCCTTACCTCCGACGGTCGGGTGGGGCCGTCGGAGATATCTCCTATGTCCGACGGCGGCCGTCGGACATAACGCTATTTCCGACGCCTTACCCCCGACGGCTTAAAACCGTCGGAGATAAGTTAAAGCTGTTGGACATAACCTATCTCCGACGGCTTTAGCCGTCGGAAATTCTTCCGTTTACTGTAGTGCTGCATTCCTACTTGACGTAAAAATTCATGGAGATGAAGTAGATCACAATCTTCATCATGGCTAGCTTCATATTTAGAGCTAGTTTTGAAACTTTATACCCAGTAATTGAGGGAGAAATTAAACTAATTTTCTCCTTAAACACCGTGAATCTGGAAGATGATTTAAGTTTTTAAACTAGCCCTTATAGTACGTGGGTGAAAATCTTGATGTAGATCTACACCAACAATATCTAGATATGAGTATACCTAGATAGATTTACATACTCTTTAGGCTGTCTATAACCGCTATCTTATTTTACACCCTCTTTTATTCACTATTTTAAAATTCACTCTTAGAACTAGTTTGAAAATTCTATTTTCTAAAGAATTTTTATTTTATGGAAAAATAGAAACCACTTGGAAAAATGAGTTTCCAAACTAGACTTTAAAATAATATAATCTAGTGCAAGATCTGCTGCGGACCACGGCAGCGATTTGCGATCCTCGTCGCAGGAGAGACCGAGAGGCCCAACGGCCAGAAAATGGGCAGCAGGCCCACACAAAGATGGCAAGCCAGAAAATCCTTTCACTACACATCCCATTTCCCTCCTCCTCCTCCTCCTCCTGGAGCAAACGGTACATTATTCTAGCAGCAAATATTAGGATTGGGAGATGATTATTTATGTGGCTATCGGAACAGTTGTGATTACTACTACTTCAGCGAGTCAACAAAGGTGAGTGGAAAGTGCATTCATCCTTTTTTGAGTTTTGGTGATTTGGATAACAACACATTTAAAGATCTAACATGTTTGCTAAGTGTTGAACAGGGAATTCAGTATGATGAACATACTTGAATAGTGTATAATGATCAGTGAACAAGGTTCAACACAAGGTCAAATAACAGTGAGACAATGCAAATGGATATAATATGGTCTCTATATTGGTTTGAATATATGGACAAGTCCTGAGAAATCACTATGCATAAATATGATCATAATAGAGGTTGAAGTGATTAAGAGGATTGGTCAAGCCAAAGTGAATAAGATATGAGGAATCGTGAATTGGCTTGACCATATTACTATTAGTCCATATATGAATATATGAGAATCAAACTAGAGCTTGATTGATCTTAGCAGTTATATCTAGATGACATTCAAGCAAGGTTCACAATATTGAAGAAATGATTCTCTCAATGGATGCTCAATATGATGTGACTCAAGAATGGCTTGATAGGGTGAAGATAGCAAGGAAAGGGCTTCGAGGAACTAAGCGAAGGTGAAGGCCAAGCGACGGCTTGTAGACCAAGGTACCATGGCTAAGGTGAAGAAGAGAGTACTTGCACTAAGTCGATGAACTAATCAGCTATGAAGAGTTACAACATGTTGATGCATCAGTAAGGTGACTTGAAGCCATGATTTGAACTCATATATGGTGAAATGGCACAAGTCACAGGCTCGATTTGTGTTTGCTTCAAAAGGTGAGACAAAGATGTTTGTGATCCTTATGAAGCAACGCCATGGAGAAATCACACATGAGACACCAATTTCTCAAGGAGGTTACTTAATTATATTTTATTTAACTTGAGTATAGGAATCATCGTACTATCAAGGGGGATCCAAAAAGAAGGTTGGTGTTGGTACTAAAGCTCAAAAATCCTTGATCCAAAACTTCCATTTTACCCTTGTTAATCCTTAGTGAAAGTATGTAGTACAACCTTTTTAAGTCTATCTTGGCCAAAATTGCTCTTTGGAAAAAACAGGTTCAACCGGTTTTAAAACAGGTTCAACCGGTTTTTGCACTGTTCACCTTTTTTGAAAATACTGGTTCAGCCGAACACTCAACCGGACACTCAACCGGTTTTTGTCTGGTGGAAACCGGTTCAACCGGTTTTAAAACCGGTTCAACCGGTTTTTGCACTGTTCACTTTTTCTGCCAGTCTGCTGTGTCAGCCAAAAAGCTGTGCACAGCTTTTTGAAAACCGGTTCAACCGGTTTTTGGGCAGAAAAGTCAAAAACGGCTAGTTTTGGAGCCCCACCTATATATACTCACTCCTACCTCTCTCCCCTCAGTAGAGCACGCACAAAACTCCATTTCTAACCTGAGAAACACCTCCCACTCTCTCTCACACACCTCTTGCCTCTCCCATTTCAAATCTTTGGAGAGAAATCTTTGAGTGAGTTTGAGAGCTGCGGTTTTTGTGCTTCATCTCCAAATCTCTCTTGCTCTTCTTGATTCGAGCTTTGGTACTACATCGAGTTCTTTGTGGATTCATTACTCTTGGAGCTTCTAGCTCCTAGACGACTAGGTGTCTCTTGTGAGTCTCCAAATCTTGTGGAAGACCACAAGAAAGTTTGTATTACCCGCTCATTTGAGCAAAGATTATTGTGTGGGCTTGACCTTTGTGGTCGGCAAAGGGAGGATTAGGGTTGAAAGAGACCCGGCTCTTTGTGGGCGCCTCAATGAGGAAGTAGGGCACCTTAGTGGTGTGACCGAACCTCGGGATAAATCTTGTGTCTCTTGTGTTCTTGCTCATTGTGTTTGTTTGTGTTCTTCGTTCTCTCACCATTGCGTGGAAGATTTGTTTATATCTTTTTGGTGTGTGGATTTTGAGAAGTGCCCTTCTCAGATCTACTACTTTGAACTCTGTGGATCATTTAGAACATCTCATTTCCAAAGTTAACTGGGTGAATTTCGAGATCAATTCAGTTTTACCCAGTTTGCTTCTAGTTTTTGTTGAAAAAGTTTTAACTTGCCTGTTCACCCCCCTCTAGGCAACTTTCAATTGGTATCGGAGCCTAATCCTCGTTCTAACGCTTAACCGCGTGAGGAAAAGATCATGTCGGGGGGACTAAGAAACGAAAGTGCTTCTAAGCTTGAAAAAATTGAGGTTGCCTCGACTTCATCTTTTGTTGCAAATGTTGATCCTAGGGCAATAGATCTTGCCATGAGAATCGCCGAAAGGATGTTCCTCGGAATGAAGGAAGATGAGGCGAAGAACAAAATTGAAGAAGAAAATGATCGATGGAGACCAAATGACGAATCCACCTCTTCACAAGGTTCGTCTTTCAAATCCACTTCTCATATGTGCTTTATTGCTAATGGGAGTGACAGTGAAAGCGAAAGTGAGGATGAGGAGGAGCAAGAAAGTGATAGTGAAGATGAGGATGATCTTCAACAATTCTTTGCTCAGCTAAGCAAGAAACATCGGATGAGCTTGCTCAAACTCATGAAAAGAGCGGAAGAACAAAAAGAAATACTTCATAAGCAAGAAGACTTCCTCATCAGAAAAATTGAAGACTTAGAGAAGTTGACCAAAGAGCATGAGAAGCTAAAGTGCTCTCATGATGATTTGGTCCAAAGGTATGAAGACATTTCAATTGAGCAAATTAAAGTTGTTAATCATTCATCATATATTGCTCAATTAGAAAATAAAAATGCTATGTTCAAGAACACGATAGAAAGGCTAAATATTGAAAATCTAACTTTGCAAGAAAAACATGATATGCTTGTGTGCTCTCATAATAAATTTATGGATTCACATATCATGTTAGAAATGGCTCATGAGGTTGTGTTAACTAATTTGAAATCATACCAACCTCACATATGCACATGTACTCAAGTAGAAACTATATTATCATGTGCTAACAAATGTTGCTCTCAAGAAAGCCAATCTTCCATTGAGCTAGAAATTTTAGGAATTAGTGATATTTCTATGACACAAGAAAATAAAGAGCTCAAGGAAGAAGTTGGAAGGCTAAGAAGGAGCTTAACTCTTTTGAAGGGAAAGTGTCATGCTCAACCTTCTCAAGATAACCGTGATAATATGGTGAAAAAGCTTGAGAAGGGGACAACCGTAGCATGCACAAAACCCCTTCAAAAGAATACCAAGTTTTCCAAGAAGGGCATGAGCAAAATCTATGGTGAGAAAATTAATGCTCATATGATTTGCTCTAACAATGTACCTATGTGCTTCAACAAAGAAAGATCAAAGAGAAGCGATAGGAGGTGCTATGGATGCAAGGAGAAGGGCCATGAAATTGATTCATGCCCCTACATGAAGAATCAAGACCTTGCACGATCAAGAAAGATGACCATCAAAAAGGATGAAAGCAAAAGGCAAATGCATTGCAAGGACAAGCATCGCATTTGCTACAATTGCCGTGAAAAAGGTCATCTATTCAAGGTTTGTCCAAAGGGTAAAACTCCTAAGCCTAACTTGTCAATACATTCAAATATGCTTAGGAGACCCAAATTTGACTCTTGTGCTAGAAAGGTGATGAGTTCACCACATTCTAGGACCAAGGCTATTTGGGTGCCTAAGTCCTTATTGGCTGACCTTGATAGACCTATCATGAGATGGGTACCAAAATGTACTTAATAAGTTTTGCAGGTACCCAGAGATGATATGAAGCTTTGGGGTGCTTGAGCGGTTCAACTCAATTCTTATCTCAAGCTATCAATCTTACATTGTCTATCCTTTAAGATTGACCCAAAGATGAATTGAGTTGTTATATCACTAACTTCATATTCATCTCTAGCAAGAACTTGTGTTGTAGGGAATAAGGATTAACCTTTGTAGGAATCAAGCAAAAGGCCTACAAGCAAGTGATATCCAAAGGATGGTAACAATTAATTCTTAAGTGCACATTGCTTTTAATTGGTATATTCCTTTGTGTCTTTTGTAGTCACATAGGAAAAATGAAGCACTTGAGAATGAACTTAAAAGATTTTACCTTGCTTTGGAAAGGATCTAATTATATGGTAGATTGCAAGTTCATATTTTTATATTGTGACAATCTACATGCTTTAAATTGATTGTATGTATCTTGTGGCATATTTCAAGTTAATCATCATATTATTGCCATGACCTAGACATAAAGAGTATTATCCCATGTTCTTAAATGAATAGAGTGCTAAGTAAGAAATTCAAATTCTTATAGCACTTACCAAATGGGGAATTCTCTATATGACTAGAGTTGTGAGACTAATGTTTCTATCTAAGTGTTTATGTAGTCTCACAACATGAAAATGTGTTTCCCAAATGGAGTGTGCCATTCAATATTCAAAGAAGATCGAACCAATACTATGTGATGTATTCATTCTTGTTTAAATTGGTTTTGAGTCTTCTACATTAATCACTCACCATGCTATGAATTAAACTTGCCATGTAAACTTAATTAAATAATCATACTACTTTCATCTTTTTTACAATTGATGTTATGCATGATGCTTGTAAGGGTAATTTAGTTCATATCATGAGGTTTCCTTGTTTTAGTAACCTTCTTGTCATTCATATACTAGAGGTTGCTAAATAGGAAACTATCGCTTGTGTTACTAATACAATCTCTTTTAAGATATTTCATGGAAATTCATAAGTAGAGATTGTGCTCTTTCAATTGGTAAAATCACAAGTTTTAAAGGTTAATCTTCACCTAAAATAAAGATTAGGAATGCTCAAGGCAAAGGTATGGAACTAGTTGTTTCATTTGGTATGTGACCAATAATAGTTCCTTTCAAGTGACATTCTTTCAATTGGTAATAATCTATTCTATGGAAAGTAATGTCAATATGAAGGTTAAATTCCTTTGGCTTACATTTGTAAATTGGTGCATATTGTTAATTCACTCCTCCATGTGCATTAACTTAAAAGGAATTTAATTTATGCCTTTACGCCTCATAAATGATGATTTGTTTGCCATTCATATATAGATATCATCATTCATTAAATACTTCCTTGTACTACTAATACCTATTTTCAAAGTGTTTTATCGACTAGTTTTAAAAGGAAAAGAGATAACAAAGAAGGAAGTCTCCACAAATGATGAAAAGAAGAATACTAAGGTGACACCATCACAGATAGTAAGATCTGTCAAATTGGTATAACAAATGGTACATTCTATATGGTGGTAAGTATTCTTAGGCATAAGTTAATTCATTGCAAATTTGTCATGCCTTGACCATGATATGTAATATACTCCTCATGAGACTCTTAACTGAATTGAAAGTGCATGTGGCAAGTCATTCAAATACTTGATGCACATATCTAGTGGGAGAACATTATATATCTTGTGTCATAGAGAATAAGTTTCACTTGAGTAAGCTATACTAAGACAATCCAAAATGATAAATTTGTATCTCATTCATATGGATTGTAATCTTTGTTTTCCAAATAGTTACTCTTGATGCAGTTTAAAATTCCCTTATCGTTAATTCTAAAAGTGCATAAGAATCCTTTTTGTTGATATTCATCACATACATATGCACTAACATGGATATGATTTTAAACTGTAAAAGGTACAATTAATGATCCATACTATCTAAATTTTGGAAACCTACAAATTGATATCTTAGGAATCTACTTCAATCGGTATCCATATGCTTCACACTAGGATTGGATCACTAAGTTGTAAATTCCATGTATAACTTGTCTTTATGATATGAATGCTTGTGCGACTAACCTTGATAAGCTAGGTGCACCCAAGGTCAAGCTAGGTTCATCATCAAGAAGGCAACACAATGATGATCACTCCTTCAATGGATCAAGTTGGGTGCTCGATAATGGATGTATAAATCATATTTGGAGATAGTGGCAAGGGTGGTAACAACTGAATCTCAAGTGCATATTATTTTCAAATCTTATATCTTTTGTGACTTGTGTAGCCACTAAGGAAGAAGAAGCACTTGAGGATACACATCAGTTGTTGATTATGAAATAAAGGTCCAATTGGAAGATGAATGAATATTATCATATGGTCAAAAATCCAAAATTATGTGACGTATTCTCTATCTAGTTAATTTGGATTTGATTCTTCTATATTAGACACTCACCATAATATGGATTAAGTCATCCCTTTAGACTTCATTGAATAACCATGCATATTATCCATGTCATTCAAAATATATTGTGCATGAGGGTTCAAGGAAATTTAGTCCATATTATGATGTTTCTCTATTTTAGCAACACGCTTGTCTTCCATATATAAATGGTTGCTAAATAAGAAACTAGTGCTTGTGCTACTAATGCCATCTCTTGTGTCAAGTTTATCCATAGAAAATCTATGTTAATAGATGGTGCTTGTTTTAAATTGGATAAATCACAAGCTTAAAGGATACTACTCAACTAAAGTAAGATGAAGTTGATAAGAGGCCAAGGTATGAAAACTTCGTCTCCTTCAGTTGTTTTAGTATTTTATCCTTAGTGGGATGTACCATAGTATAGGTTAATTTCCTTGCAATATAAAGTGTTCAATAGTGCATATAACTTTGACATCAACTATATGTGTGCACTAATTTAAAGGAATTTAATCTATCCTTTTGGGTTTCAAGAATGATGATTCATTCTCCATCCACATATAAGGATTATCATTTGTGAAACCCTCCCTTGTGTTTCTAATGCTCTCTTTTCTAAGTGTTTCAATAAGGTATTTCCAAGTGCTTTCAAGATGGATTCAAAATCTACGGATATAAGAGTCTTGGTTGTTTCAATCATTGAGTTTCAATGGGTCTCGTATCAAGTATGATTGAACCAAGCCAAGATGAATGAAGTTCAAGATCGCCTGGTTGGATGAAATCATAAAGAGAAAAGAAATCACAGTGATTCAAGAAGGGAGTTACACTTTTTGTCAACCAAATAATGAAGATGTAGTGACATATTTATATGATATCCTTCATTATGAGGTTTTAGGTTCATATTAGCATGCTTTACCCTTCAGAATTTCAATTGATATACTTTCAGTTCTTAAACTTTCAATTGGTTTAATTTTCATCATCTATGTAAAGCATGTTATGTTAAACCAAGATATAGTGCAAACATCTCCTTTAACCTTGTATTATTGATGTGCATAAGTGTACTTTGTGTACTCTTGCATGCACAAATTGAGGGAGAGTTTAGCCTATATCTTGTGAGACTAATGATATCCTTCAAGTTCATGTTATGTAGTCTCACACCTTGGTGAAAGAAGAACATCAAATGGGGATGAGTGGTTCCAAGGAAATGATCAAATAATTACCACATGTCAACCCATGGATTAGTTCTTTTGGGGAACGATATGTGTTCTCTAGCATGATTTCAATTGCAAACTTATTATGCCCTGGCCAAGATATATGATGAACCCCTCTAAGAATCTTAATTGAATCAAGTGCATGTTACAAGTAATTCGAGTACTTGATGCACACATCACTACCGGAATCCGTGCCTTTACCGAGTGCCGAAGGCTTTGCCGAGTGTTTTTTATCGGGCACTCGGCAAAGCAGAATTTGCCGAGTACCGCCCTCGGCAAAGTTCTGCGCTCGGTAAAGAGTTGGTTTACCAAGTGTAGAACACTCGGCACATCCAAGCACTCGGCAAAGACTGCTTTGCCGAGGGTCAAGCACTCGGCAAATACGGCTCTCGGCAAAGGGCCGTTAGCGGCCGTCTACAACTGACGGCCGTCAGTCTTTGCCGAGTGTCAAATATCTGGCACTCGGCAAACAGGGTCTTTGCCGAGTGTCCTATGTAGACACTCGGCAAATCATATTTTTATTTTTTTTATTTTGGTCACCAAACTTTTTGTGGTATGTTCCTACACTATGTAGACCAACATGTACCATTTTGGGACAATTATAACAATGTTTTCTATACCTAGTACATTTAGTTTGTTTATTTGAATTTCTTCGGAAAATTCAGATTTGAACTGCAGGTTACTCGAAACTTGGAAAACCGTGCATGCAAAAATGATATTCATGCTACTTAGCACAAGTTACGACCGATTTCAGGAGCGGACCGGAAACTTCGAGCACCATGCTCACTCAACATGACCGTAAACTTGCCATCCAGGTGTTTAAAAATTGTATAAAACATAAACAAAGTCAGAAAATCATGAAACCTGTCCACGTGTCATGATATCATATGTAGAGGCTGTGATAAAAAATTGAAAAAGTTTCGAGAAAGTTGTAACGCACTATGTGTACAAACCTAAGAGATCCACATTGAAACTCTATGATTTCATGTGTGGTTCTCTTAGGTTTCTACACATAATGTCTCACAACTTTCTCCAAACATTCTAAATTTTTTATCACAGCCTCTACATATGATATCATGACACGTGGACAGGTTTCATGATTTTCTGACTTTGTTTATGTTTTATACAATTTTTAAACACCTGGATGGCAAGTTTACGGTCATGTTGAGTGAGCATGGTGCTCGAAGTTTCCGGTCCGCTCCTGAAATCGGTCGTAACTTGTGCTAAGTAGCATGAATATCATTTTTGCATGCACGGTTTTCCAAGTTTCGAGTAACCTGCAGTTCAAATCTGAATTTTCCGAAGAAATTCAAATAAACAAACTAAATGTACTAGGTATAGAAAACACTGTTATAATTGTCCCAAAATGGTACATGTTGGTCTACATAGTGTAGGAACATACCTCAAAAAGTTTGGTAGGGATAATATAAAAAATAAAAAAGTAATTTGCCGAGTGTCCACAACTGACACTCGGCAAAGGATGGTTTGCCGAGTGCCAGCTGTACAGCACTCGGCAAAGGATTGTAAAAGATTCTTTGCCGAGTGTCATCCAGCTGGCACTCGGCAAAGGACACTTTGCCGAGTGCCTGCGATCTGGCACTCGGCAAAGGACACTTTGCCGAGTGCCTGCGATCTAGCTCTCGGCAAAGAACACTTTGCCGAGTGCCCGCGATCTGGCACTCGGCAAAGAATATTTTAATATTTTTAAAAAATCTTTGCCGAGTGCCAGATCGCGGGCACTCGGCAAAGAACGTGTAAATAGCACCTGGTAACTTCTTCCTTTCTCACTCTCTCTCTCACTCCGTTGCCGTCTCCACGCCGCGCCCGCGCGCCTCTCCACGCCGCCGGCCGCCGCGCCCGCGCGCCTCTCCACGCCGTCGGCCGCCGCGCCCCTGCCGCCGCACCTCGGCCGCCGCGCCCCTGCCGCCGCAGCCCTGCCCCCACGCCGCAGGCATCGTCGGCCGCTGTGCCCGCGCACGCCGCCGCGCCCACGCACGACACCCCACGCCGCCGCGCACGCCTCCCCACGCCGCCGCGCCCCCACGGCCTCCCTCGACCTCGGCCCCGACGCCGCCGCGTCCCACGGCCGCCCTCGGCCTCGACGACGCCGCGCCTCCACGGTAAAAATGATAAAAATGATTTATGTGATGGATTCTAGAAACCCTAGGTGAAGCTTCACCCAACGATTGATACTGAATTATCTTCGTTAGTATATATGTTCTTGTATTATCAAAGCTTTTATGTGCTCAAAACATATGCCTATAAATGCTTTGTCGCCTTCAACGGTATTATCAAAGCTTTTATGTGCTCCTGGTATACGTGTGAATGTCAGCCATCGTGCTGTTACTTTTATTTGCAGGTTTTGGAAACCTCCCCGTGCAGGGGAGGTGCTGCCGAATTTTTTTGTTGACAGACTTGTTTATTTTTTTTGCAGAGGTCTTCCTAGCCGCTGCGGGTCTGCCTCATGTCGCCACTGCACCGACGCGCCACAGCCCCACTAGGCTGACTCACCGCCACCCTAGGTATAACCTCTACATCCGCATCATGGTCGTAGATCACGTAACCCTGTTAGGCGTCTCCCGTTCGAAAGAGATACGGTGTAGATATGCAGATCTTTGCATATCTACAAATGTATCAGTTTCGAATTGTCCACGTTTTTTGGACAGCCCGCGGTTGCGTAGATGGTGTTAGTTTCCATGCTCTACTCCGGTCCGAGAAAGAGTTTCGGCGTCACCTCCCTGTTGTTCTCCGGACAGTACACTCTCCCTGCCAGGACGTGTATCCGGAGAACAGCGGGGAGGTGCTGCCGAAATTCTATCTCGGATCGGAGTAGAGCATGGAAACTAACTCCATCTACGCAACCGCGGGTGGGATTAGGACCTATCCTCACCTATTAGAAGGTAGGAACGTAGTGTACATGCATTACATGTCTATATTAAACTATACTCGGTTATATATGTTAGAGGATGGAGGATCGTGAGTGGATGTACACGGGCCGCGTTCGACGTAATGATGTCACCCCAGAATGGATTAGGAAGACCGATGCTTTCGTGGAACGGGCATATGGCGAAGCTGCTAAAGGAGCTAGCCTAGTCCCTTGTCCGTGCAGCAAATGTGACAACCGGAAAAGAAAACCAAAGAAGGCCATGGTAGAACATATTTGGAAGAATGGATTTACGCCGGACTATACTCGGTGGATCTTCCATGGTGAAGCGCATCGCACGAGAGAGGAGGTGGTGAGACAACGCGTCGAGGATTACGATGCTGATGCCGGGGTAGCAGACATGTTGAACGACTATCACGAGGCACAGTTCGCCGAAGGACGTACGGAGGACGAGCCAGAGGCGACCGCAAAGGCATTCTACGACATGTTTGACGCGGCACAGAAACCCCTTCACGGCAAGACAAAGGTTTCTCAACTGGATGCCATTGGGCGTATAATGGCGTTCAAGTCGCAGTATAGCATGAGTCGAGACGCCTTCGATGGTTTGTTGACAGTTATTGGCAGCCTGCTTCCGGAGGATCACGTTCTGCCAAAGAGCATGTACGAGGCACAAAAACTCCTTCGTGCACTCAAGATGACGTATGAGCAGATACATGCTTGTCCGAAGGGCTGCGTCCTATTTAGGAAAGAACACACTGAGGCAAAGTACTGTCCGAAGTGTAAATCGTCTAGGTTCATGGAGGTAGACTCTGGTGATGGACAGAAGAGGCAGCTCGACATCCCCGTGACAATCCTACGCCACCTTCCGTTCATACCGAGGATCCAGCGTCTATACATGACAGAGGAATCCGCGAAACAGATGACATGGCACAAAAAAGGCAAACGATACAATCCTGACAAGATGGTTCACGCATCCGATGGTGAAGCATGGACCCACTTTGATGCCATTCACCATGAGAAAGCCAAAGAGGCTCGACATGTTCGTGTTGCGCTGGCCACAGATGGGTTCAATCCCTATGGAATGACCGCTGCCCCATACACATGTTGGCCCGTGTTCGTTATCCCCATCAATCTCCCCCCCGGCGTATGCTTTCAAAGACAGAACATATTCGTGTCGTTGATAATTCCTGGACACCCGGGGAATAAAATGGGCGTGTACATGGAGCCTTTGATTGATGAATTGGTCCGTGCTTGGGAGGAAGGGGTATGGACATACGACCGAGCTACGAAGACAAACTTCAAAATGCATGTTTGGTACCAGTACTCCATGCATGACTTTCCGGCGTATGGGCTATTTTGCGCCTGGTGTGTTCACGGTAAGTTCCCATGCCCAGTTTGCAAGGAAGCTCTTAGGTTCATTTGGTTGAAGAAGGGTGGCAAATATTCGTCATTCGATAAACATCGACAATTTCTCCCTCCTGACCATGCATTCCGACTAGACATCAAGAACTTTACGAAAGGTGTCATGGTGACAGACCGCCCACCTGCAATGATGACTGGTGCCGAAGTTCGCGAACAGATAGATGGTCTCGTGGCCAACCCAGAAGGTGGTTTTGTGGGATATGGTGAGCAACATATGTGGACACATAAGTCGGGCTTGACTCGGCTCCCCTATTATGATGACCTGCTCCTTCCACACAACATTGACGTGATGCACACTGAAAAGAATGTCGCCGAGGAACTTTGGGCAATAATTATGGAGATTCCTGATAAGTCAAAGGATAACGTAAAGGCAAGAGTGGATCTGGCAGAGTTATGTGATAGACCAAACCAAGAGATGAAGCCGCCTAGTGGTGGTAAGACATGGAGAAGGCCTAAGGCCGATTTCGTCCTGAGCAGGGCCCAGAGGAAGGAAGTACTACAGTGGATCAAGATGTTAATGTTCCCTGATGGGTATGCAGCTAACCTTAGTAGGGGGGTGAACTTATCTACTCTGCGAGTCTTAGGGATGAAGAGTCATGACTTCCACATATGGATTGAACGAATTCTTCCGGCGATGGTTCGAGGCTATGTCCCTGAGTATGTCTGGCTAGCGCTTGCAGAGTTGAGCTATTTCTTCCGCCAGCTTTGTGCAAAAGAGTTAGCTCGGACCATGATTGCAGACTTGGAAAGGATGGCACCCGTGTTACTGTGTAAGCTGGAGAAGATCTTTCCACCCGGCTTCTTCAATCCGATGCAGCATTTGATTATTCATCTCCCGTATGAGGCACGAATGGGGGGGCCCGTGCAGGGACGTTGGTGCTATCCAATCGAGAGATGTCTAAAGAGTATCCGAAAGAAATGTAGAAATAAATGCAAAATCGAGGCTTCCATTGTAGAGGCATACATACTGGAGGAGGTGTCAAACTTCACAATAACTTACTATGGTGACAAACTGCCGAGCGTGCATAATCCACCCCCTCGTTACAATGATGGCGGCAATGAATCGAACCTCAGCATTTTTCGAGGGCAACTCGGAAGCGCGAGTGGTTCGACCACCAAGACCCTGAGACATGAAGAGTGGCGCCATATCATGCTATATGTATTGACCAACCTTGAAGAGGTGACGCCATACATGGAGCAATTTCTTCATGAATTCTGGCGTCGATCAAGGGACCCAACTCCACAGGAATATGATACCCTTCTTAGAAAGGGTGCGGGAAATGGATTGCCCGATTTCATTTCCTGGTTTAAACATAAGGTACGTGCTTAGTTTGTTATTCCAAGTTGCTCTTACGTGCGAATAATATAACAATCTAGCGTGTTTGAACTTGCAGGGCCAAAGAGAGCCGTCTATGAGTGCCGAGTTGAGACAAGTAGCCAATGGCTTTGCCTATAGGGTCAGGAAATTTTCTGGGTATGACGTCAATGGATACCGTTTTCGCACAACAAGCTACGACCAAAGTCGGCCCAATCGAAAAACCACGTGTTCTGGAGTCTTTACGCCCGGGCTTGACGAGGTCGAGTATTATGGAAGAATTGAAGAAATATATGAACTCAATTTTTATGGTTCCAAACCTCTTACTCCAGTGATATTCAAATGTCATTGGTTTGACCCTGAAGTTACGAGACGGACACATTCTAATCTTGGGATAGTCGAAATTCGACAGGATTCCACCTTAACAGGAGACGATGTCTATATTGTGGCCCAACAGGCCACACAAGTGTATTATCTTCCATATGCGTGCCAAACGAAACAACATCTTAAGGGTTGGGATGTTGTGTATAAGGTATCACCGCACGCTAAATTACCTGTTCCAAACGATGAAGATTATAACTTAGACCCGGACACATATGACGGAGAGTTCTTCCAAGAAGATGGGCTCGAAGGGCAATTTGAGATAGACTTAACCAAAGCGATCGGAATGGAAGTAGATATTGAAATGGTTGTTGATGACGAGGATGATGAGGTGCAAAATGAGAATGACTTAGAAATACTTGAAGGCAATGCCAATGACGAAATTGCGCCTTCAGATGATGTTGACTATGAAATGGTTGATAGTGATGATGACACTTATGATCCGGCTAACCCGGACACATATGAAGATTATTTTTAATCGATGTAATGCTATATTTCATTTATTTTGCATATGTTTCTAAATATATATTTTTTTATCTGTGCTTAATTGTTTACTCTTAATTGCAGGTTGTTGGACAAAGATGGTGGGCGGTGGGATGAGGACGAGGAGGGGGAGGGGGAGGGGGAGGAGGATCACCCGTAGGACGGAGGAGGAGGCGCAGCAGGACGACGCCG
Source organism: Zea luxurians (assembly GCA_029449295.1). Classification (NCBI taxonomy): domain Eukaryota; kingdom Viridiplantae; phylum Streptophyta; class Magnoliopsida; order Poales; family Poaceae; genus Zea; species Zea luxurians. Next base: position 135,827 of record JAOPSE010000411.1, on the reverse strand, counting down.
TACAGCAGCAGGTGGAGCAGCAAGCCGTTGTCGATGCGGCACAGCAGGACGACGACGATGCGGCGCAGCAGGACGACGACGACGACGACGCCGCTCAGCAGGACGTCTCAGGTTCTGGCTCCTCAGGTTCGAGGAGTATCTACCTGCGAGGTCCCGCGAGCCTACCTAAGCGACCCATACTTCGTGACAGACGTCCGCTGATACGACCCGATGGAGAGAGGTAGGTAACTTTAGATGTTGTTGCTGCTTTTTCATATTATATGTTCAAATTAATAATAGAAACTAATACTTCATCTTAATCACTTGGACAGGTCTTGGATGGTTTTGGAGACTGCAGGGGGTCACGGCCGCAACCCCAATGGCATCCTCGGCCTTCTATGCCGGGAACACTTCCCTGGACTTGTCGAGTACGCCGGAGTGACGAGCCCAGCATACACCTTCGACCACTACGCCGTCGCCCCCGATGCAGTAGATCGGGACGACAGACAATTCAACAACAAGGCGGAGCGGGTGAAGCAAGAGCTGTGGGTAAGTCTTCCTCGCACTATATTGTTTAATAAGTCGCATTTGTTGCATATTCTTGAAATAATGTATGGATACATCGTCTTTGTATGTAGGATTTCTTCAGGTGCAATGCTGGATACGAGGCCAGGGCGGATGTGGTGTCTACGACGTGCTGTAAGAAGCTCGTCGTGGACATGCACTACGAGGCGCGCATCCAGGCCATCGTCACTTACCACGGCTCCGTCCTTGGGGAGAAGGTGAACAAGAAGGACGCCCGAACCATGTCATTGACTGCGGACCAGTACTTGCAGGTAAATACAAAACTTTATTATTGGTACTAAATATGCTTATTCTTATCTTCTGATATGCGGTGTACTTATATTTTTTTAGATGATTCCTCATTGGTGCGCCGCGCATCCTGAGTGCTGGGAGAAGATGGTGCAGAGGTGGTGCTCGGCTGAGTGGGACGAGGCGCACAACGCTAGCCGGGAACGGCGTTTGCTGATGCAAGGTCCCTCCCACCATCAAGGCAGCCGCAGCCTGGGCAAATACGCGGAAGCATGGGTACGCGCTCTTTTTTATTTAGGTATATAACTTTCGATTAGACATGATTTCTAACCATATCGTTGGTTTTCTCGCAGTCGGCGGCACATGGTGGCGCGCCTTGCTCCACGTTCTCGGCATATGCCATGGCCCACAAGGGGAAGGCGACGTCCGACGTCACCTACAACCCGGATGACGGGCCCGAGGCGTACACCAACCCCGCCATCCACAGCCGACTCAGTGAGTACACCGCCATGGCCAAGGAGGTCCATGGGCCAGATTACGATCCGAGGACTGAGGACATCGACGGAGATGTCCTCATGAGGGTCGGAGGAGGCAAGAGGCATGGGCGGTACTGGATTGCCGACGGGGCAATCGACTCGTCCTCCACTCCCACTCTCTCTCAGGTGCGAGCAAGGAGCACGAGCGCGAGCCCAGCCATACGACCTCGGCAGGACACCTCACACCATCGTATCCAGCAACTTCAGGTTATTCCTTATCTATTCATCGTTCATTGATTTTTATATATCTTCTCTTTGCATTATCGTAACATTAGGGCGAAATATTACAGACTCAGCTAGATGATGAGAGGAGGCAACGTGAGGAGCTGGAGAAGAGGATGGCAGAGATGTTCGCGTACATGCAGAGCCTTGGCGCCGCACAGGGTCATGCTCCACCACCTCCGTTGTTCCCTGCAGCTGACCCTACAAAGTTCACTACTCCTGTGAGTATCAAAATTTTAGTACTGCATGATATATATTCATATGTTCTCACACATACAATCTCTTCTCTGTGCAGGGTCAATCGGCGGCGTCGAACAACCCTCATGCTTCGTCCAGCCCTTCGCCGAACCAGTCCAGATGCCCACCTCGTTGATGATTTGTTTTGTGATGATCCAGACTTACCTTTATGAGTGTTGGTGATGTTATTTACACTTTATCTTGTGAGATACTTGGTGATGTTAGTGATGATGCAGACTTGTATCTGTTTTGTGATGATCCTGACTTTAGTGAGACTTGTGATCTGTTTTGTGAGACTTTAGTGAGACTTTGTGATATATATGGTGTTGATGATAAATGTGTTCATTCTGTGATGTGCTTGATATATAATGTGATGTGAATGATATATATCTTTTGTTTGTTTGGATGGAACAACAAAAGCAAATAAAAAAGGGACATCCTGGTCACTTTGCCGAGTGTAACACTCGGCAAAGGGTTGCTTTGCCGAGTGCTATGACCATGGCACTCGGCAAAGAAGGAAACCTGGGAACCAGTAAAGCCATCTTTGCCGAGTGCTGACAGTGGCACTCGGCAAAGAAGGAAACCTGGGAACCGGCAAAGACATCTTTGCCGAGTGCTGACAATGGCACTCGGCAAAGATACTGGCAAAGGGGCCCACTGGAGGGTTCTTTGCCGAGTGCCAGTCCACCAGACACTCGGCAAAGAAACCTCCTTTGCCGAGTGCCTACTAGAGCTCTCGGCACAGGGACTGGCTGTGGGGTCCACTGGACCAGTCTTTGCCGAGTGTCGCCATAGACACTCGGCAAAGGATCCGTCACCGTCACTTGGCGCCGTGACGGTGACTTTTCTTTGCCGAGTGCCAAATGGCACTCGGCAAAGACTTTGCCGAGTGCCCGACAAAAAGTACTCGGCAAAGATGCTGTTGCCGATGTACAGTTCGCCGAGCTTTCTTTGCCGAGTGTTACACTCGGCAAAGCCTTTGCCGAGTGTAAAATAGCCTTTGCCGTGTGTTTAGAACACACGACAAAGGAGCTGATTCCGGTAGTGCATTTAGGGGGAGCTCATTCTATGTCCTTAAATACTAACATTTTCTTTTAGTGAACTTGTGTAGTTCTTTGAAAAGAATGGGTTTCTTTTGATTTTTTTAGGATATGTTTCTCTTTGGCATGCTAAATTTACTCAATACATGTCGTAATGAAGACTAATGGGCATGAATAAAAATCATTGCTTTGTGCAAAAATAATGTTAATCCTGTCAAAACACTAAGTTGAAAATTGATGATCATGATGGAGAACATGTGGCATAAAACAAAGGTGTGTCATCCCATGAACTATTGTATTACCTTTGTACATCTAGTCTCTTACATGCTAGTGTGTGAATGTATATGCAATATCTTAAGTCACATCATAAGGCTGCACTTGTGGTGACGATTAAAGAATCTTTAGATATTTGATTAATACCTCTTGTGGTGATGTCATAAGTTAGTCTTGAGTCATCTTAGTGAGGTATGAGTCAAACATGCTAACTTCTCAAGAATCTTGGCTTAAATATTGCATATCATGTCTATTAGTATACCTTTTGATTATGAGTAATTCCTTCAATTGGTGCAATTTCACATTTTCATACTTTACTTGTACCAAGGTTCAAATTGTAGAACTTAATCCCTGGGCCTCACAAGTCCAAGTGCATAAGCTAAACAAGTATTCATCACTTGTATGCATACTTTTAGGGGGAGAATGGTCTATAATTTGAATCTTTGAGACTAACTTCATTTTCAAGCCTACTATGTGTGTAGTCTGAAATTAGAAAGGAATCTTCAAGCAAAGACAATTGCTTCCACTGCAAAATTTGATGGGTATCAAAGATTCTTTGCTCAAATAAATGTATCTTCTATACATTTCATAAGAGAATGAGTTTCTCTTGTATATGCCCCTCCAACGTCATCTAAAATTGGTAAATATGTATCACATCCTTTTGGATTGTAAATGTCTAAAGTAGCATAGCTTATAAAATCTCCTGTCTAGAATTTAATTGATTAAATAGTGCACATGTTTCTTATGTTGCATGATTATGTTCAATTGATACTCCTTTTATGCCAATGGTACTTTAAGTTGCAAATAAGTATTCTCAACAGATATCAATTGAATTCATATATATGTGTGCACTAAAACTTGAGGAGAACTTAGTGTAATATGCTATTAGTGATCTGCTTATCTATCAAATTGTATCAATTGGTGTTTTTCAATTGATATTTTTCATACATGATCACTAGTTGTATAATCCATACTTGTACAATTTTCATGCTGCCTCTTGTTATGATAAGAAAATGCTAGGTGACATCTAGACTCCAAGTATCAAGATTTATCTTTCAATTAGTTTGACAATATTCATTTGATATCTTGGACCTATGTCACAACTATGCCAACAAGAGCTTGCAAATGAATTCTAAATCTAACATAAGTCTGGAAACCCCTTGAAAAGGTAAAATGTAAAGGTACATCACTTCATGTCACTTCTCCATTACCTTTGTGCCATCTAAGGACCCTTTTCATGATAGTGTGTTCACATCATGCTTACTCATAATTTCTACCCTTTATATTCTTTGTATCCTTTTTGGAGATTTATGACAAAGGGGGAGAAATTTTAAATTAAAGCTTACCTTTAGTCTTATGTAACTAAGTGTTAGAAGACTTTTGAAAAGGGGAGAAATAATTAACAAAAAGGTTGAATCATAAGTAAAACATAAGATGAAGCAAATTGGTGAGTGCATAATATGTCATGAGCATCACGTTTATTTATGACACAAAGCACCCTATGAATAGTATGATATAAGTTGTCTTCACTCTATGACCCAAATATGTGCTTTTGGCATTTGAGTACAAAATTGGTATTTTCTGAAATGCACATATTTAGGGGGAGGAAACTATATCATAGGATTCAAAATCTTATTTATCAAATCTTATGTAAGCTTTAAATGTGTTGTCATCAATCACCAAAAAGGGGGAGATTGAAAGTGCATTCATCCCTTTTGTGAGTTTTGGTGATTTGGATAACAACACATTTAAAGATCTAACAAGTTTGCTAAGTGTTGAACAGGGAATTCAGTATGATGAACATACTTGAATAGTGTATAATGATCAGTGAACAAGGTTCAACACAAGGTCAAATAACAGTGAGACAATGCAAATGGATATAATATGGTCTCTATATTGGTTTGAATATATGGACAAGTCCTGAGAAATCACTATGCATAAATATGATCATAATAGAGGTTGAAGTGATTAAGAGGATTGGTCAAGCCAAAGTGAATAAGATATGAGGAATCGTGAATTGGCTTGACCATATTACTATTAGTCCATATATGAATATATGAGAATCAAACTAGAGCTTGATTGATCTTAGCAGTTATATCTAGATGACATTCAAGCAAGGTTCACAATATTGAAGAAATGATTCTCTCAATGGATGCTCAATATGATGTGACTCAAGAATGGCTTGATAGGGTGAAGATAGCAAGGAAAGGGCTTCGAGGAACTAAGCGAAGGTGAAGGCCAAGCGACGGCTTGTAGACCAAGGTACCATGGCTAAGGTGAAGAAGAGAGTACTTGCACTAAGTCGATGAACTAATCAGCTATGAAGAGTTACAACATGTTGATGCATCAGTAAGGTGACTTGAAGCCATGATTTGAACTCATATATGGTGAAATGGCACAAGTCACAGGCTCGATTTGTGTTTGCTTCAAAAGGTGAGACAAAGATGTTTGTGATCCTTATGAAGCAACGCCATGGAGAAATCACACATGAGACACCAATTTCTCAAGGAGGTTACTTAATTATATTTTATTTAACTTGAGTATAGGAATCGTCGTACTATCAAGGGGGATCCAAAAAGAAGGTTGGTGTTGGTACTAAAGCTCAAAAATCCTTGATCCAAAACTTCCATTTTACCCTTGTTAATCCTTAGTGAAAGTATGTAGTACAACCTTTTTAAGTCTATCTTGGCCAAAATTGCTCTTTGGAAAAAACAGGTTCAACCGGTTTTAAAACAGGTTCAACCGGTTTTTGCACTGTGCACCTTTTTTGAAAATACTGGTTCAGCCGAACACTCAACCGGACACTCAACCGGTTTTTGTCTGGTGGAAACCGGTTCAACCGGTTTTAAAACCGGTTCAACCGGTTTTTGCACTGTTCACTTTTTCTGCCAGTCTGCTGTGTCAGCCAAAAAGCTGTGCGCAGCTTTTTGAAAACCGGTTCAACCGGTTTTGGGACCGGTTCAACCGGTTTTTGGGCAGAAAAGTCAAAAACGGCTAGTTTTGGAGCCCCACCTATATATGCTCACTCCTACCTCTCTCCCCTCAGTAGAGCACGCACAAAACTCCATTTCTAACCTGAGAAACACCTCCCACTCTCTCTCACACACCTCTTTCCTCTCCCATTTCAAATCTTTGGAGAGAAATCTTTGAGTGAGTTTGAGAGCTGAGGTTTTTGTGCTTCATCTCCAAATCTCTCTTGCTCTTCTTGATTCGAGCTTTGGTACTACATCGAGTTCTTTGTGGATTCATTACTCTTGGAGCTTCTAGCTCCTAGACGACTAGGTGTCTCTTGTGAGTCTCCAAATCTTGTGGAAGACCACAAGAAAGTTTGTATTACCCGCTCGTTTGAGCAAAGATTATTGTGTGGGCTTGACCTTTGTGGTCGGCAAAGGGAGGATTAGGGTTGAAAGAGACCCGGCTCTTTGTGGGCGCCTCAACGAGGAAGTAGGGCACCTTAGTGGTGTGACCGAACCTCGGGATAAATCTTGTGTCTCTTGTGTTCTTGCTCATTGTGTTTGTTTGTGTTCTTCGTTCTCTCACCATTGCATGGAAGATTTGTTTATATCTTTTTGGTGTGTGGATTTTGAGAAGTGCCCTTCTCAGATCTACTACTTTGAACCCTGTGGATCATTTAGAACATCTCATTTCCAAAGTTAACTGGGTGAATTTCGAGATCAATTCAGTTTTACCCAGTTTGCTTCTAGTTTTTGTTGAAAAAGTTTTAACTTGCCTATTCACCCCCCTCTAGGCAACTTTCATACGTAGCAGGAGAAAAATCTTGTCACAATTGTGGCTTCAAACAAAACACATGCCTAACTTGATCAAAACTTGCTTAACCTTAGTCGTGATAAACTGTGGCAAGTGAGGCAATAAATCAAACAACCTCTAGATCATTGAATTAAAGATATAGAAAATTTATGTTGATTATACTCGAGGATAAATACAATATACTCTCACTATGTCAAAATAGTATTCGTTTTAGCGCTTGTTTTTATATGTATATTTATCGAGTGTTGTATAAATCTATTAGTGGTTTAAAATATATTTTATTTTGAAACGGAGGGAGTATATGTTTCTTCTGTCTACTAGGGCTTGCTCCTTGTCTAGAAAGACGATGATCATGGTTACAACACTCGGTTTCTTAGGAGCACGGAGCACCTGTTAGAATAATCTTATGTAGCTAGACCACGGACGAGTCTAAGGATGTGTTTGGTTTGACTTTTACCCCCTAAAAGCCAAAAGTTAAAACAAAGGGCTAGATCTAGAAAACAACTTTTTTAAAAAGCTGACTTTCTCGCGATGCAAAACTAAAAACACCGTTTGTGGAGCATTTTTTAAGTGGAATATAGTATGGGCACTTGCGAATACATGCGTGTTCCAAAAAAAACGGGGGTCCTACTACCCCTACACTGCATAACAGCTGTTTACATGCAAAGGCGATCGAATCAACAATCATATCTACTACTGGCTTTTGGCAAAAGAAACGCTTTACTGCAACTTAAGCAACTTATGATCATGAGTCCATGGCATTACGTGGTTGTTTGGTTCTATATCTAAAGTGCAAAAAAATATCACATAATTTTATGTCACACTTGTCTACGCTGCCTAAGGTTAGACGCTAAAATTCTACGCCACAGTTTGCTACGGCTAAGGGAACGTTGCCATATTTTTACAGTGCACCACCGAACAGTCCAGTGAGTTATAGCCACATCGACCATCTCTTTTCCCGAGAGTGCCTAGTTGACGCTGAGCCAGCCTGGGGCACCGGACACTGTCCGGTGCACCACCGGACAGTCAGGTGTGCCAGGCCCGAGCTGGTGTTGGCTAAACTTTGCTAACTCTTCTCCAATTCCAATCTTCTTTTCTTGGTACTGTTTCTAGCACTTAGATAAATATGTTAGTACCAAAAAAACAATTCACTAATGCTAGAGCCATACCTTGATTCTTTAATTTGCATCTCTCAAGTGTTAAGCACAATAACATGTGTTGGACTCTAAACTATCAAGTCAACTTGACTTGATCTAGATTGACGTTTCTGAGCTCCAACACCCTACAAAGGTCACATAGAATATCTCCAAACATAGGAACAACCCAAACTAAAGATCAAGGTGCACTTAGCTCTTTTGGGCTGCTTCCAGTTCTGGTCTTGACACTGCTTCTCCTTTCAGTGACCTTGTTCACTTCTTGAGCTTGATCTTGAGCCTTATGACTTACACCACATAATTGTAGATGTTACCTCATTGGTTGTAAGTCATGTCGTTATGTAGTGTTCCTTGATGCACCATAACTCTTATTAACTCGATCAACCTTGACTTTGCAAGTCTTCTTCTTCACCCCTGGCTTTGGGTTCCTTGTCTCCCTGACCTTCTCCTATGCACTCGATTCCTCGAAGTTCTTCTTGCCTCCATCCTTTGCTTGATCGGTTGTCTCTGATTTATGCACATCGAGTCTCACTTAAGCAATGTCCATCTTTCTTGTGATGTCCATTATCTATAGATAATTCAGTCTTTGGACCACTTGTTCACTTGTGTTGAACTCTATTAGCTTTGTATTAAGCACCTGTTCAACACTTAGCACACTTGTTAGTCCTTTAATTGGGTTGTCATCCAAACCACCAAAACCCACAAGAGAGCTTTCAATCTCCCCCTTTTTGGTGATTGATGGCAACACAATTAAAGCTTACACAATAATAAGATTTAAAGCACAAATTTTGAATTCTAAGTTTATAGAATGCCCCCCTAAATATGTGCTTACATTAAAATCTTAACTTTGGCCTTACATGCCAAAAATGCACATACTTAGGCTAATCGAAGCATTGCTACACCTTAGCACCTATGGGATGCATTGTGTCAATAATTAAACCATGATGCGTATAACACACAAATGCACAAAAGCAGAGTTAAACACCAATTGAATGGATATACACAGGAATATCAACCTATCACTATTCACCATTAAGATACCAATTTAAACAATTTAAAGCACCAGAACCACATGAATATCTATTACAGGATAAACACAGTAGATACCAATTGATTCATATCAACAGAAGCACTAATTTTGCATTATCACCATATAATACAACAAGAAGCATATGATAAGTATTATCAACAAACTAACACATTTTTCTTTAAGATGAAAGGAACTCAAGGAAACCCCTTTAAGATAAGCTTTAATGCACAAATTCTCCCCCTTTGACATCAAACACCAAAACCATATTCAAGCAAGAACATAGGATGATGTCAAGGGACAACAGGGTATTTAGCAGGTAAAATACAACACACTAACATTACTCCCCCTTACACATTAAACGTATGCAACACAAGCATTGGAGGAAAATTAAGATACAAATACGCAAAAGGTTGATACCTCCTTTTGTACCTTTACCATGTTGTGGTGTACTTTCCATCTAAGTAGGCGGAGTTCCTTTTTCAATTAATTTGAGATTTCCATCTTGAAAGTTTAATCTCTAGGGAGCTCCTTCACACTTGTGTCTGATCCTTTATCCTGACCTTTTCTTGTTGCTAAGACACCAAACTTAGAACAAGTTATAGTATTGTAGCACAAGATGAAGCTTCTATTCTTGTGATTACCAAAAGATATCAATTGAAGCACACTACCAAGGCTACCAATTGAAAAATCATTACTGTCATAGCTCCATGATATTTAAAGATAAGCATCTAGGATCACCAACTATTATAGAGCATGAGCAATTTTTAAATACGCAATTACTGAAAGTCGCCTAGAGGGGGGGTGAATAGGGCGAAACTGAAATTTACAAAATTAATCACAACTACAAGCCGAGTTAGCGTTAGAAATAATGAGTCCGAGAGAGAGGGCGCAAAAACAAATCGCGAGTGAGTGAAGAAGTGAGACGCAAGGATTTGTTTTACCGAGGTTCGGTTCTTGCAAACCTACTCCCCGTTGAGGTGGTCACAAAGACCGGGTCTCTTTCAACCCTTTCCCTCTCTCAAACGGTCCCTCGGACCGAGTGAGCTTCTCTTCTCAAATCAACCGGGAACAAAACTTCCCCGCAAGGACCACCACACAATTGATGTCTCTTGCCTCGGTTACAATTGAGTTTTGACCACAAGAACAAATGAGAAAGAAAGAAGCAATCCAAGCGCAAGAGCTCAAAAGAACACAACAAATCTCTCTCACTAGTCACTAAAGCTTTGTGTGGAATTGGAGAGGATTTGATCACTTGGGTGTGTCTAGAATTGAATGCTAGAGCTCTTGTAAGATGTAGGAGTGTGAAAACTTGGATGACTTGAATGAGGGGTGGTTGGGGGTATTTATAGCCCCAACCACCAAACTAGCCGTTTGATGAAGGCTGCTGTCGCATGGCGCACCGGACAGTCCGGTGCGCCACCAGACACTGTCCGGTGCGCCAGCCTACGTCAGCAGACCGTTAGGGTTCGACCGTTGAGCTCTGACGCGTGGGCCCGCCTGGCTGTCCGGTGGTGCACCGGACATGTACTGTAGAGTGTCCGGTGCGCCATCTCGCCCGTGCCTGACTTCTGCACGCTCTGGCGCGCATTTAATGCCCCTGCAGGTGACCGTTGGCGCCGAAGTAGCCGTTGCTCCGCCATTACACCGGACAGTCCGGTGTGCACCGGACATGTCCGGTGAATTATAGCGGAGCGAATTCCCGAAGCTGGCGAGTTCAGAGTCGCATCTCCTTAGAGCATCGGACATTGTCCGGTGTACACCGGACAGTCCGGTGAATTATAGCGCGGCGCCTCTGAGTTTTCCCGAAGGTGCGAAGTTCAGCTTGGAGTCCCCTGGTGCACCGGACACTGTCCGGTGCGCCCGACCAGGGTGCCTTCGGTTGTCCCTTTGCTCTTTTGTTTGAACCCTTTTTCTTGGTCTTTTTATTGGCTTATTGTGAACCTTTGGTACCTGTAGAACTTATAAACTTGGGCAAACTAGTTAGTCCAATTATTTGTGTTGGGCAATTCAACCACCAAAATCATTTTAGGAAATAGGTGTAAGCCTAATTCCCTTTCAATCTCCCCCTTTTTGGTGATTGATGCCAACACAAACCAAAGCAAATATACAAGTGCATAATTTGAACTAGTTTGCAAAATGTAAGTGCAAAGGTTACTTAGAATTTAGCCAATAAATATTACTTACTAGATATGCATGGATTGTTTCTTTATTTTTTAATATTTTGGACCACGCTTGCACCACATGTTTTGTTTTTGCAAATTCTTTTGTAAAATTCTTTTTCAAAGTCCTTTTTGCAAATAGTCAAAGGTAGATGAATAAGATTTTGCGAAGCATTTTCAAGTTTTGAAATTTTCTCCCCTTGTTTCAAATGCTTTTCCTTTGACTAAACAAAACTCCCCCTCAATAAATTCTCCTCTTAGTGTTCAAGAGGGTTTTAAGATATCAATTTTGAAAATACTACTTTCTCCCCCTTTAGAACACAAAGAGATATCAATTTGAAATTTACCATTTGAAAATCATTAGTTTTAAAATTAGGGTGGTGGTGCGGTCCTTTTGCTTTGGGCTCATACTCTCTCCCCCTTTGGCATGAATCGCCAAAAACGGAATCATTAGAGCCCTTTACTAAACTTTTCTCTCCTTTGGCAAATAAAACATATGAGTGAAGATTATACCAAAGACGGAGAGATGCTTGGAGCGACGGCGAAAGATGAGTTATGGAGTGGAGTGGAAGCCTTTGTTTTCGCCGAAGACTCCAATTTCCTTTCAATACACCTATGACTTGGTTTGAAATTCACTTGAAAACACATTAGTCATAGCATATGTAAAAGAGACATGATCAAAGGTATATTTATGAGCTATGTGTGCAAGACATCAAAAGAAATTCCTAGAATCAAGAATATTTAACTCGTGCCTAAGTTTGGTAAAAAGTTTGTTCATCTAGTGGCTTGGTAAAGATATCGGTTAATTGATCTTTAGTGTTAATATATGCAATCTCGATATCCCCCTTTTGTTGGTGATCCCTAAGAAAATGATACCGAATGGCTATGTGTTTAGTGCGGCTATGCTCAACGGGATTATCCGCCATGCGGATTGCACTCTCATTATCACATAGAAGAGGAACTTTGGTTAATTTGTAACCATAGTCCCGCAGGGTTTGCCTCATCCAAAGCAATTGCGCGCAACAATGGCCTGCGGCAATATACTCGGCTTCAGCGGTAGAAAGAGCGACCGAATTTTGCTTCTTTGAAGCCCAAGACACCAAGGACCTTCCCAAGAACTGGCAAGTCCTAGATGTGCTCTTTCTATTAATTTTACACCCCGCCCAATCGGCATCCGAATAACCAATCAAATCAAATGTGGATCCCCGAGGGTACCAAAGCCCAAACTTAGGAGTATAAGCCAAATATCTCAAGATTCGTTTTACGGCCGTAAGGTGAGATTCCTTAGGGTCGGCTTGGAATCTTGCACACATGCATACGGAAAGCATAATGTCCGGTCGAGATGCACATAAATAGAGTAATGAACCTATCATCGACCGGTATACCTTTTGATCGACGGATTTACCTCCCGTGTCGAGGTCGAGATGCCCATTTGTTCCCATGGGTGTCTTGATGGGCTTGGCATCCTTCATCCCAAACTTGTTTAGAATGTCTTGAGTATACTTCGTTTGGCTAATGAAGGTGCCTTCTTGGAGTTGCCTGACTTGGAATCCTAGAAAATACTTCAACTCCCCCATCATCGACATCTCAAATTTCTGTGTCATAATCCTACTAAATTCTTCACATGTAGATTCGTTAGTAGACCCAAATATAATATCATCAACATAAATTTGGCATACAAACAAATCATTGTCAAGAGTTTTAGTAAATAAAGTAGGATCGGCCTTGCCGACTTTGAAGCCATTAGCAATAAGGAAATCTCTAAGGCATTCATACCATGCTCTTGGGGCTTGCTTGAGTCCATAAAGCGCCTTAGAGAGCCTATAGACATGGTTAGGGTACTCACTGTCTTCAAAGCCGGGAGGTTGCTCAACATAGACCTCTTCCTTGATTGGTCCATTGAGGAAGGCACTCTTCACGTCCATTTGATAAAGCTTGAAGCCATGGTAAGTAGCATAGGCTAATAATATACGAATGGATTCAAGCCTAGCTACGGGTGCATAGGTTTCACCGAAATCCAAACCTTCGACTTGGGAGTATCCCTTGGCCACAAGTCGAGCTTTGTTCCTTGTCACCACACCATGCTCATCTTGTTTGTTGCGGAAGACCCACTTGGTTCTTACAACATTTTGGTTAGGACGTGGAACTAAGTGCCATACCTCGTTCCTAGTGAAATTGTTGAGCTCCCCTTGCATCGCCATCACCCAATCCGAATCTTGGAGTGCTTCCTCTACCCTATGTGGCTCAATAGAGGAAACAAAAGAGTAATGCTCACAAAAACGTGCAACACGAGATCTAGTGGTTACCCCCTTATGAATGTCGCCGAGGATGGTGTTGACGGGGTGATCTCGTTGGATTGCTTGGTGGACTCTTGGGTGTGGCGGCCTTGGTTCTTCATCCTCCTTGTCTTGATCATTTGTGTCTCCCCCTTGATTATTGCCGTCATCTTGAGGTGGCTCATCATTTTGATTTTCTCCTTCATCAACTTGAGCCTCGTCCTCATTTTGAGTTGGTGGAGATGCTTGCGTGGAGGAGGATGGTTGATCTTGTGCATGTGGTGGCTCTTCGGATTCCTTAGGACACACATCCCCAATGGACATGTTCCTTAGCGCGATGCACGGAGCCTCTTCATTACCTATCTCATCAAGATCAACTTGCTCTACTTGAGAGCCGTTAGTCTCATCAAACACAACGTCACAAGAAACTTCAACTAGTCTTGAGGACTTGTTAAAGACTCTATATGCCCTTGTGTTTGAATCATATCCTAGTAAAAAGCCTTCTACAGTCTTAGGAGCAAATTTAGATTTTCTACCTCTTTTAATAAGAATGAAGCATTTGCTACCAAAGACTCTAAAATATGAAATGTTGGGCTTTTTACCGGTTAGGAGTTCGTATGATGTCTTCTTGAGGATTCGGTGTAGATATAACCGGTTGATGGCGTAGCAAGCGGTGTTAACCGCCTCGGCCCAAAACCGATCTGGTGTCTTGTACTCATCAAGCATGGTTCTTGTCATGTCCAATAGAGTTCGTTTCTTCCTCTCCACTACACCATTTTGTTGTGGCGTGTAGGGAGAGGAGAACTCATGCTTGATGCCCTCCTCCTCAAGGAAGCCTTCAATTTGAGAGTTCTTGAACTCCGTCCCGTTGTCGCTTCTTATTTTCTTGATCCTTAAGTCGAACTCATTTTGAGCCCGTCTCAAGAATCCCTTTAAGGTCTCTTGGGTTTGTGATTTTTCCTGCAAAAAGAACACCCAAGTGAAGCGAGAATAATCATCCACAATAACTAGACAGTACTTACTCCCGCCGATGCTTATGTAAGCGATCGGGCCGAATAAATCCATGTGTAGGAGCTCCAGTGGCCTGTCAGTCGTTATGATGTTCTTGTGTGGATGATGAACACCAACTTGCTTCCCAGCTTGGCATGCGCTACAGATCCTGTCTTTCTCAAAATGAACATTTGTTAATCCTAAAATGTGCTCTCCCTTTAGAAGCTTATGAAGATTCTTCATTCCAACATGGGCTAGTCGGCGGTGCCAGAGCCAACCCATGTTAGTCTTAGCAATTAAGCAAGTGTCGAGTTCAGCTCTATCAAAATCTACCAAGTATAGCTGACCCTCTAACACTCCCTTAAATGCTATTGAATCATCACTTCTTCTAAAGACAGTGACACCTACATCAGTAAATAGACAGTTGTAGCCCATTTGACATAATTGGGAAACGGAAAGCAAATTGTAATCTAATGAATCAACAAGAAAAACATTTGAAATGGAATGGTTAGGAGATATAGCTATTTTACCCAAACCTTTGACCAAACCTTGGTTTCCATCCCCGAATGTGATAGTTCGTTGGGGATCTTGGTGTTTCTCGTAGGAGGAGAACATCTTCTTCTCCCCCGTCATGTGGTTTGTGCACCCGCTATCGATGATCCAACTTGTGCCCCCGGATGCATAAACCTACAAAACAATTTTAGTTCTTGACTTTAGGTACCCAAATGGTTTTGGGTCCTTTGGCATTAGAAACAAGAACTTTGGGTACCCAAACACAAGTCTTGGAGCCCTTGTGTTTGCCCCCAACAAACTTGGCAACTACCTTGCCGGATTTGTTAGTTAAAACATATGATGCATCAAAAGTTTTGAATGAAATGCTATGGTCATTTGATGCACTAGGAGTTTTCTTCTTAGGCAACTTAGCACGGGTTGGTTGCCTAGAGCTAGATGTCTCACCCTTATACATAAAAGCATGGTTAGGGCCAGAGTGAGACTTCCTAGAATGAATTCTCCTAATTTTGCTCTCGGGATAACCGGCAGGGTACAAAATGTAACCCTCGTTATCCTGAGGCATGAGAGCCTTGCCCTTAACAAAATTAGACAATCTTTTAGGAGGAGCATTAATTTTGACATTGTCCCCCTTTTGGAAGCCAATGTCATCCTTAATGCCAGGGCGTCTCCCACTATAAAGCATACTACGAGCAAATTTAAAATTTTCATTCTCTAAGTCATGCTCGGCAATTTTAGCATCTAATTTAGCTATATGATTATTTTGTTGTTTAATTAAAGTCATATGATCATGGATAGCATCAATATCAACATCTCTACATCTAGTACAAATAGACACATGCTCAACGGTAGATGTAGAGGGTTTGCAAGATTTTAATTCTACAACCTTAGCATGTAATATATCATTTTCACTTCTAAGGTTAGAAATAGTAACATTGCAAACATCAAAATCTTTAGCCTTAGCGAGCAATTTTTCATTTTCAATCTTAAGGCTAGCAAGAGAAATGTTTAATTCTTCAATCTTAGCAAGCAAATCATCATTATCATTTCTAAGATTGGGAATTGAAACATCACAAACATGAGAATCAACCTTAGCAATTAATCTAGCATTTTCATTTCTAAGGTTGGCAATAGTGTCATGGCATGTGCTTAGCTCACTAGATAATTTTTCACATTTTTCTACTTCTAGAGCATAAGCATTCTTAACCTTAACATGCTTTTTATTTTCCTTGATTAGGAAGTCCTCTTGGGAGTCCAAGAGATCATCCTTCTCATGGATGGCACTAATTAGCTCATTTAGTTTTTCTTTTTGTTGCATGTTGAGGTTGGCAAAAAGGGTACGTAAATTATCCTCCTCATCACTAGCATTATCATCACTAGAGGATTCATATTTAGTGGAGGATTTGGATTTAACCTTCTTCTTTTTGCCGTCCTTTGCCATGAGGCACTTGTGGCCGACGTTGGGAAAGAGAAGTCCCTTGGTGACGGTGATGTTGGCGGCGTCCTCGTCGGAGGAGGAGTCGGTGGAGCTCTCGTCGGAGTCCCACTCGCGGCACACATGGGCATCGCCGCCCTTCTTCTTGTGATATCTCTTCTTCTCTTTTCTTCTCCCCTTCTTGTCGTCGCCCCTGTCACTGTCACTAGAAATAGGACATTTGGCAATAAAGTGATCGGGCTTACCACACTTGTAGCAAACCTTCTTGGAGCGGGGCTTGTAATCCTTCCCCCTCCTTTGCTTGAGGATTTGGCGGAAACTCTTGATGGTGAGCGCCATTTCCTCGTTGTCGAGCTTAGAGGCGTCGATGGGTTGTCTACTTGATGTAGACTCCTCCTTCTTCTCCTCCATCGCCTTGAATGTCACCGGTTGTGCTTCGGGCGTTGAGGAGGTACCTTGCTCGATGATTTTCTTTGAGCCTTTAATCATTAGCTCAAAGCTCACAAATTTTCCTATAACCTCCTCGGGAGACATTAGCTTATATCTAGGATCACCTCGAATTAATTGAACTTGTGTAGGGTTAAGAAATACGAGGGATCTAAGAATAACCTTGACCATCTCATGGTCATCCCATTTTTCGCTCCCGAGGTTGCGCACTTGATTCACCAAGGTCTTCAAGCGGTTGTACATGGCTTGTGGGTCCTCCCCTTGGTGAAGCATGAAGCGACCGAGCTCCCCCTCGATCGTCTCCCGCTTGGTGATTTTTGTCACCTTGTCTCCTTCGTGCGCGGTCTTGAGTACGTCCCAAATTTCCTTCGCACTCTTTAACCCTTGCACCTTATTATACTCCTCTCGACTTAGAGAGGCGAGGAGTATAGTAGTGGCTTGGGAGTTAAAGTGGTGAATTTGGGCCACTTCGTCCGAGTCATAGTCTTCATCCCCTACGGATGGTACCTGTACACCAAACTCAACAACATTCCATATGCTTGTGTGGAGTGAGGTTAGATGATGCCTCATTTTGTCACTCCACATATTATAATTTTCACCATCAAAAACCGGTGGTTTGCCTAATGGAACGAAGAGCAAAGGAGTACGCTTTGAAATGTGGGGATAGTGTAGGGGGATCTTACTAAACTTCTTGCGCTCATGGCGCTTAGAAGTGACTGACGGCGCGTCGGAGCCGGAGGTCGATGGTGATGAAGAGTCGGTCTTGTAGTAGACCACTTTTCTCATCCTCTTGTGTTTGTCGCCTCTCCGATGCGACTTGTGGGAAGAGGATTTCTTCTCCTTCCCCTTCCCTTTGTTGGAGGAGTCTTTCTTCTTCTTCCTCTTGTTGCGGGACTCTTCCGATGAAGTCTCCCCGTGGCTTGTAGTGGGCTTGTCGCTGGTCTCCATCTTCTTGGCGTGATCTCCCGACATCACTTCGAGCGGTTAAGCTCTAATGAAGCACCTGGCTTTGATACCAATTGAAAGTCGCCTAGAGGGGGGTGAATAGGGCGAAACTGAAATTTACAAAATTAATCACAACTACAAGCCGGGTTAGCGTTAGAAATAATGAGTCCGAGAGAGACGGCGCAAAAACAAATCGCGAGTGAGTGAAGAAGTGAGACGCAAGGATTTGTTTTACCGAGGTTCGGTTCTTGCAAACCTACTCCCCGTTGAGGTGGTCACAAAGACCGGGTCTCTTTCAACCCTTTCCCTCTCTCAAATGGTCCCTCGGACCGAGTGAGCTTCTCTTCTCAAATCAACCGAGAACAAAACTTCCCTGCAAGGACCACCACACAATTGGTGTCTCTTGCCTCGGTTACAATTGAGTTTTGATCACAAGAACAAATGAGAAAGAAAGAAGCAATCCAAGCGCAAGAGCTCAAAAGAACACAACAAATCTCTCTCACTAGTCACTAAAGCTTTGTGTGGAATTGGAGAGGATTTGATCACTTGGGTGTGTCTAGAATTGAATGCTAGAGCTCTTGTAAGATGTAGGAGTGTGAAAACTTAGATGACTTGAATGAGGGGTGGTTGGGGGTATTTATAGCCCCAACCACCAAACTAGTCGTTTGATGAAGGCTGCTGTCGCATGGCGCACCGGACAGTCCGGTGCGCCACCGGACACTGTCCGGTGCGCCAGCCTACGTCAGCAGACCGTTAGGGTTTGACCGTTGAGCTCTGACGCGTGGGCCCGCCTAGCTGTCCAGTGGTGCACCGGACATGTACTGTAGAGTGTCCGGTGCGCCATCTCGCGCGTGCCTGACTTCTGCGCGCTCTGGCGCGCATTTAATGCCCCTGCAGGTGACCGTTGGCGCCGAAGTAGCCGTTGCTCCGCCGTTACACCGGACAGTCCGGTGTGCACCGGACATGTCCGGTGAATTATAGCGGAGCGAATTCCCGAAGCTGGCGAGTTCAGAGTCGCATCTCCTTGGAGCACCGGACATTGTCCGGTGTACACCGGACAGTCCGGTGAATTATAGCGCGGCGCCTCTGAGTTTTCCCGAAGGTGCGAAGTTCAGCTTGGAGTCCCCTGGTGCACCGGACACAGTCCGGTGCGCCCGACCAAGGTGCCTTCGGTTGTCCCTTTGCTCTTTTGTTTGAACCCTTTTTCTTGGTCTTTTTATTGGGTTATTGTGAACCTTTGGTACCTGTAGAACTTATAAACTTGGGCAAACTAGTTAGTCCAATTATTTGTGTTGGGCAACTCAACCACCAAAATCATTTTAGGAAATAGGTGTAAGCCTAATTCCCTTTCAATTACTCACTACTTTAGATACCAATTACTCACAACTTTAGATACCAATTACTCGACTTGTGGAGGTGCCCAAGTCCTGATTGCTCTATTTCTTGCTCATCTTCGCTTTTTCACCTTGAGACTATATAGGACCACTCAAGAAACAGTTAGTCTCAAAAGACACAAGTTATGTGTGCTCCCCCTAAAGTTGTGCATCAAGTATTTGAATGACTTGCACTTTGCACATTCTAGCGTCCTCAGAACTAGAGGGGATCACAACATACCTTGATCTAGGCATAATATATCAATTGCATCGTAAAAAGATACCAATTGAATAGATGAAATAGTACAACTTATGACTAGTGGAAACAATGCATGCCTCAAGATATATAACTTTTTAAAAGCAACCTAGGCACGCTTCACACATGATGATCATTGCAACACATATACCAATTGAAAAATGACAAGATCATGCATATAAAGCACAAAGTCTAATCACACCATGATTAAGAAGTATTTTCTTAGGTACACCAAAGGAAACAACATTTTAAGGCATAAGGCACCTAAGCCAAGATACTACCAATTGAAAGGCAAGAACATAGCTATGATCACAATCAACGGAACATCAAGATATTCGAAGAAATTGCATAGTTCCATTCTCCATACCTTTGCCTTTTACCTGATTGCCATGAGAGCACCTGTTGTCACCAATTGAGGGCTCCTTTTGCTCATGCACCTCATAGCTCAAGAGGGTGCATTAGAGGCACAACACGGATTTCTTGTTTTGTTATACTGTCAGGGACCGTAATTAGGGGTACCCCCAAGGCTCCTAATCTCAGCTGGTAACCCCCATCAGCACAAAGCTGCAAAGGCCTGATGGGCACAATTCTGGTCAAAGGCTCCGTCCACTCAAGGGACACGATCTCGCCTCATCCGAGCCCAGCCTCGAGCAGGAACGGTAGACCAAGGCAGATTCGCGCCTCGCCCGAGGGTCTCCTCAAGCAACGGACGCACCTTCGACTCGTCCGAGGCCCAGTTCGGGCAGGCTTCGCGGAGAAGCAACCTTGGCCAGATCGCCTCGCCAGCCAACCGGATCGCAGGAGCATTTAATGCAAGGATCGCCTGACACCTTATCCTAACGCGTGCTCTCCAGTCGACAAGGCCGAAGTGACCGCAGTCACTTCGCCCCTCCACTGACTGACCTGACAGGAAAACAGCACCGCCTGCGCTGCTCCGACTGCTGTGCCACCCGCCAGGGTGAGGCTGACAGCAGCCAAGTCTAGCCTCGGGCGCCATAGGAATCTCCGCCTCGCCCGACCCTAGGGTTCGGACTCAAACTCGACTTCGGACGACGGTCTCCGCCTCGCCCGACCCCAGGGCTCGGGCTCAACCTCGACTCGGAAGACGTTCTCCGCCTCGCCCGACCCCCGGGCTCAGACTCAACCTCGACCTCGGACGACGGTCTCCGCCTCGCCCGACCCCCGGGCTCGGACTCAACCTCGACCTCGGAGGAGTCACCACCTCGCTCGGGCCGACCACACCACAAGGGGGGGCCATCATTACCCTACCCCTAGCTAGCCCAGGCTACAGGGAACAAGATCGGCGTCCCATCTGGCTCACCCCGGTAAAACAAGTAATGATGGCACCCCGCGTGCTCCATGACGACGGCGGTTCTCAGCCCCTTATGGAAGCAAGGAGACGTTAGCAAGGATCCGACAGCCCCGACAGCTATGCTTCTACAGGGCTCAAGCGCTCCTCCGACGGCCACGACGCCACATGAATAGGGCTCCAACACCTCTCCGACAACCACGTCGGCATGTACATAGGGCTCTGGCTCCTCTCTGCTAGACACGTTAGCACACTGCTACACCCCCCGTTGTACACCTGGACCCTCTCCTTACGTCTATAAAAGGAAGGTCCAGGGCCCTCGTACGAAAAGGTGGCCGCGCGGGAGAACGGGCTGACGCGCAGTCTCACGCCCTCTCTCTCTCTCCCTCGCGAACGCTTGTAACCCCCTACTGCAAGCGCATCCGCCCTGGGCGCAGGACAACACGAGGCCGCGGTTCCCCCTCACTGGTTTCCCCCCTTGTGCTCCGTCTCGCGCCGATCCATCTGGGCTGGGACACGCAGCGACAATTTACTCGTCGGTCCAGGGACCCCCCCAGGGTCGAAACGCCGACATATACAGAGAGTGCCAATACAAAGTAATCATGTGAACATGGACTAAACAAAATTATCATGCTTGCACATAGGTTAATCATTAAAAACCACATAACATGACTTACAAAAAGATACATGTTTATCCACATACACAAAGGAAGTTAATCATGGTGGATATATCAAATGAAAGGCTACCCATTGAATGATTCAAGAGATATAACATATAGATTATACAGTCATGATTAAGCAAGCATCATTATGATCTTGGAAATCGTGAACCATTGATTGAAAGGTATTCAACACAGGAAATCTCAAAAGCATAACTACTCCAATGATAGGTATAGCACAACAATCCAACTTAAGAGCAATATTGATTGGCAATAATGTACTTAAGATACACGGGTACCGTCCTTTGGAGAGCAATTGCAGATTCTCATCAAATTCCTTTGCTTCATTCACCAATAATGCTTAAGGACCTCCACAACTTATTTAACTTGAGATGGACATGGGATTAGTATGCACAATAATTCAACCTTGGGTCAATAAATAGACAATACAAATTGACAGCTTAAGCATAGAGTTCAAATTAACCATCTTAAGCTCTCCCATGGTCTCCGGTCCACCTCGAGGCACCTGCATGGTCTAGTTAGCAGAGTTTGGTACCCATCTCGAAATGGGTCCATAACACTTATCTAAAAAATCCTTTGGTACCCACATAACAGTTGTGCTAGTTCTAGGTGATCTCATTGTTGATCTAGCACAAGTGTATGATTTGGGTCTCCTAAGCGAATAGAATTGAGATAAATTTGCTTGCTTAGGAACCTTACCCTTCTTACATACCTTAGGTAGATGACCATGCTCACCACACATGTAGCCGAAGCGTCGCTTAACCTGACATGACGCTTGTTGTTTGTCTTCTTTCTTAGAGAGGGTCATCCTGGAGAGTGTACGCGTTTGATTTTTCATGAGCGGACATGAAGTGATCACATGGTCCTTGTCATTGCATCCGAAACATCTCCTCAACCCTCCATCCTTGTCGTTGTGTGGACATGACGCAATGAGGTGGCCTAACTCATTGCACTTAAAGCACCTCCTTTTTCCTCTTCTCTTTTTGTTCTTGGATAACATAGAGAGATGGTCAGTGCAAACAACATGACTAATTAAATATTTACCTTTCTCTTTGTTCATGTCGATTGCTTCTCTTATTGCCTTAGGAGCTTCTTTCTCGCGGAGTTTGTCCCTTGCTGCGGTTCCTCCTTCCTCAAGCTTATTCACCACATGTTTGTAAATATCTTGAGCAGGTCGAGCATGGCGTCCTCTCCTCAATTGTCTTTGTTTCTTGTTCCCAAGCAATTTTCCTTTTGACCCTACAACTTGTTTCTCAATCAAAGATTGGCCTTTTTTGGAGCAGTGGAGGTCAGCACATGATAATACTTTAACTAATTGATCACTTGTGCAAGAATGAGGTTCACATGAGTTTAAACTAGTAATTACTACCTCATTAGTAATATCGAGCATGATATGGTCATCAACTAATTTACTATGAGAATATGACAACATATCATACTTTTCACCTAGAGCAAGCTTTTCTAAATTCATCATATCTACTTGACTCCTAAGCATAGAATTCTCAGTTTTAAGTTAAGCAACATCAGATAGTACATCATGATTATTTCTTTGCTCAAATAGAACATATTCATACCGTTGTACCAAACTATCATGAGAGCACTTTAGCTCCTCATGATCTTTGGTCATCTTCTCCAGGCTGTCGTTGGTTTTGATGAGGGTCTCCTCTAGCCTGAGAAGCGTCTCGCCTTGTTCCTTGTTCCTTCTCAACAGCTTAACTAAGAGCACTTTGTCTTCTTTGTTGAGATGGGTGTAGAAACGGCGAATCTTCTCTTCTTCCACATCGTCGGTCTCATTTTCCCTGTCATTATTACCAGTGGAAGCAAAACAGGAAAATGTACCTTGTGATGATGTAGATTCATCCTCGCTATCATCCTCGTATTCCTCCTCATCATCGCTTTCATCTCCACTCTCATTGTTAGCAACAAGACATGTATAACTAGTGGGAGATAAACCTGTCGGTGAGGTGGATCCATCGCTTGGTGTCCATCGTTCTTGTTCTTCTCCCTTGGACAAGATAGTACCACCAGCAATAGAGGGAGCAGAAGCAGTGCATATGGACTTAAAAAATTTCAACTTAATTTTAGTCCATAGATCATGAGCATCAACAAATAAATCACTGTCACTACTCATGATGGCAAAATAGGCACCTCTAGAAAGAAAGTCAACTAAGATGTTGCAAGCATGGTGATTGAGAGATAGACATCTTAATTCATCATTAGAAGGATTTTTACTAATATCAGAGGGAAAAATACTTCTACCAAAGATCTGTCTCAAATCAGGATCAATATGCATGAAAGCCTTGTAAATAGAGACAGACCCAGATTTATAATTAGAACCATCGCCTAGAAGCAGTTCTAGAGTTACCTCTTGTGATGACACCGTCATCTCCAGACGGCTAAGCCCACATTGGAGAGGCCTAGCTTTGATACCAATTGAAAGTTCCTTATGCCCGGGAACAGGATCTGGATGTCGCCTAGAGGGGGGTGAATAGGCGAATAATAATTATCACTTTAAAACTTAAATTCTTACTCTTCTCGAAGGCTGGATCGCAGTGGAATGAAGGATCCTTCGAGTAGGTTGCAGCAGAATAGAAGATCCTATCTTAAAATGCCCTGCACTTCAAATATAACTTGTACCACAAATCAGTATTGAAGTGCAGATATAAAGAGTAAGTAAGACAGAGAATCAGCACACAGCACAGAGCAGAGCACACAGACGCAGGGATTTATCCCGAGGTTCGGCCAAGCCTAAAATGCTTGCCTAGTCCTCGTTGGAGTTAGCCACACCTGGGCTTGGAGTCTATTTCAACTCCTTCCTCCGTTTGCTCAGATTTGTCAGTATGACAGATAGAGCCTTCCACTATTTTGATATTGGTTACAACAACGCCATGGCTGCTTACAGTCTTCTTGACAGCGCTCCGGCAGAGTAACAATACGCTCAAGACTTTGCTCTAGCTCTCAGCAACACTTCTCCACTCTCTAAAGGCTTATAGCTTTGCCTCTACACAAACTAGAGAGATATACACGAGAGGGAGAGAGAGAATTGATCCAAATGATGTATACAATTGTTGGCTGCACTTGTGTCTTGTTGGAGGCGCCTAGGGGTCCCTTTTATAGACCCAAGGGGCCTAGGAGCCGTTGGAATTCCTTTTGGAAGGCAATATTTGCTTTCTGTCGGGTGGCGCACCGGACAGTCCGGTGCACCACCGTACAGGTCCTGTAGCTTGTCCGGTGCGCGATCTCCTTCCATACCAGGCTCAGCTGACCGTTGGAGCAACGGCCCTCTTGGCTCACCGGACACTGTCCGGTGCACACCGGACAGTCCGGTGCGCCAACTAACCGTTAGCTCAGGCCACGTGTCGCCCGCTGATTGCGCTGCCGACCATTGGCGTGGGCGCCATTGGCTCACCAGACAGTCCGATGCACCACCGGACAGTCCGGTGAGTTATAGCCACGTCGACCATCTCTTTCCCCGAGAGCGCCTAGTTGACGCCGAGCCAGCTTGGGGCACCGGACACTGTCCGGTGCACCACTAGACAGTCCAGTGTGCCAGGCCCGAGCTGGTGTTGGATAAACTTTGCTAACTCTTCTCTAATTCCAGTCTTCTTTTCTTGGTACTGTTTCTAGCACTTAGATAAATATGTTAGTACCAAAAAACAATTCACTAATGCTAGAGCCATACCTTGATTCTTTAATTTGCATCTCTCAAGTGTTAAGCACAATAAAATGTGTTGGACTCTAAACTATCAAGTCAACTTGACTTGATCTAGATTGACATTTCTGAGCTCCAACACCCTACAAAGGTCACATAGAATATCTCCAAACATAGGAACAACCCAAACTAAAGATCAAGGTGCACTTAGTTCTTTTGGGCTGCTTCCAGTTCTGGTCTTGACACTGCTTCTCCTTTCAGTGACCTTGTTCACTTCTTGAGCTTGATCTTGAGCCTTATGACTTACACCACATAATTGTAGATGTTACCTCATTGGTTGTAAGTCATGTCCTTATGTAGTGTTCCTTGATGCACCATAACTCTTCTTAACTCGATCAACCTTGACTTTGCAAGTCTTCTTCTTCACCCCTGGCTTTGGGTTCCTGGTCTCCTTGACCTTCTCCCATGCAGTCGGTTCCTCGAAGTTCTTCTTGCCTCCATCCTTGGCTTGATAGGTTGTCTCTGAGTTATGCACATCGAGTCTCACTTAAGCAATGTCCATCTTTCTTGTGATGTCCATTATCTATAGATAATTCAGTCTTTGGACCATCACACTTGTTCACTTGTGTTGAACTCTGTTAGCTTTGCATTAAGCACATTTTCAACACTTAGCACACTTGTTATTCCTTTAATTGGGTTGTCATCCAAACCACCAAAACCCACAAGAGAGCTTTCACAAATGCCTTGAACTCTCATGTGCTAAACGAGCAAGAAGTACAAATTAAAGACAAGGTATGTTTCTAAACTTAGTGAATTGTTTTGTGAGTACTAACATATTTATCTAAGTGCTAGAAACAGTGCCAAGACAAGAAGATTCGAATTGGAAAAAGGTTGGCTATGTACAGCCAACACCAGCTTGGGCCTGACGCATCGGACTGTCCAGTGGCGCATCGGACAGTGTCCGGTGCCCTAGGCTGGCCGACGGTAAACCGGCTGCTCTCGGGAATCGACGGAGTAGTACGGCTATAATTCACTGGACTGTCCGGTGGTGCACCGGACTGTCCGGTGAGTCATCCGCGACGAACTCGTCACTCTCGAGAAAAGAAAAAGGTGACATGGCTAAAATTCACCAGACTGTTCGATGAGCCAATGGCGCCAGCGGCAACGGTCGTCCGCGCGATCAACGCGCGACATGTGGCCCGCTCCAACAGTCACCTTGGTGCACCGGACTATCTGGTGTGCACCGGAAGTGTCTAGTGCGCCAACCGGCCCCAAGGAGCAACGGTCGGCTACGCCCGATATGGAAGGAGATCACGCGCCGGACATGAACAGTGGTTGTCCGGTGGTGCACCGGACTGTCCGGTGCACTACTCGACAGAAGGCAAGAATGGCCTTCCAAATTAATCTCCAACGGCTCCTAGCTGCCTTGGGGCTATAAAAGGGACCCCTAGGCGCATGGAGCATAACACCAAGCTCTCAAGAAACATTCTAATACTCCCAGACTCCGTCTCCACGCATTTGATTCGTTGTGTTAGTGATTTGAGCTCTGTTTGAGTTGTGAACTCCCTGTGCTGTGTTTTGAGCTCAAGTCTTGGCTTGTGTGCATGGTTGTGCTGCGGATTTAAGTCTTGTGTGTGTTTCTCTCCCAACCTTACTCTTGTGCTTTCTTTGTGATCTATATTGTAAGGGCGAGAGGCTCCAACTTGTGGAGATTCCTCGCAAACGGGAAGAGTACTCAAAGATTGTCGGGGACCATAATTAGGGGTACCCTCAAGGCTCCTAATTCTCAGCTGGTAACCCCCATCAGCACGAAGCTGCAAAGGCCTGATGGGTGCGATTAAGTCAGGGATCAGTCCATTCAAGGGACTCGATCACGCCTCACCCGAGCCTAGCCTCGGACAAGGGCAGCCGACCCCGGAGGATTTCTGTCTCACCCGAGGCCCCCCTTCAGCGGCGAACATGTTTCCGGCTCGCCCGAGGCCCTGCCTTTGCCAAGAAGCAAACCTAACCAAATCGCCGCACCGACCGACCAAATCGCAGGAGCATTTAATGCAAAGGTGGCCTGACACCTTTATCCTGACGCACACCCCCCAGCCGGCAGAGCCGAAGTGACCGCCGTCACTTCGCCGCTCCACTGGCCAGCCTGACAGAAGGACAGCGCCGCCTGCGCCACTCCGACTGCGGTGCCACTTGACGGAGTGAAACTGACAGGCAGTCAGGCCCGGCCAAAGGCACCATAGGAAGCTCCGCTCCGCCCGACCCAGGGCTCGGACTCGGGCTAAGTCCCGGAATACGGCGAACTCCGCCCGACCCAGGGCTCGGACTCGGGCTAAGTCCCGGAAGACGCGAACTCCGCCCGACCCAGGGCTCGAACTCGGGCTAAGTCCCGGAAGACGGCGAACTCCGCCCGACCCAGGGCTCGGACTCGGGCTAAGTCCCGGAAGGCAGCGAACTCCGC
This sequence comes from Zea luxurians, assembly GCA_029449295.1. Taxonomy (NCBI): domain Eukaryota; kingdom Viridiplantae; phylum Streptophyta; class Magnoliopsida; order Poales; family Poaceae; genus Zea; species Zea luxurians. The sequence continues at coordinate 108,285 of JAOPSE010000411.1, read as the reverse complement.
CCGACCCAGGGCTCAGACTCGGGCTAAGTCCCGGAAGACGGCAAACTCTGCCTGACCTAGGGCTCGGACTCGGGCTAAGTCCCGAAAGACGGCGAACTCCGCCCGACCCAGGGCTCGGACTCGGGCCAAGTCCCAGAAGACGACGATCTCCGCCTCGCCCGACCCAGGGCTTGGACTTGGGCTCGGCCCCAGAAGACGACGATCTCCGCCTCGCCCGACCCAGGGCTCGGACTTGGGCTCGGCCCCAGAAGACGACGAACTCCGCTTCGCCCGACCCCAGGGCTCGGACTCCGCCCCGGCACCAGCCGGCGATCTCCGCCTCGCCCGAACCTGGGGCTCGGACCCGACCTCGGCCACGGAAGACGGACTCGACCTTGGCTTCGGAGGAGCTTCCACATCGCCCAACCTAGGGCGTAGACTAGCCACGTCAACAGGAGGCGCCATCATCACCCTACCCCGAGCCGACTCGGGCCGCAGGGAACAAGACCGGCGTCCCATCTGGCTCGCCCCGCCAGATAGGCAATGATGGCGCCCTACATACTCTATGACGACGGCGGCTCTCAGCTCCCTTACGGAAGCAAGAGGACGTCAGCAAGGATTCAACCGCTCTGACAGCTGTCCCTCCGCCAGGCTCCATCGCTCCTCCGACGGCCACGACATTACACCAGCTGGGTGCCAAAATCTCTCCGGCTGCCACAACGGCATGTACTCAGAGCGCTAGCTCTCCTCCGCTAGACACGTAGCACTCTGCTACACCCCCCATTGTACACCTGGATCCTCTCCTTGCGCCTATAAAAGGGAGGACCAGGGCCCTCTTAGAGAAGGTTGGCCGCACAGGGACGAGGACGAGACACGCGCTCGCTTGGAGTCGCTCGCTCCCTCTCCCGCGTGGACGCTTGTAACCCCCTACTGCAAGCGCACCCGACCTGGGCGCGGGACGAACACGAAGGCCGCGGGATTCCCACCTCTCTCACATCGGTCTCCGGCCGCCTCGCCCTCCCCCCTTCACGCTCGCCCTCGCGCTCGACCCATCTGGGCTGGGGCACGCGATGACATTCACTCATCGGCTGAGGGACCCCCCGGTCTCGGAACGCCGACAGTTGCCGCGCCAGGTAGGGGCCTGCTGCGTGTTGACGAACAACTTCCCGTCAAGCTCCAGATGAGCAGTCTCCAGCAACCTCTCCAACCCGGGACGGTGCTCCGTATCGGGAGTCTTGAGTTCATGTCCCTCGACGGCAGCTACGACATGATACTCCTTCCACCGCCGTGCGACAACAACAGTGGCGACCGACAACCCGCCCGCCGGTGGCGGAATCGGTGACGTCTTCCCCGCATGGTGGAAGAACAATCTTCGAGCTCACCCCGTCCTCTCCCCCGCCGGCGGAGGAGGAGGCGGGGGAACCAAGGCCAAGCAGGAGACAGCGCCTCGTCGGCTGTCGAGCGAGTCGACGGCCCCAGCGCCCCAACGGGGGGCGCACCGAGCGTCGACCTCGCGTTTGAGACGAAGGCGAGCGCCATCTCCCCGCGACACGCCAATCCCGAGCAAGCGGACGACGCCAGCACACTCGCGAAAAGCTTGCTGGACGTCACCCTCGTACCTGAGATGACGGCGCAGTCAGTCCCCGACGTGACCTTATCACCGCCCGTCGACCAAAAGGTACCGATCGATTCCCATCCCACGTCTTTCGGATTCAGCCTCAACCCGTCTAGCGACTTCGCTTTGACAGGCACTCTCATAGAGGCAAGTCCAGACCCTCTGGGGTTTCGTATGCGGTCACCTTGGGACCGGCTGACGGACGTCTTGACCTACGGGCCCTCTGGGTCCGAGGAAGACGACGAGCCCAGCATCGGTTGGGATTTCTCTGGACTTGGCAACCCTGGTGCCATGCGGGACTTCATGACCGCATGCGACTACTGCCTTTCCGACTGTTCCGACGGTAGCCGTAGCCTCGGCGACGAGGACCGCGGCCCAAGTCGCGAATGCTTCCACGTCGATCTAGGGGGTCCCCCGAAGGCAACCATCTCGGCATGCCGGAGGACGGTGACCTCCCTAGGCCGGTGCCTTGCGTTGACATCCCACGGGAGCTAGCTGTGGTCCCTGTTCAGGCGGGGGGTCATGACCCACAGCTCGAGCAAATCCGCGGGGTGCAGGCCAGGCTCGACGAGGGAGCAGGAGCGCTTGAGCCAATCCGTCGGGACGTCGGGCAGGCATGGGCGGGCCAACCTCTGGCCGGAGAAATACGTCATCTACCCCAGGGCTTCCAGCACCGCATCACCGACGACGTCAGGGTCAGGCCACCACCCGCTTCCAGTGGGGTCGGCCAGAACCTGGCAGCAGCAGCAATGCTTCTTCGCGCGATGCCGGAGCCATCGACCACCGAGGGGCGGCGAATCCAGGGAGAGCTCAAGAATCTCCTGGAAGGCGCCGCGGTCCGACGGGCCGAGAGCTCCGCCTCCCGAAGGCAGGGGTACCCCTCGGAACCTCATGCTGCGACTTCCCGATTCATGCGGGAAGCCTCGGTCTACACCGGGCGCACGCGCAACACAGCGCCTGCGGCCCCGGGTCGCCTCGGCAACGAGCACCGTCACCGCGACCGACGGGCCCACCTCGACGAGAGGGTGCGCCGAGGCTACCACCCCAGGCGTGGGGGACGCTACGACAGCAGGGAGGATCGGAGTCCCTCCCCGAACCACCCGGTCCGCAAGCCTTCAGCTGAGCCATCCGACGGGCGCCGTTCCCGACCCGGTTCCGACCCCCGACTACTATCACAAAGTACTCGGGGGAGACGAGACCGGAACTGTGGCTCGCGGACTACCGTCTGGCCTGCCAACTGGGTGGAACGGACGATGACGACCTCATCATCCGCAACCTCCCCCTGTTCCTCTCCGACTCCGCTCGCGCCTGGTTGGAGCACCTGCCTCCGGGGCAGATCTCCAACTGGGACGACCTAGTCCAAGCTTTCGCCGGCAATTTCCAGGGCACGTATGTGCGCCCCGGGAATTCCTGGGACCTCCGAAGCTGCCGACAGCAGCCGGGAGAGTCTCTCCGGGACTACATCCGACGATTCTCGAAGCAGCGCACCGAGCTGCCCAACATCACCGACTCGGATGTCATCGGCGCGTTCCTCGCTGGCACCACCTGCCGCGACCTGGTGAGCAAGCTAGGCCGCAAGACCCCCACCAGGGCGAGCGAGCTGATGGACATTGCCACCAAGTTCGCCTCCAGCCAGGAGGCGGTCGAGGCTATCTTCTGAAAGGACAAGCAGCCCCAGGGCCGCCCATCGGAAGATACTCCCGAGGCGTCAACTCAGCGCGACGCCAAGAAGAAGGGCAAGAAGAAGTCGCAAGCGAAACGCGACGCCGCCGACGCGGACCTTGTCGCCGCCGCCGAGTACAAGAACCCTCGGAAGCCCCCCGGAGGTGCCAGCCTCTTCGACAAGATGCTCAAGGAGCCGTGCCCCTATCACCAGGGACCCGTCAGGCACACCCTTGAGGAGTGCGTCATGCTTCGGCGCCACTTCCATATGGCCGGGCCACCCGCGGAGGGTGGCAAGGCCCGCGACGACGATAAGAAGGAAGATCACCAGGCAGGAGAGTTCTCCGAGGTCCGCGACTGCTTCATGATCTATGGTGGGCAAGCGGCGAACGCCTCGGCTCGGCACCGCAAGCAAGAGCGCTGGGAGGTCTGCTCGGTCAAGGTGGCGGCGCCAGTCTATCTAGACTGGTCCGACAAGCCCATCACCTTCGACTGAGACGATCACCCCGACCATGTGCCGAGCCCGGGGAAATACCCGCTCGTCGTCGACCCCGTCATCGGCGACGTCAGGCTCACCAAGGTCCTCATGGACGGAGGCAGCAGCCTCAACATCATCTACGCCGAGACCCTCGGGCTTCTGCGTATCGATCTGTCCTCTGTCCGGGCAGGCACTGCGCCCTTCCATGGGATCATTCCCGGGAAGCGCGTCCAACCCCTCGGACAGCTCGACCTTCCCGTCTGCTTCGGAACACCCTCCAACTTCCGAAGGGAGACCCTGACGTTCGAGGTGGTCGGGTTCCGAGGAACCTACCACGCGGTACTGGGGAGGCCATGCTACGCGAAGTTCATGGCCGTCCCCAACTACACCTACCTGAAGCTCAAGATGCCGGGCCCCAACGGGGTCATCACCGTCGGCCCTACGTACAAACACGCGTTCGAATGCGACGTGGAGTGCGTGGAGTACGCCGAGGCCCTCGCCAAGTCCGAGGCCCTCATCGCCGACCTGGAGAGCCTCTCTAAGGAGGTGCCAGACGTGAAGCGTCATGCCGACAACTTTGAGCCAGCGGAGACGGTTAAGTCCGTCCCCCTCGACCCCAGCGGCGACACCCCCAAGCAGATCCGGATCGGCTTCGGGTTCGATCCCAAATAGGAAGCAGTGCTCGTCGACTTTCTCCGCGCGAACGCCGACGTCTTCGCGTGGAGTCCCTCGGACATGCCTGGCATACCGAGGGATGTCACCGAGCACTCGCTAGACATCCGAGCTGGAGCCTGACCCGTCAAGCAGCCGCTGCGCCGATTCGACGAGGAGAAGCGCAGAGCCATAGGCGAGGTAATCCACAAGCTAATGGCGGCAGGGTTCATCAAAGAGGTATTCCATCCCGAATGGCTTGCCAACCCTGTGCTTGTGAGAAAGAATTGGGGAAATGGCGGATGTGTGTAGACTACACTGGTCTCAACAAAGCATGTCCGAAGGTTCCCTACCCTCTGCCTCGCATCGACCAAATCGTGGATTCCACTGCTGGGTGCGAAACCCTGTCTTTCCTCGATGCCTACTCAGGGTATCATCAAATCAGGATGAAAGAGTCCGACCAGCTCGCGACTTCTTTCATCACACCCTTCGGCATGTACTGCTATGTCACCATGCCGTTCGGCTTGAGGAATGCGGGCGCGACGTACCAGCGGTGCATGAACCATGTGTTCGGCGAACACATTAGCCGCACGGTCGAGGCCTACGTCGATGACATCGTAGTCAAGACGAGGAAAGCCTCCGACCTCCTTTCCGACCTTGAAGCGACATTCCGATGTCTCAAGGCGAAAGGCGTCAAGCTCAATCCCGAAAAGTGTGTTTTCGGAGTACCCCGAGGCATGCTCTTGGGGTTCATCGTCTCCGAGCGGGGCATCGAAGCCAACCCGGAGAAGATCGCAGCTATCACCAGCATGGGGCCCATCAAGGACTTGAAAGGCGTACAGAGGGTCATGGGATGCCTCGCGGCTCTGAGCCCTTCATCTCACGCCTCGGCGAAAGAGGTCTACCTCTGTACCGCCTCTTAAGGAAGGCCAAGTGCTTCACTTGGACCCCTGAGGCCGAGGAAGCCCTCGGGAACCTGAAGGCACTTTTCACAAAGGCGCCCATCTTGGTGCCCCCAGCTACCGGAGAAGCCCTCCTGGTCTACGTCGCCGCGACCACTCAGGTGGTTGGCACCGCGATTGTGGTCGAGAGGCAAGAAGAGGGGCATGCGTTGCCCGTTTAGAGGCCAGTCTACTTCGTCAGCGAGGTACTGTCCGAAACCAAGATCCGCTACCCGCAAGTTCAGAAGCTGCTGTACGTGGTGATCCTGACGCGGCGGAAGCTGCGACACTACTTCGAGTCTCATCCGGTAACTGTGGTGTCATCCTTCCCCCTGGGGGAGATCATCCAGTGCCGAGAGGCCACGGGTAGGATTGCAAAGTGGGCGGTGGAAATCATGGGCGAGACGATCTCGTTCGCTCCTCGGAAGGCCATCAAGTCCCAGGTCTTGGCGGACTTCGTAGCTGAATGGGTCGACACTCAGCTACCGATGGCTCCGATCCAACCGGAGCTCTGGACCATGTTCTTCGATGGGTCGCTGATGAAGACAGGAGCCGGCGCAGGCCTACTCTTCGTCTCGCCCCTCGGGAAGCACCTACGCTACGTGCTACGCCGCCATTTCCCGGCATCCAACAATGTGGCTGAGTACGAAGCTCTAGTCAACGGGTTGCGGATCGCCATCGAGCTAGGGGTCCGACGCCTCGACGCTCGCGGTGACTCGCAGCTCATCATCGACCAAGTCATGAAGAACTCCCACTGTCGCGACCCGAAGATGGAGGCCTACTGCGATGAAGTTTGGCGCCTGGAAGACAAGTTCTACGGGCTCAAGCTCAACCACATCGCTCGGCGCTACAACGAGACTGCGGACGAACGGGCTAAAATAGCCTCGGGGCGAACGACGGTTCCCCCGGACGTCTTCTCCTGGGATCTGCATCAACCCTCCGTCAAGATCGACGACACGCCCGAGCCCGAGGCACCCTCGGATCAGCCCGAGGCACCCTCGGACCATCCTGAGGCACCCTCGGCCCAGTCCGAGGCATCCTCGACTCAACCCGAGGTGCCCTCGGCCCCCGAGGGCGAGGCGCTACACGTCGAGGGGGAGCAAAGCGGGGTCATGCCTGATCAGAACTGGCGGACCCCGTACCTGCAATATCTCCACCGAGGAGAACTACCCTCCGACCGAGCCGAAGCTCGGCGGGTGGCGCGGCGCGCCAAGTCGTTCGTCTTGCTGGGTGATGAGAAGGAGCTCTACCACCGCAGCCCCTCCGGCATCCTCCAGCGATGCATCTCCATCGCCGAAGGTCAGGAACTCCTGCGAGAGATACACTCGGGGGCTTGCGGCCATCACGCAGCGCCTCAAGCCCTTGTCGGGAATGCTTTCTGGCAAGGCTTCTACTGGCCGACGGCGGTGGCCGACGCCACTAGAATTGTCCGCACCTGCGAAGGGTGCTAGTTCTACGCAAGGTAGACCCACCTGCCTGCTCAGGCTCTACAGACGATACCCATCACCTGGCCTTTTGCTGTGTGGGGTCTGGACCTCGTCGGCCCCTTGCAGAAGGCACCCGGGGGCTACACGCACCTGCTGGTCGCCATCGACAAATTCTCTAAGTGGATCGAGGTCCGACCCCTGAACAGCATCAGGTCCGAGCAGGCGGTGGCGTTCTTCACCAACATCATCCATCGCTTCGGGGTCCTGAACTCCATCATCACCGACAACGGCACCCAGTTCACCGGCAGAAAGTTCCTGGACTTCTGCGAGGATCATCACATCCGGGTGGACTGGGCCGCCGTGGCTCACCCCATGTCAAATGGGCAAGTAGAGCGTGCCAACGGCATGATTCTACAAGGGCTCAAGCCCCGGATCTACAACGACCTCAACAAGTTCGGCAAGCGATGGATGAAGGAACTCCCCTCGGTGGTCTGGAGTCTGAGGACAACGCCAAGCCGAGCCACGGGCTTCACGCCGTTCTTCCTAGTCTACAGGGCCGAGGCCGTCTTGCCCACAGACCTGGAATACGGCTCCTCGAGGGCGAGGGCCTACACTGATCAAAGCAACCAAACTGGCCGAGAAGACTTGCTGGACCAGCTGGAGGAGGCTCGGGACAGGGCCTTACTACACTCGATGCGGTACCAGCAGTCCCTACGACGCTACCACGCCCGAGGGGTCCGGTCCCGAGACCTCCAGGTGGGTGACCTGGTGCTTCGGCTGCGACAGGACGCCCGACGGCGGCACAAGCTCATGCCCCCCTGGGAGGGGCCGTTCGTCATCGCCAAAGTTCTGAAGCCCGGAACATACAAGCTGGCCAACAGTCAAGGCGAGATCTACAACAACGCTTAGAACATCCAACAGCTACGTCGCTTCTACCCTTAAGATGTTTTCAAGTTGTTCATATATCTCGCGCCCAGCAAAAGTTTAGTCGTCAAGGAAGGGTCGGCCTCGCCTCGGCAAAGCCTGACCCTCCCTCGGGGGCTAAAAGGGGGGGAACCCCCTCTGCGTCGAAATTTTCCTCGAAAAAAGATCTTTTCTGCCAGAAGGTCTTTCGGGCTGTTTGACTACTTCGAAAGTGGATCCTGAAAACGACGGAGTACACATAAGCAGCCAAGGCTGACCGAGCCGAGGGACTCCTACGCCTCCGGGATACGGATACCTCACTCATCACCTTCTGCGATAAGTAACTCATGTTCGGATAAGTGATCCCGCGGACCGAACAAGTCTTCACGTTCGGAAGCTCTTCTGCCGAAGCGATTTCTCGAGCCTTCTCGACTGCGTCGGGAACAGAGCCCCATGGACGGGTAAGAGTGCGCGTAAGCGGCAAGGCTGACCGAGCCGAGGGACTCCTACGCCTCCGGGATACGGATACCTCACTCGTCACCTTCCACGAGAAGCAACTCTCGCTCGCACAAACATTTCTGTTACCAACAAAAGGGTCCAGATACTCGAAACAAGAGGAAAGGAGACGCGGCTTTACAACACGGCAAGGGTGTGTTTTGGCCTCGGCGGCCGCAGGAAACACACGCTACAAGACAATCCGATCCTGCAGGCTCGGATCTTGACGGCTGAAGGGAGCAGCAGCACCCTCGGCATCGACGACACCTTCGGCGAAGTCCGACCTAGCTTCGGATGGCGACGCGGTCCGAAGATCTCCACTCTGAAGGACGACGTCACCGCCATGCCTGGGCCATCGCTACCAGGGTCTTCTCGGGAATCCGGCCCAAGCAGGCGGCTCGGCCGGTCACACCGGGGCCTCGGCCAGCTGTCCTCCAAGGACGTCAGCCCGACCCGAGGCCTCGGCTAGTCAATTCCGGCGTCGGTCCTGCTAACGGATGACCCAACTAGGCTCCGGTCAACCAGGTTTTTCTTTTCGAGCCAACTCTGCCTCTGTTCATGTTGACGCCGCTACCCCTAGCCTCGGCTCGTCGAAAAGCGGCCGAGGGGTTCCTTTAATTAAGCTAGAGAAGCCTCGGACAATAGGGCTGACCGAGCCAAGGGACTCCTACGCCTCCGGGATACGGATACCTCACTCGTCACCTTTACACGGGGCGACTCACGCTTGGTGAAGTTGTTCAGACAACCAACAGGCGAGTCTTAATGCTCGAAAATAAGGGAAAAACACGGCTCCGTGCCGAAAATACATACATGTTCAGGCCCCGACAGCCACAATGAACAAAAATACTGGCATCCAAGGTGCCATTACAAACAGAACTCCGGTTCCACCTCCGCAGGTATGAACAACCCCACTCGACGGGGGAGAGGCCTGCGGAGCAACAGAAGACCGACGAACGGCTTGTCGTCGCCCGCCCCAGCAGCGGCGACGACAACGACTTCTGCTCTGGGGGTCCGAACAGCAGCAGCGATGACCTCAGGGCGGATGCTGCTGTCAGGAGGCCCCCGCCCGTGCCCAAACTCGAGAGGCAAGGACGGGCAGAAGGCCGTAGAGTTGGAGGTCGGACCGCGGGTGGCGCCGGCAAACTCGTCGGCGGCGGAACCTCTTCCAGCTGCCGTGGCGGGAGGCGGCACCGGGAGCGGCTCCGAAGCCGCTCGGCTCAGAGAGCCGGGCACGGTGCAGCTGTCAGCGCCACGGACGACTCCCGCCCTTCCCCCCGATCACTGAGGGAAGGAGCGGGCCACCGCCCACGCAGGGGCCGACCCCAACTCGGCACACTCCCCTCCCCAGCACTAGTGATGAAAATCCTTGAGGCTGAGGGAGGGGCAGAGGCCACGGCCCGGCTCGCTTTCCCCCACCATCAAACTGGAGGTCACCATCTCGGGTGACCGCCAGTGGAGGGGTGCAGCCGGGCTACGTGATGAAAATCCTTGAAGCCGAACGATGGCTGAAAGGTGCCAACTCCCACGGAGTTGTGTTCCCCCAACGACAAGCCGGAAAAAACGGCGGATCTCCCCCATCCGGGGGCTTGGAAGGTGGAAAGACACGATGCATAAGGGAGCACGAAGACATGGTCTCCTTCCAAGGGGGTCACCCTCCTTTTAAAGGCGGATCTCCCTACTTGCGTCCCCAGCCGTCACGGGCTGAGTCTTCTCCAACACACTCCAAAGTCCTCCCCTACAGCGCGGGGGCTGGGTCCCACACGTCAAGCAAGCCGACTCAGAGCAGAAGAAGCCAAACCGCCGCGCGCGGTGCGTACAACCGCCCAGCGGTTACAAGCGACCCTCCACTTTTGCCCAGACCAGCGGGCGAAAGGGCGGGCAGCCGTGCAGGCGGCATGCAACCGCGCCAGGTGGGCGTGCTTCTCCGACTCCCAACACGCCCGGCACGGAGGCCCAGGCCCACGCGTCATGCAACCGGTGCGCCGGTTGCTACGTGTGAGTAACTGCATCGCCACCTGCGCCACCACCGTGCCTCCTCGACTACGGAACCAATACCGCGATTCGAGGCCACCCAGCGGCTCCAGCCTGGCACGACGGTCAATACGGCCGAAGACGGGCCGGCAGTAATGGCGGTGGCAGGCGGGCAGGTGCAGCGGTCACGTCGTCAGCCAAGCTTACGTCCCATCCGGGGGCAGCGAGAGAACCCTCTCTCACGGCGTGAAGGCAACGCGCCCGTGACCCGTTCCTCGAACGGCTCACGCACGCGCAACGGCTACCCTGCGAACCACTCGCCCCGTCGCATTAACTCCGCGGCGGGACAGGCGGCGCCTCTGGCAGGAGAAGCGGGCGACGCTTCGCCTTCACCGTAATGACCGTGTCAAAAAAGGTATGCTGCATCGTTCGATTTCGTATCCTTTTCCGTTTTTTCCTCTTTCTCTCTCTTGCAACAGGGACCGGGAAAGGGGGATACCCCGAAAAAGATCCTTCCTCGAGAAGGAACCAGGCTCCGAGCCCCCCTACTGATCAGAGGTTCGAAGGCTGCCCCCCGGAAGGGTTCAACAGCCGCCTCAGATCGCGTGGGCCCTACACCCACTACTGGTCAGAGGTTCGAAGGCCGGCCCCTCGAAAGGGTTCCACGGCCGCCTCAGGCTACTCGGGCTCCGTGCCCATTACTGATCAGGGGTTCGAAGGATGGCCCCCGAAGGGTTCACAGCCGCCTCAGACGCCGAGCGAGGGATGACCATGGGTACGTTCGATACATAACTGAGGCTCGGGCTGTGCTCCCGAGGTACCCTAGGACATTTCCGAGACCAGCGGGAACGATCTTGTAACAGAATCCCATCAGAGGGAGGCATCGAGCCCTCGGACCCCGTCACCAGGGGACCGGGTCTGGCAGATCACCCGCAGGTACTTTTGGGCGTGCCTCTGGGCCCCTAGCCGACCCCTAACGAACGGGGCACGGACGTCCACTCGGATTACCCGCTTGCAGCTCATTGGAGACACCATGTTCGGCGCCCATCGAGGGCGACATGGCGCTTTCCCCCCCCCCTCCTCCTTGCGGAAAGGCGACGCAGGGGCGTATGTAAAAAAGCCGAGTCTACCCCTGACCGCCCTCTCGCTCTGTGCAGAGGCTCGGGGGCCGCTCTCGCAAACCCGGCTCCGGCCGAACCGTTGACAGCGTCAACATACCAGCCCGAGAACTTGGGACCCGACCGTACACCTGGGCTACGGCCAGCTCGCATGAGGGAACGACCAGACCAGCCGAAGCACTACGTGAGGCAGTAAGACCTCGAAGGAGTGAAACCACTCCTCCGAGGCCTCGGGGGCTACACCCGGCGGGTGCGCTCGCGCGCACCCACCGGAACAAAAGCGCAACCGAGAAAGGCTGGTCCCCTTGCAAAAAAAGTGCGACGAAAGCCTCCAAGCGAGTGCAAACACTCCCTTCAAGGCTCGGGGGCTACTGTCGAGGACCATAATTAGGGGTACCCTCAAGGCTCCTAATTCTCAGCTGGTAACCCCCATCAGCACGAAGCTGCAAAGGCCTGATGGGTGCGATTAAGTCAGGGATCAGTCCATTCAAGGGACTCGATCACGCCTCACCCGAGCCTAGCCTCGGACAAGGGCAGCCGACCCCGGAGGATTTCCGTCTCACCCGAGGCCCCCCTTCAGCGGCGAACATGTTTCCGGCTCGCCCGAGGCCCTGCCTTCGCCAAGAAGCAACCCTAACCAAATCGCCGCACCGACCGACCAAATCGCAGGAGCATTTAATGCAAAGGTGGCCTGACACCTTTATCCTGACGCACGCCCCCCAGCCGGCAGAGCCGAAGTGACCGCCGTCACTTCGCCGCTCCACTGGCCGGCCTCACAGAAGGACAGCGCCGCCTGCGCCACTCTGACTGCGGTGCCACTTGACAGAGTGAAACTGACAGGCAGTCAGGCCCGGCCAAAGGCACCATAGGAAGCTCCGCTCCACCTGACCCAGGGCTCGGACTCGGGCTAAGTCCCGGAAGACGGCGAACTCCGCCCGACCCAGGGCTCGGACTCGGGCTAAGTCTCGGAAGACGGCGAACTCCGCCCGACCCAGGGCTCGGACTCGGGCTAAGTCCCGGAAGACGGCAAACTCCGCCCGACCCAGGGCTCGGACTCGGTCTAAGTCCCGGAAGACGGCGAACTCCGCCCGACCCAGGGCTCGGACTCGGGCTAAGTCCCGGAAGATGGCGAACTCCGCCCGACCCAGGGCTCGGACTCGGGCTAAGTCCCGGAAGACGGCGAACTCCGCCCGACCCAGGGCTTGGACTCGGGCTAAGTCCCGGAAGACGGCGAACTCCGCCCGACCCAGGGCTCGGACTCGGGCCAAGTCCCAGAAGACGACGATCTCCGCCTCGCCCGACCCAGGGCTCGGACTTGGGCTCGGCCCCAGAAGACGACGATCTCCGCCTCGCCCGACCCAGGGCTCGGACTTGGGCTCGGCCCCAGAAGACGACGAACTCCGCTTCGCCCGACCCCAGGGCTCGGACTCCGCCCCGGCACCAGCCGGCGATCTCCACCTCGCCCGAACCTGGGGCTCGGACCCGACCTCGGCCACGGAAGACGGACTCGACCTCGGCTTCGGAGGAGCTTCCACATCGCCCAACCTAGGGCGTAGACCAGCCACGTCAACAGGAGGCGCCATCATCACCCTACCCCGAGCTGACTCGGGCCGCAGGGAACAAGACCGGCGTCCCATCTGGCTCGCCCCGCCAGATAGGCAATGATGGCGCCCTGCATACTCTGTGACGATGGCGGCTCTCAGCCCCCTTACGGAAGCAAGAGGACGTCAGCAAGGATTCAACCGCTCTGACAGCTGTCCCTCCGCCAGGCTCCATCGCTCCTCCGACGGCCACGACATCACACCAACTGGGTGCCAAAATCTCTCCGGCTGCCACAACGGCATGTACTCAGGGCGCTAGCTCTCCTCCGCTAGACACGTAGCACTCTGCTACACCCCCCATTGTACACTTGGATCCTCTCCTTGCGCCTATAAAAGGGAGGACCAGGGCCCTCTTAGAGAAGGTTGGCCGCGCGGGGACGAGGGCGAGACACGCGCTCGCTTGGAGCCGCTCGCTCCCTCTCCCGCGTGGACGCTTGTAACCCCCTACTGCAAGCGCACCCGACCTGGGCGCGGGACGAACACGAAGGCCGCGGGATTCCCACCTCTCTCACGTCGGTCTCCGGCCGCCTCGCTCTCCCCCCTTCGCGCTCGCCCTCGCGCTCGACCCATCTGGGCTGGGGCACGCGGCGACATTCACTCGTCGGCTCAGGGACCCCCCGGTCTCGGAACACCGACAAAGATAAAAACACCGTGGTATTCAAGTTGATCATTGGATCGCTTGAAAGTTGTTGAGTGGAACCCTCGTCCATTGGGACGGAAGTAGGCAAGTGTTACTTGGCCGAACCACGGGATAAAAATCACATGTCTCTTGTGTTGCTTTTCTGTGATTGTTTTGTTCACAAGAACTCGCTTCAAGGCTACTTAGTTGCACTAACACTTTAATAATCAAGTTTGTGGCTATCTAGTGTTTGATTTCATAGGATCACCTATTCACCCCCCTCTAGGTGCTCTCAACGGCGCGGGAGGCACCTGGCGGCGGCGATGGCTCCTTTGTAGCGGCGGCGGCTGGTGGACATGCGGGAGCGGGAGGAGATAGAATGAAACGGTGCGGGCAAAGGTCGTCGGTTAAAATCATTTATTTCCGACTACCCCCTAGAAGACTGTCAGACATAAGCTTATGTCTGACGGTCTTTCTGACAACCCTCAGATATACTACGTTACGTCCGACGGCTGCCTGGGGCCGTCGGACATAAGAGAACCATCGGGCTTTTACTGTAGTGAATATATATTTCTTATGTCTACTACAACTTGCTCCTTATCTAGAAAGATAATGATCATGGTTATACAACACTCGATTTCTTACGAGCACCTGTTAGAATAATCTTATGTAGCTAGACCACGGACGAGTCTAAGCCAATTATGCGTCCTTCTCGATGGCGCCCAACCAACTGTGGTTGTGGACCAGTATAACACGTCACAACCTAAAAAGGGAAAGTCTTCCGACCCTTTGCAGGGAGCGTTGTAAGCAATGATAAGGCCGGGCATAGGTCTACAATAGCGTCGAAAAGGAGGAGGAATGCACTAGCCAACATGCTGACACCCAACGTGATCTACATCAGCACACAAGTCACAAGGGTTATTGGGTTCGTCTTCAAATGAAGGTACGGAGAGAGAGAGAGAAATCTAAAATCATAAGAACTAGGTGTTGGCTAAGGCCCTGTTTCAATATCACAGGATAAATTTTAGCTTCCTGCTAAACTTTAGCCATATAAATTAAAGTGCTAAAGTTTAGCTTCTTGGGGTGTTTGGACTACTCTAATAAAGTTTAGTACATTGGAATAAAAATACACTTATGCCCCTAATGCGGAGAGAGAGGGAATGAGATTGGAGGGTATGGGTGGAAAATGGGGTTCCCTGACCCACGTTTAGCTACTTTTAGCATCCCTTGAGCAGCTTATCTCTACTACTCCTTAAGCACGTAGTGTAGGCGTCCACAGCACGGTTCTGCCACTACGAGGTACGCCCCCGCCTACCCCTGCCCCCCACGAGGCCGCGACGCCCAATCCCCCACACCGCGCATCGTCGTCTGCTCCCCACCCATCCTGCCACCGTGTCCGCCCCCTTGAGAGCACCTAGAGGGGGGTGAATAGGTGATCCTGTAAAAATCAAATACTTGAAGCCACAAAAATTGGTTAAGTGTTAGCTCAATAGAATCAAGTGGCTAAGGACCAAGCTCTTGTGAAACACAATGGTCACGAAGAAAACAAGCACAAGAGACACGATGATTTATCCCGTAGTTCGGCCAAGTATAACACTTGCCTACTCCACGTTGTGGCGTCCCAATGGACGAGGGTTGCACTCAACCCCTTTCAAGTGATCCAATGATCAACTTGAATACCACGGTGTTTTCCTTTCTTTTACTATCTCCCGTTCGCGAGGAATCTCCACAACTTGGAGCCTCTCACCCTTACAATTGATGATCACAAAGAAGCACGGAAGTAAGGGAGGGGAGAGCAACACACACAAGACTCAAAGCACGAGCACAAACACGCACACAAGCCACAACTTGAGCTCACAACACAATGCGAGGAGTTCTCTACTCAAATAGAGCTCAAGTCACTATCACAACAAATCAAATGCGCGAGAATAGAGTCTTGGTGCTTAGAGATGATCAAATAATGCTTCGGGTGACTCCTCCATGCGCCTAGGGGTCTCTTTTATAGCCCCAAGGCAGCTAGGAGCCGTTGGAGGCAATCTAGGAAGGCAATTCTTGCCTTCTGTCGGGTGGCGCACTGGACAGTCCGGTGCACCACCGGACAGGCACTGTTCATGGTCCGGTGTAGATCACCTTCCTAAAATGGCACAGCCAACCATTGCAGAATTGTAGCCGTTGGCGCACCGGACAGTCTGGTGCCTCCTGCCGACCGTTGGAGCGGGCCACGCGTCGCCCGCGGATTTGGCGGCCGACCGTTGTGCTGGCGGCCGTTGGCTCACCGGACAGTCTAGTGCACCACCGGACAGTCTGGTGAATTATAGTCGTACACCGCCGACGAATTCTCGAGAGTGGCCAGTTCGCCAGAAGCCAGCCTGGCGCACCGGACACTGTCCGGTGCACCACCGGACAGTCCGGTGTGCCAGACTGCTCTGAGTCTTGGCTGCTCCAGCCAAGTCTTCTCCTTTTTCTCTTTTCTCTGATTCTAGCACTTAGACAAATATATTAGTACACAAAAACCAATTTACTAAGTCTAGAATCATACCTTCTTGTTGATTTGCACTTCATCCATCATTTGGCACATAATTACTCACTCAATATGTGTTGGGCACTTAATCACCAAAAATATACTAGAAATGGCCCAAGGGCACATTTCCCTTTCAATCTCCCCTTTTTGGTGATTTATGCCAACACATCATAAAGCAACGAATAGAAGTGCAACATCAATGCAATTGAGAACAAAAATTGTCTTTTACAAGATTTGACATATTTGGATCGTTCTTTGCCACCACTTGGTTTGTTTTTGCAAATCAAAATCATTTTCCTATCTCTAAGTCAAACACACATGTTTAGGCACAAAGAGAGATATTCCAATTGAAAAATTGATCGAGTGCCAAAAACTCCCCCTTTTTCTCATAACCATTAATTCTCCCCGCCAGAGACCATATTTTGACAATAAGAGTATTTTGACAAAACAAAAGTTCTAACTCTACTATTTTCAAAATTCTCAAGTGGTAGCTGATCCATTTGCTTTGGCCTTAATTTCTCCCCCTTTGGCATTAAGCACCAAAACGAGATCATTATTGGCCCTTAAACCCCATTGCCTCACAAAAATCGTCAATTAAGAGTAAAAGGGCAATTAGAGCATGGAGATGAACTTGGAGTAAATTACCCTCTCATCGGATTGCAGTGGAAGTCTTGCATGGTCCAAGTTCACATTTCCCTTTCAATCCACCTTTGAGACTAAATTAAGTAAACTCAAGCACACGGTTAGTCTCAAAGGGTCAAGTTGTAGCATTTCTCCCCCTAAATATGTGCATCATTCACACATGGACTTGTGAGGTCCGGGGATCCCTTGCACAACTTGAGCACCATAAATAAGCAATAATATGCATAAAGGAACATGATCAAAGACATAAAACACATGTATGCTATAGATCAATCCAAGTTACGCGAATCTAGGACATTTAGCTCACTACGCAGCCTGCAAAAGGTCTTCTCATCTAAAGGCTTGGTAAAGATATCGGCTAGCTGGTTCTCGGTGCTAACATAAAACACTTCGATATCTCCCTTTTGCTAGAGGTCTCTCAAAAAGTGATGCCGGATGTCTATATGCTTTGTGCGGCTGTGTTCAACAGGATTGTCCGCCATGCGGATTGCACTCTCATTATCACATAGGAGTGGGACTTTGCTCAGATTGTAGCCAAAGTCTCGGAGGGTTTGCCTCATCCAAAGTAGTTGCGTGCAACACTGTCCTGCAGCAACATACTCGGCCTCAGCGGTGAATAGGGCAACGGAAGTCTGTTTATTTGAACTCCAAGACACCAGGGACCTTCCTAGGAATTGGCACGTCCCTGATGTACTCTTCCTATCAACCTTGCACCCGGCATAATCGGAGTCTGAATATCCAATTAAGTCAAAGGTAGACCCCTTTGGATACCAGATCCCGAAGCAAGGCGTAGAGACTAAATATCTAAGAATCCGCTTAACAGCCACAAGGTGACATTCCCTTGGGTCGGATTGATATCTAGCACACATGCAAACGCTAAGCATAATATCCGGTCTACTAGCACATAAGTAAAGCAGGGAACCTATCATAGACCGGTATGCCTTTTGATCAACGGACTTACCTCCTTTGTTGAGGTCGACATGTCCGTCGGTTCCCATTAGAGTCTTTGCGGGCTTAGCGTCCTTCATCCTGAACCGCTTGAGCAAGTCTTGCGTGTACTTCGTTTGGGAGATGAAGGTGCCGTCCTTGAGTTGCTTCACTTGGAACCCAAGGAAGTAGTTCAACTCGCCCATCATCGACATCTCAAATTTCTGAGTCATCACCCTGCTAAACTTCTCACAAGACTTTTGGTTAGTAGAACCAAATATTATGTCATCGACATAAATTTGGCACACAAATAGGACACCATCACAAGTCTTAGTGAAAAGAGTTGGATCGGCTTTCCCAACCTTGAAAGCATTAGCAATTAGAAAATCTCTAAGGCATTCATACCATGCTCTTGGGGCTTGCTTAAGTCCATAGAGCGCCTTAGAGAGCTTACACACGTGGTCGGCGTACCGTTCATCCTCAAAGCCAGGGGTTGCTCCACGTACACCTCCTCCTTGATTGGCCCGTTGAGAAAAGCGCTCTTCACATCCATTTGGAACAACCTGAAAGAATGGTGAGCGGCATAGGCTAATAGAATGCGAATAGACTCTAGCCTAGCCACAGGAGCAAAGTCTCCTCGAAATCCAAACCTGCGACTTGGGCATAACCTTTTGCCATAAGTCGAGCCTTGTTTTGTCACCACCCCGTGCTCGTCTTGCTTGTTGCGGAACACCCACTTGGTTCCAACAATGTTTTGCTTGGGACATGGCACCAGTGTCCAAACTTCATTTCGCTCGAAGTTGTTGAGCTCTTCCTGCATGGCCAACACCCAGTCCGAATCTAGCAAGGCCTCTTCTACCCTAAAAGGCTCAATAGAAGAGACAAATGAGTAATGCTCACAAAAATTAGCTAGACGTGAGCGAGTAGTTACTCCCTTGCTTATATCACCCAAAATCTGGTCGACGGGATGATTCCTTTGAATCGTCGCTCGAACTTGAGTTGGAGGGGCCCATGGTGCTTCTTCCTCCACAACTTGTTCTTCTTGTGCTCCCCCTTGATCACACGCCTTCTCTTGAGGAACCTGTTCTTCATCTTGAGTCGGGGGATGCACCATCGTTAAGGAAGAAGGTTGATCTTGCTCTTGGTGTTCCTGTGGTCGCACATCTCCAATCGCCATGGTGCGAATTGCGTCCGTTGGAACATCATCTTCATCTACATCATCAAGATCAACTTGCTCTCTTGGAGAGCCATTAGTTTCATCAAATACAACGTCGCTAGAGACTTCAACCAAACCCGATGATTTGTTGAAGACTCTATACACCTTTGTATTTGAGTCATAACCTAGCAAAAACCCTTCTACAGCTTTGGGAGCAAATTTGGAATTCCTTCCTTTCTTCACTAGAATGTAACATTTACTCCCAAATACACGAAAATAAGATATGTTGGGTTTGTTACCGGTTAGAAGTTGTACAACGTCTTCTTGAGGAGGCGATGAAGGAAGACCCGGTTTATGGCGTGGCAAGCTGTGTTCATAGCTTCTGACCAAAACCGCTCGAGCGTCTTGAATTCTCCAAGCATCGTCCTCGCCATGTCTATAAGCGTTCTGTTCTTCCTCTCTACCACACCGTTTTGCTGTGGTGTGTAGGGAGCGGAGAACTCATGCTTGATTCCTTCCTCCTCAAGGTACTCCTCCACTTGAAGGTTCTTGAACTCGGACCCGTTGTCGCTTCTAATCTTTTTCACTTTGAGTTCAAATTCATTTTGAGCTCGCCTTAGAAAGCGCTTGAGGGTCCCTTGGGTTTCTGATTTATCCTACAAAAAGAATACCCAAGTGAAGCGGAAAAAATCATCAACAACAACAAGACCATACTTACTTCCCCCTATGCTGAGGTAGACGACGGGTCCGAAGAGGTCCATATGAAGTAACTCCAGAGGTCTTGATGTGGTCATCACATTCTTGCTGTGATGAGAGCTTCCCACCTATTTACCTGCTTGACATGCTGCACAAGGTCTATCTTTTTCGAAATACACATTTGTCAGTCCTAACACATGCTCTCCCTTTAGAAGTTTGTGGAGGTTCTTCATCCCAACAAGTGCTAGGCTGCGATGCCACAGCCAGCCATGCTAGTCTTAGCTATTAAGCATGTATCTAGATCGGCCTCCTCTTTCGAAAAATCAACTAAGTAGAGTTTGCCATCTAGTACACCCTTAAATGCTAATGAACCATCACTCCTTCTAAAGACAGACACATCAACATTTGTAAATAAACAATTGTAGCCCATGTGGCACAATTGACTAACAGATAGCAGATTATAGCCTAGTGTCGGTGTTTCAGACCCGGGGGGGCCCTCAGCCGGACCGACTAGTGAATTTTAGTGTCGTGTGCCCCTGTCCAGATGGGTTGATGCAAGATGGAATACAAGCGATGGGATGAGGCTTATATTATCTTGCACCTGGGGGTGCTTGCAGTAGGGGTTACAAGCGTTGCGGGAGAGCGAGAGCAAGAGTGAGAGTGAGAGAGGAGAGGATTCGACCTTGAGGCAAGCTGTTTGGGGCTGCCTGTACCGCGTCTCTCCTACTCTGCCCGCTTCCGCTCGTTTGCGCCATGTGTTTGGGTGTTCGTATGTTGCACGTTCGTCTCTCCTTTTCTCTCTTTTCCCCCTTTCGTGGGGCCCTGGACACCCCCTTTTATAGACACAAGGAGATGCCCAGCTGTACAATGGGGGTGTAGCTTGGAGCTAACGTGGCTGGCAGGGAAGTGCCCTAAGCCCTGTACAGATAATAATGTGGCCGTCGGGGGAGCGCCTTGAGCCCTGTTGAGGTAATAACGTGGCCATCGGAGGAGTGCCTTGAGCCCTGTAGTAGCATAGCTGATGGTGCGGCATGGATCCTGTTGACGTTTCCTTGCTTCCGTAGGGGGTTTGAGAGCACCCGACGTCATGGGCGCACACGGGGAGCCATCATTACCTATTACCGAGGTAACTTAGATGGGACACCAGTCTTGTTCCTTCGTAGCCTGAGGCGGCTAGCAAAGGGTAGGGTAATGATGGATCCCCAGTAGCGTAGCTGATACGAGGCCGAGGTCGGGCGAGGTGACGACTCCTCCAAGGCCGAGGCTGAGGCCGTGGCCCAGGGTCGGGCGAGGCGGAGACCTTCTCCCGAGGCCGAGGTTGAGGCCGAGGCCCAGGGTCGGGCGAGGTGGAGACCTTCTCCCGAGGCCGAGGCCGAGGCCGAAGTCGGGGTCGGGCAAGGCGGAGCTCCCTGTTGCGCCTGAGGCCAAACTCAGGGGAGGTCGTGACTTGCTGTTGTCAGCCCTTCCCTGATAGCTGGCACAGTTGCCGGAGCATGGTGAACGGCGCTATTTTCCTGTCAGAACAGTCAGTAAAGGGGGGCGAAGTGACTGCGGTCACTTCGACCTTGCCGACTGAGGCACGCGTGTCAGGATAAGGTGTCAGGCAATCCCCGCATTAAATGTGCATGCGATACGGTCGGTTGGTAGGGCGATTCAGACGAGGTCGCTGCACGACAAAGTCTGCCCGAGCTGGGCCTTGGGCGAGCCGAGGGTGCGTTTACTGACTGAGGGGACCCTCGGGCAAGGCGTGAATTCATCCGGGACTACTGCCCTTGCCCGAGGCTGGGCTCGGATGAGGTCGCGTCCTTTGATAGACGAAGCCCACGCTTTATCGGTCGTTTATGGTTTGTTCTGAAGATGTTTTCTAGCCGGATTAAGGTGCATTGGGGGTACCCCTAGTTACGGTCCCCGATAGTAGCCCCCGAGCCTCGAAGGGAGTGTAGGTACTCGCTTGGAGGTTCTGCCGGATTTTTCGTAAGGGGACCGACCCTTCTTGGTTATGCTTTGTTCCGGTGGGTGCGCGCGAGCGCACCCGCCGGGTGTAGCCCCCGAGGCCTCGGAGGAATCGTTTGACTCCTCTGAGGTCTTAATCCTTTTTGCGATGCCTCGGTCAGCCTTGTCGTTCCCTCATGCGGCCCGGCCGTAGACCGGGTGCATGGTCAGGCTTCGAGTTTTCAAGCTGGTTTGTTGACGTGGTCAACGGTTTGGCCGTATCCTGGTGCGAGAGCAGCCCCCAAGCCTCTGCACGGAGCGAGAGGACGATCAAGGACCGTCTCAACTTTTATTGTACGCCCCTTTGTCTCCTCTCTGCGAGGAGGAAGGGGGGGAAGCGCTGTGTTACCCCCGGGGGGCACCGAACACGGTGTTTCTAGTGAGCTGCTAACGGGTAATCCGAGTGGATGCCCTAGCCCCATTCGATAAGGGTCGGCTAGTGGCCCAGAGGCGCGCTCCAAAAGTACCTGCAGGTGATTTGTTGGACTCGGACCCATTCGATAGGATCCAAGGGCTCGATGCCTCCTTCCGGTGGGATTCCATTACAAATCGTTCCCGCTGGTCTCGGAAATGTCCTAGGGTACCTCGGGAGCGTAGCCCGAGCCTCGGCCATGTAACGGATGTACCCAGGGTCATCCCTAACTCTGCGTGCTCTGGGGCGGATGTCGAACCCTTCCGAGGGGCCAGCCTTCGAACCCCTGATCAGTAAAGGGCTCGGAGCCCGAGAGCTCTAGGGTGGTTGCCGAACCCCGGAGGGTGCAACCTTCGAATCCCTGATCAGTAGGAGGGCTCGGGGCTCGTTTCCTTCGCTAAGAAGGATCCTTTTCGCAATATCCCCTTTCCCGGTCCCTGAGGCAAGAGAGAGAGAGGAAAAGGAAAAGGATATAAATTTAAATAAGGTGGCACACCTTTTTTGACGTGGTCATCATGATGGAGGCGAAACGGCGCCCGCTTCGCCTGTCGGAGGTGTCGCTTGCCCTGCCAAGGAGTTAATGCGACAGGACAGGCGATTCGCGGGGCGTCTATTGCGCGTGCGCGAGTCGTTCGAGGAACAGAAAGACCGTTTCACCTTTGAGTTCGAATCCCACGGTGGGTTCGGGCGAAGCCTTCGGTGGATCTCGCCCAGGCCTTTATATACCCAGAAGAGGGGCCAGTGGTGGTTCTTTACCCTGCCATTTGCGCTTGCCTTCTGCTTTGGTTCCCGCAACCTAAGAGAGCAGCCATAGAAAAGGAAACCACACACCTCATCCCTTCCGCCTCCACCACCTCCGTTCGGTGATGGCTAACAAGGTGACCGTCATTCCGCTGCGCGACCCGTGGCCTTTCTCCACCGTCGCTGTGGAGGATCTGGAGGCCCTTGTTGCCGATGGTCTGCTCCGTCCCCTCTCTGATGGGCCGCAGCCAGAGTGGATGGCCCCCGCGAGCGAGGCCGACCCGATTCCGCCGTCGGGGTATGTGGTCAGTTTCATCCCCTTGCATGAGCGGGGGTTTGGAGTGCCAGCGAGTCGCTTCATGCGGGCGCTCTTGCACCACTACGGGGTGGAGCTGCATAACCTCAACCCCAACTCTATCGCGCAAGCGGCCATCTTTGCGACGGTTTGGGAGGGTTTTTTGGGGATTGACCCTCACTGGGACCTGTGGACCCATCTTTTCTCCGCGGAGTTCTTCGCCGCGACGACGGAGGCGAAGAAGGTTCGTATGGCGGTGTGGGCCGGTGGCTGCACCCTGTAGCTGAGGCCGGGGCGCGTGCAGCAGTACATCCCTGCCTCCCTTATGTCTTCGAACAAGGGCTGGCAGAACCGGTGGTTTTATCTCCGGAATGACGGCGGGATGCTTCTACCGTTTTCTCAACGAGTGGTGACCGCCGCCGGCACTAACTGGCGCTAGGGGGCCACGCGCGAGAAACAGGAGAAACACCAACCTATTCTGGAGGCCTTGCAAAAGTTATGAGATGGGGGCCTTACCGCTGCGGGGGTTGTCGCCGCCATCCACCGTCGAAGGGTGCTCCCTTTGGCAGAGCGGCGGTTGCGGCTTGCGGAGATGAAGTCGGGGGTCAATTTGGAGGGCACGCGGATGTCCTCGACCCCCTTCTCCGTCGACGACCTCCTCAAGCGGGTAGCGGGTACAGTGGGGAGGCCAGATGCTGGCGCCCTTAGCTAGCCCGCAATGCGTCCCGACTGGGGGTATGTGTCCCTGGTAAGCGCCCAGTCCTTCTCCTATTTTGTGCCAAGTTTTCTGTGCCTTCAATTCTCACTGTTGGGATTTTTGTTTGTCCCCAAGGGTTGAGGATTTATAAACCCGCCCGACCGCTGGTCCCGGAGGACGCGGCGGACCGAGCTGCGCGGAGGCTTGCCACGGAGAAGGAGAAGGAGAAGGAGAAGAAGGACGCGGAAAAGGCCCAAGCTCATGAGAGGATGCTAGCTCGGGAAGCCTTGGAGAAGCGTCGTCGGAGGCAGGCGAGGGATGGGCTCCCGAGGGAGCTGTCGCCGGAGACGCCTGACGACGACGATGATGATGACGATGATGATGACGAAGACGATGACATGGCGGCCCGACTTGGCCTCAGCCCGGACCCGAGGGTAGGCTAGGGTTCACTGAGCCAGCCTCCAAGTGGGCTGGCACCATCAGCGCCTGGGGCCGGGACACCAAGGTCCCAACCTGAGGAGTGGGGGCAGGCCGAGGGGGTACCTGTCCCCTTAGGCGAGATAGTTATTGTGACTCCAGGGGGTCAGGCCGATCCACCTGTTCCCCAAGAGCAGGTGCCCGCGCTGGTTGCACAGGAGGCCGGTCCTTCGGCCGTCATGACGACGCCTGGGCAGGCCGCTCCCTCGGCGCCTCAGGCGTCCGAGGAGGAAACGGCGCCGAAGCCGGCGGCGTGGCAGCCCCCGGCAGTGCCTGCAGGGATAGGGGCCCGAGGGCCTCCCCACAGGCACGATTGGTCTTGCTCCGGAGCGGGTAAGTATTTGAGGATACCTTTGTTTCGGTCTTTCATTGTGTCTCTTGAACTTGCCGTCTCTTTCTCTCAGCAAGTGAAGGCAGGGCTTGGCTGGTCTGGCCCCCACGAAGGCCCTTAAGACGAAGCCGGCCTCGGTGGCTGGTGCTGTGGCATGCCATGCCGGTTGGTTGGCCTCCGCACAAGACGCCCTCCTGCGGGGAGCCTAGGCGGCGCGAGTTGCCGCGGGGCAAGCCTCTCAGGATGATCCCCCCAATGGAGCGGCCATCATGCCGGGGGAGGCTGCTGACGCGGCCGCGGCCCCGAGCCCTCCTGACTTGTTGTCAGCGTCAGCATCGACTCCTGTCGGGGCCGTCGCTGATTCGCCCGCGGAACCGCCCGTTGCTGCCGACGTCGGGATGGTTGAGGTGCCACCGCCCGTGGTCATTCCCGACCTCCCCGCTCTCGGCCACGAGGAGAGTGCGGCCTTTGTTGCCGAGGATGGTGATCGGAGGCCCGCCACCTTAGCCGAGAAGAGGCCCAGTACGTTGACGACGGTGGTACCTGACGCGTCGGTTGTAGGGGACCCGACGCCTCGGTGGACGGGCGTGCAGAACCGTGGCCTGTCCTGGGGAGCAGCGGCCTCATCCCTGCGCAGCTCAATCCCAACCAATGGTGCGGGCAGCCGCTCTGGTTCTGGGGCCGCGGCATCTCGGAGCCCCTCCTCCTCCTCAACGATGGGTTGGAGGAGAAGGCTCGTGTGACGGAACCTCCCAAGTAATTAGGCCCACCTACAGTTGTCCTTGTCTAACAGACATCAGACACCCTGTAGATGTTCCTAAGTCACTTGACAAGCTCGGTATCTTTCCCGACCTCACCAGGAACGTTTCACCCGTCTTGTAGACATTACAGAACATCGGAGATAAAGAAATGCGGAAGCGAATTACATAAACTTACATTTATTTCAAAATCAAGCTCGAGTTATTTTATTACAGACCAGACTAAAAGTGAGTGCAGAGTAGTAATATTATACAAACCAAGGGAGGCACAAACTTCTCCCGATAAGTTATAAGCAAAAGATCCTATGTGGAGGACCGAGTCCTCCCGCACTTCAGTCTTGTTTTTCTTCTTTGGGAACCACCTTGGCACAGAAGCAGCAAAAGTCTGCTACTTCCTCACCTAAAAACAACGAGGGGATAAACCCTGAGTATGGAATTACTCAGCAAGACTTACCCGACTAAAGAAAAGATTCTCAAGGGTATGCTGGCTTTTAGGGAGTCAAGGTAAGGCTTCTCAAGTAATCAAAGACTATGTTTTGCAGAAATGCTTACTAAAGTGGATCCTTAAAAATCAAATTTTATTTGTCAAGTTAAGTTCAATTACCTGCAACTAGAGTTCTTTCTACCCTAGTTCAATCACTGGTCCTGCACTAGCCAATTTCTTAACAAAAACCCATCATCTTTAGTGGAATGCTACGTGTAGGGCAGTGGCCAAGTCTTTATAACCGCGAAGGTACGGCGATCCGAATCGATTATACTCAGCTGAGGATCTCCAATCACACGACATATGTAGCACTTAACCCTTGTATATGTCAACCCGCCACCGGGGTTCTTAAGACTGGATCAGGTTCACGCAAACCGAGAGCACAGATACACCACCGTCCAGCCTCTTGCCACGGAGGGTACACGCTACTCTCGCCACCGCTCCACGCCCATTTCGTGTTATCTTATTCCGGCCTTAGTCTGCCCGAGGCAAGGCTTACCCATGACGAGGCATGTGACCAGTTAAAGGGTCCTCGATCATCAAGCCTACATCGAGACGGTCCTTAATCGACTCAGACGGAGACACTACACCGAGACTCTCTTCTCGTGCAAGTCACCCGCCCGGTCTCAGCTTAATCTTTTTAACCCAAAAACTTGGTACCTGACAGAGGTACATCTTTTCCGATGTTGAATCCATCATGGCCATGATGGATCCACCATCAAGTTTTATTTTTGAAAACATCCCACCCACTTTTGCCACATCATATTCTATAAAAACAAAACATTTTGTTTTTTCTAAAGCAAGACTAAGCATCAAAAATCTTTTGTAAAACGGGTGATCAAGGAAGGTAATCAAATTCAAGGAAGGTAATGCAGGAATTGTTTTAGCAATCAACTCCTATCACCTAATGCATCAAGCAAGTGATAAAGGTTTTTAAAACACAAGGAGGTGGCAAATGCACCGGGGCTTGCCTTTGTTATCAGGTGAGTCCTGCTCGGATCCACAAATATCGAAATAAAAGCAGTTGCCTGCTTGAGGATCTGAGGTTGGTGGAGTTCCCTCTTCAGTGACTTCTTCTTCTTCTTCGTGTTCTAACATAACCATATATATGCATAAGAATGGATGCCATGGGGTGCTTATGAGGATGCAAAGATAATATAAACTTATTATCTAAGTCTTGAGTACAACTTTCCTTCACGGTACTCCGAGAACCTAGGGTTTCCGGAGTCAGTAAAGGAGTTCATAAGGCGGGGGGGTTGGTTTTGGGTTTAGTGATCAAACAAGGTCCAAATCAACCCAAATTCTACCCAAGGCTTCTAAATATTGGTTTAAGTGCCCATAAAAAGTTTTGACATTTTTGGACTTACCATTTATTTTCTAAAAATCCATAACTAATACTTCTAATTACTTTAAATACCCTAAAATTTCTTATTTCCATTAAAAATCACAAAACTATTTTTACTAAATACTAGAGAAAATAACAAGCCTAGGAAAATTAGTTTCACAATTTTAGCATTTTTCTACATTTTCCTATAATTATTTTGGCTCTGCTGGAAAAAGAAAAAGAAAAAGGATTAAATAGGACTGGGCCGATTCTGGCCCAAACGGCCCAAGTCCACGGTAAAACGCGCCCGCGCCGGCGATCTTGCGGAAAAGTCCCTGGAGTTCTGGGTAACTGAAAAATAGTTCCGGTACTATTCCTGTGTGCCACTGACAGATTACATATAGATCCCCGTATTTCTCTCTATTCTTTATTTCAAGTCCGCGACGGCGACCGCGCGGGGAAAGAATTCCGGTGAGGTTGTACTGGCGGATTTACCTTATGATCAGTGCCTTCGAGCTACATACACCGGATTGAACCCCCACTGATCATTTCCCCCAAGTTAATTTCAAGAATGATGAGCTAATTTGGTCTGGCCACGGTAACCGCGCGGACGAACTCAAGAACCACGCGTTCCCGGTGATGGGTGGTCACTCAGTTCAAATTGATGACTTGATAAGCATCACGGAGCTATGCAAGTGCTTAAACAAGAAAGCAGGGGACGGGGACTGACCGGAAAGGGGCTGGTCGCGGTGAGGTACTTTTCGCGGTGGCGGAGAACCGAATTGGGGGAAACGAGGAATTCGCGAGCTCTAAGGGATGATTCGAGGCACAAGTTGTTTCTCTGGTTGCGTAATTACCTAACCGAGCGAATGGTGGCGGCAATTTATGGCCTCTAATAGCGGTGGCATCCAATTTCATCAAGGTGCACAGGCGGCCGGAAGTGAAGAAGAACTCGGGTGCGGTGAATTCGTGTCCACCGTCGTGGCAAGCTCACCGGCGACGATGGGACAGCTATAGGGAGTCACGGCGACGTGGTGGAAAGGCTTGGACATGCGGCACAAGGCCGTGTGACGGTGATCACCGGCGTTCTTATCCATTTCCGCCGCGACAAGCTCTGTACGGTGGTCGGATTTGTTTAACGGCCGGACTTATCCATGGCGACGATCCCCGAGTGCTACCCAGTTGCTTTGGTCACAATTACGGCGGCGACGGCACGAATCTTCATGCAGGGAGGTCACCGGCGATGAGGTCGTCGCGCTGGCATTCTGATCCGATCCCTGGTACTGTACCATGGGATACGTTCATCAGTTGGCCTGACCGAGCAAGTTGGGCGCTAATTTTCTTCTGATTTTTAATGGCAACCAATGGATCGGCCAATAACAAAGTTGTAGTGCTACATACCAGCTACAATTCGACTATAGGACTTGATCACATTTGAGTACTAAATCAAGGTTGAATTCGGGCTCAAAGTTGGTTCCATTACACTGAAACTCTGAAATTCAGACTGAATCAGCCTGACCACCTATCTTTAGGCTTGATTATTTCCAATTTCTCCCTAACAACAATGCTACCACTCTTAAGCAAAGTTGTTCTCCTATAATTGGTCTTCAACTTTGATGTGGTGACCTAGGGCAAAAACCCTATACTTTGTAATTTACAAAGCCCCAAAGTTGAGCCCATTCTCTGATTTTCAGACTTAGAATAAAACTCAAATGAGGTCCATTTTGCATTTAAGTCCATAACTTTGGGTTTGGCTTTCAAGTCCTCATATTTGTGAACCAAAGGACTTAAGAAACCTATTTGACTTGGTTTTTGCACTTTAGCCCAAAAGTGGACTAATTTTGCACATAAGCCCCTAGGGTTTGGTTTTAGGGTTTTCCAGGGTTCCATTTAGGGTTTCTGGTATCCCAGGGGTATAAAAAGGGATTCCAGTTTATTCTTGGGGTCATTCTATGTCTTTTACGCTAAGGTTTTTAGATTTTCTTAACTTGGGTTAAGTTTTACCCTTTTAACCACTATTTAGGGTTAAGTCCTTTAACCAGGGTTCTATTTGCAAAAACATTAAAACAATACAACTTGTTTGAAATTTTTGCCTAGTGAATGCACTCTAGGTGTGTCAAACATATGCAATGCCAATGCTTATGATGCCATGCTCAAGTTTTAGTTATAGTAACACCAGGGGTGTTACATCCTTCCCCCCATAAAAGAATCTCGTCCCGAGATTTAAAGTCCTAGGGTGAGTAATGGAAAAGGAAATGTGTCACATTTTTATTTCCTTATTTCTGGTACAAGGCAGGGTGGGTGGGGTTCATTCCTTTATTGCCATAACTATATACACTTTACAAGTTACATGAGGCTAGAAAGCCTGGGAAATTCTTATTCAAGAAGTCTTGAGTTTCCCATGTAGCCTCTTCTTCAGAATGCTGGTTCCATTGTATCTTGTAGAACTTGAGAGTCTTTCTTCGAGTAACCCTGTCCTTTTGATCCAGCACTCGAATAGGATGTTTCGAGTACGTTAAATCTGGTTTCAGGACAATATCTGTCACTTCAATGGTTCGATCGGGAACCCGTAGACACTTCTTCAATTGCGATACATGGAACACATTATGTACAGCAGACAATGTTTCGGGAAGTTGAAGTTGATACGCCACTGGCCCATATCTTTGAAGAATAGGAAATAGACCAATGTACCTGGGTGCAAGTTTTCCCTTTACCCCGAAACGCGATACTCCCTTCATTGGTGAAACCTTTAAGTAGACGTAGTCTCCTTCTAAGAAGTATAAGGGCATTCGCCGTTTGTCTGCATAACTCTTCTGACGAGCTTGTGCTTTCTTTAGATTATGAATAACTTTCTGAACCTTATCCTCGGTTTCTTTTACCATATCAGGCCTAAAGAAATACCTTTCACCAGGTTCAGACCAATTTAGCGGAGTTCGACACCGACGTCCGTATAAAGCTTCAAAGGGTGCCATCTGGATACTGTCTTGATAGCTATTATTATATGAAAACTCCGCCAAAGGTAAACATTCATCCCATTTCTGTGAGAAATCCAGGACACATGCTCGCAACATATCTTCAAGTATTTGGTTCACTCTCTCAGTTTGTCCACTGGTTTGAGGATGATAGGCCGAACTGTGGAGCAGTTTAGTACCCAGGAATTTATGAAGTTCTTCCCAGAATTTAGATACAAATTGTGGTCCACGATCCGACACTATGGTCTTTGGAACACCATGAAAACTGAGAATACGGGCGATGTACAACTCCGCATAGGTAATGACGGGATATTTTACTTTGACAGGGAGGAAGTGGGCGATCTTGGTAAGTCGATCAATGATAACCCAAATAGAGTCATATCCTTTTGCGGTCCTGGGCAATCCCACGATGAAGTCCATGCTTATGTCTTCCCATTTCCATGTTGGTATTGGTAATGACTGCAATGGACCGGCAGTTTTCATGTGTATGGCCTTGACACGTCTGCAAGTGTCGCACTTAGCCACATAGCGTGCAATTTCAATCTTCATCTTCGTCCACCAGTAGTGCTGTTTTAGATCATGATACATCTTAGTGCTTCCCGGATGAATAGAATAGCGACTAAGATGCGCTTCATCTAAGATTTGCTGGCAGAGTTCTTCATTCTTTGGCACTACTATGCGGTTGTTAAACCATAACACACCTTGATCATCTTCCTTGAAACATTTGGCTGTTCCAGCCCTTATCTTCTCTCGTATGTGCTTCATACCCAAATTATCCTTTTGAGCATCAATTATCTTTTGCAGAATGATTGACTCAAGCTTTAGCTGATTTAGAGTCCCGTGCTGGATTATCCCCAGGTTTAGCTTCTCCATTTCTTAACATAAAGTGCTCTCGGAGGTCTTTGCCATAAGACAGTGGCAGGAAGTCTTACGACTCAATGCATCTGCCACCACATTGGCCTTGCCTGGGTGATAATGGATCTCTAGTTCATAGTCTTTAATGAGCTCAAGCCATCGTCTTTGCCTCATATTTAACTTTGACTGGGTGAAGATGTACTTCAAACTTTTATGATCTGTATATATGTGACAGATATTTCCCAGCAGATAGTGACGCCATATTTTCAGGGCATGAACCACAGCAGCTAGCTCTAGATCATGGGTTGGATAATGTTCCTCATGTCGGTGCAGCTGCCTTGAAGCATACGCAATTACTCGGCCTTCTTGCATCAGTACACAGCCGAGCCCACTGCCAGATGCATCACAATATACATCAAAAGGCTTAGTGATGTCCGGTTGAGCCAGTACCGGAGCAGTGGTTAATAATGTCTTCAATTGCTCAAAGGCTTCATTACACTTAGAAGACCAATTGAACTTAATGTCATTCTTCAACAAACTTGTGATTGGCTTCACAAGCTTAGAAAAATCGGGTATGAATCTGCGATAATACCCAGCTAGTCCAAGAAAACTCCGGACTTGGTGAACAGTGGTTGGGGGTTTCCACTCCAGAATATCTTTGACCTTGCTAGGATCTACCGCAATTCCTTTAGCTGATAACACGTGCCCCAAAAATTGAATTTCCTCCAGCCAGAACGCGCACTTGCTGAACTTGGCATACAGCTGATGTTCCCTCAGGCGCGTCAATACAATCCGTAGATGCTGAGCATGCTCCTCTTCATTTTTAGAGTATATCAAAATATCGTCGATGAAGACCACCACGAACTTGTCCAACTCGGGCATGAACACCGAGTTCATCAAATAGGTGAAGTGGGCGGGAGCATTTGTGAGCCCGAAAGACATTACCAGGTATTCGAATAATCCATACCGCGTAGTAAACGCGGTCTTCGGTATATCCTCGGGCCGAATACGGATTTGATGATAGCCCGACCTGAGATCAATTTTAGAAAATACCCTCGCCCCGGTCAGTTGATCAAATAAGATATCGATCCTTGGAAGGGGGTACTTATTCTTGATAGTGACCTCATTCAGGGGCCGATAATCCACGCACATGCGCAAGGTTTGATCCTTCTTCTTAACAAAGATGGCGGGACAACCCCATGGGGACGAGCTTGGCCGGATGAATCCCTTATTCAGCAGATCTTGTAATTGAATCTTCAATTCCGCCAACTCATTAGGGGGCATACGGTACGATCTTCGAGAGATGGGAGCCGTACCGGGCTTTAGCTCAATTACGAATTCTACATCTCTTTCAGGGGGTAGTCCAGGCAAATCTTCCGGAAATACATCTGGAAACTCACATACTACCGGAATGTTCTTGATCTCCGGTACAATGGCTTCAAATATTCTACCAGAAGCTTTGGCTGGATTGGTTTTGGGGAGAGACAAAAGAATTTCTTCTTGATTATAGCTCAACCTGACGGTTCTGAGTTCAGTGTTGAGAATTGCCTTGTGTTGGGTTAACCAATTCATACCCAAAATTACATCTATATCCTGGCCTCTTAGAACAATCATGTTAACAGGAAAGTTCCGTCCGGCCATGGTTACTGGCACTTCATAGGCCACTTCTCTAGTAAAAATGTGTCCCCCAGGTGAATGAATTTTAAATCCCTCTTTTGATTCTTGACATGCAATGTGATGTTGCTCCACAAATTTCTTGCTAATGAAGGTATGCGAAGCACCAGAATCAAAAAGAATAATTGCAGGGTGACTGGCCACGGGAAACGTACCCATCATCACCGGCTCTCCCTCCGGTGTAGTGGCCACTTGGGTGTAATATACACGCCCCGTCTTCTTGGTATTCCTCCCCACAGCATTTCCCTTGGGCTGAGTGGACTTCCTAGTTCCTTGCTGAGCATTGGATTGATTTTGCTTAGGGTGCGGGCAGTCCTTGATAAAATGTCCCGACTTGCCGCAGTTGAAACACCCAGTTGAAGAGCTGGGCAAGGCGGGGAATCGAGTGCCTGGGGCACCCGGCTGATTTGGGGAAGTGGAGGTATTGTTGGGGCGGATAATAATGGGTTGTTTGAACGGGAATGCTGGTGGACGAGAAAAAGTATGGTTTTGGCTAGAAGGCCGGATGACGAACCGTTGCCTCTTCACCTGGCCCTGATTAGGCCTCTCACCACTGAATCCCTTATTCTTCCCAGAACTTGCGTATTTGGCTTCCACAGATAAGGCTGTACTGACAGCCTTTCCATATGTGAGATCAATACATGTGGCCATTTTTCGCTGCAACCGGTCATTTAGACCTCTCATAAAATAGTTCTTTTTCTTCAAATCAGTATTCACCTGATCAATGGCATACTGCGACAGGTGATTAAACTTGTTAAGATACTGATTGATGGTGTCTCCTCCTTGTTTCCGCTTCATAAATTCCTCTTGTTTCATATGCAGCACTCCTTCAGGTATGTAGTGCTCGCGGAAGGCTGCTTTAAATTCGTCCCAAGTGATTTGATGGTTGTCAGGTTGAATAGCCACAAAGTTTCCCCACCAAGTACTGGCAGGGCCACGAAGTTGCTGTGCCGCGAACAATGGCTTCTGCGTTTCAGAACAACGAAGAAGGCCAAACTTTTGTTCAATAACTCGTATCCACTCGTCGGCTTCTAGCGGGTCTTCTGCTTTGGTGAATAGAGGTGGACGAGTTTCGGAGAAGTCCAGATAAGTAGTTTCACGGGGACCTTGCTGAAAACCTCTTCCTGCCTGCTGCTGGAACTGCTGCTGACCCGCCATTTCCCTAAGGAAGCGGGTATTGTCGGCGGTGGCATTCACCAAGGCGGCAATCGCCTCGGCTAACGTGGGTGGAACCGGAGGTGGATTTGGGGTGACATCCCGACCCCCAGAAGTTCCGGCTGCGTCCTGTCCGCGAGTCCTGGTCGGCATCTGAGGCAAAAACATTTGAATAAACATAATGTGCCAAAGAAAACCTTCCATTTTACATTACTATAAAGAGTAATGATACAGACTCGACACTACATAACAGGATACATTACCCATTTTACAAAAGTTCAACCTATTATACAACAGTACACCCTACAATACACTACTCTACTTTTATTACACCATTAGTCCTGCTTTCCGTTACTTTTGGCGGCCTCATCGTCAGGTGTGGGAGTCCAGACGTCAACCAACCTCAAAGAAGGAGGGGGTTCAAAAAGGTCTAACTCCCCACCCAGCGCGCGTCCCACAACATGAGAGGGTCCGGCTTCCGCCTCAGCAGAGTGTGCAGGCTCACTAGGGTGTAATTGTGAGTATAGCACATGGACTTCTTCATGCAACGTATTGCAGTAGACCTGCAGGTTGTCGACAGCTGAGCTAAGTTCTTTAATTCGGGCCTGAGCCCTCGCTTCCTTAGCACATGCCAACATATGAGACTGTACTGCCCAGTCAAGTGCTAAGTCCCGATCAGCCAGCTGATCCTGCAGGTGACGGATATCCCTTCTTAGTTCATTGATTCTATCTCCGTCTGCGATCCAAACATTGGTCCTGTGTTGCAGCGTTGCTTGAAGTCGACTCACTTGGGCTTCAAGGTCTCCTATGGGGTCATTACTTCCGCTGCTACTGCTTTCGTGTCGAGGGGCTAGTTGATGCCGGGGTACTCCAATTGGTCCCGTTGACTTACGTGCCGTTAGCCTTGTGCGTGGCGGCATCTTTCTAAGGGGGAAAATGTTATTAGTATAATTCTTAGCATGATGCATGAATAAGTACAGAATCAACCTTAGTCGATTCAACCTTCTATACATTGCACTCTTCCTATCTGGTCTTTAAGATAAACTCTTCAGAGTACTTAGGTAAGAAGAGAAAAGAATTTTTAGGTAAGACTTTCGAAAATCCTTTTGAAGATACCTTATAATATCTGCAAAGAAGGGCTACGCTCCGATACCAGCTGTGACGGAACCTCCCAAGTAATTAGGCCCACCTACAGTTGTCCTTGTCTAACAGACATCAGACACCCTGTAGATGTTCCTAAGTCACTTGACAAGCTCGGTATCTTTCCCGACCTCACCAGGAACGTTTCACCCGTCTTGCAGACATTACAGAACATCGGAGATAAAGAAATGCGGAAGCGAATTACATAAACTTACATTTATTTCAAAAGCAAGCTCGAGTTATTTTATTACAGACCAGACTAAAAGTGAGTGCAGAGTAGTAATATTATACAAACCAAGGGAGGCACAAACTTCTCCCGATAAGTTATAAGCAAAAGATCCTATGTGGAGGACCGAGTCCTCCCGCACTTCAGTCTTGTTTTTCTTCTTTGGGAACCACCTTGGCACAGAAGCAGCAAAAGTCTGCTACTTCCTCACCTAAAAACAACGAGGGGATAAACCCTGAGTATGGAATTACTCAGCAAGACTTACCCGACTAAAGAAAAGACTCTCAAGGGTATGCTGGCTTTTAGGGAGTCAAGGTAAGGCTTCTCAAGTAATCAAAGACTCTATTTTGCAGAAATGCTTACTAAAGTGGATCCTTAAAAATCAAATTTTATTTGTCAAGTTAAGTTCAATTACCTGCAACTAGAGTTCTTTCTACCCTAGTTCAATCACTGGTCCTGCACTAGCCAATTTCTTAACAAAAACCCATCATCTTTAGTGGAATGCTACGTGTAGGGCAGTGGCCAAGTCTTCATAACCGCGAAGGTACGGCGATCCGAATCGATTATACTCAGCTGAGGATCTCCAATCACACGACATATGTAGCACTTAACCCTTGCATATGTCAACCCGCCACCGGGGTTCTTAAGACCGGATCAGGTTCACGCAAACCGAGAGCACAGATACACCACCGTCCAGCCTCTTGCCACGGAGGGTACACGCTACTCTCGCCACCGCTCCACGCCCATTTCGTGTTATCTTATTCCGGCCTTAGTCTGCCCGAGGCAAGGCTTACCCATGACGAGGCATGTGACCAGTTAAAGGGTCCTCGATCATCAAGCCTACATCGAGACGGTCCTTAATCGACTCAGACGGAGACACTACACCGAGACTCTCTTCTCGTGCAAGTCACCCGCCCGGTCTCAGCTTAATCTTTTTAACCCAAAAACTTGGTACCTGACAGAGGTACATCTTTTCCGATGTTGAATCCATCATGGCCATGATGGATCCACCATCAAGTTTTATTTTTGAAAACATCCCACCCACTTTTGCCACATCATATTCTGTAAAAACAAAACATTTTGTTTTTTCTAAAGCAAGACTAAGCATCAAAAATCTTTTGTAAAACGGGTGATCAAGGAAGGTAATCAAATTCAAGGAAGGTAATGCAGGAATTGTTTTAGCAATCAACTCCTATCACCTAATGCATCAAGCAAGTGATAAAGGTTTTTAAAACACAAGGAGGTGGCAAATGCACCGGGGCTTGCCTTTATTATCAGGTGAGTCCTGCTCGGATCCACAAATATCGAAATAAAAGCAGTTGCCTGCTTGAGGATCTGAGGTTGGTGGAGTTCCCTCTTCAGTGACTTCTTCTTCTTCTTCGTGTTCTAACATAACCATATATATGCATAAGAATGGATGCCATGGGGTGCTTATGAGGATGCAAAGATAATATAAACTTATTATCTAAGTCTTGAGTACAACTTTCCTTCACGGTACTCCGAGAACCTAGGGTTTCCGGAGTCAGTAGAGGAGTTCATAAGGCGGGGGGGTTGGTTTTGGGTTTAGTGATCAAACAAGGTCCAAATCAACCCAAATTCTACCCAAGGCTTCTAAATATTGGTTTAAGTGCCCATAAAAAGTTTGGACATTTTTGGACTTACCATTTATTTTCTAAAAATCCATAACTAATACTTCTAATTACTTTAAATACCCTAAAATTTCTTATTTCCATTAAAAATCACAAAACTATTTTTACTAAATACTAGAGAAAATAACAAGCCTAGGAAAATTAGTTTCACAATTTTAGCATTTTTCTACATTTTCCTATAATTATTTTGGCTCTGCTGGAAAAAGAAAAAGAAAAAGGATTAAATAGGACTGGGCCGATTCTGGCCCAAACGGCCCAAGTCCACGGTAAAACGTGCCCGCGCCGGCGATCTTGCGGAAAAGTCCCTGGAGTTCTGGGTAACTGAAAAATAGTTCCGGTACTATTCCTGTGTGCCACTGACAGATTACATATAGATCCCCGTATTTCTCTCTATTCTTTATTTCAAGTCCGCGACGGCGACCGCGCGGGGAAAGAATTCCGGTGAGGTTGTACTGGCAGATTTACCTTATGATCAGTGCCTTCGAGCTACATACACCGGATTGAACCCCCACTGATCATTTCCCCCAAGTTAATTTCAAGAATGATGAGCTAATTTGGTCTGGCCACGGTAACCGCGCGGACGAACTCAAGAACCACGCGTTCCCGGTGATGGGTGGTCACTCAGTTCAAATTGATGACTTGATAAGCATCACGGAGCTATGCAAGTGCTTAAACAAGAAAGCAGGGGACGGGGACTGACCGGAAAGGGGCTGGTCGCGGTGAGGTACTTTTCGCGGTGGCGGAGAACCGAATTGGGGGAAACGAGGAATTCGCGAGCTCTAAGGGATGATTCGAGGCACAAGTTGTTTCTCTGGTTGCGTAATTACCTAACCGAGCGAATGGTGGCGGCAATTTATGGCCTCTAATAGCGGTGGCATCCAATTTCATCAAGGTGCACAGGCGGCCGGAAGTGAAGAAGAACTCGGGTGCGGTGAATTCGTGTCCACCGTCGTGGCAAGCTCACCGGCGACGATGGGACAGCTATAGGGAGTCACGGCGACGTGGTGGAAAGGCTTGGACACGCGGCACAAGGCCGTGCGACGGTGATCACCGGCGTTCTTATCCATTTCCGCCGCGGCAAGCTCTGTACGGTGGTCGGATTTGTTTAACGGCCGGACTTATCCATGGCGACGATCCCCGAGTGCTACCCAGTTGCTTTGGTCACAATTACGGCGGCGACGGCACGAATCTTCGTGCAGGGAGGTCACCGGCGATGAGGTCGTCGCGCTGGCATTCTGATCCGATCCCTGGTACTGTACCATGGGATACGTTCATCAGTTGGCCTGACCGAGCAAGTTGGGCGCTAATTTTCTTCTGATTTTTAATGGCAACCAATGGATCGGCCAATAACAAAGTTGTAGTGCTACATACCAGCTACAATTCGACTATAGGACTTGATCACATTTGAGTACTAAATCAAGGTTGAATTCGGGCTCAAAGTTGGTTCCATTACACTGAAACTCTGAAATTCAGACTGAATCAGCCTGACCACCTATCTTTAGGCTTGATTATTTCCAATTTCTCCCTAACAACAATGCTACCACTCTTAAGCAAAGTTGTTCTCCTATAATTGGTCTTCAACTTTGATGTGGTGACCTAGGGCAAAAACCCTATACTTTGTAAGTTACAAAGCCCCAAAGTTGAGCCCATTCTCTGATTTTCAGACTTAGAATAAAACTCAAATGAGGTCCATTTTGCATTTAAGTCCATAACTTTGGGTTTGGCTTTCAAGTCCTCATATTTGTGAACCAAAGGACTTAAGAAACCTATTTGACTTGGTTTTTGCACTTTAGCCCAAAAGTGGACTAATTTTGCACATAAGCCCCTAGGGTTTGGTTTTAGGGTTTTCCAGGGTTCCATTTAGGGTTTCTGGTATCCCAGGGGTATAAAAAGGGATTCCAGTTTATTCTTGGGGTCATTCTATGTCTTTTACCCTAAAGTTTTTAGATTTTCTTAACTTGGGTTAAGTTTTACCCTTTTAACCACTATTTAGGGTTAAGTCCTTTAACCAGGGTTCTATTTGCAAAAACATTAAAACAATACAACTTGTTTGAAATTTTTGCCTAGTGAATGCACTCTAGGTGTGTCAAACATATGCAATGCCAATGCTTATGATGCCATGCTCAAGTTTTAGTTATAGTAACACCAGGGGTGTTACAGCTCGGGATAGTGTCCGTGAGTATACCGAGGCGGCGATGAGGTCGCTTCGGTCGACCATGGAGACCCTTTCCAGGGACGTTCCCAAGGTTTTCTAGGTAAGGACTTAGACGTACACCTTGCGTGAACAGGGCACTCTTTGTGACATCTCGTTTTCCTTCCTCAGGAGCTCGCAGACACGAGCACCGCCAAGTCGCTGTTCATCCACCGCGAAAGCGGCGTTTGGAGGTCGCTACGATCCTAGCGGGTCGCGCTTGCCGAGGCCAATGAGCGCCTCGCCCAACGGAGCGCCGAGGTGGCAGACCTTTGGTTGCTCTGCGATGGGCTAAAGTCGGAGGCAGCAAAGGCACGGATAGAGGCGGCGTTGGCCCGAGCGGAGGTTTTGTCGGCCCGGGAGTAGGTGGCTTCCCAGGCCGAGGAGATGCGGCAGCGGTAGCTGGAGCTTGGCCGGGCTATCGGCGAGCGGGACCAGTCTCGGAACCAAGCTGCCGAGGCCGTGAGCCGGGCTGAGGCCCTTGCGAAGAGCCTGGCCGAGGCCGT
This sequence comes from Zea luxurians, assembly GCA_029449295.1. Classification (NCBI taxonomy): domain Eukaryota; kingdom Viridiplantae; phylum Streptophyta; class Magnoliopsida; order Poales; family Poaceae; genus Zea; species Zea luxurians. Next base: position 69,004 of record JAOPSE010000411.1, on the reverse strand, counting down.
CGAGTCTGCCCAGTCCACGCTAGCCGAAGCCTCGCAGCAGCGTGCCCAGGCCGAAGGTATGTTTTGCTCGTTTTGTGACTTTGTTTTTGTCTCCATTCTTCTCCTTGCGTCTGAAGAATGTTGTCCTGCTGTCTGCAGGGTTCGAGATGGCTCTTAACGAGTCCGTCAAGAACTGCAAGGCGCTGGCCGAGGCGGCTGAGCGGAAGGAGGCCGAGCGCGTGGCCATGTCCGAGGCTGTCTCGGCTTTCTGCCAGGCCTTTGGCCTCGACGGTGTCCCCTCGGGTAGCTCCACCCAGAGTCATCCGCAGGCCTTGGGTGGCCATGTGCGCAACAGACTCCGCGGGGCGCTGCTGGCGTTAGGCGGGCCTTTGCCGTGCTCGCTTCCCACTACGACGTGGATCTGGAGCGGGTCAGCGAGGGGTACTGCTTACCCGACGAAGAGGAGGCTGCCTTAGCCAAGGTCCAGAGGCTTGACGCGGCTGTCGAGGGCCCAAGCACGGTGCTGGCTTCCTCCTTCGAGGTGGAGATCCTTCCGCCCGAGTCGCCATCTGAGGCCGGGCCAGATTCTGCCGAGGGTGGAAATGACGCCGAGCGTGCTGCTCCTCCCTCTACCGATGTCTAAGCCTGCAGGAACAGTTTGCTTGAAGTATGCGTATGTCTTTCGCAACCGCTGAGGCCTAGACATTATTGTCGTATTATAAAGCTGCGTTTTCTTTACCCTCGTTTCGTGCGTTAGGACTTGTCCGGTAGCAGAATCGCTTATCCGAGCGTGAGTCACTTTTCACGGAAGGTGATGAGTGAGGTATCCGTATCCCGGAGGCGTAGGAGTCCCTCGGCTCGGTCGGCCTTGCCGCTTACGTGTTCTCGCGTCGTTTTTAGGACTCTGTTAGCGACGCGGTTGAAAAGGAACGAAAGTCGTTCTGGCAGAAAAGTTTTTGAGCGTTAGGACTTGTTCGGTAGCAGAATCGCTTATCCGAGCATGAGCTACCTTTTCGCGGGAGGTGATGAGTGAGATATCCGTATCCCGGAGGCATAGGAGTCCCTCGGCTCGGTTGGCCTTGCCGCTTACGGTCTCTCTTGCTCGTCTTTTAGGATTCTGTTATCGATACAGTCGAAATGCACGAAAGATGTTCTGGCAAAAGACTTTTTCGAGGAAAAATTTTGACGCAGAGGGGGTTCCCCCTTCTAGCCCTCGAGGGAGGATCGGGCTTTGCCGAGGCAAGGCTGATCCTTCCTTGATGGTTAGACTTTATTTTCGCATGTAAAGAAAGCGAGATACATGAATGACTTGAAACATTTTAAGAGTAAAAGCGACATAGTTGTTCGATGTTCCAAGCGTTGATATAGACCTCGCCTTGATCGTTGGCCAGCTTGTATGTCCCGGGCTTCAAAATCTTGGCGATGATGAAGGGCCCTTCCCAGGGAGGGGTAAGTTTGTCGGGCGTCTTGCCGTAGCTGAAGTACCAAGTCTCCCACTTGGAAGTCTCGGGGCTGAACCCTTTGGGCGTGGTAGCATCGCAGAGACTGCTGATATCGCGCCGAGTGTAGTAAGGCCACGTCCCGAGCCTCTTCTAGCTGGTCCAGCGAATCCTCTCGGCTGGTCTGGTTGCTTTGGTCGCCGTAAGCCCTTGTCCTCGTGGAACCGTATTCCAAGTCCGTGGGTAGGATGGCCTCGGCCCCATAGACTAGGAAAAACAGCGTGAAGCCCGTGGCCCAGCTCAGCGTCGTCCAAAGACTCCAGACCATCGAGGGTAGTTCTTTTATCCACCGCTTGCCGAACTTATTGAGGTCGTTGTAGATCCTCGGCTTTAGTCCCTGCAAAATCATACCGTTGGCGTGTTCCACCTGCCCATTCATCATTGGGTGAGCTACGGTGGCCCAGTCCACACGGATGTGGTGGTTCTCGCAGAAGTCCAGGAACTTTTTCCTAGTGAACTGCGCGCCATTGTCGGTGATGATTGAGTTTTGGGGTCAAGCTCGGAACCGATCCTGACTTTCTTGCTGGCGTCGTTGCTGGGGTCGAGAGAGACGGACTTGACCGCCTCGACTGGCTCGAAGTTGCCGGCGTGCCGCTTCGCGTCGGGTGCCTCCTTGGAGAGGCAATCCATGTCAGCGATGAGGGCTTCGGACTCGGCGAGGGCCTCGGCGTAATCCACGCATTCCACGTCGCACTTGTAAGCGTGGCGGTACGTGGGTCCAACGGTGATGACTCCCTTGGGGCCCGACATCTTGAGCTTGAGGTAGTCGTAGTTGGGGATGGCCATGAACTTGGCGTAGCATGGTCTCCCCAGCACCGCATGATAGGTCCCTCGGAACCCAACTACCTCGAAGGTGAGGGTTTCCTTTCAGAAGTTGGAGGGAGTTCCGAAGCAGACGGGCAAGTCAACCTGTCCGAGGGGCAGGATACGCTTTCCGGGTGCGATCCCATGGAAGGGTGCTGCACCAGCCCGGACCTCGGACCGATCAACCCCCAAGAGCTCCAGGGTCTCGGCGTAGATGATGTTGAGGCTGCTGCCTCCGTCCATGAGGACCTTGGAGAGCCTAACGTTGCCGATGATCGGGTCGACGACGCGCGGGTACCTTCCGGGGCTCAGCACGAAGTCGGGGTGGTCGCCTTGGTCGAAGGTGATAGGCTTGTCGGACCAGTCTAGGTAGACTGGCGCTGCCACCCTCACCGAGCAGACCTCCCGGCGCTCTTGCTTGCGGTGCCAAGCCGAGGCGTTCGCCAGCTGCCCGCCGTAGATCATGAAGCAGTTGTGGACCTCCAGGAACTCCTCTTTCTTGTTGCCCCCTTGTTGTTGCCTTGGTCTTTGCCACCTTCTGCCGAGGGTCCAGTCTTGTTGAAGTAGCGCCGGAGCATGTCGCACTACTCAAGGGTGTGCTTGACAGGACCCCGGTGATAGGGGCACGACTCCTTGAGCATCTTGTCGAACGCGCCGGCCCCTCCGGGAGGCTTCCGAGGGTTCCTGTGCTCGGCAGCGGCGACGAGATCCGTGTCGACGGTGTTGCGCTTCGCTTGTGCCTTCTTCTTCACGCCACGCTGGGTGGACGCCCTGGGGGCGTCTTCCTTCTGCCCTCCCTGAGGCTGCTCGTCTTTCCAGAAGATGGCTTCGACCACCTCCTGACCAGAGGCGAACTTGGTGGCGATGTCCATCAATTCGCTCGCCTTAGTAGGAGTCTTGTGCCCCAGTTTGCTCACCAGGTCTCGGCATGTGGTGCCAGCGAGGAATGCCCTGAAGACATCCGAGTCGGTGATGTTGGGCAGCTCGGTGCGCTGCTTTGAAAACCGTCGGATGTACTCTCGTAGGGATTCCTCGGGCTGCTGGCGGCAACTTCGGAGATCCCATGAGTTCCCAGGGCGCATGTACGTACCCTAGAAATTTCCAGCGAAAGCCTTGACCAGGTCATCCCAATCGGAGATCTGCACAGGAGGCAGATGCTCCAGCCAGGCCCGAGCAGCGTCGGAGAGGAAAAGGGGGAGGTTGCGGATGATGAGGTTGTCATCGTCCGCCCCTCCCAACTGGCATACCAGCCGGTAGTCCGCAAGCCACAACTCTAGCCTTGTCTCCCCCGAGTACTTGGTGTTGGTTGTCGGGGCTCGGAACTAGGTCGGGAACGGTGCTCGTCGTATGGCCCGGCTGAAGACTCGCGGACCCGGTGGCTCGGGTGAGGGGCTTCGATCCTCCTCACTGTCGTAGCATCCCCCGCGCCTAGGATGGTAGCCTCGGCGCACCTTCTCCTCGAGGTAGGCTCGACGGTGGCGGTGGTGCTGCTCGGCGCCGAGGCGATCCGGGGCTACAGGCGTCCTGTCCCGTGTGCGCTCGGTGTGGACCGAGGCCTCCTGCATGCGTCGGGAGGGCGCTACGCGATGCTCCAAGGGGTCTCCTCGCCTCCGGGAGGTAGAGCTCTCGGCTTGTCGGACAGCGGCGTCTTACAGGAGGCCATTGAGCTCGCCCTGGATGCGTCGCCCTTCGGTGGTGGATGGCTCCAGCATCGTTCGAAGCAACATTGCTGCTGCGGGTAGGCTCTGATCGGCCCCGTTGAAGGCCGGGGGCGGCATCGCCCTGGCATCATCAACAATACGACGCTGGACGTCCTGGGCCTGATGACGCGCTCCTCCGGCAAGTGCCTGGCCTACCCACTCCTGCTCAATGTTTTGCCGGAGCTGCACAAGTCGCCCCGCTTCTTCGTCGAGCTTGGCCTGCATCTCGCGGAGTTGCTCAAGCTGTGGGTCCTGACCCTCCGCAGGGACTTGGACCACGGCTAGCTCCCGCGGGATCTCAACGCGAGACGCAGGTGCAAGGGCACCGTCACTTCTTGGCATACCAAGGTGGTTATCTCCATCGTGATCCTCCTGATCGATGTGGTAGCACTCGCGAGTTGGGTCGCAACCCTCATCGTCAAGGCTGTGACCATCATCAGAACAGCCGGAAAGGCAGTGGTCGCTTGCGGACATGAAGTCGCGCATGGCACTGAGATCACTGAATCCGGAGAAATCCCAACTGACGTCAGAGTCATCCTCTTCCTCGGAACCCGCAGGTCCGGAGGTTGAGACAGCCGTCAGTTGGTCCCAAGAGGACCACATATGGTATCCCGGAAGGTCAGGATATGCCCTGGCGAAAGCGCTCACCGAAGCGGGGTCGCTTGGTGGATTGAAACTGAATCTAAAGGGAACAGGGTGGAAAATGGACGGTACCTTTTGGTTGATGGACGATGGTGAAGTCACGTCGGGGACAGACTGCACCGTTATCGCAGGTATGAGGCTAACGCCCAGCAAGTCCTTCGCAAGGGCGCTAGCGTCATCAGTCCGCTCGGGGTTGGCACGTTGCGGGGAAACGACACCCGTCATTGTCTCAGGTGCGAGGACAACGCCCAACATGTCCCTCGCAGGGGTGTCGGTGTCCGACAGCCGACGAGGTGCCGCCTCCTGCCTGGCCACGGTTGCCCCGTCTCCTCCTCCTCCGGTGAGGAGGGCGGCGGGGTAAACCCGGGTGTTCCTCTTCTGCCGCGGGGAGATGCCATCATCGAGTTCGCCCCCAGCGGGCGAGCTGTCGACCGTCGTTGTTGTCATGCTGCGGAGGGAGCAGTACCATGTCGTAGCTGCCGTTGAGGGACATGAACTCAAGACTCCCGAAGCGGAGCACCGTCCCGGGCTTGAGAGGCTGCTGAAAGCTACCCATCTGGAACTCAACGGGAAAGTATTCGTTAACACGCAGCGAGCCCCTACCTGGCGCGCCAACTGTCGATGTTTCGGACCTAGGGGGCCCTCAGTCGGACCGACTAGTGAATTTTAGTGTCGCGTGCCCCTGTCCAGATGGGTTGATGCAAGATAGAACACAAGTGATGGGATGAGGCTTATATTATCTTGCACCTGGGGGTGCTTGCAGTAGGGGTTACAAGCGTTGCGGGAGAGCGAGAGCGAGAGCGAGAGAGAAAGAGAGGATTCGGCATTGAGGCGAGCCGTCTGGGGCTGCCTGTACCGCGTCTCTCATACTCTGCCCGCTTCCGCTCGTCTGCGTCGTGCGTCCGGGTGTTCGTATGTTGCACGTCCGTCTCTCCTTTTCTCTCTTTTCCCCCTTTCGTGGGGCCCTGGACACCCCCTTTTATAGACACAAGGAGATGCCTAGTTGTACAATGGGGGTGTAGCTTGGAGCTAACGTGGCTGGCAGGGAAGTGCCCTGAGCCCTGTACAGATAATAACGTGGCCATCGGGGGAGCGCCTTGAGCCCTGTAGAGGTAATAACATGGCCGTCGGAGGAGTGCCTTGAGCCCTGTAGTAGCATAGCTGATGGTGCGGCATGGATCCTGCTGACGTTTCCTTGCTTCCGTAGGGGGTTTGAGAGCACCCGACGTCATGGGCGCACGCGGCGCGCCATCATTACCTATTACCAGGGTAACTTAGATGGGACACCGGTCTTGTTCCTTCGTAGCCTGAGGCGGCTAGCTAAGGGTAGGGTAATGATGGATCCCCAGTAGCATACCTGATACGAGGCCGAGGTCGGGCGAGGCGACGACTCCTCCAAGGCCGAGGCTGAGGCCGTGGCCCAGGGTCGGGCGAGGCAGAGACCTTCTCCCGAGGCCGAGGTTGAGGCGGAGGCCCAGGGTCGGGTGAGGCGGAGACCTTCACCCGAGACCGAGGCCGAGGCCGAAGTCGGGGTCAGGCGAGGCGGAGCTCCTTGTTGCGCCCGAGGCCAAACTCGGGGGAGGTCGTGACTTGCTATTGTCGGCCCTTCCCTGATAGCTGGCACAGTTGCCGGAGCGGGGTGAACGGCGCTGTTTTCCTGTCAGAACGGTCAGTAAAGGGGGGCGAAGTGACTGCGGTCACTTTGACCTTGCCGACTGAGGCACGCGTGTCAGGATAAGGTGTCAGGCGATCCTCGCATTAAATGCGCATGCGATACGGTCGGTTGGTAAGGCGATTCAGACGAGGTCGCTGCACGACAAAGTCTGCCCGAGCTGGGCCTTGGGCGAGCCGAGGGTGCGTTTGTCAACTGAGGGGACCCTCGAGCGAGGCGTGAATTCATCCGGGACTACTACCCTTGCCCGAGGCTGGGCTCGGATGAGGTCGCGTCCTTTGATAGACGAAGCCCGCGCTTTATCGGTCGTTTATGGTTTGTTCTGAAGATGTTTTCCAGCCGGATTAAGGTGCATTGGGGGTACCCCTAGTTACGGTCCCCGACACCTAGCGACTCTACTAGAAATACATTAGAGATAGAGTGCTCATTTGTGATGGCTATCTTGCGTAAGCCTTTGACCTTGCCTTGATTACCATCTCCAAATATGATTGTATCTTGGGAATCCTTGTTCTTGACGTAGGAGGTGAACATCTTCTCCCCTGTCATGTGGTTTGTGCATCCGCTGTCGATAATCCAGCTTGAGCCCCCGGATGCATAAACCTGCTAGGCAAATTAGACTTGGGTTTTAGGTACCCAACTCTTGTTGGGTCCTACAAGGTTAGTTATAATAGTCTTTGGGACCCAAATGCAAGTCTTGTCTCTCCTTGCACTTGGCCCCCAACTTCCTAGCAATCACTTTCTTATTCTTACGACAAATTGCAAAAGAAGTATAGCAAGCATGGTAAATTGTAGAAGGTTCATTACATACTTTCCTAGGCACATGAACAACATTTTTCCTAGGCATATTTCTACCATGCACAAAAGAAGAACTTGAAGCAATCATAGCATGTGAATCATAAGCATAACTCCTATGAGCATTTCTAGAAAATTTTCTATCACTATAGATGAAAGTATGATTCCTTTGAGCACTATTAGCCATAGGGGCCTTCCCTTTCTCCTTGGCGGAAATGGGAGCCCATCCTTAATAGAGGGGTGTCTACCAACAGTGTAGGCATCCCTTGCAAATTTTAGTTTATCAAAATCCACCTTGCAAGTCTTAAGTTGAGCATTAAGACTTGCAACTTCATCATTTAATTTAGTAATGGATGCCAGATGTTCATTACAAGCATTAACATCAAAATCCTTGCATCTATTACAAATTACAACATGTTACACACATGAACTAGACTTATTAGCTACTTCTAACTTAGCATTTAACTCATCATAAACACTCTTCAAACTAGAAATAGACTCATGCCAAGCAGAAATTTCAGAAGATAAAATCTCATTCCTTTTAGTTTCTAAAGCAAGAGATTTTTGTACACTAATAAACTTATCATGTTCTTCATACAATATATCCTCTTGCTTTTCTAAGAGTCTATTCTTTTCATTTAAAGCATCAATCAATTCATTGATTTTTTTCTACCTTAGCTCTATCTAAACCTTTAAATAAGCTAGAATAGTCTACTTCATCATCACTAGAATCTTCATCGCTAGAAGTAGTATATTTAGGAGTTTCTCGAACGCTTACCTTTTTCTCCTTTGCCATTAGGCAAGTATGGCGCTCGTTGGGGAAGAGAGACGACTTGTTGAAGGCTGAGGCGACGAGTCCTTCGTCGTCGGAGTCGGACGAAGAGCAATCTGAATCCCACTCTTTGCCAAGGTGCGCCTCACCCTTCGCCTTCTTGTAGGACTTCTTTTTCTCCCTCTTCCCGCTCTTTTCTTGTCCCTGGTCACTATCGTTATCAGGACAGTTAGCAATAAAGTGGCAAGTCTTACCACACTTGAAGCAGGAGCGCTTTCCCTTTGTCTTCCTCTTGTTGGGATGCTCCTTGCGTCCTTTTAGCGCCGTCTTGAAGCGCTTGATAATGAGGGCCATTTCATCCTCGTTTAGCCCGGCCGCCTCAACTTGCGCCACCTTGCTAGGTAGCGCTTCCCTGCTGCTTGTTGCTTTGAGAGCAACGGTTTGAGGCTCGTAGATGGGCATTGGGACATTCAATGCCTCATCAACGTATCTTGCTTCCTTGATCATCATACGCCCGCTTACAAACTTTCCGAGTATTTCCTCGGGCGTCATCTTTGTGTACCTAGGATTCTCACGAATTGAGTTCACAAGATGAGGATCAAGAACAGTGAATGACCTGAGCATAAGTCGGACAACGTCGTGGTCCGTCCATCTTGTGCTTCTGTAGCTCCTGATCTTATTGACCAGGGTCTTGAGCCTGTTGTACGTTTGCGTTGGCTCCTCTCCCCTGATCATTACGAACCTCCCCAGTTCGCCTTCCACCAACTCCATCTTGGTGATCATGGTGGCGTCGTTCCCCTCATGAGAAATCTTGAGGGTCTCCCAGATTTGCTTGGCGTTGTCCAAGCCGCTCACCTTATTGTACTCGTCCCTGCACAAGGATGCTAGCAAAACAGTGGTAGCTTGTGCATTTTTATGGATTTGCTCATTAATGAAAATGGGGTTGTCAGTACTATCAAAAAGCATTCCGTTTTCAACAATCTCCCAAATACTTGGATGGAGAGAGAATAGGTGACTACGCATTTTATGACTCCAAAATGGGTAGTCTTCTCCATCAAAGTGCAGAGGCTTCCCAAGTGGAATTGAAAGTAAATGAGCATTGGAATTAAACGGAATACGAGAATAATCAAAAGAAAAATTCGAATTAACCGGTTTTTTTTCTCGTCGTATTCGTCGTCTCTTGGGGAAGAAGAAGACTCGTCGCTGTCGTAGTAGACGATCTTTTTAATGCGCCTCTTCTTCTTCTCGTCTCTTTTCTTATGACTCGAGCCAGATTCCAAGGGCTTATCATCTCTTGGCTCGTTGACGATGGACTCCTTTGTCTTGTCGTTGACCACCATCCCCTTTCCCTTAGGATCCATTTCTTTGGGCAATTAGTCCCTTGCGTGAAGAGAATGACTCCGATACCAATTGAGAGCACCTAGAGGGGGGTGAATGATCCTGTAAAAATCAAATACTTGAAGCCACAAAAATTGGTTAAGTGTTAGCTCAATAGAATCATGTGGCTAAGGACCAAGCTCTTGTGAAACACAATGGTCACAAAGAAAACAAGCACAAGAGACACGGTGATTTATCTCGTGGTTCGACTAAGTATAACACTTGCCTACTCCATGTTGTGGCGTCCCAATGGACGAGGGTTGCACTCAACCCCTTTCAAGTGATCCAATAATCAACTTGAATACCATGGTGTTTTCCTTTCTTTTACTATCTCCCATTCGCGAGGAATCTCCACAACTTGGAGCCTCTCGCCCTTACAATTGATGATCACAAAGAAGCATGGAAGTAAGGGAGGGGAGAGCAACACACACAAGACTCAAAGCACGAGCACAAACACACACACAAGCCACAACTTGAGCTCACAACACAATGCGAGGAGTTCTCTACTCAAATAGAGCTCAAGTCACTATCACAACGAATCAAATACGCGAGAATGGAGTCTTGGTGCTTAGAGATGATCAAAGAATGCTTGGGGTGACTCCTCCATGCGCTTAGGGGTCCCTTTTATAGCCCCAAGGCAGCTAGGAGTCGTTGGAGGCAATCTGGGAAGGCAATTCTTGCCTTCTATCGGGTGGCGCACCGGACAGTCCGGTGCACCACCGGACAGGCACTGTTCATGGTCCGGTGCAGATCGCCTTCCTAAAATGGCACAGCCAACCGTTGCAGAATTGTAGCCGTTGGCGTGTCCGGTGCACACCAGACAGTCCGGTGCCTCCTACCGACCGTTGGAGCGAGCCACGCGTCGCCCGCGGATTTGGCGGCCGACCGTTGTGCTGGCGGCCGTTGGCTCACCGGATAGTCTGGCGCACCACCGGACAGTCCGGTGAATTATAGCCGTACGCCGCCGATGAATTCCCGAGAGTGGCCAGTTCGCCAGAAGCCAGCCTAGCGCATCGGACACTGTCCGGTGCACCACCGGACAGTCCGGTGTGCCAGACTGCGCTGAGTCTTGGCTGCTCCAGCCAAGTCTTCTCCTTTTTCTTTTTTCTCTGATTCTAGCACTTAGACAAATATATTAGTACACAAAAACAATGTACTAAGTCTAGAATCATACCTTGTTGATTTGCACTTCATCCATCATTTGGCACATAATTACTCACTCAATATGTGTTGGGCACTTAATCACCAAAAATATACGAGAAATGGCCCAAGGGCACATTTCCCTTTCACCCCTCCCCCACCGAAGGAGACACCGTGCGCTGCCTCCCTCCACGCCCTGTCCACGCCCTGTCCTCGGTGTCCTCAGCGTTGCCCCTCGCCCTATCCTCGACGTCGCCTAACGACCCCTCCACCATCGCATCATGTGGAAGGGGGAGGAGTCGCCCGACTCGTGCCCTCGACCCCTCCGTCGTCGCATCGCGTGGAAGGGGAGGAGCCGTCCGACTCGCGCCCTCGACCCCTCTGTCGTCCGCTGTCGCATCGCATGGTAGGGGGAGGAGGAGGGCATGGCCGGCATCACCTACAGGCGTGCGGTGCTCCTGCACGAGCACCATTAGTGGTCGCAGTGGTGGTAGACCTCACCCTGCCCCCACTCCATCTCATAGTGGAGCAGTTCCATCGTCGGAGAAGGCAAAGATCCAGCCACCAAGTTCTCTATGCGTGATTCAAATGATGCGTCCAAGTATGGATCCGAGCCCCTCAACTACGATATGTACACAGAGCTATAGGTTGTGCAAGATCTTCCCTAATCCCCCACATGAGTGCATTGATTTGCCTCCTAGATCTACATGTATAGGTTTAGGTTCATATGACTACGATCTGTACCACTCATGTACCACTCATAGGACTACGATCTGTACCACATGAGTGCATTGATTTGCCTCTTAGATCTACATGTATAAGCCCTTCGCCGACGACAAGCACCCACTAGGGGCTTCTCCAACATCCTCATCTCCTTCCACGATGCTGCCAATCTCTCCTCACCCTTCCTCCCATCCTCCTCGGATGTACAGAAATATCGAACATCACTAAGGTGCATCAACTCTGTTCTTAATACTGTTGTTTTTGTTGTTCTCAAGGTCTTGAATCACCAGGTGGTGATGCTTGCCATTAGCCTTGTTTAGTAGTGAAGACAGAGACAATAGTGAAAATAGACCACCACATGTATTCTTTCAGATGTTAGTAATGCAAATTTTTGCTTTCAGATGTTATTATAGTGAATCAGGTTATGTGTAATATATTTTTGATTGAACGTCTCAGATTTAACTTATTTTGTTTCTGTTGCAATCAACATGGTATCACTGTTTAGGGTTTAGGGTGCAATTTTACAAATTATTTTACTGCTTCAGTTGAAAACCATTTAACATGACACCAAACTGTTCGGTATTACAATTCATTGTATAGTATAATGTGGTTGAAGCTCCTTACTGGCATTGTGCTTGTTTACAAATTATTTTACTACTTCAGTTGAAAACCATTTAACATGACACCACACTGTTAGGGATTACATTTCAGAGTTATAAGAGCACTAAATTTTAATTGGAACTCATAGTATACATGATTCTATATAAAACATGTCTCATTCACTTGCTTTCCAGTTCTTGATTTCAGAGCTCTGAAGCTGATTACGTACACCTGTTCCTACCACACACTTTATTCTGCTTTCCGGTTCTCAACGTCTTGGACATCGCCGGCGAGCACAGTCTCCTCAGCAACTTCTTCTATTGGTAACTCGGGTGCAAGGCAAGGTACACATATATTTCATATAGTAGTTGTATTCAACATGATGGTAGCTGCGAGCAGGATTCTATTCAGGATTTTTTTGAAGATGTAGTTCTGAGGCAATCCCTTGCATGATGGTCAAGAATATTTTAGCCTTTGTGCGTGCATGCTTTGATGCTGAATCAATGTCTGTAAGCTTGTTATCCACAGTTCTATTTGGAGTAGGCAGTACAGCAGTTGTGCTCGTTAGTTATTCATTGGAATTGTTCTTGACATAATCCTTGATTTACTAATAGCAATGGATTCTGATGTTATTAACCTGTATTGTAAATGCGATTTGCAGATTCACCACCAAATCCTTGGGAGCGTTCTGGAGCTGAAGGAGCATATGGTCCTGCGCCTTTCAAGCCCCCATCTGGTGGAAGCACCAGTGATGTTGTTGAAGCTTCTGGTACCGCTAAACCCGACGAAAATGTTACTTAGAGGTGTGTCTTTCTTGTTTTATTGTTGCTAAAAGGTAGAAAAAATGTTTCGGACGCCATGAGGATATGATCCTTTTATTACAACAACTTGTAATTATTATTGATATGTACCAGGTGTCCCTGCACTCACTAGAGAAGGCCATCGAGCAGGCACATGCGCAATGACCTAAGGCGAATGTTCGGGGCCGGATCCGCCGACTCCCGTTCGGCGGCCTCGCGTTGTGCTTAATTTGTGGTCTGCTTAATCAGTGTGCAGAACAGCAAACGAACCCAAGTGGAGGAACCAGTACGATTGCTGCCACAAAGTAAAAGACTTGACACAATTTATTTTGTCGCACAAATACTTTGTGCCTGTTGATCTTCTTAGTGTCTGTAGAACAACTCTTTTTTACCGGTTTGCACATGGCAGCTCATAAGCACTACTACACTGGTTTGGGGCTAAAAACATGAGGCTAACAAGATTTTTGTTTGCAATTTTACTGACCTACTAAATCTGTTATAGTTCATATTAGTATAGTGAACTCCCAACCAGGTAGATAAATGTAACATCTGAATTTCCTAATTCCTGCCACCAGTAGTATACTGAACAATTTTCCTTGCTTATTGTTAGAAGTAACATGTTTGCTCACTAACAGTAGCATTTTGTTTCTTCAGTTAGCTTTAGTCTTTTAGTTTCAGATGAAGGCGATAAATGTGAACCGTACCATGTTCTACTCTATTGTTCGATTCCATGCTGTCTTTATATTAGTACATTGAACTCCCAACCAGGGCGGTGGTAGAGGAAGGCGGCGTTTGCGGGCAGATCCTATGGCTGCCGTGAGGTCCGAACTGAAGGTTGCGGATTTTCTGGGCGATCGTCGACGGTGGCGTGGTGAGGGTTCACGCGGACGTGGCATGGCAGCGCACCCAGCTCTGCCCCACGCAGACACGGCTAGCTCGGCCACACACCTACCCAGCACGGTGTGGAAGCGCCAACAGCTAAGATTAGTGCGTGCTCTCAGTTGATTTTAGGAGTGCTTTTCCATAAATTTCTATGATTTATTTTTCCGTCCATTTGTTCCTTACCCTTTCATTGTTTGGTCATACGTTATTTCCTTCCATTTGGATTATGAAGCTGCAAAATATTTGGTAACGTCACACCGCTCTGTGATGATCCAAAGACTCAGAATGTTCTTGGAAATCTGAAGGTGCCCTTTCTTTGTTAGTACAATCCGATGAATGTAAACTATGCTAATGTTGCTTTTATTTCAGGAGTTTACGACCTTTTTAAGAGTTCTCGGAAGCTAATCCTACAGATGTGAATGAATCTTGGACAGAAAATGGAGATTGCATAATGGTGAGTAATAAATATATTTTTTTTTCTTGAATGCATAAGAAAGTATTGATTGTTTTGGGGAGGCAGCGGAGTTTTCCACAATTTGGCTCCAAGTGCGACGACAGCCTATCATGCCCAGGCTTCTATAGATGTCTCAACTCACCAGATTGGATGAATGGACCTATCAGGCCAAACTTTCTAGACTTCCAAGGGGTGGACTTTGAGGCAACGTTTGGGGTGAGGAGAGCTTACAGTGTAAGAGACATTCAGGTTTGATAAGCATCTCCCTTCATTTGCTACATTTGAGAAAGCATCTGGTTATCAGGAGATGGTTTTACTTATTCTATCACATATCTCATCTGTCATCCATAGCAGTAATGTATTTTATTGATAACACTGTCATGATTTCTCTATTTTTTTCTTTGCCTAGGCTCATGCTTTTATTAAAGGTTATGCTTTTTTAATCTTATTGTAGGCGTTAGTTCAGTTTTCTGATGCTGAAACTACAACATCTGCATAAGCTGCTCTGGATGGTAGATGTATTCCTAGGTACACTGACTTTTGCAGTTGCGAAGGGAATCTCAAATAAAAAATTTGTCGATCCTAACTGCTACAACTACCAGAGAAAAGCCCCTCCTGTTCATTAGAAACCAATTTGTTTTATACTTTTAAGCCTCTACTGCTCATGTTGTTGTCTTGTAATAGGTGGGCTAGGGGTTATCTAGAGACGGCAAGGCCCTCAAGCTGGCTTTCCAGCACTGGATCAAAGCGATGAGTACAGACGGGCGGTGGGGACTAGTGGGTTTTACTGCCCATTCTTGCTCTTTTCATGGTACAATTATCCTGTTTTTTTCCTACAGTGATGTTTTATTTTGTGGCAACCTCTTTCGACCCTAAACAGATACAATCACTTTGATGAATGTTGATATACTTACAACATTCAATTGTAGATAGAATACTTGCTTTCGTATGGGCTTGACAAGGGTTTGGTGGAGTTGTTGTTGATTGCCAATGCGAGGAAATATCCTGTGAAGATAGTTCTGTATTTATTAGTTGCTTTTTCCATGGCAACAGTTAAGCCTTCATTGCCTTACCTTTTTTGTGTGCACGTATTCTCCTCCACTGCTATTTGGAGGACACCAAAACTGGAAACAAAGGGAGGAGAGCTTCAAACTAAATTCTACCATGAAGGTAACTACTTGCCTTTAGTTTGTGCATGTATTGTATAAACCATGAAGGCAATGGAAAAGATGCACACTGCAACCTTGCAAAATAGGTTTGCATATTCTCCTTCTACCCGCCTTTGTGATTCGTTTTTGCTTTAATACATGGTGTTTCCTAGATTGTGTTTAGCTAGGCAATATGCTAAGTGCATATACAACTTTTGCCTCCATCTACTGTATAACTTATACAAACCAATATCAGAGCTTGATCTATTAAATTGTCAGCGGTGTACTCCAAGTTACTAATTTTTCTTAAAAATGTGAGCTGATCTTACTCTTTGTATTTTATAGTAATAATGTCTTCCATGTCATCACATATTTTTATTTCTCCTTTTTAGTATCCAGTACTTTCTGCAAGTAATAGGACTGACATTGAAGCTTTAGTGCTAAATGATCTCTGAGTATTAGTGACCTCAATAAGTGAAGATTATTTGTTTAAGCATATGCGCAAAAATCAATATGAAGAAAGCTTGTTTGGCTATGAAGATGACGTGTGTGTGTGGTGTTTCTGTTCTCTATTTGATTGTTGCCTAATTGTTACTACATTGCATCACCTACTCAATATGTTCACAATCACTATGTTTGTAAGGCATTTTATTTTTATAAGAGGAACCTTACTAACCAGGATTTTTGCTATGATGTCTGATGTTCATTCAAAACAAGTGTTTTGTTGTTACGCTAGATAAGCACTCGACCATGAGGGTATCACTGTGTTTACAAATTCCAGTATGTTTATTGGTATCTATTCTTGGTCCGCAATAAGTATATGATAAGCTTTTCCTCAGGAATATGTTACTAAAAACTGCTGAGGCTAACTGGGAACTTTAGTTAGTTACTAAGTAGGTGTAAATTAAATCTGACATATAAGGTGTCACGCTAGTAGGTGTAAATTAAATCTGACATATAAGGTGTCACGCTGCATGATGGCCCTTTGTTTCTTGTTCTACTGCAATCTTCTTTCATCATATTAGAGTTAGAATAACTATTTTGTAAGGCATTTTCTTTTCTTCCTAGGATCACAACATCAATGCCGACATCGACGACAACAAGTCAGTGGGGGTAGTCACTAGATTGTTCTGCCACATCAAGACCTAGGACTACAGATCAGAGTATTCAATTATCCAATCCACTTACCTCCAGCTCATGGGAAAGGGTAACACAACTGTATTCTACATGTCAAATATATGTTCTTCTATATTCTACATGTCAAATATATGTTCCTCTGCTGAACAGTTTTTACTTAGCACTTTCTTTAAGCACAAAACACATGTTTTTGCTGAAGAGATGCCATTCATGAGTAGGTTGCTGAGGAGAAGTCTTTAATTACCCTTGTGCAGTGCAAAAATTGTGGAGGCAATTCAAAGCTAAAACTTAATATATAGTTGCTCAAGCGATAACTGCTCAGGTATCTCCACGTTTCCACTCCATCAGGTGACTGGTATGTGGTATTGACACCTTATGGATGTCATTTCAAAATCCCTCTATTTTGGGAAGTGGGAATGACTCACTTAAATAAATAGTGAAGTTTGAGAAGATCTATTTGTTAAACACTATGTTTCCTTGATCAGGAAGCAAATAAGAGGAACAACAACTGGCTGCCACCTTCATGGGCACTTGTTGCAATGTCTATCCTTGGATTCAACGAGTTTATTAAATTATTGAGGTATTCTTTTTGTCTGCAGAAACATACATGCATGTCATTTCTGGATCATTACTTTTGACCAGGCTAACTATTTCACTTGAATAATAGGAATCCACTTTACCTGTTTGCCATATTTGTGATTTATCTTGTTGGAAAAGCCCTTAGGGTGCAATCAGAAATTAGCAGGGAATTCCAACATGGATTTGTGAGTATTTCAAACTACCTTTTTGTTGCACTCGTTAGCCACCAAAATATTGTCTAATCAACTTCTTTATCCTTGTGTTGTCACACATCTTCCTACCATCCTTTCACTGTCCACGAAATTTGTTCCCTCTATAATGAACATCCTGAAGAGATTAGCTGACGTGGGTCAAGAACCTGCAGCAGCCCCCGAGAGGCAAAGATAGATGAAGCTCCAACCAAAACCCACCAGGAACAGTTCTTCATACAGCAATGTAACATCACCAGGATCATTCAGCACAACCACTTTGGAGATTGGACCTGAATATTCAAACTTGGTGGTGCAATGATTTTGCTAATCTTTAGCTTTTGGCTGGCAACCTACTCCAGGAGTTGAGGAAAATAGGGCATTGTAAAATATGAAGACTTTGGTGCCTTGCAGTTTTAGTAATCCCTCCCTTCCCAAACTGATTCAAGGTGATGAGGTGGCACTGTCCCTCATTGTTATTCAAGGAATTTTGAGGGTGTGGGTTGTTTGTAAGGGCATTGTAAAATAACTTGTTTTATTTTTTTGGTTTTTGTAACATGAATACATGACCTGTGATAGTTGTATAGAAGATCTGTCGGTAGCAGCAAGAGACCTAGAGAGATAGAGATTATTTTTTTCATTTTAATCCCACTTTTTGGGATTAAGATTAGGACATATTAAAAAATACAAATGAACTCTCTTGTATGCAAATGGAAGTAAGACACATAGCTTTTCACTCAAATGGATTTCTAGAGTCATACATCAAATTTATATACAAATGTAGTAGAAATTATTGTGTTATTAGATATTTCCGTTGCAACGCACGGGCATTCACCTAGTGAGATAATATGTGCTAAATTTTATCACACCACCATTAGCTCTCCTGTTTAGATCATAAAATGGCTAAAAGTAGCTAAAAATAGCTGCTAAAGTTTATCTAGTGGGATTGAAACAGGACCTAAGTTAGGGGTTAAAGAGCCCAACACGTCTCCATAATTTCTAACATATGTGCTAACTCAAACGTGTCCCAAACATTAAAGTCTATAAGTTAGACTTTGTCAATTGTGCTTAAGGTGAAACTTCACAACTTCACTAGCTCTAATGCGTATTAATAGATATCTATGTACTTCTTTGGTTTTGTATGATCAATCCTCTGACTTAATGGCACGTAAATAACCATAGATATCTATTTTGGTCAAAATAGATACCAAAACTTTTGATTTTCCATCTTTATAGTATAGATCCTTATCTTGAATTCGATCACACATTTCCATTACGTCTTAATTTGTAAAATAAATTGATTCAACTTATATCTTTAACTTGAATCCTTGCTTTTTACATTTTACTCGTGCCTTGACGCTTTATCTTTTGCATTTTACAATTTACTTTGCTTTTTTCTTTTTGATGGACAGACGGTGATGGTATGCGCCCTGCAGGCACGTTGGCCACTGTCATGCTGTCTCCGCTCTCGCCAGGCCAGCCCTGAATCCTGATTGGCACAGTACGTATGGCCCGAGTCCTGACGTGCAGTGCAGGTGCGCCCACAGCATCCGGGGCTGACGGTGACCCGGCGCGCGCATCCAGCCCCAGGTGGCGCCGCCCCACTGCCACTGGACCCACCGTACCGTTTGCGTCCCGCGCTGATGATGCTCCAGCCGACACGGCACGGGCCGCACGGCAGGGAAGGCGGCGGGGCCCGCCTGGCAGCTTCCGCCTCTGGAAACCACGACCCTGCGTCGCGTCTCAGGCTATCGCTGGTTTTAGGGCAAGGGCCCCCGGCCGCCCGCTCAGTGCTTGTTCGGTTATTTTCAATCTATATAGATTAGAAAGAATTAATACGGATTGAAAGAGATTTTAACTTACTAGGGATTGAAACCTCTAATTCTCTCAGTCCATATGAACTGGGTAGAACCCAATAAACCTTTATATAGACGATTTCGTCGTGAACCAGGAGGGTGGTGGGGTACAGGGGTAGTAACTAGTATTGGGTAGTGCGTACTGCGTAGGGACCAATCTGCAAAAAAAAAAAGGTCTGCCGGCTGGACCCCGCAACCGCGGAAAGGCGACCCCACACGCGCCCGGCCTCGGAGACTTCGCCGCCCGCTCCGCGTCCCCCGAGGCTGCCTCCGCTACTCTGCTGGCTGCTGCACCTGCACCACCCCAAAATCAGCGGTGGGGCCGAGAGCGACCGCCTTCCCTCTTTGTCCTCCCCGTCTCCCGCCGTCGTCTTCACTGATTCACTCCGACGCCTCCCCTGCCGCTGCCGCAACTGGGAGGCGGTCCCTGTCGCGCGCGACGACGAGGCTTCGTGACGGGGACACGCTGCTGATTCATAGCGCACCACCCGCCGGTTCGCCCTCGGGCTCTCTCGCGCCCCTCCAACGGATTACTGGTGCCCAACGCTTGTGCTTGCTGTGTAGCCTGGCGCGTCTGCTCGCGGCCGATACCTCCGCGGCCGGCGGCGATGGGCCAGGACCTCGTCGAGATCCATCCGAGCGAGCTCCAGTTCACCTGTAAGTCCCCCGCGCCACGCTTGTTTGTCGGGGCGTGCTTGTCTGCTTCGATCCCGTCTTCTGTTGCCGTAGCTCACGTTTTCTCCCCCACATTGCGGATCGTGTGTCTGTCGTGCCAACTGCCATGGTTTATGCATGACGCTGTATGATTGATTCGAGTTAATCTTTTTTTTGCCGATTTCCTGCGCGTGGAACTGATCATAGGCGCACCCGTGAACTGCTTCCGAACCTGCGATGTACTCGATGGAGTAGGAGCCAAGCTAAACCCCTCCCACCTTGCTTTCTCCACCTCGCAGAATCTCCTCCTCGGTAGATTAGAGAGAGGACCCATTTCCAATCGAGGCAATAAGCCTAGCCTTTTTCGACCTCTACTTTGTCAGTAATGTGTGGTAGCGTAGACTGTAGAGCCCTACTAGTACTTTATTAGTTGGTTGCTTCCATTCTGTTCGTTTGGTCACAGACAGGTAGATTTCGTGGTGCGAGTGGTTGTAAAGTCCGGCGGCTGGTCGTCTAGCGTGTGTGTCAGCGTGTTAAGGGAGCAGGGAGAGGGACGGAGGGAAGTAGGAAGTATCTGCTTGGCTGTTGCCTGTTGGCTCTTGTTAACATGAATAAAAGTGCACTAATGGCTCACACCCCGCACCTGATATTAATTGTGTTGAGAGGAGGACATTGATGAGAGGGAAAGGAGTTAAAGTTAAGCTTTATGAACATGATATATATTTTTGGCATCCATAACCTGCAAATGTGTTGCGGTGCGCTTGGGCCGGACCTGGATCGAGTACAATCAGAGCCATAACTGATTTTGGTCCTATGGGTCATGAGTGTTCTCGGGAAGAAAAGAAAAGACACAATGAGAAAGGTAATAGGTGGGGCTTTCTGTAAGAAAGTGCACTTGAGTTTTTCTCATCACTATTTTTGCCCTGGTCTCTGCGTGAATGCAGGTAACACACTAGTCAAATATCTGTGTTATCATAGTGTTGACGCCTTTTCGGAGCGTCAAACACTCAACAAGAACCGTGGCGGTGCCCTCTGCACAGGGGCGGACGGTCCGCGCGCGGGGCCGGACGGTCCGCGGCCTGGTGCGAGGCGCGGTGGTACTCTCTGCGCAGGGGCGGACTGTCCGCGGCCTGTGACCGGACGGTCCGCGGCCTGGTGCCCGGCTAGGGCTTCTCTGCCTGACGGCCGGACGGTCCGCGCCCTGGGGGCCGGACGGTCCGCGCGTACGCAGAGGCGGCGGGAGTCGCCGGCGGCGCCTGGATCTCGCTCCCGGGAGGGACCCCGTCGGGGAGGAGAGATCCTAGGTGGTGTCTAGGCTCGGGCCGGCCGACCTAGACTCCTCTAATCGACGTAGAGCCGAAGAGAGACGAAGAATTTGGGGATTGGATAGCTAAACCTAAACTAGACTAGAACTACTCCTAGAATAAAATGTAAATTATATTGATTGAAGGTTCGATTCGTTGTTTCAAATCGGCCGTAGACCTCTCTATTTATAGAGGAGGGCTGGACCCGTTACAAACAAATTTCCGAGTGAATCCCGCGAATTTAGCTAACAACCGTAGCACAAAACTCGGAACCCTAAACTGCTCTGCGCACGCGCGGACCGTCCGGCCCCCAGGCGCGGACCGTCCGGACCGCGTACCGTCCGGCCTCAGGGTCGGACCGTCCGCCCTACTCAAAATGGGCTCCAACATATGCCCCCTGCCTTTTGGTGGAGCTGAGCGAACCAAAAGCATCTTAACACGATGTGATTACATCGGTTTTCTTAAGCATTTTGCCACATACTGGGATGATACTGCTTGAGGAAACGTCCATTCAAAGCCTTAGACAAATCTTTGCCTTGTAATGTTTGTAGCAAATAGGCGTTACCAGACATCACCTGTTTCACTTTATAAGGACCCTCCCAGCTTGGTGACCATTTCCCGAACTTTCGGTCTTTATTCCTTAGAGGCAGAATGGTCTTCCACACCAAATCTCCTACTTGAAATGATTTTGCTTTGACCTTCTTGTTGTAGGCCCTGGCTACCCTGATCTTGTCCTTTTCTATTGATCCCAAAGCTATCATCCTCTTGTCGGTCACCTCATTAATATTATCCATCATTGAATTATAATAATCAGTAGCAGTTAGATCATTTTGTCTGGCAAACCTGACAGCATTCAAACTTATTTCCACAGGTAACACTGCTTCCTGCCCATAGACAAGCTCAAAAGGAGATACTTTAGTAGCACTATGTTTAGATATTCTATGAGCCCATAAAGCTTCAGACAAAATCTTATGCCAATGTTTAGGATTATCAGATACCTTCTTTTTTATCAAATTAATCAATGTCCTATTACTAGACTCGGCCTGTCCATTGGCCTGAGCATAATATGGAGACGAATTAAGCAGCTTAATTCTGTATAATTCAGCAAATTCACGTACCTCCTTTGACATAAAAGAAGTACCTTGATCTGTAGTCAAGGTTTGGGGAATGCTGAATCTATGAATAATATGCTCAGTTATGAACTCAATTACCTCCTTGTGCGTCATGTTCTTTAGAGCAACGACTTCAGTCCATTTGGTGAAATAGTCAGTGGCAACTAACACAAACCGATGCCCCTTTGATGATGAAGGATGAATTTCTCCAATAAAGTCTAATCCCCATCCTCTGAACGGCCAAGACTTGATGATAGGATGTAATTCGGCTGCAGGGACCAACTGTAGGTCACCGAATTTTTGACACACTTGGCAACCCTTGTAGTACTTGAAACAATCAGCTATCATACTAGGCCAATAAAAGCCAGACCTTCGCAACAACCACTTCATCTTTGGAGCTGATTGATGAGTACCACAAATTCCTTCATGTACTTCGGCCATGGCTAATATAGCATCATCTGGGCCCAAGCACTTAAGCAGGACATCATTGACTGTTCGGCGGTAAAGTTCATCACTCATCAAAACATACTTGAAAGCTGTTCGCCGAATGTTCTTATCTGTCATGATATTGGGATTTCGTAAATAATTAAGTATAGGTGTCCTCCAATCACTTGCATCGGCTTCAATGTCAGCCGAATCGATTAAGAGAACATTTCTGGTAACCCCAGACGGTCCGGCGTCATCACGCGGATGGTCCGCGACCTGGGAATTTGGCTCTGCACTGGTTATCAGATTTTCAGTTTTGTGAAATTTCCCTCTCTTTATCCGATAACCTGATTCATCTTGTGCCAAATCGTTAGCTCTATGATTCTCAACTCTAGAAATATGCCGAATACTGAATTCGTCAAAAGAATGGATTATGCTCCAACATTTCTCAAGGTAACTATTTAGAGTACCATCAAAACATTGATATTCTTCTAACACTTGTTGGACAACCAGCTGAGAATCACCAAATACCTTCACATGTTTTACTCCCATACCATTTAAAAGTTCTAAGCCGAATAGGAGGGCCTCATATTCAGCTTGATTATTAGTGCAATAAGTTTTCAATCGGCTAGAGAAGTCAAAGGAGACATTACTTGGTGAAACAAGCACAATGCCAATTCCTTGCCCTTCATTGCAAACCGATCCATCAAAATATAAAGTCCAAGGAGTAATAGTGAGGTATGACATGTCTAGTTTATGAATATCATTAACCCGATGTTGTACAATGAAATCCGCTACGACTTGGCCTTTCATAGATTTCAATGGTTCATAGGCCAAGTCATATTCTATGAGTGCATAAGCCCACTTACCAATCCTACCACTCATAATTGGGTTATGCAACATGTATTTGATCACATCGGCTTAACCAGAAATAGTGCAATGACTAGACAGTAAATAACATCTACATTTGGTGCATGCATAAAACAAGCATAAGCATAACTCTTCAATAAAAGTGTACCTTGTTTCAGCATCCACCAACCTTCGGCTTAGATATGTCACCACATGCTCCCTCCCCTCAGTTTCTTGTGTCAAAACAGCCCAAATAACCTTGTCTTCAGCTGCAATGTATAATCTGAATGGTACTCCTACTTGTGGTGCTTTTAACACGGGAGCCGAAGACAAGTATTTTTTAATGAGATCAAATGCTTCCTGCTGCTCTGCCCCCCAAGTGAATTCGGCATCATTCTTAAGCTGAAGGATAGGGGTGAAGGCATCAATCTTCCCGGCTAGGTTAGAAATAAACATTCGTAAATAATTTACCTTGCCGAGAAACCTCTGCACTTCGACCTTACAAGTCGGAGGTCCCACGTTCCGAATAGACTTGATTCGGTCAGGGTCTATTTCTATACCATGTTCATGGATGACAAATTCTAAAAACTTACTAGCCGACACTCCAAAAGCACATTTACGTGGGTTCATTTTCAAACCATACCGACACATTTTATCAAAGGCTTTGCGCAAATCAGCTATATGAGGACTAAACTCAGCCGATTTGACTACAATATCATCAATGTAGACTTCCACAGTGTTTCCTAACAACTCATGGAAGATCAGATTCATAGTCCTCTGATAAGTAGCACCAGCATTTTTAAGACCGAATGTCATGACAACCCATTCAAATAAATCAATGAAGCCTGGACATATAGAGGCCGTTTTAGACGCATCCTCTTCGGCCATGAAAATCTGGTTATATCCGGCATTACCATCAAGAAAGCTAATAATTCTATTTCCTGATGCATTATTGATTAATGTGTCGGCTATGGGCATGGGATATTTATCTTTAGGAGTTGCTCTATTTAAATTGCGAAAATCAATGCATACCCTAAGCTTACCTGACTCCTTCTTCTCTACCGGCACAATATTGGAGACCCACTCTGCATATCTGCAAGGTCTAATAAAATTAGCTTCTAGCAGCCGGTGGATTTCGTCCTTGATTCGTGGGAGAAGATCTGGACGAAATGTTCTAGCTTTTTGCTTGAAAGGTCTGAAACCAGACTTAATAGGCAGCCGATGTTCGACAATCTCTCGGCTTAGTCCAGGCATTTCAGTGTAATTCCAAGCAAAACAATCTGAATATTCCTTCAATAGACCGATCATCTCATTTCTAGAATCGGTCTCCAGGGTTTTGTTTACAAAAGTCGGCCTTGGAGTTTTACCATCTCCTATGTCAATCTCCTCCAAAGGATCGGCCGATGTAAACCCCTGTTCTAGTTTATCAAGATCTCTGAATTCCTCTATCATGTCCCCCACAGAGGAATCAGATGATCTTTGTGTGATGGCGGACTTTCCGGTCTCGGGGACCGGATCATCCGTAATACTGTCTTTTCGTTGTGGTAGATGTTCGGTCTTAAAGTCCGAACTGTTTTGTGAAAGACCGGACCATCCGGCTTTGAGAGCCGAATTATCCGTGATCAACGACTCATGAACTCTGTGTGTATTTATCATTTAAACTTTATTTAGGATTTAGCCGATTCTCCATCGGCTCTAGCATTACAGGAATGAAACATTTCTTATCTATACTTATGAACTGATAATCAGAAAAATCTACTCCTGTGAGACATGTAGCAGTCTCATAAGTCCAGAGTACAGGGGCATCGGCCACAGCGATGCAGGCCGATACATCAGCATGTACTTGTTCTACCTCATCGCCTACCCATTGTATTAGCATTTGATGTAATGTAGAAGATATACATTGATTGGCATGAATCCAATCTCTGCCTAGAATTAAACTGTAATTCCCTTCTACATCAGCGACGAAGAATGCAGCAGCAAGGGTCTTAGTCCCGATGGTTAATTCAACGGACGTGACTCCCCTGGCTTTAATCGAACTATCCCCAACACCGCTGAGGGTCATGTTGGTTTTGACAAGTTCGTCATCTTGCTTTCCTAATTTTCTGTATAATGAATAAGGCATTAGATTTACAGCCGCCCCTCCATCTACCAACATCTTAGCAATCGGTATTCCATCAATGTGACCGCGCACAAAGAGCGGCTTTAAATAATTTATCGATTCCTTTGGTTTAGTAAAGGCGGCTTCTTTAGGACCGAAATCGAACTGGGCAACAACAGGTTCATCGTCGCCGATAATAGTACAATCGGCAGAAAATGTAATAACATTTACATCCATACCTGGGCGTTCTGGAGAAGTCTCGTAGTCGACCAAGTCTTCTCCCAGCAGGTCGTCTTCCTCCATTGATGTTGACGTGTCGTTGGAGGCTTCCTGGTGCGGTGCGGACGGCCCGGACTCCGGGAGCGGACGGTCCGCGCCTGGTGCAGATTGCCCAGTCTTGCTGGCCAGGCTCCCTGCCATACCTGCAGGGTGTTGTACAAATGTTGTTTCATTTTCTATTTTTGTGGCCATTTGATTTTCCTCAACGGCCTTTGGTCTCCATTTCTTTTGCGGTGGCGGGTACTGTGGGTGTGTGTCATTGAATATCTTTTCCGCCTCCTTTTCCTGGCTCTCCTTCGCTCTTAGGCGCTGTAATTTCCGCTTTTGGGACCGTGTCAATCCCGCTGGGCACCATCGAGGCATGGAGTATTTTGGATCGGCTGTTTTGATGGTAGTCGTATCTTCTTTTTTGGTTATGTTGGCCGATTCACCAAAAATCATCGGCCCTTTATTATCTTCCTATATGACGACGTCTGCAGTACCTATTTTGATGACGTCCTTCTTTGTTGTCCTTTTGGTTGCTGCAGGTATATGCCCCCCTGCCCGGATTGGTCGGCCTTTGAGGCCGAGTGGTCCGGCAATCCTGTTGGGTGTGTGCCTGATGACCGGATTGAGCGGTGCTTAATCGGTCTTGTACTGGTGGTGCTAACCTGTCAAAAACGGATGTTTGGGGTGCCCCCAAGTAGGGTACTGTGGCATCCCAAATGAATATGGTGGTATGCCCCACATTTGATTTGGAACATATGGTGGAGGCATGTATGTGTATGGATATGGCATAGGTGGATATGGAGGTGGAGGTGTCCATGCAGGTATGTTAGGTCTCACTTGTACAATATGACCTTTCATTTCTTCCGATTGGTGGGGTGGTCCAATCGGCCTGACCTGACGCGCTGCTCATGAATGGGTGAGCGGGGTTGCTTTGCTGGCCGGTCCCTAGGGCCGGCCTTCTTTTCACGTATTTAGACAACAATTGATCGAAAGTTGGGCCGGACTTGACCAGCCGACCAGCTGCTTTAAATGTATTTGTTTTCCACGTACCTATCTCTGGTCGTCGTGGTTTGAAGGTACGCGGCCGCTGTGAGTCCTGAGCATGGCCGGACCGTCCGCTGGTGTTCCCCGGACCGTCCGGAGAAGTTTCGGACCGTCCGCGTCTGGATGGCGGACCGTCCGTGATGAGCAGAACGGGTTCCTGCGCCTGTCTCCCTGTCTGTGTTTGCCCCCCAGTCCCGGAGGCTGTGATGGTCACCTTCAGAGTCTTCCCTCCATCAGGAGTCTTCTCGGCCACCACTTTCCTGCAAAAGATTTTAATATTCCCACCGGCCTTTCCTGCATTGCTGATGATTATCTTTTTGCCTTTGCCTTCATCGGCTGCATTTGGCCGAGTCAGGACTTTCTTGCCCTCGAGGTCGATCATGTTCATCGGAAAGGGCTCCGTGTCCACCTGCATTTCCTGAAATTTCAATCGTCCTTCGTTAATGGCCGATTGAATCTGTCGACGAAATACATTACAATCATTAGTGGCATGAGAAAATGAGTTATGCCACTTGCAGTATGCACGACGTTTTAGCTCGTCGGCAGATGGAACAGTGTGATTTATTTTAATGTTGCCATTTTTGAGTAATTCATCAAATATTTTATCACACTTGTCAACATTAAACGTAAACTTTACATCCTCCTGCTGTTTCTTTTGAATTGGCTGTAGGGAAGCACAAGCCAAAGATTTGGCCTGCTTTGGCCAAACCATTTCAGCAGCATATACTTCTGTTGACTCGTCCTCTGAGCTACTTTGATCGCACTCTACTATATGTACGTTATGACGAATTGCTTTAGCAGTTTATTTGCTTCGGCTTTCACAAGCCGAAGCTCTTTGGTGTAACTGTGCTAGTGTAAAAAATTGGATGCCTTCTAATCTTTCTTTTAAATAATATCGTAGACCATTAAAGGCTAATCCTGCTAGCTGTTTCTCTGCTAAATGAATTTGGAAGCATCGGTTTCTTGTATCTCGGAATCTCCGGATGTAATCATTAACCGATTCATCTTTTGCTTGTCGTAATGACACTAAATCTACCAAATCCAACTCATAGTCACCAGAGAAAAAATGATCATGAAATTTTTGTTCTAGATCCCCCCATGATGAAATGGAATTAGGAGGTAAAGTGGCGTACCACGCAAACGCAGTTCCTGTTAAAGATAATGAAAATAAACGTATGCGAAATGCCTCTGTGTCGGCCAACTCTCCTAATTGTGCTAAAAATTGGACTATATGTTCACGTGTGTTCTTTCCTTGATCACCCGAAAATTTTGCGAATTCGGGTATCCTGGTTCCCTGTGGGTATGGGTGGTGATCAAATCGGCTGTCATAAGGTTTCCGATATATTGCCCCCCAGGGACCATGCTTACTCCGAGCTTATCTCGGAACGCCCCGGCTATTTCTTCCCTTACTATATCAACGGCAGCCGGTGCGAGACCACCGGCTCTTTGGTCAAACATAGGTGGGGTTGGCTGGATATTAGCATGTTGTCTTTCCCCTCATTGGTTTGAGCTACGTGGTGCATTGCCATTTGCCCTATATGGTTCATATGTTTGATCGTTCCTTTCCGGCCTTCTAGATGGGGCCGAAAAGTTTTCCTGGGCTCTAGATCTCGAATTAATGGGTTGATGCATTGCATAGCGCGATGGGATATTGGGATGTGTTGCTGGGACGGGTGAGGATTCAGGTAACAATCCTCCTCAAAAAGGTCATGCGCGGACTGTCCGGACATTGGCCCGGACCGTCCGTGATTATATGCGGACCGTCCGTCGTTGTATGCGGACGGTCCGACTGGGTAGTTTAGATTTTGTGCCGTATGTGGTGGCTCGGGCGCATATCTAGGTAACTCATTAAAAATAGGCCCGACTGTTGCTGGCCCGGACGGCCCGCGCTCACGTGCGGACGGTCCGGGCATGTGCAGATCGGCTGATTTGCTGCTGATTTGCAGTTGCTTAGGGTATGTGTCCATCGGCATCCCATAAAGGGATTGTGACTGGTCGTGACAACCTGTAGCCGATGTATTACGCGTGTTACCCCCTAACTCAACCTCGTGCGAAGGAAAATTTGCGATATTAGATTTGTCAAATGCATGTACTAGTCTCTTAAAATCGCTTTGCATACCCCCTATGATGTTCTGCATTTGTTCACGTTGCTCTTCTACATAATTTCTAAGAGATTGTAGCTCGTTGGTATTACTTACATTGGGGATATCTGGTGTGGGTTGGAGCGAAGCCGGATCCGTCGCCGATGTCGGACGACCTTGTTGTTCCTGTCCACTTTGAAGTTGGCCAAGAATTTTGCTTTTGCCTCCTGGATCATACGCTCCTTGTGCTCCTCAAACTGGAGCTGTTCGTCAGCCGGCAAGGTTTCCCAAGTCGGCTCTATGATGTTGCTTGGGGAAATATCAGAGCTATCCCTTGAACTGGCCATTGAGGGCCGATTTGATGCGTCTATATTTGTCTTCCCCAGCGGAGTCGCCAAAAAGTATGTTGACGCCTTTTCGGAGCGTCAAACACTCAACAAGAACCGTGGCGGTGCCCTCTGCACAGGGGCGGACGGTCCGCGCGCGGGGCCGAACGGTCCGCGGCCTGGTGCGAGGCGCGGTGGTACTCTCTGCGCAGGGGCGGACTGTCCGCGGCCTGGGGCTGGACGGTCTGCGGCCTGGTGCCCGGCTAGGGCTTCTCTGCCTGACGGCCGGACGGTCCGCGCCCTGGGGGGCGGACGGTCCGCGCGTACGCAGAGGCGGCGGGAGTCGCCGGCGGCGCCTGGATCTCGCTCCCGGGAGGGACCCCGTCGGGGAGGAGAGATCCTAGGTGGTGTCTAGGCTCGGGCCGGCCGACCTAGAGTCCTAGACTCCTCTAATCGACGTAGAGCCGAAGAGAGACGAAGAATTTGGGGATTGGATAGCTAAACCTAAACTAGACTAGAACTACTCCTAGAATAAAATGTAAATTGTATTGATTGAAGGTTCGATTCGTTGTTTCAAATCGGCCGTAGACCTCTCTATTTATAGAGGAGGGCTGGACCCGTTACAAACAAATTTCCGAGTGAATCCCGCGAATTTAGCTAACAACCGTAGCACAAAACTCGGAACCCTAAACTGCTCTGCGCACGCGCGGACCGTCCGGCCCCCAGGCGTGGACCGTCCGGACCGCGGACCGTCCGGCCTCAGGGCCGGACCGTCCGCCCTACTCAAAATGAGCTCCAACACATAGAGACTGTAATTTTCACAGGAAAAATCTAGCTGCCTCACAGATACCTAATCTGCTATGTTGAAACCTTAAATTGTTCGGCTGGTCAGCTTGCTTTGTACTGAACTCAGCAGCTTTTTTTATTTTCGGTTTTTTATGGTGGTGCCCTTAGTTTTGCTGGTGTCCAACACTTCTGCATTGCTACATCTTTGTTCTGGACTTCTAATCACGCTTTAAAATGCATTATTTTGTTTTCACTAGTTTTATCATTTCATTTCAAACCCTGGCCTCTCTTATCTGTTCTTCTTTATTTTTAAATGTAAATTTGATCCCCTTTTCTGATTCTCTGTTGTTTTCAGTTGAGGTGAAGAAACAAAGTTCATGTGTCATCCACCTAATCAACAAGTCCAACGACTATGTTGCTTTCAAGGTTTGTCAACAACTTTGAGTTAGCATCTTAAACAAGTCCTATGTTCTACTCAAATCTTTCTCCAATCATGCTAATGGCTGATATGTGATGTCTACACACTAAACTATCGAGTATCCAATTATCCATTACTTGATATAATGTTGAGGAGATAACTACAAGCTATTATCTCTAGTCATCTAATTAAATAATTAGTTTCTGATGATGCTCTAGCTAGAACAAGATGTTTTGTTAATTGTTTCTTGTGTATTTTGCTCTTGTTTTTATGGGAAATTTGATGGTAAATTCGAATGAGTATTTTGAGCATCCAGAAAACAACATATTCTGATCTTGTCTTCCTTTTTCCTCAAATTGGCTAGGTTAAAACAACATCTCCTAAAAGATACTGTGTTCGACCAAATACTGGGGTTATCCTTCCAAGGAAAACATGTGAATTCACAGGTATGCGTCTATGCTCACTGTTATTAATAATGGCTAATTGGTTATGTTTATTGAAGTAGAACAATGTTGATAGTACTCTGACATCATATGAACCTACTTCTAAAAATTGTGCTTACTTGGGGGTTAGAAGTTAAAGGAGATACATGTCATAGCCATCTTGTCGTACAATGGTCGTTTTAACGAGTCAATTTGGGTTTTCAAGGCAACATTTCCACCAAATTTCACTATATAATATTGTCAAGTAACTGTAAGCACCAAATGACAACAAAAGCATCATGTCGCCCCCCACATGTGGGCAACTCGGGCGGTGGAAACCCTAGCCGCGACCGCCCCACTCCCCCTTCTCTCCGTCTCGCCGCCGCTAGAGGGGCTGGACCATAATCGCAAAGTTCCAGGGTCGATAGGGTCGAGGAACGGGATCGAGAAACGTGGTACGCTACTTAGGAGAGGTTTTTACACGGTGGGAACGAAAATGACCCTACATATCTGGGTCGGGGACGACTTTTCCGGGTCGAGGGTCGCTACCACTGTACCTGTTTCTTGTGACTGGGCTGGTCGGGATGCCCGTGCGAACCCCTAGAACGGTGGTGGCAAAGCATCTTGGCGTCGCGTGAGCTCTCTAACTCTTGGCGAGTGGGCTCACCATGGAAGGAGCTCGGTGTGGCTGTGGCCGTCGCGATCGTGGCGTGGCGCTGGCTCTGGCTCTGCGGCAACGGCGTTGACGACATCCGTGCCACTGCAGTTGGCGTGGAGCTTGCCGTCGACCGCAGTGTGGGGCTGTGGTGCTGCCCGTCGTGCCTGAGCTCGGGGGAGTTGAGCCTGGCGGGGTTGCCGCGGTGGCGGGTCGCCGCGCCATCGTAGGCGAGCGCGACATCCTCGACGGCGTCGAAGGCCGGGCCAGGGGCGGGTGCGGTTGCGTGTCAGGCAGATCTCTGCCACCCACTTGCCCCTTTGTCGCTACCGGACGCTGCGGTTCAGCTTGGCGTCGCTGGTGGCTGGTGGCGACGAGGGGGCAGGGGCTCACCAACCCGCTGGCGGCGGGCGCGCCGGGGTTGTCGTGCTCGCTCGTCTATCGTCTGCGTCCTGCATGTCCGATGGTTGCTCCGCGCTATCTGCTAGGGTGTGTGCTGGCGCGGCGGCAGGGCGAGGGCGTGTGCATCAGTGTTGGCGCCGGCCGGCGGTGCCAGCGGCTTGCCGATTGGCTGGCCCCTTGGGTGGCTTTTGTGGGCCTCTTGAACGGTGCTCTGCTTGCTCACGACTGCCTGGTTGTCGTCGTGGGGTGCAGCGGCCTGGGCCTGCGATAGTGGGACGCTCATCGCTTGGCTCTGTAAGCCCGGCCGGAGGGGTGGTGTCCGACGTGTCTCTGCGGCTGCTGTGGTAGCCAGCCGGCGTGTCGATGCCCTTCTGGGAGGGTTTGTGCGGGATGTCAGGGCACCGATGATGGCGGAGGTAGCCTGTGGTGTCCCTGGGCCTTGGCTTGGCGTTTGTGCTGGGGGGTTCTTGGACGAAAGCCTCGACGACAGTGACGCCCATGGGCGCCGCTTTCCCCGTTGAGGGCGTCACTCTCCCCAACACTGGTTTCCTTGGGTGAAAGTCCGGTCCTTCACGGACATGGGACCGTGGCGTCCCCGATGTCACTACCTTCCTGAAGGCGTCGCTTTTGAAGTTCGTCTCGGCCACGACGTCGCCCTTCGGTTGTTCCTTTCGCTCCTCGGCGTCCTGTATGCGGGTGGAGGTGTGGTCTTGCAACGTGAAATCGGAGCTGCTACGTTAGGGATGTGGCTCGGCAACTATGACGCGAGCCCCCCCTCCTTTGTGGCTGGATTGCTTCGGAGTCTTGGCGTTTGTCGGGGCAGGATAGAGGATCAAGTTTGGAAGTCTCGTTGGTGAAGAATCGGAGCTACCTCGCGTGGGGTGTATTGAGGCTTGGCAACGCCGGTGCACCGCGGTCTTCCTCCTTACGTGCCGGTATTTGGGTGTAGATGTCGTCAGTTTTTCTGTTTTGCCATTATGTCGCCCATCTTGCGGAGTCAGAGCTGCTCGTCTTTTGTGTTGAGCTCGGCAACGATGACCCTTGATGGTGTTTGTGTGGGGCTGCCATTGTCTGGTTTGCTTATGCACCATGTGTAGGTTTCGGACCCAGTTTTCCTTAAAACTGGATCAATTCCTTTTCTTCTTAATTGAGAGGCAGAGCTCCTGCCAAAGTTCAAAAAAATATTGTCATGTAAGGAAAAAAAGTCAATTTAGTAATTGTTAACATCTGCTTCAAGTCCTGGTGCGGTATCGGTGGTGGCAAGATAAGTTTTAGACTAGAGGTAGTAATTCTGACTCATATTTGTTGTCGATTCCTTCTTTACAATCACGGCCTATTAAATAAACAGCTGTGCTTGCTATTGGTACAAGGGCAATAATTACTGAAAGCAGATGAACTGCTGAATATTGATTAATGATATGAGGGTTAAAGGTTACATATATATAGGGAGGAGATCTGTGTGGTTTATGGAAACAGAACCAATCATGATCTCCTCACATCTCTAGCTATAGAAACATAACCAATCAGGATCTCTAGCTATAGAAACATAACCAATCAGGATCCCCTCATATCTCTACATATCTCTAGCTGTCCTAATCAGAACCAATCAGCAGATGGCTGTCCTTATGTGGCTGATAGGGACAGAGATGGCGCCAGCCTGTAGGGACTGCCTGCATGGCGCAGTCAAGACTGCTAACACCCCCCCCGCAGTCGGAGCGTCGAAAGCCTGGACGTTCAGACTGGACCGGAACTCAGTGAACAATGAGGATGGCAGGCCTTTGGTGAAGATGTCGGCGTACTGGGAAGTGGTAGGGACGTGAAGAACACGAATAGTACCAAGAGCAACCCGCTCGCGGACAAAGTGAAGATCAATCTCAATGTGCTTCGTGCGCTGATGCTGAACCGGATTAGAGGACATGTAGACAGTGCTGATGTTGTCACAGTAAACCAATGCAGCGCGCTGCAGAGGAGCATGCAGCTCTAGAAGAAGCTGGCGCAACCAGGTAGCTTCGGCAACAGCGTTAGCGACAGCACGATATTCAGCCTCGGCACTGGAGCGGGAGACAGTGTTCTGTCGCTTGGAAGACCAGGAGATAAGACTGTCTCCTAGGAACACAGCGTAGCCCGAGGTAGACCTGCGTGTATCTGGACAACCAGCCCAATCAGCATCAGAGTAGACCACCAACTCAGTTTGCGCAGAGGGGCGAAGTAACAATCCGAGGTGGAGAGTGCCACGAACATAACGAAGAATCCGTTTTAGAGCAGCGAGGTGGGGCTCGCGGGGATCATGCATATGAAGGCAGACCTGCTGAACAGCATAAGCAATATCTGGTCGAGTGAAAGTCAGGTACTGGAGAGCCCCTGCCAAACTGCGAAAATCCGTAGGATCAGTGACTGGAGTACCATCTGTGCCTGAGAGCTTGGGATTTACATCGACAGGAGTGGAGCAAGGCTTGCATTCGGCCATGCCAGCGCGAGTCAGAATATCAACCATGTACTGCCGCTGAGAGAGGAACAGGCCACTCGGAGTGCGCTGAACCTGCATCCCCAAAAAGTGATGAAGCTCGCCGAGATCCTTCATGGAAAACTCCTGCTGAAGAGTTCCAATGATGCGCCGTAGGAGGGCTGTGGATGAGGCTGTGAGCACAATGTCATCAACATAGAGCAGGAGATACACCAAGTCAGTGCCGCGACAGTAGACAAACAGAGATGTGTCAGATTTAGCCTCCACAAAACCAAGTGAGAGCAGAAACGAGGCAAACCGGCTGTACCAGGCGCGGGGCGCCTGTTTGAGACCATATAAAGAACGATTCAACCGGCAGACGAAGTCGGGGTGAGCTGAATCTGTAAAACCAGAAGGCTGGGAGCAATATACTGTTTCTGACAGAGTGCCATGAAGAAATGCATTCTTGACGTCGAGCTGATGAACAGGCCAGTTGCGAGACAGTGCAAGAGTCAACACAGTGCGCACTGTAGCAGGCTTCACAACCGGACTGAAGGTCTCGTCAAAATCAATGCCAGGACGCTGTGAGAAACCTCGAAGAACCCAACGAGCCTTGTACCTCTCAAGAGAACCATCAGCATGGAACTTGTGCTTGAAAACCCACTTGCCGGAGACAATATTGGCAGCCGGAGGACGAGGAACAAGATCCCAAGTGTTGTTCCCCAAGAGAGCCGAGAACTCCTCTTCCATGGCCTGGCGCCAGTGAGGATCAGCAAGAGCAGCTCGATAGGTCCGTGGCACAGGTGAGAGTTGTGCTGCGTGAAATAGAGCTGGCTGTCGAAACCCCAGTTTTGCTCGAGTAGTCATGCGGTGATGGTTGACGACCGGGGGAACAGGAACAGCGCCGGGTGGGAGCTGAGATGCGGCTGCTGAAGGCGAAGAAGCAGCAACAGGCGTCGGTGCAGCGGGTGCAGCAACGGGCGTTGTTGCAGCGGGCGCCTGCGGTGAAGGAGTAGCATCAGCAGTCGGAGCTGGCGCAGAACGACGAGTGTAGACGAATCCGTCGAAGCGTCGAGGGCCGGGACCCGGCTGGGTATCCGGGGCGCGGTCGGCAACGACTGCAGGTGCAGCGTCGTTTGTCCGGGCGGAGCCAAGATCAGGTGTAGGTGCGGCGGTAGGCAGGGGCAGCAGCTGTTCGTTGGAGCACGGACTGCTGACTGCTGCTACAGGGGCCGCACGTGGCTGTGCGGGAGCGTCTGTTATACCTGCAGGAAGGAGACAGAAACGTGCTGATCCAATAGGAGCAGGCACGGCAGGGTGAGAATCTAAGAGAAACTCAAAATCCTCGGCAGTGGGTGTGGATGACTGTTCGGCAAAGGGAAAAGAAGTCTCATCAAAGACTACGTGCCGAGATATGATGATCTTGTTGGAGTGAATATCGAGGCATCGATATCCTTTGTGATGATCAGAATAACCAAGGAAGACACACAAAACAGAACGAGGAGCAAGTTTGTGGGGGGAAGTGGCTAACAAGTTAGGATAGCATTTGCAACCAAAGACACGAAGATGATCATAGACTGGAGCTGTACCGAAGAGGGCTTGGTGAGGGGTGGAAAAACGAAGTGTCTTGGTTGGCAAAATGTTGAGAAGACGAGTAGTGGTGTTGAGTGCCTCAGCCCAGTAAGACGGGGGAATGCTGGCCTGAAAAAGAAGGGAGCGAACAACGTCATTAATGGTGCGAATGATGCGTTCGGCTTTGCCGTTCTGAGGCGAAGTATAGGGGCATGACATCCGGAGATGGACACCATTGGTGAGGAAGAAAGCGCGGGTACTAGAGTTGTCAAACTCACGACCGTTATCGCACTGAACACCTTGAATGGGGACGCCAAACTGAGTATGCACATAGGAGAAGAAATGAGTAAGAGTGGCAAATGTGTCAGACTTAAGGCGTAGGGGGAAAGTCCATAGGTAATGTGAGTAATCATCAAGGATAACCAGATAATATTTGAAACCAGAAATACTCAACACAGGAGAAGTCCATAGGTCACAGTGAATTAACTGGAAAATTTTAGTGGCACGGGATGATGACACACTAAAAGGAAGACAAGTATGACGACCTAACTGACATGCATGACACAAAGTATCAGTAGTAGCATTCTTATTACAAGAAATCCCCGAAATGTGTGCTAGTTTGGACATGACTTCGCGACCTGGATGCCCAAGACGTTGATGCCAGAGCGATGGTGAAACAACAGCATGAAAGGTGGATGCTGAAAGCCGCAGCGGGTAGAGAGGACCGGAGCTGTCACAGCGGACGATCTCTTTCCGAGAGAGAAGATCCTTCACAGAGCAGCCAAAAGGGTCAAATTCAACTGAGCAATTATTGTCAGAAGTGAACTGGCGCACAGAAATAAGATTCTTAATGAGATTAGGTGCAACAAGAACATTGTTAAGACGAAGGGAATTGGAAAGAGCAGCATGACCAGCAGAAATAACAGGAATGGAATGACCATTGCCGACAATAATAGAGCAAGGAAGCTGCGTAGGAGTGGACTGGGAGAGAGTACCAGCATCAGAGGACATGTGAGTGGTGGCGCCCGAGTCGAAGTACCACTCACGCTGCTGAGGGGGCTGCAGTGTCATGGTGCTGAAGTCGGAGAGGAGCGCCTGCTGATCCCAGGAAGGGAGAGGAGCGCCCGAGCTGTAGAAGCCAGGCGGTGGAGCTTGCCACTGCTGCTGGGTAGTCAATGGCGGCGGTTGCTGGCTCCCAGGCCATGGTGGAAGTGGCTGCTGGATCCCAGACCACTGCCCCTGGGCACCGGCGAGTAGGGACTGGGGCAGCGGGGGTGGCTGCTGCTGAGCATCGTGGCGAGGAGTCGAAGGAGCGCCTGGAGCTCGCGGGCCGGGCCACATGTGGATGGACCCGGACCACGGATTGTGGGGGGACGGCCACTGTCCACGGACAGGGGACGGCCACTGTCCACCAACAGAGGGGCCGGAGAAGAAGCCACCGGGAGCTGCGCCGTTTGGCTGCGAACGCCCGCCCTTCTTCCCAGCACGTTTGCCCCGTGACTGCTGGTGCGGCTGCTGCTTCGGCTTGGAGTTGTTCGGCGACGCCTTAGGTGGTCCGGAGGCGAGCAGAGCGGTGGCCGATGTCGAGGAGTGATGTGCCAAGGTAAGTTCCTCGAGGAGAAGATCGTTTCGTACCTCCAAGAAGGTAGGAAGAGGCCGCCCACGTCGAAGATGAAGACCGATGCTGCTGAAACGTTCGTTGAGGCCGCGGATGACGTTGAGGACGAGAGTGCGGTCGGGAACGGGCTCACCAAGATCACCGAGGGCATCGGCCATCCCTTTGAACTTGCGACAGTAGTCGGTGATGGAGAGATCGCCTTGGCGGAAGTTGCGAAACTCCGCGTCGAGGAAGAGGGCTCGAGTCTCCCGGTTCCCGAGGAACTGGGATTCTATGGCGAGCCACGCGGCGCGGGCGGAGACGTCGCGAATGAGAACGGCGTCGGCTAGCTCGGTGGTGATGGTGCCGACGATCCAAGACTTGACGACGCAATCCATCCGCACCCAATCTGGAGAGAAGGGTGCGTAGGCGTCAGTGAGAACGTGGCCTTCCAGGGAGTACTTGCCGACGGCGAGCAGGAAGGCGTCGCGCCACCGGGTGTAGAGGGTGGACGACACGTCGAGGAGGACGGGAATGATAGCCCTGATGTTCTGAACTGCAACCGCCTGAGCGTGCAGATTGATGAGCGCAGCGGCTTCATGAAGGAGAAGAGCTTCATGCGTGCGAGCGTCAGGAGCGTCGTCACGAATGGTGGAGGCGTCGTCGTTGTTGACCTCCTCGTCCAAAGGGTCAGCAGCGGCGCGGGCCTGGGCGGCCCGGGCGAGAGCGTCGCGGATGCGGGCGTCGGCCGCGTCGCGCTCCTTGGTGGCCTCAGCCGCCTCGCGTTCAGCATCGCGGGCACGCGCAAGGGCGAGCTCGCGAGTTTGAAGACGAGCAGCCCTCTCCTGCTGCGCGCGCAGAGCAGCCTCTGCCGCAGCAGCGTCGTCGACTCTGGGAGAAGGGGGCTGGTGGCTAGCCATGGACGGCGCGCAGGAGCAGCAGCCGTAGCAGCGTCGGGTGAGCGCGCTAGACAGCGGAAGGTGAGTAGAAATGAACCTAGACTCGTGATACCATGAAAGCAGATGAACTGCTGAATATTGATTAATGATATGAGGGTTAAAGGTTACATATATATAGGGAGGAGATCTGTGTGGTTTATGGAAACAGAACCAATCATGATCTCCTCACATCTCTAGCTATAGAAACATAACCAATCAGGATCTCTAGCTATAGAAACATAACCAATCAGGATCCCCTCATATCTCTACATATCTCTAGCTGTCCTAATCAGAACCAATCAGCAGATGGCTGTCCTTATGTGGCTGATAGGGACAGAGATGGCGCCAGCCTGTAGGGACTGCATGCATGGCGCAGTCAAGACTGCTAACAATTACATCTGCTACATTATTGTTTCCTCTTATTCTACTTGTGCTTGTTTTTTACTTATATATGTAGTTACCATGCAAGCGCTCCGAACTGCTCCACCAGACATGCAACTAAAGGACAAGTTTTTGGTACAGACCACAATTGTTCCTTATGGTACATCTGACGAGGAACTCGTTCCTGCCTTTGTAAGCACCTAGCTATAACCTTTAGTTGTACAGTGTTCTTTTCATGTCATTTACTGTAACTGTAAATCTCACTATTTTCTTTCTTATCAGTTCTCCAAAGAAACTGGCAGATACATTGAGGAAAGCAAATTGAGAGTTGTTCTTGTTAGTGCATACCAATCCCTTGAAGAGCAACCGACTAATAAAATTCATGACACTGAGCCAGTTGTTGAAGTTCCTGTACTGAAAGAGGTGCCAAATATAGAGAACGAAGTGCCAGATGCTGCAAAAGAAGTTCCTGCCCCTCTGTTACAAGCTCCAGCGATTATGACTGGAATACCTTCACCTGTCCAAGAGACTCCTGGCCTGAGAGAATTTCGTGTGCCGCTGAATGAAGCACCAGC
The DNA here is from genome assembly GCA_029449295.1 of Zea luxurians. NCBI lineage: Eukaryota > Viridiplantae > Streptophyta > Magnoliopsida > Poales > Poaceae > Zea > Zea luxurians. The sequence continues at coordinate 29,907 of JAOPSE010000411.1, read as the reverse complement.
TGTATTGGCAGAATCTCCTTCCGCTCAAAAAGACCCTTCTGCTATTACAGTTGAACATGCCTCTACTGTTACAATTGAACATTCCCCTGCTATTTCCATTGAATCCCCTCCTTTGAAACAAAGTGTCACAGTTTTTAAGGAATCTCCTCCTTCGAAACAAAGCATTGCAGCTTTCAAGGAATATCCTCCTCCTTCGAAACAAAGCATTGCAGTTTTTAAGGAATCTCCTCCACTGGAGGAAACTAGTCCTAAAGAAGCTGTTGTGCTAAGTGACCGAGGACTTTTCAGTGTGCAGAACCATCAATTATCTCATGTAAGCTTCCATTATCTAGTACACTATATGCCAATTTTCCTATGTTTAGCTTAATCTATGAGAATGGTCAGTAAGGCTGTTAAACATGTTTTTGATACACTAGTCGCAAGCCAGCTTCTAGACCAGCAGAGCTGCATACACCCAAAGCAGAACCCAGACTGGCTAGATTTTGGCAAAAGGCCAGCTGTTTTCTACTGAATCTTTATTAGAAAAAATCACCTCTAGCGTAATGGTTAAGGCTTCCGAGTAGCACCTCCAGTTCCCGGGTTCGATCCTCCTCGGGGCGAATTTTGGGCTTGGTTAAAAAAATCCCCTCGTTGTGCCCCGCCCGCTCTCGGAGATCGATATCCTGTGCGCCACACTCCGGTTGGGCCGTTGCAGAGTGGACAATTGATCGGGCCGTTAGTGATAGGGGGCTAGGGTTCGGAGGTTTTCTCGCCGGGACCATGTTTTGTTCTTTTCTTAATATAATACTGGGAGAGCGGTCTTTCCCTCACCGGTCGAGTTTATGAAATACAATGGTGAAGAGCTACATAGAAACTGGATTGAACTTTGATTTGTGGCCGTCATCTTGGCCAGAGAAAATTTAATTGGACAATTGTGTAGTATGTGTCTTCCATAATACAGTTCTGACTTAATTCTTTCACAGAATCACAGCCTTCAAGTCAACATATACATAAAACTCCTGTTCTTGTTGCTCTTGTTGGGTTTCATCTCTGGCCTACCCAATTTGCATGGGGATATATTTTGTTGTTTTCCTTTTTTGTACAGCATTGTGTTGACTTCTTCTTGTACATATGTAACAGGTAACAGAAGATGTTCAGAATCTGAAATCAAAGCTCAACAATCTCGAATCAAAATTGGAAGAGGTAAGCTGAACACCATGGGATATTTTCCATTACTTGAACAAGCATCAGGATTATAATTTCATTAAATGGAGAAGATACTTTAATACGTTTCTTTTTTTTTTTGGTAGGCTGGAAAGATGATAATAAGGCTAAAAGAAGAGAGCAGAAGTACCACCCAGGAGCGGGATAAGCTACAGCAAGAAATGGTATGTCTTGAACCTCATCAATACTTATATCGCCATCTGGAAAATGTAGAACAACTATATATACTGTTGCTTAAATCAAAGAGCATTCAAACATAGGGTTTTTAACTTGACTGATAAATAAGAAGCATGAATAAACTAAACGCCTTTCAGCCACAACCCCCTTCCCATACTGTTACTTTTTGGCCTGAAATCTAACACATTTATAGCCACAAGCCCACAATGAATGAATGAAAGGGGCTGCATTTTGTGGTCAGATCCGTGTGCATCAATGCCCGTGAACCGGTTCTGGTAGATTCTTTGTGCCATGTTTTCTGCATGAGGCATTTGTAATTGTACCAGATGCTAGAGGAGGCACCCATCCGGAATTTCATGCACTAAATGGTCCCCAGATATCCAAATAAAAAGTCCCCTCATAGAATCTGACAAGCAATATTTATTGATGCATTCATTTCCCTATTTATGCGATTAGATCTGGAGGGGCGATTGATAATCACCTCATATGTCTTATCCGTGTATGAAACTGAGCACTGAAGATACTCTCTGAGCTATCGTATTAACTTTGCTTTGGTCTAGGCCTTAGCTATTACATGCTGGTCATATTTTGATACGGTGCATGGGTTGTCCAGGTATTCCTAAGAAAGAAGGGAACCCCAAGGAGCCAAGTGGGTTTTCCCTTGCTGTTTGTGGTCTACGTCGCGCTTCTTGGTACCTTACTCGGTTACCTGCTCCGTCTATGAATTCAGAACTCTAAGGAAAAAAAAAAGTTCAGCAGCTGGGATGCCTCATATGCGGCAAGAGAACTGAATTGAACGGCAGTTGCACTCTAAAATGTTGGAGAGGTGAATTTATTAGCATTATTAGTTCAGGACTTCTTATGTTTTTTTTGCACATAACAGCAGTACCAAACTACCAGCAGTTGCGTGCATGTATAGAACAGTATTTTTTTTGGCGTTGTATAGAACCCACCCAAAAGATGTCTGCTGCCTTGTAGACTAATTATGGGGATTCTTCCTATGCCTAAGCTTTCTCTTTTCTTCTGTCTCTTTTACAGTTTGCTGGATTCGCTTGTTCTGAATCGGTATTGAACTGTCGTGTGACTATTTACACCTAGTTTCCTTCCACTTATTGATTTTATGCAGTTAATTAACTAGAGCAAAATACCCTGGCATATAGAGGCAAGAAACTGTGTATCGAAAATCCAACAGGACCGTTCAAGATACCAAGATGAAACAAGAGATCACTGCTCATGCAATGAGAAGTACAAAGGACGGGCACGCACAGCGACCTTCAAACAGAAATCCATTCGACCTGGTGGGCTCTGAAGCGAGGCAACATTGTTTCACGTGGAGGATTGGTCAGGAACGGCTTCAGAATCCAGAAGGGCGGCGGGCAGCAGTCCTGCAGCAAGCAGCAGAACGTAGAATACTTCCCTTCTTTCTTGGATCAGCAACGGACCGGCCAGCTAAGTCCAATCACTTAGGGCTGTCTTCAGCAGACCATACATATAGTCCAATCACTTAGGGCCTAACTAGATTTGTCACACATCATGCAAGCATGAGTTTTCCCGAGGGACCTTGGTCCATTCATGCATGCACGTGGCATTTAAGACCATAATCCTCGTGAGACAGGTGTCTGTTAACTAAAAAGTACAAATGATGCCCGTACAGAATTCAAGTTGACGTTGATGGCCTCACGGCCCACAATATAGATAAAAAATTGAGGAATAAAAGTCATGCAGGTCAATATTTTTTTTGAACAATCAGGAGGGGAGGCCCCTACTAAGGATTTTATTAAAGAAGCGAAAAAAAAACGTTAAAACTTAGTCTTTTTACAAACGTTAAAAGGAAAAGAATAAGAGAGCACTACTCCTGTGCCTGCCACAGACTCAGCCAATTCGGGATAGAGGTGTCAAATTTCCCCCGTGCTCTGTGGATGATCAACCGCAGTTCTTTGCTGAATTCCTGCGTACAGCGGTGCACCGAAGGATCTTTGTTTGAAAACAACCACTCGTTTCGGCTTTTTCAGATGCTCCAAGTCATGAGAATAATAATCTCCATAGAGAAGGGAACATTAAGCTGGTGGTTAAGGTTCGCTGATGCCTCCTCAGGATTAGAAATTCTGGGCGGAGTTATGCCAATTGAGTTCCAGCAGGCTTTCGCGAAATTGCATCTGAGGAATAGATGATAGAGGGTCTCCTCTCTTTGCCATAGGCAGTTCTTGCAAGAATAAGAATCCAGCTCCATGTTTCTCCTTCTCAGCATATCTCTGGTATTTAGCCTATTTTTGAGCCACAACCAGTAGAAGACTCTATGCTTAGGCTGACATTTGTTTTTCCATACTAGTCTATAAATAGGGTGAATCTGCGTCTGGCCCATAAAAAATCTGTAAGCTTTTTGGGAGGAGAATTTGTCAGACCCCCAAATGTACCTCCAACGGTCATGAGCGTCACTCAGGACAATTTGCTCCCAAGATCCCTTCAGCACCAGAAATTGATCATACGCTTGTTCAGAGATAGGCAAATGAAAAAAAACCATCAAACTGCTCCTGCTCTTTGGCCTCTTTAATAGTCAATTTTGTGTTTTTGACAAAGGAGAATAGCTCTGGAAAATTATGCCTCGGGATGCTCTGACTCCACTGGTCATCCCAGAACGAAATTGATCTGCCATTACCAATAGCAGGGATAGCCAGTCCTTTAAAGTTTGGAAGAAGCTTGATTATGCTCTTCCACCAGAAAGAGCCAATGTTTCTATGACCAGGGAGACCACGGGGTAAATAGTATTTATTCCAGATAAGATGCACCCAAGGTAAGTCGCTGTGATTGAAAAATTTATGCAAGAATTTGATTAGAAGAGCCTCGTTCTGCGTTTCCAAGCGAAGAACCCCCAGCCCACCATTCACTTTCCTCTGAGTAACCGCATTCCAAGCAATCAGAGGTGGCTTCTTGGAATTGATGTCATTTCCTCTCCACAGACAGTGCTTTCTGAAAATGTCAATTTCCTTAATGATGGTTTTAGGTATCTTGAGCGTGCACATAAAGAACATTGGTAGGGCTGAGAAGACTGAATTTACTAATTCCAAGCGCCCAGCCTGAGACAAAAAGTTTGAGGAGCAGGACAGCCTCTTCTGAATCCTTTGAATAAGAGGGAAATAGTGTTCCTTTCTGGGTCTCGCAAGGCCCAGAGGCAAACCAAGATAGGTGAATGGCATCTCTCCAATCTGGCAATTGAAGGTACGGGACAGGATCACCATTTTTTTAGGGGACACATTTATAGGGAACATATTTGATTTATTATAGTTAACCTTCAGGCTAGTAGCAGAAGCAAAAGAGTTGAGGATTGCCTTGAGGAAGAAAAGTTGCTTAGGGCATGCCTCCAAAATCAAAAGAGTGTCGTCTGCATACTGAACAATCGGGAAATCCTGGTCACCAATATCCGGTAACGGGAGCTTAAGAAGATTCCACAGCCTAGCTTTATTGATGATGCTCTGAAGAAGGTCAGCTACCAGGACAAACAACAGAGGCGAAAGAAGATCACCCTGCCTAACACCTCTCCTGCAATGAAAGGGCTTACCAGGAACTCCATTGAGTAACATCGAAGACGTGCCAGAGTGAAGGATGCTCCGAATCCAGTTGATCCACCTAGGGCCGAAACCTTTGTGGATCAGAACCTGGATAATCAGCTCATGCTCAACAGTGTCAAAAGCTTTTTCGAAGTCTAGCTTGAGCACAATGATATCTTTCTTTGAGGAGTGGCATAAGTGAATGTATTCAAAGGCCCAGGCCAAGCAGTCTTGAATAGACCTCCCCTTGATGAAACCATACTGATTCTTGTGAATTAACCGAGACATGAACGGTTGCAGACGGTTTGCCAACAGCTTCGTTAAGATTTTCATACTATTGTTTAGAAGTGAAATTGGTCTGTAATCCCCCACCTTCTGAGGACTCTCCATCTTCGGGATCAAAACAATGAAGGACCCGTTGATACTTCTAAGGCAGACCTCACCATGATAGAATTTATCACACAGATCATAGAAATCTGGAGCAATGACATGCCAGCACTTCTTGATAAAATTTGTATTGAAACCATCTGGGCCCGGAGATTTATCTGAAGGTAAAAGTTTTATAATGCTATCGATCTCCAATTTAGAAAACGGTGAGTCTAACCCATGAAGTTGCTCATTACTGGTTAAAAGTTCTGAGAGATCAAAACCAATGCCTGAAAAGTCAGACGGTCCCAATCTGCATTTGAAAGCTTCCTAGAGAAGATCAGACTTATGTTCATGCTCGAGGAAAGTGATCCCATTGTCATCAGTCAAGGTAGCAATTGAATTTTTCCTGTGCTTAATGGTGGCATGGGCGTGAAAGAAGCGAGAGCAAATGTCTCCATCAGTAACCCACCTAATAGCCGCACGCTGCTTCCAATAGATTTTCTGAATATTAAGCAATTCTGCCACCTTTTGTTGCAGAATTTCTCTGAAATTCCATTCCTCAATAGATAGATCCTGATGCTCTTCCATGTTGTCAATAAGCTCAATTAGCAGCTTGATGTTCTTCACTGTTTTATCAATTTTTGGCAGCGATCTCTGCCAGTCTTTCAGAACTTTTCTTACATACTTGAACTTGGCAGTCAGATTTTTAGCTTTGTCGGGAATGCTAGGGAGCCCATTCCATGTAGTTTGGAAAAGATTCATGAAACCATCCAATTCAAGCCAGAAGTTCTCAAACCGAAATAACTTAGGTTTAGGAATTCTAGACTTAAAGGAAACCAAACAAGGAATATGATCGGAGATGTCTCGCGGCATTGTCTTAGCATGGGAGTCCGGGTAGACAGTCGACCATTCTTGAGAGATGAAAAACCAATCCAGCCTCTGAATAAGAGGTTCCCGCTGTCTGATCGACCAGGTGTACGTTAGCCCGTGTAGGGGAATTTCAATCAAGTCTAAGTTGCTTATTGCTTCATTGAACTTCAACATAAGGTTAGTATCACCCACAATCCTATTCCTGTCCTCCGGCCGACGGATTAAATTGAAATCACCAACGAGAAGCCAAAGTTTGTCAGAAGGCATAGAGATATTATGCAGCCAGTTGAGGAAATCAATTTTCCCATGTTGGGTACAAGGAGCATAAACATTTGTAATAATCCAGGAACAAGCCGACAAGTTTGAAGTGAATTCCACCGACTAGGCATAATTATTTTGAAAGATAACATTCCCGAAAAGCCTCGAGCTCTTCCAAATGATAACAGATCCTCCCGAGTTCCCCATCGAGGGTACAAAAGCAAAAGAGTCAAAATGAGCAGGACAAAAGTTTTTAAGGTATGCCGAGTCAAAGAACTCCTTTTTTGTTTCTTGCAAACAAACAACCTCACAACCAGCATCCCGAATAGAACAACGAATAGCATTCCACTTAGCGGTAGAGTTAATTCCTCTAACGTTGTGGCTCAGCACAGACCACTCCATGAAGTTAACAGTATTGGGATTACTCATTGAGTAAACAAGAAGTTTTTGGGGCATAACAATACCCAAACCAGTGGGTAAAGTCAGAATCAGTCCACAAGCAAAATATTAACAGAACATTAAAACAAGCACGCACAGGTGCTAGCCAAGTATCCAAAAGACCTGCATGAACCAAAAGTAAAACCGAGCACACCCAAAAGTTAATGGGGCCCACACCGAAGCCTAGATCCCCCGCCGTCCGCCTATTGGTTGTCTTGCTTATCTTCATCAGATGGATCATCAGTTTTTTTATCATCCAGATCCATGCAGGTCAATATAACCAAATCAACACTTGACAAGGACAGTGCAGGTCTCGGGAGGAGATGAATTTGACCAGGATGTACTGAAAGAGGGGAAAAGAGCAAGAAAATGATGCCAGTCAAACCATTCCTACCGATGTGCCTGTAACAAACTTCATCCTTAGTTGCGTGGCTGGTATTGGTGCTAGCTGGTGTGGAAATTGATTTGGTCGAGTGAGTTGTCTCGTCTCCAACCAAAAAGGACAAAGAAGGAAAAATGAACCGCAAGCAACATGGAAGGGAAAGCGGATAGCGACGCCTGAACAACTAGCCCCACGCAGCCACGAAACAAAAAGGCCGAAAGCGAAGAAGATATATATCAGAAAGACAGACAGACAGATACCGTAGAACAGAAAGAAAGGTCTCCCCGTCCAGAGTCGGCAGCATAAAGAAATTCCACAGCCAACAAGAAGCCTTCTCGCCTCCTTCCTCCATCCTCCACCCTATCGAGAACCATGGGCAAGCTGTGCTGCAGCCAGGAAGATGACGAGCCGGCGTTCAACCTTCTGGGGCTGCTCGTCACCGTCGTCCTCGCCTTGCTGCTGCTCATGCTGTGCACACCTCCCCGGCGCAGGCGCTGCGTCGCATACTACCCTCCTTGCTGCTAGGAACCTTCGATTTGAGGTAGGGACTAGCTAGGGAGGGTGGTCTTCTGGTGGTGGTGGGGGTGGGGGGTGAATAGGAAGGAGATGGGCACCGAGCTAAGGCATCGAATGCGGAGCTTAGCTAAGTCCCAAGTTACTATGAAATAAATTGCGCTGAGTTTGTAAAGCGTTCTGTTAGTACTGTCAAATGTGCCTGATCTGCAATGCAACCTGCCTGTTCCGAAAGTTCATTGATAGATTGACCACGTACTGAAACCTGTCGGTCTGGTATTCCAGTCGCCTTCCGCGCGCGAGATTTATCCTCCGTCCGTGTCGAGTTTTCTGTCAGGTCAGGAAAGAGAGAGAATCTGATGAGGCACCGAATTCCGTCGCGTCTTTCAGAAAACTTCCCAAGCTAGCCATGTAACCGGAGCCTAGGATTTTGTGTGAAGTTTCGAAGGGACCGACCGAGTGTGCGTAGCTCGTACGTCCCGGTCGATCGGTTCATGAATTGCATGCATGATCAGTCTGTCTGTGCTGCATTTCTCTTTTCGAGGTTTCAGTCTGTGCTACTTTAGTGTCAAGGAAAGGAAAAGAAAACTGATACGGCATGATTCCATCGATCATACAAGATTTCAATTCAACAACTACTTATCTGCGGCAGTCCAGTCCAGACGACCACCTCCGTCTTCCTTGTTTACCTTGCGTTGCCCTCTCCCCTTTCTCGCAGGTGGTAGCGCCGTGGCGGGTTAGCCACCTTGATACGATGATATTGTTAGATAATCCTTGCATTTACTTGGTTTTCTTTCTCCACTGTGTTACGTTGTGATCCTGAGGCTGCGACGCACACATTCAGTTCGTGCAAGGAGCGTCGTCCGGCATGCACTACAACTACCGAGTAAACCTAATCTAATCAAAGCAACGGGTCATACATACCCATAGTAATCCACGGGCCACGTGTAGACCATGATTTCGACCTAAAGTCCGGCTCATTCTGAAAAAAAAAACAACATTCAAACTTAAAAAGGTTGTTGCATTGCACGTCACCATATTCAATTCCGTTGTCAACCATCTTGACAAACTTGGCCGCCTTTGTCAATATTGTTATCAATCAATACGACACAAAGTAGATCAAACAAAGAGAAGACGCAGATTTAACGTGAAAACCCCCTCCACGGCGAAGGAAAAAACCACGGGTGCTATCCACGGGCCAGCAGCAATCTCACTATTTTCATATGATTACATATCACACGAGACTTACAATGAGATAACTACGCTACAGCCCAAACCTCTCGGCGATAGGCCTCCAATTCGCTCACAAACTTAACCGTCTTCTTCAGAAAATATATGTCACACACGGGCTGCTATCAGGTACTGAGCGGCTGAGCCGCCGCCTTAAGAAAATATCTTCAATGCCTCGAAGGAGGCACCGGGCATCACGGATGGGCCGTTGCCGGCACCATCCTCTCCTCCATCGTATTCGTATTGGTCTCTTCGTCGTCGTCTTCGTTCACAATTATTCAGATGCCGATCCAGTATGGTCAGCGCTGAATCACCGCCGCCGTAAGGTTCGGGGACAGCGCGACGCCGGCGGCTCGAGCAAACCGTGCCGCCATCAATGCCAATATGCCGCCGCACCGGGCGGCTCCAAGCGTGTGCAGAGCAGTCGTCTGCACGGATTGGCGCGCTGCCGAGCAGTGGAGCACAGCATGGTCATACTCATACAGATATATATGCAAACTGTTCCAACATGGAAGGGTGTAAAACAGTTGCTGTACTCAACATCATCGCCTATCCTACCTACATTCCAGCTCTGAACTCCCCAAAGTGGGGAGGAAGAAGCAGAAGCAGCAGCAACAGCAGCTGCTAGCTTCAAAGGTCTCTCAGGTAGCCAAACCTGACACGGTTGCTCTTACCCATACACAAAAAAGGATACATGCAGCTGAACATACTCGGCTCTAGCCACCAAAAACACACACTCGCCAATGTGACTCCGCGCATCCTTTTTCTTCACTGACCTGTCTACCTCTGACTGAATCCTACAGGAGGCTCCTCAGGCTCCCAGTCGCTGCTGGAAGCATCGCCTTCGGAAGGGATGGACACCAGGAGAATTGCATTCGCCACATGAGGGCAAGAGAGAGAGAGCCTTATTCACAGACACCCGGACCGGGCGGCACCATGCCATCTCCCAAGATCGGATCCGACTGGTGCCGATGAGTGGGCTCAAACCCATCGTTCGTCTGAAATGATGCCTGGAGTGGAACCTGACGGCTTCACTCATGTGTGCTGTCGAAGCTACCATGGCCATTCATTCGCTCCCTTGAGTTCTCCCCCCACATCCTGGCCTCTGCAACAGCGCGCTGTCTGTCGGTGGCCCTTGGAGCTTCTCTTCTTCTTCCGGTTTGAGCTGGGCTTCCCACTTGCGACCCGGTCGGGTCCATGTCATCCAGTCCTGACCGCCGGCCAGAATCGCTGGCAGAGCTAGTCCTGCTAACCTCTGCTCCATACTTGGATGCCCTGGCAGGGTCCCTCCGCCGCGGGTCTGGAGAATGGTGATGATTAGGCGAGCGCACAGTGCGATGATCACCGTTCCATGCAGCAGGGTTTCTGGACCTGGGGGTAGATGCGTTGCTCCGGCTGTGTTGAACAGGGGCGTTTGGGTCATAAGCCTGAGAAGCGAGATATGAGAGAGCAGTGACAACATCCCCGATGTGAGGGCGTGTAGCAGCTTGCTCTTGCAAGCACATGGCAGCAACAGCTAAGGCCTGATATAGACCCCTCATAGGGAAGCGGCCCTGAAGCATTGGATCAGCCATTTTAGGGAATTTCCTGCGGTCCTTGAACAGTGGACGAGCCTGCAGATTAGATGAACCGTATTAGTTCTACAGATGAAACTGTCTACCAACACATGTTGCTGTTTTAAAGGCTGCTGCAGTGTCAGTCTATCAGACAGCAGTTTCAGATGAGTTGAAGAACTACGAGGCATTCATTTATAAGCACACATAGGCGTTTCACTGACATAAAATAAAAGGATACATGCGATGAAATAGGATAGAAACATACCCATGCCACTAGGTTTTGCTCCCCTTGGGTCTTGGTGTTGTCAATTGCTTTGCGCCCTGTGATAAGTTCAAGGAACACGACTCCAAAGCTATACACATCTGATTTAACTGTGAGCTGCCCAGTCATTGCATATTCTGGGGCACAGTAGCCATATGTACCCATCACACGTGTTGAAACATGGGTCTTGTCACCAACCGGGCCAAGTTTTGCAAGGCCAAAGTCTGATAGCTTCGGATGAAATCCTTCTCCAAGAAGAATGTTTGACGACTTAAAATCCCGGTAAATAACAGGAGGGCTCGCCTTGTCGTGAAGGTACTCTAAGCCCTTAGCTGCACCTGCAGCTATCTTCATCCGTGTGTTCCAGTCTAGAGGTTCTTTATCTGGTGGCAGATCTATACAAATAAATACTTTTCAGTTACAAGACCCGTGAACTGAATGCAAAGAATTGGAAGAGAGAAAAAATAAAGAAAAGAATACCAACTCTAGTGCTAGTCAGAACAAACTGTCCATATATGGTTTAACATTTTTATGTTCACAGAAAGCTTCATCCAAAGATCTGGCTAAATACACAAAGTCCCAGGCAAACATCAACATATTCATTTTAGCCTATGAAAAGCCAACTTCTCCCGAGTTACACTAGTTAGCCGTTGAAGTCTGGGGGTTGATGAACCCCCCTCCCCCCCATCACCAGTTCAGGTTTGAAGGGTGGCACAAACTTCTTAAAAACAAAACCATAGGGGCATCTCTCCCTCTGGTCGAGTTTTTTTTAATATAGATAGTGCATGAAAATTTACATGGCCAGGCACACAATACAAAAAAAATAGCACCCTACCTATACGATAGATCCAACAGTAGTACAACATGCATGCCGATCATTTTAAGCTGAACCAACAATTACGATCTATCAACCTAAGCGCGCAGTTACAGTCATGCTATATACAGAATAGATTTTAACAGTCAGATGAAGCATGCCACTCCTATAGAATAACACAATGCTTCATTACAGCTACAGGCACTCATGGAATATTCCGGAGACTAGATGACAAAGAGGAGATACACAAACCATGCAGATGATCTTCTAGTGACCCCAATGGCATAAACTCATAAACAAGAAGGCGTTGGTCACCGTCAGCACAGTAGCCAATTAGATTGACCAGGTTAGTGTGATGTAAGAGACTGAGCATGAGAACCTCAACCAGAAATTCCCTATTTCCTTGGAGGCCATTACGATCAAGTTGCTTCACAGCAACAGCCTGGGAAGTAAAACTCTGTTAGTATCCAGGGCTAATCCAGGGCGCAAGTATAATCGTTATGTTAGCATTTCCCACCAACATTTTACTTAATGTTTCAACTCAGAAGCCAAATTTGAGAGGATTTAGCTTTACAATCAAAATGTCAATGTGTCATGTTTCAGATATGCTTACCTGTCCATTCTCCAAGCGTCCTTTATATACACGACCAAAACCTCCCTCCCCTAAAAGGCAATCTTGCCTGAAATTCTTAGTGGCTGCAGCAAGTTCACGAAAAGTGAAAGTATGTGCTGCAATATTTTGACTATTCCCATCCTTATGTATAATCAGATCCTTCTTAGATTCTGGTCCACCCTGTGATCTTGATTTGTCTAAGCAGGAAGAAAGAAATTATACATTGGATCAGCAGCAGTTACTTTCAAGAATTCAACATTTAAAAACGAACATAACTCAGAAAAGTAGAACTATATTAATAGAAATGCGGAACCATGGTTATCAAGGTGGTAAAGCGAGGCATCAATACAACTTCGGTAAGTGAGGCATGAGGTACCAACGTAAGGAAATGCAACACACCAGCGTGAAGGAGAAAGAATAGGAAAAAAAGAAAAGAAAAAAGAAGGAAGGGGTAAGAAGTGGGCTGGCTCGGTCCACCCGGAAACCCATGTGCCCCTAGCCTGCATACACATCATGATCCAGAGACATCCCTCCCTCGCTCACTCACTAATAATAGTTATTTTTATCCTAGTATGTTCCTCATCCCCGCAGCTGTGGAGCAACAATAAAGCTGTGTAAGAAGCTATGCAGCCAGCCCGAGAAAGTTCGGTTGAGGTATCATCACAAGGAATGTAACGGGCAAGCAAGTACTACCTATGACTACAAAACCCCCATAACTGATCTTCTTTGTACAGTGCTGAAGGACACCATAACCCATCCAACATTTTACAATATCGAACCACCACACTGCGGACAAATCTATGTGAAAAAAATAATTTTGGTTTACGTTAAAACACATTTCCTATGACTCTAGATCGTCCATTGCACATTTAAGGATACATCTAGTTGTATAAATAAACACATAAAAATAGGTGTTTCATCGTAGTATATCTCTCCCCCGTAGCAGCAAAAAATGTTGTGTAAGAAGATACACTGCCAGGGCAAGCAAAAAAAAAAAAAAGAACTTCAGTTCATGAATCAATATCCCATCTCTGATCTTTTATCTACCCTGGAGAAGGCCACCACCATAACCCATCCGTCATTTCTAAATATGAAACCACCAAATCACTCCATACAGTTTGCATAACACACATTGCTAGGGGGGAGGGGAGCTGCCTAGGTGGGAAAATTTAATACTCTGGTGTAGTCCAAACACATCCCGATGAGTTTGTGCCAGGCCACCGTTGTTTATCCCACCCAGAAAGGAGGGATACTCCTACTACTTCGGAAACCGTATACGGAGTACTATGTCTTTATCCAGCTACCCCAACGCGGTTTCACATAGTCCCCAGTCCCCACGGACGCGCACTGGTAACGCAGTAACGCTGGAGGTAGAGTTAAATGTCAGAGGCACAAATGAAGTGAGAGCCCAACACCAACACCGCTTCCCGTCGTTTCGCCGACCAAACAAACGAGGCGCAAGGCAGGGTTCCACCGATCCACACTTCCACAGTCGCCACTAGTGGCTCGCCGGAACGATCGCAGTCGCAGCTGATTCTACCCGCAGAGCTCGTGGCACGGTGTATTCGCACGCGCGGGTAGCCTAGCCTAGCAAGCAACAGGGAGCAAGCCTAGACTAGCGGAAAGAGCAGAGCGAAGCGAGGGAGGGAGGGACAGCTCCGAGATCCAGCTCCAGGTCCAGCCGCCGTACCGTACCTGATCCGACGCGGACCACCGCGCGATCCGGCGGGACGTCTTTGCTGGCGCCCGCGGCGGGGGGCTTCCTGGACTCCCCGTCGTGCGCCGCCGACCCGAAGCAGACGAAGCAGCTCATCGGCGACGCTGGCGCCTCCAGGAGTGACCGGCGGCGGGGAAGCGGCCGAGCTGACGAGGCGGGGGCGGGGGGGAGCGCCTCCCCCGATCTGCGAGACTGGAGCAAGGCCTCTTCCCGACCGACGCCGCAGCTGCAAGCGGGCTACTGGCCTAATTGGGGAGGGAGCGGGGGAGGGGGAAGCGCAGCGGTAGCGGGGGATTAGGGAAAGGGAGGGAGGCGCGGCGCCCTGGAGGGAGAGGGACTATGGGAGTGGGGTGAAAGCTACAGCTACAGGGAGGAGGAGGAGAATATGAGGCTGGGGCAAGGCCAGCGGGCAAGCGGAGCAAAAGTCAGCTCTGCTCAGCACCGGGCAGGGATCCAGGATCCTCGGTGACAGCTGACAGGGCAGGGCACTTCCGTTTTCACCGTCTCTCTTGCCTGCCACTATAGACGGTGAGATGGACAAGGCCCACTGGATGGACCGGAGTACGGCCCAGATAAATCTGGTACTAGCTCGGTCCGGCCTATAGGTCATTGTGCCCATGCTGGCCTGGTCCTACACGTTGGGTCATGCTTGGGCCTCCACTTCAACCGATAATGTCGGCCCGGGTTGACATGATATTTATGAGTGATTGAATATACTGAATTGATAAAATTGTAGTAAAATTAGCTATCTATTTATTAGCTAATTTGCTAAAAATATTAATCTCTACTATTATAATGACACTGTTTTAGATAGAATCATGCACGGAACCGTTTCCACCGTCGTCTATCTCCCCGCGTGCTTCAGCTCGCCCTGCGGCTTCTCCCCACCGGCTTCCATGCCAGCCGCACGCCACGTCGTTGCCCGCACAACCGTCTCTGCGTACCTCATGCCACTAAACCCTTTTAGGTTATGTTCGGTTATACCAATCTAGAAGAGGATTGGAGGGGATTTAATCCCCTCTGAATTGGTGTAACCGAACAAGCCCTTAGTCGATTCTTAGTCTTCTACATGTCATGGTGGTTCCTAGTCTTCTACAAGGTTGATTGTATTCCCGGTGGGGGCTCCGGCGCTGGCACAGTGGAAGGGTGGTGCCTATGTCTTCGATTGTGTTTCTTATGCAGAAGCTAGTGCTCAACATCTCTGCCGAAGATAGTGGGGATAGCCTCACCGGCCCCCCAAGGTTGGTGCCTGTTCTTGCACGTCATATTTTTTGTCAAAAAAACACTCCATTGTTTTTTATCCTTGTTATAGCCATCCAGTTGCCATCGTTGGTAGAATCTCGTGCGCCCTTCATAGGTAGCTTCTGCTACTCGTTTAGGGGCGTTTGGTTTCTATAGACTAATTTTTAGTCCCTCTATTTTATTACATTTCAATTCCTAAATTAGCAAATACGAAAACTAAAAGTCTTTGTAAGCTAGTGGTACATGCCTTAAGTAACAAATTTTGGCATTTATCATTTTTGTAAGCTTTGGTATTTAATGCTCGTACTTGTTGATGTGATGATGCTTTATCTTAAAGCTTGCTGATTTGCTAGGTAAAAAAATAGCATAAAGGGTTGCAGTGTACATTTGGGTTCAACCCTTTTTCCCACTAGGTGACACTTGATAAAAAGGAGAACTATGACAACCGATTTCTCTGTTGTTTGGTCCTCCTCAGAGGATGTTGCCTAATATGAAGAGCTTTCAACTGTGATCAATTGTCTACATGCATATGCTTATTTTTTATGCTCCGTATAATAATGTTTTCCAAGGTTCATTGTCGGTCGGACTTGATGTTTCCATGGTGGAGGTTATAGGTGCGCTGATGTATAGGACTTCCTTTGCATTTCTCGGTAGGATTGCGAACATGATTGCCGTATTTTATTACTAGAAAGCTGGGATTACACTTGATCTGTTCTTGTATTCTTACAAGTATCAAGTGGACGAGTTTCTTGAATCGTGTAAGTCATTCAACTTTCAGATTAATATATTTACTGGGTTTTCGTAAATCCTCGTCTAGGCCCTGTTACTATTTCTTCCAAAAAAATGTTGGTCTACCCAACATATAGTGTTCCTACCATATCTGTTTTTTGTTTCCTTTCATGTGATCTTTCAATCCTCTACCACTTTGATTTTTTAACAGAAAAAGGCGGGGCTTGACTGATTAGTTTTTCACTCGCTACATGAGCAACTGCAAGTTCTATATATATATATATATATATATATAAGAAGCTGCAACATAAAACCAAACAGATTAGAGTTTTCTTTGTTCGCTCTGCTATGCTAAAACTATCTGTAGAAGTCTTTTTATCCAACTCTCTATCACACTTTTTATTATATGCTATTATGCACTAATATTATATCGAATAATTTGTATGTCGTCGCAACGTACGAGTATTATACTAGTAGATAAACTATTAGCTAAATTGTTTGGATGCCTTCGACTAATTTTAATATTTAACTATTATCTTTAGTGCATTTAAACACCTCCTTAAGCTCTTCGAGTCTTCGTCTCCCCTTGCTCTCTGCCTTAGGACATGTAACCTAGATGCTATATTATAATTCTTCAAACGTTAGATACATCTAAAAAACTTGTTTATACAATCCAATGTATCTTATTCATTAGAATCCCTAAAGACACATCTCATTTATGTGAGCTGTATGGGTGGAACTATATCTTATACTTAGTGAACCTTGCTATAGACTTTTATTCACCAAGATATGTCTCTTATGTTTTTTACATTTAATCCCTTAGACACCCCTTAAGATACATGTTATTTACGTGGATCGTATATGACCTTATTATTTCTTGACAGGCTGAAACTCTAGTTGATAAACCATAGACCGATTATCGAAAAAACATAGACCAGATCTTACAGGGAATATGTCTAGTGCTATTTTTAGCGTGCATATTTTTTTTATAGTTTGGATATAATTTTCAGCTTCAAACTTTCATTTTAATGATATTAGACTTTTTAGAAAGTTAATGAAAAGCTCTATAACTTGAAGTTGAAGCCACATCAATTTAAACAGATCCAAAATCATAATTTACTTCTAATTCAGCCATCTCTTTGTCTCTTTGTCTCAATTTAGGTGTCTTTACTTTCATTTGTGTCTCTGTGTTCGGACTTCTTTATTTTTTGGTGTCTCAAACCTTTTTTAGGATGTCTTGTTGGTCTTTAAAATGGTTTGTATCAAGGTTTAAAATGGCGGGCTATATCTTTTTGGAGGACCTAAAGTTACGACATTTCACTTTTAGCCGATGTTTCAGCTACAACCGCTATAGTCCGATTTAGCTCTACTAAATGTTGTAGCTTTTGCGCTAAATAGCGAACGCTATTTATATTTTTCATGGTGAGTCAAAAAATAATGAATGTAGTGATGAAGTATGAGGAAGCTCATTGATATTAATGAATATAATGAAGATCAAACTTGAGTTTGCTTCATACAGAACAAGATGATGCACATGCTATTGACATGGATCAACAACCCACAAGCGCTCATTCTTCTGATTCAGATAACTTTATGCTTGATGAATAGATCACACTAATAGACATTCGCTTGCACTAATAAGTTTTTTGTTATATACTAAATCATGGTATTGTGTTGCTACCATGTTGGTAAGCTGGTGAACACTTTATTGTCCTAGTATTTGAGAACTAAGCAAACCTATTAACTATCATGTTGTGCAACTAACTAAATAGTGGCTAACTGTGTTATTGAAGTCTTCAGTCCCATGAATCATGTGTTAATGTCCCTAGTCTTAAATACCCTTGGAAACATATTGCTCTTAGTCATATATCTTAACTTCTTGTTTTTTTTCATAAATTAATAAATATTTTTATGTTTTTTATAAATTTGCTATTTGCTATAGCTACGACGTAGCCTAAAAATGATGCCGCTATTTTGCATAGCCCACTATTTTAAACCTTAGTTTGTATTATTTTATTTTAGGTGTTGATCATTCAACAAATGATTTTGCCTAAGTATAAGTTCACCTTTCATCCATTTGAATTATACCATGTATACTAGTAAAAATACATTAGTTCAAATGATCATGTTGTTCATGAAACACTGAAATCCAAACAAAATGGATCATAAGGTCTATTTTACTTACACGGTCCACTTAACGTCGTATTTCTTGAGGTAATCATTTGTCTCGATCTTAAGGGCCCAGAGAATTTCTCCGTTCGTCCACAGCCTGTTCGTTGCTTTGGAAATGATACGATGAAGCAAAGCAAATATTGATGTCCATATTTTTGCAATAATCGTCGAACAGGCCAGATGATTTTCTACAAAAAGTTTAGTGAATATCATTGCTTACAAAAAGACTTTCTAAACCAATAATTTAGATAGTCAAACTTCTCTCTAGCATTTCTCTAAATAAACTTTTTAAATTTAACAACTTATCATCTAACCTTATTTTCTCTTTGCATTTAACAACCATTTAGTAATTTACTAAATAAAAATGCTGACTGCATTATGTACATAATAAAGGTAACTGATGACATTTTTTATTTTTTATGTGGATAGATACTGTTAGGGCCTTCGTCTTCCGAAGGTCCTCAAAAACACGACTAACATGTTTCTCAAGTATAATATATGTACAGGAACCTTCGGACATGGGATGAAGTTGTACATAATATGAAGAGCGCGGTTTAGAAGAAGGATGAACCAGCGCCGAAGCTACCCGTGAAAAAGCTTCGGATTAGCGGTGGAAAATGAAACCGACTTAAAGGAAAAAAGACTGTTTAGTCCTCGATAGATTATCCCGAAGTCAGTAGTAAATATCAAGGGCATGAATGTAATCCCACACAGGCTGCGTCCTGCGCCTATAAATAGATGAACAGTGACACCGTATTGTTCATGCTGGCTTGTATTCACTCGCACGTCATGCTTGGATTTTTACCTTCTATCAAGCCGAAGGTATAAATGTAATTCGATACCGTTCATGTTCATTCATGATAAGATAATAAAAATATTCTGACGATATCATATAATCATTTATATTATTTTCCATGTTTCATATGCTTATACTTTCATTATTGCATATTGAGATGATGAAGGTACGTCCTTCATAACCTTCGTCTGATGATCATTATATTCTAAGGGAAATAATGCCTCGAAGGACGAATGTATTTAACCATTAACATTTTGTGTTGCCTTGTTCTTGACTCTTAGCATTTGAGAACAAGCCCCCAACATTGGCGCCCACCTCCGGTGAACTCATTCGACCACCTTCGGTAAGCTGTGACCTTCGTCATGCCGCCGAAGAAAGCTTTAGGGCTAGAGGCTGCACTGCAGCCACTGGATGTCAACCAAGACACATTGTGCGAAGCCCGAAGCCAAAAAAGGAAGGCTACAAGTCCGACGCCTCAGGAGGAAGAGTTGGACCAAGAGATCAGGGATCTCGAAGCCATTCATCACCAGGTCCAAAGGAAGCAGGAGAAAATGCTTCGTCTTGCTGATCTTCAAAGGAAGATCGACGAAGCCGCTGAGGAAATGCGTCATCTCACCCAAGATGACCAGGACTGGCGACCTCAACGCATAGAGCTTTGCCAGGACAGTTCCTATGATGATGACATTTGGTATGATGATTTCCACCATGGAAATTTTACTTTTGATGATGCTTCTCCTCTGTCAGCAGATCTGCACGCTACACCATGGCCTTCATCATACAAGCCACCCCAGCTTTCCATGTATGATGGGCACTCAGACCCCAAACAATTTTTGATGAGCTATGAGGCAACAATATCCTCATATGGAGGCAATGCCGCTGTCATGGCAAAGTCCTTCGTCATGGCAGTCCGAAGTGTGGCCCACATGGTACTCTTCTCTCCGGCCATGGACAATCACGTCATGGAAGAAGCTTAAGGACATGCTGGTCACCAGTTTTCAAGGGTTTCAGACGAAGCCAGTCACTGCTCCGGCCTTGTTCCAGTGCACACAAGACCATGAGGAGTACCTTCAGACATATGTCCGAAGGTTTTTGCGTCTAAGAGCACAAGCGCCTTGTTGGGGCGAAGGCGAAGACGCTACCCTTCGCTTCAGGACTTTGTCACCTCGCTACACCAACAGAGACAAGATGACCGGCGCGGCCCACCCTTCGTCACCTTCATTGCAAGACGAAGGCCAGACTACGACGAAGTCTGGCTGTCCCACGTCCTCACCTGGCCTGGAGGCCCACGTGGGATTCAACCCACTGTAATAGGCCGCGCACGGACAAGTGTGTTACGGGCCTGATTTGTAATAGCTTTTCTGTAATGACGGTCTGTAACCCCTCCTAATGGGAATATTCTAGGGATAGTCCAGGTGCCCGAGTGTATAAATGTCCTTACCTTGGAACGTTGGGCACTCGGGTACCTATAAATACCCCCGTACAGTGCCCTTGAGAGGCCAGATTAACAGAGCTATTGCCTTTCATCACCGAACTTTGCATACACTCTCACCACCCACCCGTTGGATTAACTTGACCCTGAGAGCAAGTTCCAACATTTGGCGCCCACCGTTCGTGCTACGAACAAACCACCCGCGATGGCACCCAAGAGAGCTAGTTCGAAGGCAGCCCCATCTGTCGACGAAGCAGCGAAGGCAGCGCTACTAGCCGAAAAAAGGGCAAGGCCCTCGCAGACAACACCCCCCAAGAAGCCTGCGACGACGAAGCCCTTAGCAAGAGACAGCAACACGAACACCCCACTCCCGAAGGCACCGCATGCACCTGCAGCTCTGGAGGGCAACCACAAGCACCGCCCCCAGGCTTTGCTCCACCAGAGGGCGAAGACACAACAGAGGACGGCGAAGTCATCGGCATCTCAGCCGAAGAACAGCTACAGCTACGAGCACTACGCATGAAGAACCGCAACCTCCAAAAATAGAAAGACATCCTCGAGGCCAAGCGCCAGTGTGTCACCGCGCAAGCCAAGGTGTGCCAAATGATACGGGATGAGGAGCAGAGAGCCCGGGATCTCGAGCAAGAGATCGCGCTCATGCAGAATGAAAGCGAGCATGACCTACAACATGGCCCTTCCCTCCAACAGTGCGCGCCAGCCGAGGACTTCTTCATACTCCAGCGCGGACCCTTCGGCCCGCATGCCACAGCTTTCCAAGGCATCAATTACCTTGACGAGCGAAGTCCCCTGGCCTCGCATGTAATATCCCAAAAAAAAAGTTGCCAAAGGTTGATCTTCGGTGCGTGGATGTGGGAAAAGGGTTGTGGGCCGTTGGATGCTAAGTCGGAGTCATCTGTGGTGTCGCTTCTTTTCTCTCGAAAAGAAAACTCTAGTGGTGGCCTTTTCCCCCTTTTGCCCCTACTTGGCCGCCACCCCTTCCCCCCCTCCCACACTTGGCCGCTCCTCCCTCCTTTCCCCTTGGGCTGGTCGTCCTCTCCTCCCATGGCAGCCCTCTCCACGGCTTCCTCCTCCCTCTAGATCTCTCCCCGTGCAGCAAGGATCGAGAAGAGGAGGAGCACGTTGAATTGAAGGGGAAGAGAGGATCAAGGACATGTTCTTTCCCATCTCTTCTTGCAGAATTTCTTGGGGAAACCCTAGGTATGGATGAGATCCTTGTTCCTCCCTGTAATTATATGCTTTTGGAGGTTATGGATCATGGGAATTAAAGGATTAGAGGTTGGATTTGATGTGAGGTTAGGTTTTGATCTCGAATTAGTTTTCTGCAGAATGGCAGATTCAACAGTTTCTGTTCATGCCAGTTTTCCGTGGCCTTAGTGGCCTCAAAAAAATAAAAAGTCTATATATGAGTCATAGATAATTTGTAGATCTTTCAGTGGCTGCGAAGAACACCTCAATCGGACATCAGAACAAAAAGTTATGGCAGTTTGATTATAGCAGTTTTTCAGTCTCATAATTCTGTGCAGAATCTGTTCTCTTAAGAGTTAGGCAATTTTATCAACAGAATTAAACTGTGAGTTGGTAAAAGAAGTTGTAGATAATTTCATAAGCTTTCCAGATTGTTAAAGAGTGCATTCATATGATTTGTGAAACTCCAGTTATGTTTGTTTTACTGTGGCTGTTCCTGTTTACCTGACAAAAATGAGTGGGTCTGTTCACTGGTGGGTTTCATCTAGTAAATAGCCGAATTGGCTCTTCCAACTATGGATACTTTTGTAGAGGGATAAAAGTTCTTACTTGCAGCAGAATTTCATAATTTTTGGTTCAGTAGTTTGGGAGATATCGAATTTTAAAGTTAACCATACTGCTGTCTAAAACATATTTAGTCAGTTATCTTGTCAGATGTTTTAGAACTTGTAGATGGTAGAATTTAATTATCTATTGAATACTGAAGTTGTAGAGTATTTTGTGTAGATACTCCTAGAGTATTTGTTTGATATCACTGCTATTTTAATTTTAAAGATACAAAATTAACAAACAGCGTTGCTGCTGTATGGCATGTGGTTCAGGGTGGGAGTCTTTCCACTGGGTCTTGGTTTCAAGTGTAGGAGTGTTTTGTTGATTGATGGCAAATGTTTGTGAAATATTTGTACTAAGTTTTATGCCCGCTAGCAGGTGGCTACACTCTAGATCATGTCTAGTACATTTCTTCTTCTTCGATGAAGACAAGTGAATGTAGCGGTGGTTGCTTCCGTTCTGACCTGTTATTTCTAT
Organism: Zea luxurians; assembly: GCA_029449295.1. Classification (NCBI taxonomy): domain Eukaryota; kingdom Viridiplantae; phylum Streptophyta; class Magnoliopsida; order Poales; family Poaceae; genus Zea; species Zea luxurians. The sequence goes on along the minus strand of JAOPSE010000411.1, from coordinate 7,300 downwards.
TACCTACACTCTAATATTCAGAAGTATTGGATTCTTTCATAATTGGACACTATGGTGATGCTTTACTTGCTTGCATTATACTGATGCTCAATCATATATTGATGATGATTATGATTCGAGTATGATTCATGAGATTAATTCACACCCTTGAAGGTAAATTAAGTATTATTTGAGGTTGGTATTGTATCTGAAGGTAAATAAAGTATTATTTGAGGTTTGTATTGTATCTGAAGGAAGTGAAGTTTATTGATAAATGCAGCATGCCATATACATTGCATGACTCATTTGCATCTGAAGTTTTGTCGTGACCTATGGTCCGACCGTACCGGTACAACTTAGCATCGTACGTTGCTCGAGGAGGGGTACGATGCGGCTTCATACCCTTAGAGGTATGAAGGCAGAGGACATATGCATTGCATTCATATGCATTCATTGAAGTGATATTTGCAGATGATGTGGTTTTATACCTTCAGAGGTATGAAGACAGAGTACCTACACTTTGCATTCCTATGCATACATTGAAGTGATATTTGCAGGTTTTGTTGACGCAGGGAAGTGTTATAGAACCTATTGTAGTTGTTCAAGGAAATGAGATGGTATTGGTTATATTAGGACTACTGAGTTCTATATCTACAAGTACTTCTGATCTTAATTGTGATTCTTTTAAAATGTTGGTTAATTCAATTTGTGGTTTAAATATCTCGTCAAAACAATTCGCTTGCTGAGATGTTTCATCTCACTCTTGCATTACTCAATGCAGGTGCTCGTTGCTCATCCAGGGAAGTGGGAAGTAGCAGCACATCCACCTTCACTCTCATAATAGCGCTGCTTAGGCGCAATCATGATTTAATTAGAAGCTTCTTGTCAAAGGATGTTTGTTTCTAACTAGTTGTGCGCACTGGTTAATTTAGTTCATGCCGTTATGGTTGTTTTCCCATTGCTAGCAGATTATTAATGTCGATTATGTTTTCTTATTATGATATCTATTTATACTTTGTTGCTTCCCCGTTTATGCAATTTTCAAAGGAGATGCTGTCGAAATTTTATATACGAATGATAGAGGTGTAGTTTAGTAGCATTCTGGGGTGTTTGTGGATCCCGGGGTGTTACATCGTAACTCCAAGCATCACCGTGGCCCGCCAACTTCAGGGCAGGGACCTACCCCAAGTACAACGGCAGCACTGACCCAGCACAATACATTATGACCTACCAAGTCGCCGTCGCATCGACCGGAGGGGACGATGCCACAATGGCCAAGTCGTTCATCATCGCCCTCGAGGGTCCAGCCTTGACCTGGTACACCAGCTGCCACCATTGTCCATCGACTCCTGGAAAGGACTCCTGGATAAGTTTCTGCTAAATTTCCAAGGGTACCGACCCGATACGGACGCCTTGGCCGAGTTATCACTCTGCAAGCAGCAAGAAAAGGAAACCCTAAGGGAGTACTACCGCAAGTTTCTGACTCTCAAGTCCTAACTGCCTTCGGTCGACGACTACATTACCATACACTATGCCATCAGCGGTCTTCGGGCTGGCGTCCTATACAGTCACTGCATTAGGGACCCACCCAAAAATCTCCAAGAGCTCTATCAACTATTCGAGAAGTACGCCAGATCCGAAGAGCTCCATCAGCGCAAGGTTGAGTCTCAGAGGAAGCCTAAGGACCCTCTGCAGTCCAGCCGAACTTAGACAAGGCCTTCGCAGTCAGACTCTGGACGGGATAGCTGCAGTCAACAGCAGGTGCACAACATAGCCAACCAACACCCCGCTGGCGAGGCCGCTCGCCATCAAGAATATCCCCCCAGGGCCACGGCAATGGCACGCGAGGCCGGGGCCAGGGACGGGCACAACAACCGCGCAGATTTACTGCTTGTTTCACGGCGAAGACTGCACACACCCAACGAGGGATTGCCCAGAAACAAGGGCCACCAAGGACAGAATGTCTCGGGCACAACCAGCCGACAATCAAAGAGTTGTTGCGCACACATAAAACTACCACCAACCATACAACAACGCCCATATCCAGCACCCACCCAACCACGCATATCAGCATCATCAGGAAGTACAAGTCCTTCCACCCCCGCCCCCGCATCACCTAAACCCACACCACCAAAATCACCCACCAGCACCGAAGCAGGAGGACTTCACCGATCAGCCGTATCGCGGAGTCATCCACATGATCACTGCAGGGTCCAGCATAGACTTCGAGACGAAGCGGCAAAAGAGGGATCACTACCGGAGTGTCAACCATGTCGCCCTCACCGACCAGGTGGTGCAAACGAGGTGGTCACACATGCCACTAACCTTCGATGCCAGAGATGTTGATCTGCGCAGCGCACCTCACGTCGACGCCATGGTAATCAACTGCAGCATGGTTGGCTGGGACCTACACAAAGTCCTAGTTGACAATGGCAGCCAGGCAGACATCATCTTCTTGCATGCCTTCGACCGCATGGGCATCAACCACAGCTTACTCAAGCCTTCAGACAACCATCTATATGGCTTCGGCGGCAAGGGCACCTTCCCTGTGGGCAAGATTGAACTACCCCTGTCATTCGGCGTAGCACCCAATGCACGGAGTGAGCAGATTACCTTCGACATCATCGACATGGTTTATCCCTACAACACCATAATGGGCTGGGGCTCCATTATTAAATTTGAAGCGGCAATTTCACGGACTGTACTTATGCATGAAAATTCTAGGTCCACAAGGGGTCATAATAGTTTATGGTAACCAACAGACTGCGCGCAACATTGAGAGAGACTTCGTTCCAGGACAACGGAACATACACTGCCTTACAACACAACGCGAAGTCTCCGAAGAAACCCACCCAGTCGCCGTCGAGAAAGTTAAGGCGCAGCTACAGAGCAACGACGGAACGAAGATAGTTCCCCTTGATCCGGCGTCACCCAAGCAAACGGTCGTAATAAGCGAAGACTTAACTTACTCATCTCCTGTCTCGCCAAAAACAAGGACGTCTTCGCCTGGTCCGCCTCGACCTGGTCGGAGTTAGCCGCACCTTCATCGAGCACAGTCTGGGCATCGACCCTTCGGTGTGCCCAAAAAAGCAGCGGTTGAGCAAGATGTTCGACGAAAAAACAGAAGCCGCTAAAGCCGAAGTGCACCACCTGCTGGAGGCCAATTTCATCGAACCAATCGCCTACCCTACGTGGCTCGCCAACATAGTCATGGTACAAAAGAAAAGCGGCAAGTGGCACATGTGCATCGATTTCACCAGCCTCAACAAGGCCTATCCCAAGGACAATTTCTCGCTGCTATGGATCGACAAGATAGTCAATAGTGCAGCCGGATGCGAAGTCATGTCACTTCTCGATTGCTTCTCTGGCTACCACCAGATATATATGAAGGAGGCAGACAAGGCCAGCACCAGTTTCATCACACCCTTCGGCACGTACTGCTTCATCAGGATGCCAGAGGGACTCAGAACGCTGGGTCAACCTTCTCTCGCCTCACCAAGATGGTGCTCGAGAGCCAAGTAGGACACAACATTTTCACGTATGTGGACGACATCGTTGTCGCCAGCAAAAATAAAGAAGACCACCTGGCCGATCTCGCAGAGACGTTCGCAAACATGCGGGACGCACGACTTCGCCTCAACCCTGAGAAGTGCGTCTTCGGGGTTCACCAGGGAAGATACTGGGCTACCTGGTGTCGCACCGCGGATCGAGGCCAACCCGACCAAGATTCAAGCAATCGTCGACATGACACCCCGCAGTCAACTAGGATGTCCAGCGTCTGACAGGCAGGTTAGTTGCCCTGAACAGATTCATCTCCAAGTCTGCAGAGCGAAGTCTACCCTTTCTCAAGACACTGCATGGGGCGAAAGACTTCGCGTGGGGACCAGAACAGGCGGCAGCCTTCGCATCATTCAAGCAACATCTGTTAGATTTGGCAATTCTCACCAGTCCAGACCCCTCGCTGCCCCTGCTGCTCTACATCGTAGCCTTGCCATATGCAGTCAGCGCAGCCCTAGTCCAAGAGCAAGATAGAGAGGGCATGACCCGTAGTGTCCAGTCTACTACGTCTCTGAAGTCCTCACGGCCTCCAAGTGTAACATGACCGAATTGGAAAAATTTCTTATGCAGTCGTCATGGCATCGCGCAAGCTACGCCACTACTTCGAGGCGTTCAAAGTGCGGGTCACCTCAGACAGGGGACTAGGAGAGCTATTCAGAAACCCGGAGGCGTCCATCCAAATCGCCAAATGGGCAGCCGAACTCTCCGGGTACCACATCACTTTCGAACCCAGGACAACAATCAAGTCGCAGGTCCTGGCAGACTTCATCGTTGACTGGACTGGGCTGACAATGCAGCAAGAAGAACCTCCAGAGAAAGTGTGGACCATCCACTGTGACGGCGCATGGTGCTATGTGGGGGGCAGGCGCAGCTGCAATTATCATGTCACCCACAGGCATTAAGCACAGATACGCAACACGCCTTAGCTTCGCCTTGGAATCAGACAGATGCACAAACAACATAGCAGAATACGAAGCCATCATCCTGGGCCTTCGCAAGCTGAGAGCGCTCGGTGTCACCACCTACATAGTCAAGACAGATTCCAAGGTAGTTGCTGGCCAGGTCAAAAAAAGAATATTCAGCAAAAGACCCCGCACTCATGCAGTATCTCACGGCTGTTCGCAGTCTCGAGAGGCAGTTCAAGGGCTTCATCTTACAGCATGTGGATAGCGCCAGGAACGAAGAGGCCGACGCGTTGGCTAAGGCAGTGGCCAGAGGCGAGTCCTTGCCTCCGACGTGTTCTATCACGTCATTGGCAACCCAGCCGTCCACAACCCAGAGGGTTTACAAGTAACTAACGACGCCGAGGGCCATCGCATCGTCAACCTCATCATGACTGAAGATTGGCGAGCCCCAATAACCCTGTTTTGCAAGGATACTACCAACCCAAGTGATGTCAATGAAGCCAAACGCCTCAAGCACCAAAGTCAGGACTTCGCACTAGTCGAAGGCCAGCTATACAAAAAGGGGATCAGTCAGCCCATGCTAAAATGCGTGACTGAGGCCGAAGGCATTCAAATCCTTCATGAAGTCCACAACGGACTTGCGGGTCCCACTCAGGGCCTAGGGCCCTCGCTGCCAAGGTAATTCGTCAAGGATTCTACTGGCCCGCGATAATCTGCACCGCGAATCGAGTCACGAGGTCTTGCGAAGCATGCCAGAAGTTTTCCCCTCGCTCCAGCAACCCTTCGTAGCTCACCAGCTGATCACCCACACATGGCCACTTCAACGCTGGGGGCTCGACATTGTCGGACCACTGCCTTACGGCTCAAGGGAACCTCAAGTTCACCTTTGTCGCCGTCGAGTACTTCACCAAGTGGATCGAGGCCAGGGCAGTATCCACAATAACGTCGAAGACCGCCCAAAAGTTCTTTTGGCAGAACATTGTCTGGCGATTCAGAGTCCCGTCTGAGCTCACAGTCGACAACGACAAACAGTTCGACAGTCAGGATTTCAGGGATTTCTACCTCTCCATCGGCACCAAGCCTGTCTTCGCCTCGGTATACCATCCGCAATCCAACGGCGTCGTCGAGCACACCAACGGCAAAATCTTCACTGCCATCAAGAAAAGACTTCTCGACGACAAGAAGGGCAAATGGGCCAACCAACTACCCGAAGTGGTTTGGGCACTAAACACGACCAAATGCGGGCAATCGGATTCACACCTTTCGTCTACTATATGGATCGGAGGCCATGACGCTGCAGGAAATAAAGCATGGGTCACCCTGAACAAGCGCATCAGCGGTCCTCGACGTCGACGAACCAACGTCTAAAGACCTCATCGACGGAGACCGCGTCTTCGCCCTGCAGGCCCTCAACAAGTACCAGGCTCAAACCAAGGCCTGGCGCGACAATGCGGTTTGTCCCAAGAGAGTTCGACCAAGGAGACCTCGTCCTCGTCCGGACCACCCGGACAGAGTCACGGGGCAAGCTGGAGCCGAAATGGGAGGGTCCATTCATCGTCAAGATGAAGACATCCCCCAGCGCATACAGGCTAACAACAGCCTCTGGCGAAGACTTAGAGCACTCCTGGAACATTGATAATCTCCGCAATTTTTTGTCTAAACATTCAGGGCCCACACGCCCTTGTAATCCACCAAACAATACTATTCCAGCCCACACTCTTTCCTCCTGGGGGTTGAGGTTTTCAACAAGACAGAGCCATGTTATATACCTGCAAAATCCCCGCAAAAACAAAAACCTAGACGCAGCATGTCGAAAAAGACCGCATCGACGATCTTTGGCATTCGACCACTCTGAAGTCACCGCGAGAGGCAGCGCAGACCTACCCTCGCGTGCGACACTCTGCGCAAAAGTCGCCTAAGGGTGCAACCGGAATAGCATAACAAGTGCGTTAATCGAAGTCTTTTATCAAAGACACTTCACGCAAAAGTTGCCTAAGGGTGTAGCCGGAATAGCACAACAAGTGTGCCAATCGAAGTCTTTTATCAAAGACACTCCGCGCAAAAGTCGCATAAGGGTGCAGCCAGAATAGCACAACAAGTGCGTCAATCGAAGTCTTTTATCAAAGACACTCCACGCAAAAGTCGCCTAAGGGTGCAGCCGGAATAGCACAACAAGTGCGTCAATCGAAGTCTTTTATCAAAGACACTCCGCGCAAAAAGTCGCCTAAGGGTGCAACCGGAATAGCACAACAAGTGCGTTAATCGAAGTCTTTTATCAAAGACACTCCGCGCAAAAGTCGCCTAAGGGTGCAGCCGGAATAGCACAACAAGTGCGTTAATCGAAGTCTTCCATCAAAGACATTCTGTGCAAAAGTCGCCTAAGGGTGCAGCCGGACCAACACAGACGAACGAAAATGGCCAACAGGCCACCTTACAGTACAAATTATAGTTACATACACACAGCGAGGGCAACGTATACTACATCGGCTCAACCTTCGGAATGATACCCATCTCCCTGTAATTGAACAACATTATCCTCATTCCTCACCCTCAAAAAAATTTCGCAGATCCCCTTCACCTATGCTCGCCCCAATCGGCGAGGACAACAATTCTTGTTTACCAATCCAGTCCACTCGACGACGGCCACGCTCCAATCCCCATACAACGGCACCTACCACTTCGCAAAAATTCACTCACACTGTGTTTCGCCACCGCCCTTCGCCACCTATACCCAGTACTCACACTAGGAAGACCCCCCGGAACCCTCCACACGCGGCGAAGTCTCCGCTGCAGCCACATCTAACGCTGCAAAATAATCCAAGCCTTCATCCGAGGACTCCTCCGTCCACGAAATTGAA